>OX411543.1:17645862-18335862 GCA_948146395.1 Fragum whitleyi | reverse complement strand
TTCCGACGTCAGACGTCGGACTTCACAATTCAAAGTTCAAAATTCAGACTTTAGACTTTCAACTTCAAACTTTCGACTTCACACTTCAGACATAACGCCACATTTCGAAGTTCACAATTAATACCTTAGTCTTCACGCTATTTACCTCAAATGTTCACACTTCAAACTTATATGATTGACGCATAAAATGGGAATTTCTTATTAAAGAAGTGTCACTTTCGAAAGAACGGTGGTCAAGAATGACGTGTGAAAAAGCGTGGATTGTGTAGCATGAAGTGCCTAGCGTGTAATGTGAAGTGTGAAGCCTGAACCGGGAAAGTTTGGTGCGTGAAGTGTGTAATGTGAAGTGTGAAATATGAAATGTGGAATGTGAAGTGTAGAGAGTGAAGTATGAAGGCGTAAGGTGTGAAGCGTGACGTATTTTCAAGGAAATCACAATTCACACTTCATGCTTCACAACTCATAGTTTACATTTCACATTTAACGCTTCGCACTTCAAACTTCACTCTCCTCATTTAACTTTCCACGCTTCATAGTTCATGCGTCACACTCACATCTCATGCTTCACATTTCACACTTCATACTTCGCACTTCACATCTCAGACTTCACATTTCACGCTTTGCTCTTCACATTTTACGCTTCATATTTCACACTTCATACTTAACACTTTACATTTGACGCTTCGCATTTTACACTTCACACTTCACGCTTCACAATTCACATTTCGTATTTCACAATTAATTGATTTACAGGTTTGTCGTTCACTAAAGCTAAAACTGAATTTCACACTTACAGGTATATTTGACTTTACTATGTTCGCCATGCTGTATTTGTATGTTCGTTTTGTACCTCATGTGTCTATGACCTTCTGGTTTTGAAATAAAAAACTATCTTCAATTCACACCTCAGGCTTCACACTTCATGCTTCAAACTTCACATTTCGGACTTTAAAGTTCCAACTTCACACTTCAAAGATATATTGTTTGATGTTTGAAGCTTGAATTTAAGAAGTGTCACCGTCAGTTCACGCTTAAAAGTTCACATTTCAAAGATAATATGCTTGAAGTGTGGGCGTGAAGTATAAATTGAAAAAGTCACGACCGGTCTATCGTTTTCACCAGTTTACGATTCACATTTCGCATTCCAAAGATAATGCGAGAGTATGAAGTGTGAATTCTAAAAGTCACCACCGGTCCTTCGTAGGTAATTGAATTATATATATGACATTTTCATTCTGGAACTTCAATTTCCAATTTAACAGATAATTAGATATTGAAATTGACATTCATCTTAATCAATATCTTAATCACTCACTCAGCGCTCAAATCATGCATTCTAATCACTCACCAAATGAATTTTGTAAGAAATAAATCGCGATTTAACCGTCATAACTGAAATTGTAAGAGTCTGAATCTCTCTTGAAGAAGTAGAAAGCTTTCTTTTTAGCTTGTTTGCATATTTAATTAAAGAAAGGTAATAAATACCGCTTATTACGGTCATCCTGAACAAAAATTGCGATGTTGATTTATCTCTCTTTAATTTCACCAATAACTTACTCAACGCGCTCATTCCATTGGCAAATCAAGTACATTAAGAATCATCATAAAATTGACACTAAACTCATTCAAAATATCTAATTACCTAATGAATTGATTGATTGATTGATTGATTGATCAGTTGATCGGTTGATCGGCCGATCGATTGATCGGCTGATTGTTGGTTGGTTGATTGATTGATTGATTGATTGATTGATTGATTGATTGATTGATTGATCGATCGATCGATCGATCGATCGATCGATCGATCGATCATTCATTCATTCATTCATTCATTCATTCATTCATTCATTCATTCATTCATTTATTCATTCATTCATTCATTCATTCGTCATCATTTCATTCGTCATTAATTCATTCATTCATTTCAACTGTTCAGAAACGATAGGAAATCATTCAAACAATCCCAACAGTCGTTTGTATCGCTTCACAATTTTATTCAACAACACAGTTCTTGTTTTTATTGGCTGCTTTGTGTTCAGGGTTATAAAACGGTGCAAACAGATTTCCAGTTATACCCCGCTTTGCTCGTGCACTTGCATGCGAAGCGGGATATAATTGAAAAACTGTTTGCACCGTTTTGTGATCCTGGAAGCAGGGCTGGTGTTAATTTAAAGTCTACGAAAAAATACAAATCTTTTTCATTTGATTTGATTTTAAATGGAGTTTTACGTCGCTTTCAACAACCGGTTATATCTCGATGGCTAGAGCGCCTTACAATGGATTCCTCGTATTTCACCAGTACCACCATTACATCCTTTCTTGGCCTCCAGCTGCTATCCTTGTAGGCCTACGATTATAAACCCATTGGTGGAAGACAAATAGTAGGAAAGGATGAGTGCCGCCCTCGGGAATCGAACCAGGGACCTTTTGAATGCTTGTCCGACTACGCTATGACGGTGGCTTATCAAATCCATAGCACAGAAAAGTAAGTTTTTTAAAGAGATGTAATAAAATATTGATAATTACGTCCAGCTCGGACGAAATTACCGATATGTATTACCTGCCTTAGATTTTATTAATAACTCGCTCCACAGACTCATTCGATACATACCCAAGTCTTTCACCTTTTCGGTTTCACGATGTTGTTAACTGAACCTTTATACTTTTAATGTTTGGTTGATAAAATTTTAACCGATTGCTAATGCATTGCATTAAGGTTGTTAATTATAAATGGATTATCTAAGGTTGCTTATGACAATTTGAAAGCATTTTACGCGACATATTAAGCTTTTTCAATTTTCCGATCATTTCTTTCTTTACACGCAAAGGAACAGTTCGCTTGAGGATAAATACTTTTGACCTACCATGGAATTAAAATGGCTCAAACTTTTTGTCATTTTATCACAAAACACACTCGTTCCTTGTGAACGTCGTTTTCAAAGATTTGGCTTAAGGCGTAATGATATGCAAATGAGAAGTGGTCACGTCTTTAAAGAAATGGTTTTGACGAATCCGATGCATTGTGCCTTGGTGTGTTTTCTGAATGGATGTCTAACAATATCGTTTAAGTCCGACGAGAGTCGATGTCAGCTCAGTAAGGAGGACGCGACACACAAAAGTCTCGACGATCACTTCACACAAAACACTGGATGGATTACTTTTTCTGCAATAGCATACACAGGTACAGTTAAGAAAATCATGAAATTGAAAAGGTGATTTTTTGGAATGAAGCTGAATGAGTGCATTGAGTATACCTTTAATGAAATGAAAAGGGGAAAACTCAATACTGCTAATTGTGTTCAAGATTAATAAAATTAGCGATATTCATTACCTCCTTTCAATAAAATATAAATTAAAGTTCTAATTAATGTCATCGAGAACCAATAAGACGCATAAAAACTCATTTAAAAAGTCGATTTTTTATAACGATTTTTATTGTAAATGTAGTTGATTTTCTTTTCAGTGATTTCGTGTTGTTTTTGAATGTGTTGAGTGAGTGATTTGAATAAATGAATGGAGCGCTGATTGAGCGATTTAGAATGGTTTTGATTGTGGTGTTTGTCAAATATCTTTTTTTTAACTGTGTTGCGGTTTATGATCACGACAACTGTGGAATTTGAAAATGGCATTATACAAGAATTCTTTACAATTTATAAATAATTCAAAGACTTCTCTTAGATGCGAAATCAGTTGCGAACCTTTAACCACGCGTTGTTTTTTTTTTCTTTCGCACAAGAAAATTATTTATAGACATGGCGGTGTTTCGCTTATTAGGTTTTCCCGAGGTGTAAGGGGGGGATTAAAAACTAGGTGGCTGGACCAGTATCCCGCTGTCTGAGAGTCAACAGGTATTGTAAAAACATTTGTAATTAGGTATCATCCATGATAAATGCCCTAGCAGGGCGGAGCCTAAGTATTGGGTCGTTGCACTTAGGCTTAAGGGAAATTAGCTATTATCTTATATAACCTACCTCTTCAGAAAGTCGACATAAATATTTTGAGGCCTTATATCATAGGTTGGTTACCAAAGCTTCGTAACTTAAGTTTGTCCAAACTGAAATTAAGAGGCTTTGGTAACCAAATGATGATATGTGTTCACTTTCTTCGGGCAAATGAATCCTTTTGGTTTTTATGTACAGTTATTTGCACGCTTTAACGATAATTGCGGACTCACCGTTGAAATTACCCAAATTACTGAAAAGTGAACTCGCCGAATTACGTCACGGCTAAGCCCCGCCAGGTCATTTATATCGCAGAATAATGTAATCTGTTAGTAAAGTGAGACAAATAGAAACAGACGACACATTTGCATTACCTCACTATACACCCTTAGTTCTTTCACCGTCTATGAATTTATGAAACAATGGTATGTTCGATATATATAGAAAAGGCCGTTTCTACGATATATAATCTATTTTTCAAGCTCAAACGATGATAGACCGCAAAAAAAAAAAAAAAAAATAATATCCCCCGACAATACTACAATAAAAGTATATCGCAATATCCAGGGTTTGCTTATTAAACCACATTGATTGATATCTAAGCGTCCTCATTTTTCTTATCTGGGTTCATCACATTCGGAATACGCTGTGTTTATCTGGTCCACCACTGGTATATAAAATTACTATATTGCAGATAAAATCCCAATTCATCACATTTGGAATACTTCGGCGTTTGCCTAGTCCACCACTGACAATGATGTCACATATGACACATCTCCCTGAAAGAGAAGACAAAATAAAAAGTGTAAATCAACTTATCAAGAGGACTGTTTAATGGTTTAAACAATTGTTGTAAAATCCTATGTTGTATACTTAATTTGTTTTTGTAGATTTTGCTAATGGTTAATATACATGTGCATGTGTATGATTGAAATAGTATTACCCTTTTCTTATCATAGATTAAGAAACAGTGCTTACATGACATTCTGTAGTTCAGACTCCTTGTCATCAGGAACTCGGCTGGCCACAATACTTTTGAGTTCTTCGTCTGTCAATGAGACCTTGTTGTGTTGGTCGTAATATTGCCAATCTGCATCAGTAATGAATTTCATGTTTGGGGTTATAATATCCTCACGTTGAATCTTTATTTTGTGGCCTTGAGTCGTAATGTCAAGTGGTAATGATAACTTGAAGTTTAAATCATGTCTATCTGTATGTGCGAGAAAATTGAGAAGCCTTTTCTTGTGCTTCATTATTTGTGTGAAAGTCATTTGACAAATAAGTAGGCGTGGGTATTTCAAATTATTGATGCCAAGGTCATATACCGCAAAGCGGTTGTGTGTGAAACTCTTAGTTTACCCGCCTCTATGAAATTTCGCAGACTCTGTCCATTTTCATTGAGCTTTTCAACCATGGATAGATATAGTAAACCACGAGAGAACTGAGCGTAGAGTGTTAGTGCCTTCAATCCTTCTTCAGTTAAAACTATCTTTGTATGCTCAGTCAATAAATCTTCTAAGTTACATGCCTTGAATTCTGTTTTGATTGCAAAATTCACAGATATTTCCAAAGTTTTGTTCATTTCCTCTCTTTCTATATCCATTATCCGTTTTTTGATGTCTGGAAGCACATATTCCTTGAATATAACTTCGTCTGAAAGTTTTGTTTCTTTTAGTTGTGACTTTTTCTTCTCCTTCTTTTCCCCCAAGCTTCCTGTGAGCACATTCAATCCTTTTTGAAAACCTTCCCATACTTCTGTAGTTAACGAGTTTAATGCTACTTCTATGGCATCCTCTGAAAATTTTGCAACATATTTAATTTTGTCCCACATGATTGGTAGAAAGAAAAAAAGGGGAGTTTTGCACTATGTACCTCAAAGATAGTCATTATCAACAAGTAAGATAATAATTACAAAGCAGAGTTCATCCACGATAAATTGTTATTACTTACATGACAGTCTGAAGTAAAGTTTACCAATGATAAATTTTTCTATACGATGGTGGAGGTTCATTTTCATAAACATTTGAACAACACCAATTAATCACACAGCTTTTAAACTTTTTTGTATGGTGTTCATGGCTTCTACCCGTCCCTGTTCTTTTAGTTTCTTTTTTTTCTGCCTCGCTTATTTCTGAGTTTTTTGACTGCTTGATTCCCTCTTTCAAATTATTGTATTTCTCCATTTCATCAAGAACTGTCTTAAATTCACTCTCATTAATTTGTCCATCATTCAATGCTTTAGAAATCAAATCTTTCACACTGTTTATCTTACTCTCTGCAATCATTTTAATTTTATCATGCTTCTTTGCTTTTGCATGCAATCGCCTTCTTATAAACTTGACACATACCCCCGCTACACCACAAACAATTGCAGCAATTTCTAATGGCAACATCAAAGGCAATGCAATTCCAATGCCACCCAAAATCACACTCCCAGAATTGAGAGTTGTATCAATTCCATCTGTGGCATTTATACTCCTTCTATATTTCTTATACAATGACTGCCTATTATCCCTTTCCTTAATTAATGTCTTCTCGATTTCTGATATTTTCTGTAATCTATAATTCTACCCATCTTGCAACTCTGGATACAAACTCGGTGCCGTCGGTTGTTTCATATTTTATTATTACAGACAAAAAAATTAAAACAATTCAATTAACAACGAAGCAACTGTATTTTCTATTGTTGCGTTTCCCTTCTTACATACAAAATTAATTACACTACCAGCCTGAACAATAAAAGGCGTATCAAATTTTTCATGTTTTCTTGGAGTAGTATTAAGTGTTATTTCACAACCTGGTAATATTTTTTCATTTACAGAAATACCCACCGACACATCGCCACTCCTTTTTTTACATGAAATACCTATACCTAAAATTTGACCACGACACATCATCACATAACCAGCACCGTCTTCTCTACCACCATTCCCAAAAGAAAACACTTCATTCTCTTCAAGAGCCCCTTTACTTTCTGCAAATATTTAAATTACCAACTTGTCTTTGATATTATTAATGCTATTTCGTAATAAACTATTGTTTATGGCCATTTCCTTTACATTTTCTCTTAGTTCATTATGCCTATCTACCTGTGTATTTATTTCTTGAAACAAAATGCTTCTACTATCATGAACACTTTGCTGAAAGTCTGAAATTCTCTGCTCTAAATCTGTAATTGGTCTCACTCGCTTATGCAAATTATGAATATGCTGCTTAAGGACTTCAAAGTCGTCGTTTCTTCTTTGTGATTTGATACCAAAGATACTCATTTTTTATAGTGTGAAAATTAAATAATTTCTAAAACAGCACTCATTGGCAAGCCATGGTTATCTATTTTTTGTTGTATTTATCTCTAACAGATATTTAAATTCTGTAATTGCTCCGTTTGACAAATATTTATATTCTGGATGCTCAAATCTTACAGACACAATATCACCATACGCTTTATTTTCAATTGGTACAACTGCTAATATTGTGCTTGGTGTCCCATTTAAAAAATTAAACGAAGTGTTAATTTGTGTAAGATGGATATATAGAGATTTTTCTGTTGCGAAATCAAGACATTCATTACGAAAATGAGTAGTATTTGCTTTAAATATTCTTTTATCAAACCCTAGCATCAACTTGAGTCCTTTACTTATCTTATTTTCATTATCAGTAATTAATGATGCAATACCATTAGTTTCATTCACAGACAATGAAATGTTTAAACTGTGAAATAAATCCACAATTTGTTGAAAACTATAATAACCATCCTGAATGCGAGGTCTCTCTTTGCCTTTTTGCACATATTCATTAACAACATTATACCAACCCAGTGTATATGTGAAACTTTTCAATCCAACCCGTTTGTTCCCATCTCTGTTATCAATATACTGTTGCAAATTAATATTGTTATCAATGTTTGAAATTATGTGATACATTTTTTTTATAAATCATAAAATAAAAATGTCAGTACAAAAAGAATTCAAATATAGTGATGCGGCTCACTATCAACACGCTTGTGTGTTTAGTAATAAAACAATTAATATAATAAAACAATTCATCGTAATTTCATCTGATGGAAAAAGAATCTTTAAAGTAGATTTTCCAAATACAATTGAAAAAATACCTATTACCACACGTACTTTCAGATAAAATAGTTCAACGATTGAACACAGATGACAAAATCAACTAAACTTTGCAATCTGGTGTGCCACTACAGGTTGTGGTGTAGATTTTAACAACCATTTAAAAGCAGGTGGGTTGACTGGCTCACTATTCTTATTCCACGTTTACTATCAAACAAGACGGATACTATTTGAATAAGGCATTGCCTTACCACAAGATAAAAGTTGGAATGCCTTCAACAGCAATTATGACCGTGGTGCTTATGAACGTATATGCAAAGAGTTCAAATTAGACCCTAATGCAGACTGGAGACAAAAGGTATACGTAAGTGGTGATGGTCTTGGAGTAATCTATACAACCAGTCATACTGCTTGGAAACGAACAGATTTCGGACATGACAATTCTTCTCAACATATTGCAAATAGCACATCATCAAATTTAGATTTATCAAAAATGATATTTGGACCTGAAGTTTCAGGAGGAAGGAAATGTGGTATTTCATCATGTGAATATCTTCCACCTGCTGAAGTTCACATTGATTATCTTCAACAGGAAGATGCCGTTATGAATGTATGGACAACATTTATCCTTGATTCTCCATTAGGTTTTACAAGAGCGGGTGTTGAACGGATTAACGAATCTATAAGAACTTTTTGTTGGGCTATCTTTGGTTCACAATCTCAGCGTTTGATGCTCAGAAACAATTTCTCCCAAACGTTGAGGATGCTATCAATAGCCCTGTAGATTTACCAAGTCAAATTTCGAGATATCAAAAAACACTCAAATATGCTCGTAGTAAAGTTGACTATGTTTACGGAATCGGGTTGTATATGTCTCCAAGCAATATGGAATTACGAATCGGAACAATCCAAGATTATGACAATAAGATTATTGTGGCTACTGATAATCAAGAACTTGGCTTAAATAATGGTGTGAACGTTGAACCCACCCCACCAAAACAAAACGTAAAAGTAAAAGGAACACCAACAAAGCAAACACAACCAGTACAAGTCAGCCCTGAAGATTATAAGAAAATTACAACATATGCAAAAGAGCATTATTTACCAAAAGATTGGGTTACAAAAGCTGCCAACACACCAGGATTTTTTAATTCATATGTGAAACAACACGCATATCTACTTGATGCTGTTGCTATGCAACCTCACATTACCGTTAATACAAAACCATCTAGTATAATTATACACCATACTACCCCTCCACCTGTAGTTACGCCTGTTATGTCACCAGAAAAAAAAGCAATTCAAAATGAAGATAACAAAACAGCATTAATCGTTGGTAGCATAGCAGTTGGTCTTATCACTTTATATTTATGAAAATACTCTTTAGCAGCAGCATATAACAATCCAACAACAAGAACAACCAATGCCCATAAATGTTCACCAAACAGTTGACAGCCTTACCAGTTGTTGATAGCAACCACGACACGATAGAACCAATCACACCTGGTAAAGCGGTTGCAGTTTTTTCAGCAAGACTGGCTAATAGTTTTCCAAGATTGAAAACTTGTTTTTTTATCCAGTCCTTTGCATTTGATGTTCGTTGTTTACTTGGAGGAGTTGTTGCACCAGATGGAAACGTCTTCAACAATAACCCCAATAATCATACCAATAGCAGTCAAAATACTGACAATTATTATACCTTGTTCTCTGAATAATGTTCTCAACATCTGACCAAGTGTTGTGTCTTCTTTCAAAATTTTATTTATGGTCTCCTTAATCCTATTAACCTGACTCCTCAGTTTTTCTTGGTTAACATTTATCACTTCCAACCTTGCACTTCTTTCTGATTCTAAATCAGATATTCTTGATTGAATCTGTTTTTTTTTGTATTTTAATCCTCTGTATTAGCAAGTTTTTCCTTTTCCTGTGCTATTTCTTTATTTGTTTCATTAAGTTTTGCCAACTCATTAGCGATTTCCTTTTTCACAGTAGTCATTGCTTTCATAATGCCATCCATTTCTCGCCCTTTTATAGATGTTTGAGTTTTAACACTACTGCGTTCCTCTACATCCCAGAACTCTGTTTCCAGAGTTTTAACTGCTGTTTCAACTTCATCAACTGTGTTTGTTAAATCTTGTATTTCTTTAGGTGAAGATATGTCTTGCAATGGAATTTCCTCAATTTTCTCAAGTAATCGTGCATTTTCTATCAATGTATTCTGTTGTTTTGTGGTTGAGTAATCAGGTAAATTTAAGTAAGTTCTTAATGCTGCTGCTCCACCTCTTTTTTGACCAGACCTTTTGGTATACTCTTCAGATAAAACTCTAAGACTGCGAAAAGTAATTCCACCTCTTTTCGCCATCATATCAATTTTAATATCACCAACAAGCCAGTACAATGTTTTCCCATCTTCTGATACTTCAAACTGTTTTAAATCAATCTCATTAGGGGTAAATTTATATGGCTCTTTTACTGCATCATAAAATGCATAAACAAGTCTCTTTTTCGGGTTTTCAAGTGTACTTTCTCTTATTTGACCTCTCAAGTCTTCGAGATGCGCACTAGTATTTAAAATATCATCAACTGGTTCACTCGGAACCGTTGGCATATCCTTAGTGTAATCATAATCGTCTTTGTCATATTCAGGGTTGTGAAATTCCATTCCACCTTCAGCCATTATTTATTTATTTATGAAAAAAAATACCTAAAAGAAAAAAATGTCATCATACGGAGATAAACTCTACCCTTATCAATCGATGATAGTGATATTTATCAGCGCTATGTTGATTTGTGGAAGTCCCCTTCTGAACGTATTAATATGGCATATCAAGGTATTGGTAACGACAACATGTTAAAACACAGAGTTGGTGCTGGTAATGCTTCCTCAGACAAAGAAGACGAAGCCGTAGCAAATGCATACAAAACAGATTTTGCATCCCACTTGATTTTGAACTGTTAGAAACAAATATGCCATTCTACCAAGCAGGTCTTGGTGATGGACTTGAATATGAACTTACTTTCAATGATTATGATAAAGTGATTAAATCAACAGACGCAGCATCAACTTATAATATTAAGAATATATGTTTTGAATTTGATATGGTGTCTGATACAGAACTTGTCAGACAAATAAGACAACATTATGATGGGAAAATGACTTTCTTGTACGACCGTATTCTACGACACAGAAAAATAGCAAAGAATAAATCTGATACACTGTGGAACATCAACTTGAATGTTCCTGCAAGAAGTATGAAAGGCATCCTCATGATATTTGAAGACCCAGAAAGAACAAGTACTTAAACATTTTATAATCCAAAGATAGAAAAGGTAGAAATGACAGTAGAAGGTGTTCCAAATCAACTCTAGAGTCAAGGCATATCAACAATGGGATGAGATTAACAAATCCTTTGCTTTGACTTCAAAGAGAAGCAAGGAAACAGATAAGATTGCAAAAGATTTATATTTCACTAATACAACCTTGTAAAGTATCTAACTAACAACTACACATTGTGGCTTGATTTACGAACGACAGACGATAATACACTACACGGTTCTGGAAGAAGAGTAGAGAATGCATCAGAGGGCATCACGATTCAAATAACCAAGGAAAAAGGGTCAGATGAAACAATAAATGTGTATTTGTTTGTCATACAAGATGCACAGATTAATTTTGAAGATGGTACATTTAAAGAACTTTTGTATTAATTTTTTTACCATTAATAAAAATGAAACTACCAAAATATCCTCAATGTGCAATCATTTGTGGGCAAACCGGTTGTGGTAAAACTGAATTTGTTTTGGATTTGCTTGAAGGTGAATACAGAGGTGTGTTTGAACATATTGTTATTCTTTGTCCCACTATGCAATGGAAAAGAGCATATAACAATCGTGAGTGGATTGGTGATGTTAGGAAACCAAAGAACAAGAATGTTATAATTGTAAATCCGGTTATAAATGGTGAAGAGAAATTACAAGAACTATTAAGAATGTTTTTCAATAAATATGCTGGTTCTCCTACATTATACATCATTGATGATTGAAGTGCTACAAAAGAATTAACAAAGTAAAAAGACATGCTGTCAGAGTTAGCATTCTCTGGCAGAGAATGCGGAACAATCAGTGTGGGTTATTTCACGGAGATATAATTCAGTGTTGAAGGATTTGAGAGAACAGACCAAGTGGTTGTGTATGTTCTACACTAAAGACAGAGATAGTTTTGAAAATTGTCTTCGAGAGAAAGATGTTATTCCGACACTGAAAGAAAGACAGAGAATAAAAGATGAATAATCGAAGGTAAAGCATCGTAAGTTGATATTGAGAACAGACCAGCCTACGGGGTATTGGCTTGTTGATTAGTAATGCTTATTTTTATAGCATTGTTTATAGAAATGACAGCAAATGCTTTGAGCAAATTAGCAATGCTGTTATTAAAATCTCTGATAAATATCAAGAAAAATAGCAAAGCTATTAGCAAAATTAGCAATGCTATCAGCGAAAATCAGCAATGCTATTAGCAATGCTGATAAAACTTTAATAATGTTTATAGAAAAAAAACATGTTAATTGAACTTTTATCAATTATATCCGCATGTGTAAACATATCAGTTGGATGTTTGATATTCTTTTATTATGTTAGATTAAAAAAAATATTCCATATATATATAGTGAATTATAACTCTCAGGTATAGATGATATGTCTGCTGAGCAAATCAATAAACTCTATTGTAGGTATGAAGCACGATAAGGTGCAAGTATGACAAAGACATTGGGAATTTCTTTCATCAGTTTGTATGTGATGGGTGTATCCAAGTACTGTAATGTAATGTAATTAACCCATCAAAGTTAATAGAAGATTAAGAGGAAGACCCTTTTATCAACCATGCTTTAACTTATGTTTGTTGTGAGATGTATTATAAAAATGGTATGTATTTCGCTCCTTTTACTGCAATGCTGACAACAGCAAGACATATTGATTTTAATAAAAAAGAAAATTTTGACAATATTATAAAAGATGATGAGTGAAACTGTTAAATCAGAAGACATTCAATCTGAAACACCAATTAAAACAAAAAACACAAAACGTGTTGAAGCAGGAAAAAAAGGTGCAGAAGCAAGAAGGTTGAAAAAAATGAAGCAACCTGTCATGGAAATAACAAAACCTGAAAGTACACAACCAGAAAAAATAGTAGAAAATACGTTCAAGATAGATGCTTATTTGCCGGCTTGCATAATCATATTAGGTATTGCAGTACTGTATATGTATAGAAAGAAACCTTTTCAACAAGTAAATGAACCGGTTGATGAACCTATAGAAACTGATACAAAACAGTATGACCCTTTTGATTTTTTTTAAAAGATATTTTTTTATGAATACATAATAAAAATGACAACAATAGACGGAAAACAAATTGCTAACATGCTATATCATGCTGGAGAGGAAACAATGTTAACTGTTGGTTATTCAGAACTTGGTAGAAAGCTATTTAAAAGACCAGCACCAAAAGTTGATTTTAATATGGGGGATATTGGAATGTTGTCATTTGATATTTTATTTGCAATGGCAACACGAGATATGTTAATCAAGCAGGGTATTATTCCTGCAGATATTATGAAGTAATTATTTTTTTTCTTCTTATAAAAAATGGCAAGTGCAGTTGCAATGATGGTAGGTGGTGCATTAGTAAATGCATAAGCATTCTCGGGAAGCAATTATTTGTTCTCCAAGATGGGGAGTCATATCGATGAAGAACGAGAAAGACATGATAAAGCAGTTGAACAGTTAGAAGCAGCACAAGTTGCATGGAATAAAAAAAGAACAGAGAGGTTGGATTTCATAAATGAACAGATGCAAAAAGAGCATCACGCAGAACAGACATTTGATGATGTTGACCAGGCAATGAAGCAGCATTATTATGTGATTGGAAAACAGTTGGAAGCTTTACCTCCTGAACCAAAGTTGAGTGATTTTTATACACCATCGCCAGACCAACAGAATAGAGAGATTGTTTTTGTTGTAATGGGAATGACATGAACTGAATATGTGGCTTATAAGTTGATGTAGACAAAAAAAATCATTTAGTTTTTAACGTAATCGTGATGCATTCTTTGGAAATACCAAATCATACGCATGATATTTATTTTTTTTTTTTGTTATTCTTGCAAGGTTTAAGACCAAGAGGCCTAATGTAAAAAGGCGGTTCTTTACCCTCAATCTTTTTAGCGAGATGAAGAGGACACCATACTTCACCATTGTCTTTGAGGGTTAAAATTAAACTTTCACCATTGCTTGTGTCGACTGTTTTGTACTCAGTTATCGTATAAATTTTCTTGATTTCTAAATCTGTCCATTTCTTTGTATCATATTGACTCTGCGCTTCAAGCAGTTCATCAAATTTGGCTTCTGTGATTGTATCATATTTTGCTTGTTGTGACATTGTTGGTTTTTTTATGATATAAAATATTCTAAAATATAAATAATGGAGAAGACATACTATAGTCCTAAAGGTTTCTGGAGAGGACATTCTGCTGTTAATAAGTTGGCAAAAGAAGCAAAAGTTAGTCAGAAACAGGCATTAGAATTTTTAAAGAAACAAGCAGTGTGGCAAATTTACTTGCCTGCACCAAAGAAGATTATTAGACCGAGATTCGATATCACTGCAATGAATGAAGTACATCAAGCAGATTTGCTGTTTCTACTACATGACAGAGTTGGAAACAAAACATATAAAAAATATGCTCTGACTTTAGTTGATGTTGGGTCAAGATATAAAGAAGCAGAACCATTGACATCTAAAGATAGTAAAGAAGTAACTAAAGCATTTGAGAAGATTTACAGGAGACATTTGAAATATCCAAAGTTATTACAAGTAGACCCGGGGAGTGAATTCATGGGTGCAGTCACAGAGTTGTTGGAGAAACATAAAGTGCGAATAAGGAGAGGTAGAAGGGATATACATAGAGACCAAGGTGTGGTTGAAAGGTTCAACAGAACTTTAGCAGAAAGGTTGTTTGGTTATCAGTATGCTAAAGAGATTGATACACAAAAAAGAAACAGAGAATGGGTAAAGAGGTTGCCAGATGTTATTAAGGCGTTAAATAAGGAGACTAAAACCTCCCCCTGTTAAAACAAGAAAAGTTGATGCGCCAATTTGTGCTAGTGTGAGGAATTTGTATCAATCAGATGAACAAGAAGGTGGTAGTAGGAGACGAGCAACCGATCCAATATGGAGTGTTGATATACACAAGATTGATTACCATATAATTACACAAGGTATAAGAGTGTATTATTTGAAACCACCTGCACCACAGAGAGGGTTTGTCAAGGAGGAATTACTTATTGTTCCTCCTGATACCCATACGCGTATGTCGTAATTCCATCTGGTGTTATATATCTTTCTGTGTCAAGTGGGGAGAGTGTTGTTTTGTTTATTTTTAATCCATATATGTTGTGTAGCATGGAACGTAGCATGTTCATTGAGTGTTTTTACTTTTTTTGTTGAATAATGCATCTTTGTAATTTTCAAAGTTTATTTGCTTCTTGATTACATATTTTTTACAACCTTTGCTTTTTTGATTACCTGTTCATCTGCTCTCATTATGGAGTATAATCTGGAACGCAATCCGATATATTCAGTTATTGCAACACCAGAACATTCATCTTTGAATTTTCCAATAACTTTCTTGTTTGTTTCATCATGTAGTTGGTGTTCCTTTGGATAATCAGAGAAGTCATATTCGTCTTTCATCTCATACATATCTTTATAAACATCTTTTGTTTTAATGTCTACCAGTAGACTGTCAGTATCAGTATAAAGTAGGGTGCAGTTCTCATCGTACTTTTTTTAGAGTATTGTAATACCAATCATACATATGGTGCGTTGACAGTTCTAAAACAGAGAACCCTACATAGATTGGTTTGTTTAGTGTTATTTTTGTTTTATTCACTTGAATGGCAGATAATTCATCAGAGAACTTTACTCTTCTATCAAAGCTTGGTTTGGCTATTATTTTTCTTAGTTTTTCATTTTCACTACCATCTGTTTTTACAAATTTTATATCTACTCTTTTACGTATGTTTTCCATTGTCTTACCAAATACCGAGTTGTTCATAAGTTTAAAGAAATCTTTTTCAAATGTAGTCTTTGCTTTTTTACGTAATTCTGTATTAAGACGTATGTAAGGTTCCATCCAAGGTTTCTCATCAAATCCCAATATTCTATGTATTTTTTCAACTTCATACCAAGTTTGAGATAGAGTGCAAGATTTTTATAATGTACTACATATTTTTTCTTATCTATTAGGTTGGGTACAAGTTTTTCTGTTTTTAACATTCCTTTGTTATCAAGTAGTTTATTTTGATAGTCAGACAACCATTCTTCTTTAACTTCAAGTTTCTCAGGTGCAAGTGGATAGTCATTATGTAGTTTATGTAAATGTTTGGGATTTTCTAAATCTACTTCATATATTCTTCCTTTACCTTTTTGTTATGGTGAAAGTTTTCCAGTTATCCATTTAAATCCACCATAAGGAAGTGGTTGGCTCATTGAATGACCATATAAGTTATCTGCATCAAAATACATTATGTAATTGTCTTCTTCATCTGGATTATAATCTGCTACATAGGTATTATTTGCTTTTGCGTGTCTTTTAGAAACCATACTTATTCCACCTCTCATTCCTTTTTCAATGAAAAGATGCATGTTCAAATCTGATAGAAGTTGTAGTTCTATTTTTGTGTATTTTAGAAGGGCATCCCAAGACAATCCCGGTGCTGTGTAATAATGTAGAGGGTCAAGTTTATAGTTATTCATACAGGTTTCTCTGAATTTTTGAAAGACATCTGCAAGTAAGAGAACATCTGTTTTAAGGTATAGGTCGTGATAATCACCTAATGTTTTACATTTGAAGGTTTTCCACACAGTTTGAGCATGTTCATACTCTTTTTGTGTAATGCTTTCATCTGTTAAACTGCTATAAATTTTTCTATAGGAGGTAATTGTGTTTCATCAAATCTTTCTTGACTGTCTATATATTCATATGGATAGACACCTTTGCGTAGGATGGTATCGGTTTTGTTACCAAACACTTCCCTCGTTAGTTTAAATCAGACTTTTCTGTTGCATCAACTAATTTCTCTAATGATGAAGCCATAAACTGGAAACTGTCTAAGAATTTAAGTTGACCAATGCTGAATGAGATGTATTTCTCAAAATTATTTGCAATACATGTAATGTTTCCACTTGTTTTGTGTATTTTCTGCATTATAGGCTGACTGTCATATCCTTTTAAGTTATGAAAGACAACTGGAATTTTAGTTTTATATGGTTTAATTGCAAGTTTGAGATTGCAAGATTTCTGTGCTGCACCTCTGTATTCACCAGTGAAATGACAGTGGTCTCTCACCTTTTCATTGGTAATTCCATTTTTACATATCCAACAGTGGGTAGCATTTTCAAAATCTTGTATGCTCTGTTCTGTCATTATTCGTGGTTTAGGATGTTTGAAAATATTATTAATATTTTCTACTTCATATTCTACATGGTTTAGAAAAATCTCTACAGTATCGTCACCTCTGTTTATTACTGGTTTGTCTGCTTTATTATCGAATCTAACAATTTGATATCCATTACAACAGGCTTCATGTTCACTTGTTATATCTGTATTGTCTCCTTTTTGTTCTGTTTTTGGTTTTATTGTGCTTTCAAAATCAGCATAAATTACAAATGGGACAGGCATTTGATTTTGATATTTTTTAAACTTGATATGTTCTTTTGATGGCATTTCTATTTGCATTGAAGATTTATTAATGCCTTCACAGTCTTCTTTGTGTTTGATTAGGAGTTCTTCACGTGAGAAGCCATAAAGACATCGGTCACAAAAGTGTGTTTTATGTTCATGTTTATTGTTCTGATTATTAAGTAATCTATTAAGGTTTTTAATCCAACAGTAGTGATATTTTGTTATTTTCTCTGGTTCTTCACCTGAATAATTATTACTTACTTTAATATCTTTTGTTATAAGGAGTAAATTAATTCTTTGGAGTTCTTTTGGTTGTTCAGATATGAAGTATGGAAACACTGTAAGTTTCTCTAATTTCTTTGATAGTGTATACCCGTAAACGTTAAAGAGATACTCGCGCATATCATGCGACAACTAGCGGCGAAATTACTCGCAGAACTAAGGGACGTAACTGGATTTGCAGACTCGATGGAATTTTAACATAGGTTACCTCCCGTAGCATTTTCCGATCAACTTCCGGTTGTAAACAAATCGAAAAAAAATTGTAACATTCAGCGCTTAAATCATGAAAAGAAGATGGAAAGGGAAGTTTATGAAGGAAGGGAAACGAAAGAGACTCAAAACTCTTTCGGAAAAGTGCCTAGAAAGTTCTCGATCATCAGACGACGCCCCGAACGAGGTGGAATCTACTGAACCAACAGCGTCAAAAAGTGGGTGGGGTGAGGGACGCCGTATCGTTGAGCTGAAGCATATAGCAGATCAACTGAAAGCCTGTAAAAACTGTGAAACCCCACTTTTTCTTCATAACGTTGATAGAGAACAGCGTGTTGGCTATGCTAGTATCCTATACATATCCTTCGAATGTGGAATGGTGAATTCCGTAACTACAGGGAAGTGCCACAGATCACCTGACAAGGCCAGAAAAGGGATGCCTATCTATGATATCAACACTAAATCTGTACTTGGTAAGTATGATAAATTCTGTTATTTACTATTCTGAAATAATAAAATCTTAACCTGTTTGGGCTTTGTTCTACCATGATCCCACTTGTGGATGTTTTATAAAACCGCTACACTAATTGGAATTACTGATGATAATGAATTATCCCTATCTGTTGACTATAATACGTAATTTCTTTAATACAAAATAATGCATTTGTCGGACGCAAAATTGAATCAATATTCATAATTTGAAATACTGTATTATATTATTAAGGTTTCTTTATTCAATTTCTTCTGAAGTGGAATAGAAAAAAATTGATATACATCAAAAATCAAAAACATGCTATCAATTTTGTTTACTTAATGAAAATGTAAGAATGGATCAAGTGACCTAGAGTAAAAAGGTACAGCTTAAGAATAATTTGTCATTAGAACATTTATGTCAATACTGATATTACATACTACATTATTTTTATTTTCCTTAGTCTGATATTTGTGGAAATTTCTCACGGAGTTTAGATTCTGGGACCCCTTGGTTACACACATAATTATGTATGTAATTGTATAGCAATTTTTTTTTGTTTTATTTCAGGGGTGATCCATTCTGGGTTAACATACAGGCAGATGAACAGCTTAATGGCAGCTATGGAGATTAAAGGCTTACACCACACAGCTATGATGAGAAGGCGTGAAGAAATAGA
This sequence comes from Fragum whitleyi, assembly GCA_948146395.1. Lineage (NCBI taxonomy): Eukaryota > Metazoa > Mollusca > Bivalvia > Cardiida > Cardiidae > Fragum > Fragum whitleyi. Next base: position 18,316,468 of record OX411543.1, on the reverse strand, counting down.
CCCACATGTACAAAATGTAGCTAAACAATCATGTTTGACTGCACTTCAGGAAGAAGCGTAAGTATTTCTTTTGGTAAGATAGATGACTGTCTAGGTAGAAATTATACATGATTTTTTTTTACAAAATTTGCAACAGAAAGGAAGCTTTTATGAATTTTAGAACTGACTATGTTGTTAAACCTTCCACCAAATCTAATTTGTGTTTGGTTAATTGCTAAATTGTGTGATTGACACTATTTCAATGAGAACCCACAACATAGGGGTTTACAGAGAAAAAAAGCTGATATTAGACTGGTATAAAGAAAACAATTAATTTTTAGCCCGGCCATTTTCGGAGGAAACTCGAGGGATTGCTAAAGCCTTGGGGTCGTTGTGGTTGTTGTTGTCATTGCCGTTGTCATGCAAATCCTTTTACATTTTGTTGTATCTCTGGTTCTACCGAGGCATTCACTTGCCACATGGCACACATGTTCACCATCAAAAGAGCAACCTACACTATCAAGGGGGATAATTCAAGATGCATTTTGTTCAAATTATGCCCCTTTTAGTTAGATTTTCATCCGCTATCCAGTTATCAACATCCGAGCGTAGGCACCCGTATTGCGCATACAGCTGGGTTGTTACAGAGATCAAAGCTAGAGCTTAGTTTTGTTTACTGATGAAATTATTGTTTGACAATATATCTAAACATGTAGATCACTTGAATAATTGTTCTAAAATTTCAGAATCAATATATAATAAAATTTACTGGATGCAACAATACATATTTGCCCTGCCTGTTCATCATTTTGTCTGTTTTATTTGTATGTGACTCACTTCAATGTTCAAGATACTATCTCGGGTTGACCTCTGAAAAATCTAAATTCTGATATAATTGACCCTTTATGTGACATTTCAGCAATTTATATGTGCATAAATTTGAATACTAAGATCAAACTGCACCTGTACACTCTGATCAGAGTCTTTGCTATGTGCTCAATGGATGGCTTTTTGCATAACAAGGGCTTAGTGCAAGACTGCACTAAGTGTATATACATTGTACATTGTACAGTCTTGCACTAAACCATCAATAAAGTATTTTTTCATGTGTGCAAAGAAATCTTAGCTGTTTTAGTCCTAATACCATTCATTCTTATCTTTTCAGCGCAACATGTAAAACTGTATCTGATAACCAAGATCAGAGCCAAGAAGAACAGCAGGAGGGAATTTTTAAGTATGACATGGGTTGGCAGAAGCGGGGCAGTGGTCGTGCATATGACAGTAAATCTGGTGTTGGGACACTTATAGGTAACAATACAGGGAAAATTTGTGCCTTTGGTGTACGTCTTTCAGACTGCAGAATGTGTAGTAACAATGAGAAAAATGCGAATAAGGAAAACATAACTCCTCATAACTGTGCCAAGAACTGGTCTGGAAGCGCAAAGGCAATGGAACCAGATGTAGGTGTTAATTTAATCAAAACTGTTGAGCAGGAAGGTGTGAAAGTCAAGACAATCATAATGGATGACGACACAACTACAATGGCCAGAATACGCCAAGAACTAAATCATTCTATATCAAAATGGAGTGCCGTAAATCATACATCAAAGCACTTGACAAACAGCTTGTTTTCATTACAAAAAAAACACAAGTGTCTAAGTAACAATGTTATTGCCTATCTGAAAAAGTGCTTTAATTATGCTTTGGCCCAAACAAAGGGGAACCCTGATGTGTGTAAAGCTCAAATTGACCAAATTATCCCTCATTCATTTGGAGAGCATGATAACTGTGGTGAGTGGTGTGGTTATTACAAAAACCCAGAAGAGTATAAACATAGATCGCTTGTGGACAACCTTTCAGGTGATATTCTACGAAGAGACTTGGAGGCAATTTTCTGTGTTTTTAGTGCCAACGCTGACAGAATAGCACCAGGTGGTTCTACAAAGGATGTTGAATCCTTCAACAACATGGTTGCTGCAAAAGCCCCAAAACGTTGTCATTTTTCAGCAAGTAGCAACTTATTAACCAGAGTTGGATGTGCTGTAGCACAAAAGAATATAGGAAATAAGTATATTTCAGATGTTTACAAAAAGGTGGGACTTTCTCCTGGACGAGTGTGTATGGCCGAAGCTGGAAGACGAGATAGTGAGAGGAAAAGACAAAAGTTATATGTTAACAGGAGAGAAAATAAACTTAAAAGACTACAGAAGAAACTAAGTAGGCGAATCAAAATGTGCGCTAAAGAAAAACGAGAAGGTGTAACATACCAAACAGCAGTAGATAACGCAGTAACAAACAATTCAGACATTCCATTACCGAAACTGAAACCAGCATTAGAAAAGTTAAGTGTGGCCAACAACCTAGTGTTTTTTGATCTTGAAACTGGATCTTTATCCAAAGATTGTGACATTCTACAAATTGCAGCAACAAAGGATAACACGTTCTTCAGCGAGTATGTTCGGCCCCAAAAAGCAATATCCCCATCTTCCTCTAAAGTTACTGGTCTCACAGCTCAAGGTGGAGTACTCTTCCTACATGGAACCCCAGTTGTGTCATTGCCCCTTAGGGAAGCGCTGGAGTCCTTCTTAGACTGGCTAAGCAGCATGGATGATGTAGTGTTGGTGGGGCATAACCTTAGAAGATTTGACTTCCCTAGGCTTATTAGCGCAATCAAGAAAGTAGGTTTAGAGGAGAAATTTCAGGTTGTCTGTCGTGGAGGTATTGATACTCTTTCCCTGTTTAGAGAATTATATCCAGGCGAAAAAAGCTACTCTCAATCAGCTCTATATCAAAAGCTATTTCAGGATGAATACAACGCACATAATGCCGTAAGTGACGTACAAAGCCTGGAGAAAATGTTTACATTTTGCTCTCCATCGCGTGTGTCAGTCCTTCAGCATAGTTTCTCAACAGAGTGGTCAATGCATCTGTATTCTTACCAAAAGGAAGCGGACACTAACTGTCAAACGTTACAGGCACTGATTGAGAAAAAAGTTACATCAAAACAGACTGCCAACAAAATAGCTGGGTCTGGTTTAAATTTCAATCATTTGAGATCAGTGTATAATAAGAGTGGTTCTGAAGGATTGAACAATTTGTTGAGTGAGAAAACTGCCGGAGTAGCTCGTGTAACAACTTGTAAGAAAACGCTCGAGCGAATTAACACTTACTTCATGACCCTTGATATTTCAGAGACCCCATCCATTACTTGTGATAAGCCTATCTAAGTGATTGACTAAACATATTTTGAAAAATTGAGCGCTGTAGAAAACTAATTTGTTATAAACAAAAGTTCTTTGACAAGATAGAAGTAGCTGTCATTTTTTTCAATTAACCCTTGTCATGTTGAACTTGATATGTTTGCTTTAGCAGAAGGTATAGACAAAAATCAGCTTGCACATATGTGCAGTTTGATCTTAGTCTCCACAACCTGATTTCCCATTTAAACCAGAATATTGTCAAAGATATGTTTTCAAATAAATACTGACTCACAAATAGTGCATTTATTACTTTTAGCACTTTGATTTTATGACCAGTATTTTGCCATGCTTCATTTCAGCATGACAAGGGTTAATTTTGAACTACCTGACAATTTTATTTTATGTTGTATCTAGCAGAGGTCAACAAGAAGTTAACATTTAGAATGATAATTCTAGATTTATAAAATCTACAAAAGTTTAAAGGTAATGATTCTGCTCGGCCTGCCTATGTGGTGCAGTCCAACCAGGGTTGGTACCTTTTGCACTTTTGAGATGGTCTATTTTCTCTTGAGGGAACACATAATATGGATAATAAATCAAATAATGAGGATAATATGATTTATAGAAAATGGATGAAAAAACAATTCAGAGCTTTTTCCAACAGTACTTTAATTACTTGAAAAGTGTGTTTTTAACAAGTGTTGACTAAATAGAATAAGCTTTCTGTTATCAATTTCATTCTGGACAATTCTAAAATTTTGTTGTCTGCTAATGGGTTAAGGACCAAAATTGTTCTCATTTAGAAAAAAAAATGTACAGACAACTAAGTATAATAAATGTCTTACATGGAAGCTGTTTGTACACAAATCGGGTGTGTTTTACAAATGGGGTGTGTTTTGGAATGAAAATTCGCTAGATTTCAATGTTTTCCTTTACGGAGAACTCAGGGTGTATAAAGGGTAAGGGTTCAGGTTTCTTTCCTGAAGAACAAGAAAAAAGATATTTTGATTGATATATATAAGAAAACAACACTTTCATATATATACAGCTTTCATGAAAAACAGTTATTTTAGTGATGATAGAACAAAAAAGAGTATACTGTCTGATATACACTGATTTACCTTGAAAAAAAAGCCATTTTATACACTTTCTCAATTTTCTCAAAAATTTCGCAAAAAATGTGGTGACAATATGTTTTCAAGTTTTTGTTTGATAGAATATACTGTTAAATAAACATCTGTAAAGTTTTATGATATTCTTATTGTCAGTTTTTGTTTTATGACCATTTTTACTAAGAAAATTAATGGAAAAATGGTCTATTTATGCTCTAACTTTCATGCAGAAGTAGACAATTTTACCATTTATTTTCAACAAATATAAAGCCAAATCACCAAAAGCAAGTTTTGATGTCATTCTGAATGTGCATACTAGAAGAGAATAGTACAGTGAATCAAATAGATAGAGATACTATCTGCTTCTAGCAAGGAAGTTCAATATTAGTAATCTGCTCTTGTGAAAACTGGATTTTCGTTAAAAACCGACCTTAGTAGCCATTTTCAAAATGGCTTTTCTCAAAATTAAGCATGGTGACCCCCCAATTTTTTTGTGTTTTTGTATTTATATATAAATAGATAGTAACTGTGCAAAGTTTCATTAGGATTGTATTGGAATTTCATTTGAGCACATATCTCTTTAATTGCAAGATTGTTTTGTCGTTCTACCTTTTACATTTGTGAGATGGCTGTTGGAAAATCGATTCCTGTCATGTTCAAATCAGGGCATTTGGTGTAAATGTATATGTTATTCATGTTGGTATTGGCTGGATATAAGGCTGTTTTTAATGCCCATTCCAAGCATCTGTCATAATTATTCTTCACGTTTATTATGGCTTTCTTCTTGGCTAGTGCTTCAGGCAATGGTAAGTAAGATGAACCCTTTAATGGTTCGTACTTTGCAATATTCAGATAAAGTTTGATGCAATGGTCAACCTCCAAACCAGTAACTGTATTGGTGAACTTCTCAATCCATGTTTGTAGATATGCTACTTGTTCGTCATAAAATGCATTCACTTTAGCATCATCTAATACAGCACTCTGGTCTCCGTGTTTTTGACCTATGACTTCTTTTCGTTCACCATCAAGTTCATCGTGATAGAATTTTATAGACAAACCGACAGAGAACTTAATACCATTATACTCTTTAACATCTTTTTGTATTTGATTTGTTATCATAGACTTTTTATCATTAAACAAGATGCTGGGGTCTTTGTATTTTCGTGCATCCACCTCATATGTTTTGAAGTAGTTGCATAATGGTTTATCAACAAGTTTTAATTCATTTGACTCAACTGTTGTATCAGCCAGTTGAGATCTCTTTTTACGTCTCCTCCTTTTATTTTCCTTGGCCGTAGACGACTCTGGTTCAATCAAAGCATTTAAAGCCTTGTTCAAAGCCGCATCATCAATTCTCCCTTCACTATGCAATTTTGATAGTTTCTCTACATTGGTACTCATTTTGTTTCTTTTTTATATACTTTTTTTTAAATATAAAAAATAAATAGTATATAAAAACAATAAAATGGAATGTTCTATGCTACCTAGAGGGTCAAACAAGCCATGTAAAAATAAGTCAATGAAGAATTCTATTTACTGTAAAGTTCATAACTATATCATTAAACATAACAAAAGCAAAATAGTCCCATGTCTAAGATGTGGTAAAGGCACATCATCAAAACATCAAATCTGCATTCAATGTGGTGGACAAAAATTTAGGTTGAAACATAATTATATAAACGTGATTAAACCGTGGAGGCAAGAGATTGCAAGAATGAATAAAATAGTTATTTTTTTCTACGATATAAACAAACCCTGGATACTGCGATATACTTTTATTGTAGTATTGTCGGGGGATATTAATTTTTTTACGGTCTAAACACCGTTTGAGCTTGAAAAATAGATTATATATCGTAGAACCGGCCTTTTCTATATATATGTTCGTTAACGAAGAAGTATATTCTCGCTAAATAATAATATATTTTTAACACAACAAGTGATGATTTTTTTAAATCTTTGAGTGAAAGGTTTGTGTTCCCATTAAAGATTTATGATATTTCTAACCAAGCTTCGTGAAAAGTATGAGAAGAATCAACACAAACAAAAAAGTGTCTTGCAATTCATATTTTATCGAATACATTACATTTAGAAAAAGAGTTTGAGGCCTACATTTGTAGATACAGAATTTCAATATTACCATTAACCTTAAAATTACAGCTGTAATTGCGAGATTTCATTTGTTTCTTATTAATAAAGCTGTTTGGTGCTATTTGACAATGAATATGTACATTAAATTTAATCATCTATCATTAATTCTTGTTAAGTTACTTTTAAACTTAGAGTCATTTTTAGATTAAATACAAAGTTAACAGTTCATGCGAATCAAAGAGGGTTGGATGCCCCTGATTAGTATGTGACCCGCCATTCAAAAAGACCAATCTGGGTGTTGCGTAAATATTTTTTAGAATGCGACCTCTGGTTGATCGGTACTGGAACCGATCTTTTTTATCAAATTCTTTTTAGGGTGCTCCCTTTTCGCGTGACGAGTCGCACATACTTCTTAAGGGTACCAGACTGTAGTAGATTTCACAAATTATCTGTTCAAAACACCCCTATCACACTGCATCCAATAACAACCTCTCAAGCAACAGCCTACAATGAAACAATCATTTAACTAGTTTGAATCAAGTGTTAAGCTGCCAAGAAAAACCAAAACTTTTAATCTATGCACGAAATAGATGTCAAATTATCCGATCATGGTTATTTGTTTTGGTCGCGAAAACCAATGAAAATTTGGCTGTTTTGCACGAAATTCAAACTTCTATGGTTGCCGCAAGGGAAATGATAATCTTTGTTAGGCTTGTTTTCTGTTAAGCAAAAATAGTGCCCATTCTGGTGATGCATCACAAAGTATTTGCCAACCATCTTCTTTTTTCACAATATTCTGCGGAACACCTACCCTATTTTTTCGGCCCGAACAGCAGGCTGAAATCCGATACCCCACCACCTTTTGTTTACATTGTCACCGGGTGCAGAAAAACCATGAAAAGGTCATGACCTGTTAGTTTCGCATTCATAAATGGTCTCAAAATTACATCTTAGGATCATTTAACGCAACCTTATGCGTTAACATGTTCAAATACCCACTCAAAACTTACCTTTGCCTATTATTTCTAATTTTGACCATGGCCAATTCGCATATTTCACACTCTACTACATACTGGGACCTTAAGGGTAAAAAAGATGTTTTTCTTATATCTAAATACTCTTTTTTTGAGAGATATAGGGTATTTCTCACTCAATGAGACCATTCAATTGATATTTTAGACCTTAAAATGACCACACTAAGTGTTTTGAACATGTATGTCATACATCCAATTTAACCCTAGTTTGAACAGCAAATCCTCTGACTACTGGATAGCTGGACAACATAGTTTTAGACACTATAACTTCTTTCTCATACAACTATTTTCCCTGGCTAATCTGTTTTTGTGTGCTAGTGTTATATAGAATACCTTCTGTATAGCAATTGTCCAAATTTTTGCCCGCTTACATGAAAAAACTGAAGTGTTCGGCTAGCGTGCCATGCCGAAACATGGTGAAATTGGGATATTTATTTTAATCTGTCATGATATTAGCTAAAGCTACAGCATTTGATAAATTCAGACAATCAGGAGAATATTAAACAAGCTGAAAATAAATAAAACTAGTCACTTATATTGACAACTTCAGTCAAAATATCCAATCTAAAAGGTATAATGGGTTAAATGGTCATGGTCTAAATTTTGTTCCCCAGCTAAACTTATCTATATTTATAGATTCTAGGGAAGTACACATCTGTCTGCAATAGGATTCATGTATGCTAATTGAATACATACATTGCTGATTTATCATAGACATAGATCAAGTAACGCTGGGAAAATATTTTGAAGAATCTGCCTTAATCAACTTTCAGGCATCCCCAGGGGGGGGGGGAGGGGGGGAGAGGGGGGGGGGGGTAGATAATAAAACTTTGAGAGTTTGCCTCACAAACTAGTCCGGCTAGACTTTAAGGATTTGCCTGATGCATTGGGCTGTCTTTTTTTTTTAATTTTTGAATGTGAAAATAATTGAAACGGCCAAAATTGTGACAAAAAGTGAACTTGCGGACTTGTCACCATATTTCTGGGTCCATGGGGAGTACACATACATGCTTTGTTCCAGACTGTGAGTCATATAAATACAGTCCTCAGGACAAACCAATTGCATTTTTAGGATTTTTACTTTATGAAAGAACTTGTAGAAAACATTTCAACTTGAATTTTCAAGATATAAAAAATGTCATATATACCTTAAAGGGTCCAGACTGTAGTAGATTTCACAAATTATCTGTTCAAAACACCCCTATCACACTGCATCCAATAACAGCCTCTCAAGCAACAGCCTACAATGAAACAATCATTTAACTAGTTTGAATCAAGTGTTAAGCTGCCAAGAAAAACCAAAACTTTTAATCTATGCACGAAATAGATGTCAAATTATCCGATCATGGTTATTTGTTTTGGTCGCGAAAACCAATGAAAATTTGGCTGTTTTGCACGAAATTCAAACTTCCATGGTTGCCGCAAGGGAAATGATAATCTTTGTTAGGCTTGTTTTCTGTTAAGCAAAAATAGTGCCCATTCTGTTGATGCATCACAAAGTATTTGCCAACCATCTTCTTTTTTCACAATATTCTGCGGAACACCTACCCTATTTTTTCGGCCCGAACAGCAGGCTGAAATCCGATACCCCACCACCTTTTGTTTACATTGTCACCGGGTGCAGAAAAACCATGAAAAGGTCATGACCTGTTAGTTTCGCATTCATAAATGGTCTCAAAATTACATCTTAGGATCATTTAACGCAACCTTATGCGTTAACATGTTCAAATACCCACTCAAAACTTACCTTTGCCTATTATTTCTAATTTTGACCATGGCCAATTCGCATATTTCACACTCTACTACATACTGGGACCTAAGAAGTAAACAAGGTGTTAATGCCATTTCCATTCTTACTTTGAACCTAACAAAAGGAACGCACGCGCGCGCACTAATAATGTTTTTCCTTTTTTTTTCATTTATGTGTTCTCCATTGAATTGATTCGTTTTAAATACGACCTCGGTAAGCGTTTAAGAAGGTGAGGGGTCATTTGTGAAAAACGCTCGAAATCGTCATTTAAACGGCTTCATGGTAACGTAAATTCTGAATTGAACGTTAAAAAATATACACGGTTGAGATCGCTTAGACAAAGTTTCCATAAGTACCAATCTTTATGCACTTATCTCAAAAAACGCTATTGCCCTCTTCCACCTTAGCCTTTCGACCTCGATGCTTCTGATACCGGGCCAGGCCGCTGTTACTTGGATTCAAAATGACGTCAAAATAGTAAACAACAGTTCGATTATAAAAAAAGACCATTCCTTTGATTAAATAAAAAATACTTCCTTATGGTGGCATATATCTTCCACGAGGTACGAGATAGCAGTATCATGACGATTTGAAAACGATCATGATAAAAACAAAGGACATGGTTCACAAACTGCAGATTTTGGCCCTGTAAAATCGACTTTTTCTAAATGCAAATGATCTTAATGTAACAAAGTTTTCTTGGTTACCCTTATCCCCTTCTCTCTAACTTTACAAAGAATATTTTTTAAAACTTTGCCACTTCTTGAAAAAAAATCCTCTAAAGTTGCCCCAACACTGTAAATTAGTACTTTTTTCAACAAAATTGGACATTTATGAAGCTAAAAACATGTGAAGCCCCGATTGCGACACCACAATAATACAAAAACCTTCAAGAAGTCATAGCTATCACTTTATAAAGATTTGAAGGTGTGGCAAGAGGGTCTTCAAATTTTTTTGTAACTTTAAACGTCTATTTTGGGGGAAAATTAGGCATTTCTGCAGATTTAGGCTATTTTATCCGCTTATTATAACAAAGCTGTGTGGTTTTGGAAAATATTCTATACATTATATGAAGGTCTGTGTATAGGTTAATAGAAAAAGGTAGGTTTAATTCTGTTTATCAGAAATTTGAAAAATACTGATTTTACAGGGCCAATTTCTTATGTTCGTGAACCTTGACCTTTCCAGGAGACTTTATCCTGGTCATATTTTTTTCTTGATGAAATTATTGCGATTTTTATATCTATATCTCACATTTTAAAGGATTAATGCTCACTACTGACACCAACACATTAAGCTATCTGCTGAAATTCCGACTGCTATGACTAGAAAACACACTTGGATGATTTTGTTTTAATGTATGTTATACTAGAAACACTCTAAGCTGAAGGATAAAATTAAAAAAAAAATCCAAAGACGGTCATCTAAATATAGTTCCTGCGAATATCAGTTTTAATTCACGGTGGTTTAATCTTGATGTCAGTAGTGGGCATTTTAGTAGAAAAAATCAACTACAAAAAAAAAAAACAAAAAAAAAAAAAAAAAAAAAAAAACAGGATACTAGGTACACATATCACGATAGTATTACAGAGAAAATTTTGACATACTAGATAAAAATTCCTGAAAACTTTATCTTATTGTGAAAGAAAATCAAGAAACCGCTATCTTGTATCTTGTGGCAGAAATATGCCACCGTTCTTCCATTCTTTTTTACATTGTGTTTTACACCAGGGCCCCGTTTTACTACAGTTCTTACGCAAAAATTGATCGTAAGTCAAAATCCAAAATCGTACCTGGTGTTTTCATTCATCGTTAGATTCTGCCTCGCAATATCTCATTGGAATCGTCTTTGGAAGACGATTCTAATGAGATATTGCATTGCAGAATTCCATATTTAGTTTCTACTGTAGAAGCAATTTTAAATTTTGACTTACGCAAAAAATGATCGTAAGATGTTTAGTAAAAATGGAATAAAGGCATTCTGCAATGCCAATTAATTATTGTAGCGGTATTTTTGAATCATGATCACTCCCAACAGTAGATACCAACGTTAACATGAACATGCATAATACAGTTTTTTTAGTCATTACATTATCTCTCTCGACTCGCGGACAGTCATATGAATTTCAGCTTGGATTCCGCTGGTAAATCGTGTCCTATCGAACGTAAACGACCGATTTATAATTCATTAGTCTAACTCTTTTGCAGTTTACAACAGACAAGGCCCCCTTGGTCGCTACAAAACTCCATGGGCTAATGCGAGATCAACTTGTGAGAGCGAGAATACAATTCTCGCGTCCGAGGCTGATTTGATAGAATCAAGAGGTCTGGGCTTAGACCTGTGCCGGTGCGGATGGCTAACAAACGGCAAGTCAGGATTTGTGAAGCAATCCTTTGACAGGAACTGTTTGGATAATTTCACGGAAACTATTATTTACTGTCCTTGGCAACTATCTAATGTGTGGTGCAGAATTTAAGAAGGCGTCTGGGAAGTGCGAAAAATGTAAAGACGCCGCTGTCAAAGCGCAGTTGGAAGCGCGTCGGACAGTCAATCTAGAGGTCCCAGGTTCGATCCCCGACGGCGGTAATTCATTCTTTCCAACTATTTGTCTTCCACCAATGGGTTTATAATCGTAGACCTATGTCGAATAGCAGCTGGAGGCTCAGAAAGGATGGAATGGCGGTACTGGTGTTAGAAATACCAAAAAAAAAATAAACTGTTCCAACCTCCGCGATATGACTAAATATTTGTTGAAAATGGCGTTAAATTTCATTCAAACAAATAAAAGCATAAAATATAAATCCAAGTTAAGAACATCGTAAAATTGACAAGATGAAAGATTTTGGAATGATTTTGGGATGTAATTTAATGAGTGTGTGGAACGCGTTTGAGTGAAATTCAAGGGACGTTATCTTAAATGGCTCATTTGTCCAGGATGAACAAAATTAGCGATATTTTTTTACCTCCCTTTAATAAAATAGGTATACTAGTTCAATAAAAAAGAAACAATCAGACGCTAACGAAATCCCGACTTTTTTCTATTAATATGCAATTTAGCTGTACCTTTTGATCGTATCTTTTTTAGTCATTTTTATTGTTTTTCGTTAGTGGTTTGAGTGAGTGTTTGGAACGAATGAATGGAGCGCTGAGCGAGCGACTTAGAATGCTTTAAATTATGATGCCTGTAAATTTAGCGATGTAACTAATTGTAGTCAGACTAAGCGCACTGTGCAAGATGACTCTACATGTAGCTGACACCATAATAAAATTCACTGGATGAATGATTTAGGAATGATTTCAGGATGAAGTTGAATGACTTGGAGAGCGAGTTTTGAATTAAGATAATACAGCACCACGAGTTTTGTTCCAGATAAACAAACAAACAAAAACAAAAAAAAAAAAAAAAAACCACGAAATTTATTACCTACCTTAAAAATATATATAAATTTCTATAAATAGCTTTCTATTTCTTAATGAGCCAATCAGACGCAACCAAATTCAATAAAGTTAATGACACTGGTTTTCCTTAGGAATTTATTCTTTAAAGATAGTTGTTGATCTTGTTTTTAAGTGATTTTGGAGCCTTTTTGAATGATTTGAGTGACTGTGTTTGGTATAAATAAAAGGAGCGCCGAACGAGTGAATTGGAGTGGATTTGATCGAAAGGAGTGTCAATTTCACGATGTGGTTTACTGTTTAGTGAAAAACCTTTCGGACTTGGCTCATTTTCTAAATCTTGAATGATAAAACAAACTCCCTGTATGCAGTTAACAACATCGTGAAATTGACAAGGCGGATGATTTTGGAATGATTTAGGATTGGAATTGAATGAGTGTGTGGAACGAGTTTTGAGTGGATTTAATGGGAGGTAATCCTATATCGCATATTTTTTCTGGATGAACAAAATTTGTCATATTGATTACCTCCTTTTAATAAAAAATGCATTCAGTTTTATAAACAGCCTCCTATTTCTTCAAGAACTATGCAATGCTAACAATTTCAATTATGTCAGTCAAATCACGATTTTTCTCTATCAAAATTCATTTTGAATTATGTTGTTGATTCTATATTTTAAATGGATTTGAGCTTTTATGAGTGGTTTGGGTGAGTGTTTGGAATGAATGATTGGAACTCTGAGTGGGCGATTTAGAATGGTTTTGATTGAGGTGAATGTCAATTTCATGATGTAACTAACTGTAATATTTTTTGATATTCGAACTACGGTCTACCCTCAGCCTACAAGTTCCTCTTTTTCAGATGTTTTACGGTGTTCCAGATGGACCTTAATGGCATTACGTGTCACATTTATCAACACAGTTACTAACATCGCGAAATTGACATTCACCTGAATCAAAACCATTCTAAATCGCTCACTTACCGTTCCATTCATTCATTCCAATCACTCACACCGCCTCCAAAAATGTTATCGTCAAAGACAATTCGAAATCATTCAAAACTGTTCATTGAAATTCATCAACTTATTATACGTTGGTTTAACTGGTGTGAATGTCAAAGCGCCTTATCGGCCCGTGTAGACATACAAATTGGAAAGTAAGTAGATTTTTCCTAAAGGGAGGAAATAAAATATCACTAATTTCGTCCAAATTTGGCGAAATTAGCCATACTGTATTATTTCCCTTTCGAAACTCGCTACAAATATTATTCAATATCATTTGAAATCATTTCAATACGATTCAGCTTGTCACTTACACGATGTTACTTCATGTACATAAAACTTTTGAACACGTGTATAGATTTGACCTATTTCCTAAAAAGGGACTATTTCGAAAGTTAAGTGTAAGACAGTACTTAGTGTAAATACATTGTTAAAGCACTTAGTACAGTCTTGCGCTCATCTCTCTATTTGTAAAGTACCAACCATATCGGTCCACTCTGACTGCGGGGACATGGCGGTTAGTCTAATGTCAGGACAAGAGCACCGCCTACGGGTGCCTACGCTCGACTGTTGAGGGCTGGATGGTTGGAAAAAACGAAAAAGGGGCATAATTTGTTCAAAATGCATATAGAGTTATCCCCCTTATATAGGATGCTCTTTTGATGGTGAACGTGTGTGCCAAGTTTCAAGTAAATGCTTTCAGTAGTACCAGAGATATCACAAAATTTCAAAGGTTTCGCACGACGACGACAACGACGACGACACGAAGGCTATAACAATACCTCGGGTTTTCTCCGAAAACAGCCGAGCTAAAAATAGCCACCAGTTACTCCTGTTACAATGTGAAAATAGCGTAAAAGTGTTGGCACTCATCAGCTACAAATCGATGGAGGTATGTTTCTCAGGCTTTAAATGTTAGTGTTCACCACTAGCATTTTCATGTAATTTCTTTATTTAAGATAAGCCGAAGTTTCAAGGGGTCCATTTTACTAAACTTCTTACGAATGAATTAATCGTTAGTCAAAATCAAAAATCGTACTTAGAATTCTCATTTATTTTTATGTTCTGCTTTGCAAAAATCTCATTGGAATCGTATTTAGAAGACGATTTCAATGAGATGATGTATTGTAGAATTCCAAATTTAGTTGCTTCTGTAGAAGCAACTTTTATTTTTTAATTACGCAAAAAATCATCGTCTAAATCGCTCGCTCAGCGCTTCATTCTATGTATTGAAAAGGCTTACTGAAATCACTTTAATCGTTTGGAAATCGCCCAAAAACGATCGGAAATCGTTGAAAAGAGCAACATTTCAATTAATCTGATAACAACTATTCCATTATTTTATTGGCTTGTGTGAATTTCGCCTGATCGGTCCCTTATGACAGATAAACAGGAAAATGCCTTGATATTATTAATTGGATTAAAGGGAGAAAATAAAATATTGCTTAATGTTTCAAATTGTACACAATTATAAAAACTTTGTCTTCCTTCATTCAAAACTCGCCTCTCGTGGTTTTTTTTTTTCGATTTCACTTCGGAATTTTTTCGAAAACATTCACATTGTCAATTTTGCGATATTATTAACTGTAGTTTTCATATCAAGCAATAAATTATACGCCTTTTAGCTTATTTTTTTAATAACGTTTTTTGATAGTAATTTTTGCGAACATTCAAGTTTCTTAAAATCTCTCAATGATGGCGTTGTTCATCTTCAGTTGTTCAAAAGATTTAATTGATCCCCAAAATATGGGCGTTGCAGGGAGGGACATAAAAACTTTCAAAATCTTCTTCTGACCAACCATTGCGCCAATATAAATGAAACATGGCATGAATGTTTATTGTATGAACTTTTTCTAGGGTTGTTCGAAATTTTTGACTGATCCCAAATTAAAGGCGTGGCATGATGGGGCTTTTTTCACTTTAAAAATGTTCTCCTACCAAACCATTAGGCCAAAAACCAGCCTATCCAGGATAATGTTCCTTGAGTAAAACTATCCAAGCAGAATTTTGATTGGCACATATTTGTGAATGGCCTGGCGATGCATATGTTCACAAAAATGATTGTCATAAGCCCAAACTATATACAGTTTTGTTTCATTGTTTAAGATCCATCAAGACATATCCATCTATTAAGTAGAACCTTTCCTAGTTAGAATCAATACTTATTTATATTTTGAAAAACAGCTTGCCATATAAGGTTTAGCCTACACTTTCTGTCCATCGTAGGGCCTGTTCACAAATTTCCTTGTAAACTTCCATATTATCTGACTGAGTTTATTATTGATAGATACTTGAAACCCAGAAACACATTACAGGCCTACTTGGGCCTTTTGTTACGCTTTTTTACGTCCCCATTCGGCTCTTAACAAGAGACCGTAGAGGGCCTGTATCGCACGACTGGCTTTACCATCTTCAGACTTTCATTATACAGATCTTACTTGGACTGAAAACAACACTTTGACGCCTCTTCAGAACTCTTCACGCTCTAGCCGGCACTCTGCACCAAAATATTCAATTAACCTGCATACCCTTTACCCATCTTATTAACAAAATAAAGCTGATTAGAATAAGTATACCATTCTAAACAATTTAAGTAAATAGTCATTCATTGAACAGTCATACCAATATTCGATCAAATTAGTCCAATTGATTGGGAGGATAAGAATTTTAAAGATCTTATAGTAAAAGCAAGCCCTTCCCTTCCGTTCCCACATCTGGTGGTCAATCAAAATTTCCATTACAATTAAACCCTTTTCTGTTTTACAAAATTTTGCACCTGTCCAAATTGAAAGGTTTTGCAGACGAAAATTTAAAGTGGATTTAATTTGAAAAATAACCATTCAGTAGAGTAGAAAATAGTGTGGAAAAAGAAGAAATTGCTTGTCAGAAGCAATTTCTTCTTTTTTCACAATGTTTTCTCAATCATAAAATCACAGGCACTTAAAAAGCAGGGATTAAACAGCAAAGGGTTAAGAAGAGGGTCATCCAAAGAACATTTCTACCATGTTTCGTTAAAGTCTGCCAATTGGTTTAGAGATAAAGAACTGACATTAAACATAAAAAATCACGACTGATTGATTTCATGGTGATATAAAATTCCCCTCTCAATTCATTCGGAACACTACTCGGCCAATCTCACAATCAACCTCGGATGTACATAGACGGACTATTTTTTTACAAAAATACGGGAAAACCTTTGAAAAACTCGATGACGTCAGTTAAAGTGGCGTAAGCCCTCCAAAGAGAGTGAAAACATTCGACGTTGCCAACGATACTCGTTTAAGTCACTGACGTGAAACCATCGTATTCTAATATAAATATCTTTAGATTCTTAAATAACGGCTGAAAAAAAATGTTTGAGCATGATTCGTCATTCTCAAAAATCAAGATTTTTTAGGCGTTGTTTACTGTAAAAGATATACATTGTAAATCTACAGTGCTAGTTTTTCTTACATTGTTTTCGCCTAACAAAATGCATGAGTTTGTTACATACCCATCCGCCTTACATACATCCGAGGTCTGTTGCAGTTTACGGAAATGGATTTTCGAATGCTCTCAATGATTTCTTGAAAGGACCCACCACCTTTCCCCTAATCGCCCTGTCACAGCTCAACGTTTTGGCCGGCGTGTGCTTCACGCGTTTGAGAACCTCGACATATGTGTTGACCTACTTATTTGTTTTTGTCAAAACACGACGCGCTTGTAGCGTGTTCAAGGCGAGTTTAACGTGAGCGTAACGCGTGGGTGACTTTCCTAGAACGCGTTAATAACGTATGCCAGGGTGTATCAACGTTCTTGACCGAGTGTCAAACGTTCTCGTAACGTACTCAGAACGTACTTTACGCGTTTGTAACGCGCAGCTAACGTGTTACAGCGTGTTCATAGTGTAATTGGGTAAATAATATAGATTTTTGCATGAAATTACCAATTCAAATCAATTCTTTTAATATATAAAGGCAACCGACCACTTCTCATATTTAATTTCAAAGTTAATTGGTTCGTGTTGAAGTTACGAACATCGTGAACTTGACAGCCATTCCAATCAGAACCATTCGTATTCTTACTCAGCGCTCCATTCATTCTTTCCAAACACTCACTCAAACCATTCAAAAACGCTCCAAAACTTTTTTTTAAAGATATATGAATGCAACAGCTTCATACCAATTTTATATTAATAGAAAAAAACTTATAGAATTTGTATACATATTTTATTCAAGGGAGACAATCCGATGCCGCTAATTTTGTTCAGGATGAACAAAATTAGCGGTATCGGATAACATCCCATTAATTTCACTCAAAACTCTCTCCATACACTTATTCAATTTCATTCCAAATCATTTCAAAATCATTCATATTGTCAATTTCACGATGTTATTAACTGTAAAGAAAAATAGGGAAAGACAGCAAGCAAACAATACACTGGCACCCGTGCAAGAACATATCTAAGGAATGTATATAACACAATTGAAAGTGAATAAAGCTTCTTGGATTTTTTTACTATATAAATATTGCGGAAGGGGAAAGACCTCCTTGTCATAATAAATTCCTTTATTTCACACCTAAACAATTTAGACCAATGACATCGTTTATTTTGCACCACGTTAATGTGAAATATCTAGATCCATATTGTACAACCAGAACGAGGCTGCTGTGCAATACGGATTTTTTTTTCCAAAACGAGGCAAACTATATAGTACGATGAAATTGATGCAAGCTTTATTGTGCGATGGAAATGAGGCTGCAGTCTCGAATATCACCAATTTGCGCGGCTCTTACAATATATTGTACCATCTATTTCGAGGTATTGAAATAAAATTGATCTGGAGAAGATTCTTGATAGGCCTATCAACATTGGTTGCATTCGGGCTATGAAAGTAAAAAAAAAGAACGCAAGTAACATTGAGAGACACAAAATGTTGTTTCTTGATTTCAGAATATCGTTTGTCAACATGAAAATGCTCATTTCAAGTGAAAACGGGTAGTCATTCTGTTTTATGTTAATTACATTTTAAAATTGTCATCTATCATGATCGATTACAATACTGAATTCATTGGATTCGTACCTTGCAATTGCCTCTTCAAATATAGACTGGTTCTGCAGCGTACTCATCCAATAGAATTCAGTATTGTACTCGATAATTATAAATAACCTCTTATTCTTCCACATTTTTTCCACCACATAGGATGGCTTTTCTTAAAAATGTTACCCACTTTTGTTCCTCTTTTACAACCACGGCCAATCTCGTAAAGTTTAAGATTTAAAAGGAAAAAAAAGAGAGTACCAAATATCAAACTTGTAGTACACATCAGTCAAATAATCTGAACAGAATAGAAAAGAGTAAACACATCTTGTATCATGTCCGCTAGGTGAAAAAATGTATATTTCTTTTTTGGTATTTTGATAATTATCAAATAAGTCGAATTTTTGTATCTAAGACTGTGTAAAGTATTTTGCGAACGTTTTTTCTCGCTCTGACCACAGTGCAGATGCAAAAGCTGTAAACGCACATGTAAGAGGACATATAGGCTATTTATTCCGCTTCGACAATTAAGTGAATTAAGAAAATCCGTTTAAGAAGAATTTATACATATATTTTAAGAAAGACTTATTAATATGGGAAAAATGTGCATAGCGGGGTATAATTTGCAAATAGTTTGCACCGTTTTGGGTTACGCAGAGCTAATATCGGTTGTGAGAAATTATATAATGATTCGGCAAAGTCTAACCTCAACCAACAAAGCATTGATATTTAAAGACACTAACAAACTATTCTCTATTTAGCCCATTGGACTTCTACAGTGAACAACATCGTGAAGTTGACAAGGTGAATGATTTTGGAATGATTAAGGAATGAAATGGAATGAGTGTGTCGAATGAGTTTTGAGTGAATTTAACGGGAGGTAATCCAGTATTGCAAATTTTGTTCAGAATGAACAAAATTAGCAATACTGATTACCTCCCTTTAATGAAATATGCATCCAGGTTCTATTTATAGCTCATTATTCCTCAAGAGCCTATCAGATGCTTACAATTATTTTGAACAAAGTTTTTGTTATATCTTTTTCAGTGAGTTTGGAGCGTTTTTGAATGGTTTGAGTGAGTGTTTGGAATGAATGGAGCGCTGAGTGAGCGACTTAGAATTGATTTAGATGAATGTCAATTTCACGATGTAACTAACTGTATAACATCGAACACACGACTGCTATTACATCGAAATCATGTGCTCAATCCCCGGATTGACAAACTGACAAATACAGTAAAACTTGTGTTTAGCGACCACTTAAGGGATCACCGAAGAGCGGTCGTTTATTGGAATGGTCGCTTTATAAAAAATACCATGAAAAATGTGACAGATTTTGATAGCATTTATAGATTGTCGGTCAAGTCGTATTGAATCCTATGATGTTTAAACCCATTAGAATCGTCTTCTAATGGGTCCAAACAACAATACCCAATTTTTCGTTAAGAATGTCCCCTTTTTCAGAGATTTAGCTTACGGTGAAGGGACTTTTTATGGTGGTCGCTTAATACACGTGGTCGCTCGAGCAATATCGACTGTAAGTAGAAGTTCTATGCTCTTCTGACTTGAGTTTTTTAAACTCGAGGATAAAAGGATCGGGATCGAGAAACTCTAATTTCCATCGTGGTCCTAACTCATTCCTAACATTATCCTCTAAAATGAATTCCCAAACTTTTCGTGCTCATTAATATTCGGTTAAATCATGTTTTTGATGGTGTTACATGTAACATTTGCAGAGACACGAAACATGTTTTAAAACACGAGTGTTTTGCACTCAGGCGTTAAAGCATTTTGAGGGTCTCTGTAAACATGAATTGAAGCTATTTTTGTGTAAAAAAAAAGACTATGGTATTTATTCAAACAGAAATTGCAAAATATTTCATAGGAATGCTTTAAAACCAGCTTCAAAACCGATATTGGGTCGGAAAAATTGATTATTGCATTGCACCGTCACTTTTGTTGATACCGACGTTGCTAGGCAAATTTATGACGACGAAAAATTCAACACGAGAATAAGATCAACGTCTTTAATTATCTTCTTTACGGATGGTAGACATAGAAATTGATAAAGCTTATAGGCCCAGACCGATTATATCTAAAGGCTTGGTCACATTTACGTTAGTTAACATGGCTGGCCGTAGTTATGCCTCAGCGTAGTCAGCCGTAAAATTTACGTAGCTGAGCGTATCCTGCGCAATAAGTGAAGTACGAAGTAAGCCGTGCTTACGCGTAGTGAGTAACGTAGTGCAAACTCACAAGTTTGACCGTAGTGTCTTGGATATTGTAAAAAAAAGTTCAAAGGTCTATTCTAGGTAAAGTACGTTATTTCGTCCCTAATTTGGCCGTACTAACACAGAAGATGATTCCTGCATATCCATAAATTAACGGTAGTAGCACGCTATGATGTCGTAAGCTGTGCTTACGCGTAGTGAGTAACGTAGTGCAAACTCGTAAGTTTGACCGTTGTGTCTTGGATATTGTAAAAAAATGATCAAAGGTCTATTCACGGTAAATACGTTATTTCGTCCCTTATTTGGCCGTACGTTCACAGTAGTTGATTCCTGCTTATCCTTAAATTAACCGTAGTACCACGCAATGATGTCGTAAACGTTTGTCCCCGATACTACAGTTAACCAATACTGAACTAGAGATTCACTTCTCTTGCAGTACGTGTATCTGATTTTTGTTCACGGTGTGGTAGGGAAAAAGAACGTTGTAAAAAATCGTGATCACATTTCACGTTGTAAACATTATCTCGACGTAGTGAAAGAATGTCGTACTACACGTACCGTACCGTAGACTACGTTGTTTAACATAGTCGCCCGTGAACTGAACGTTCTTCTACCGTATAATCCTAACGTAGTGACCTCACAAATCTTTGGCATGTTCCAAATCCCTACGGTGAAAAAGGATTTTCTGTCGTAGTTTGAATGTAGTTCAACGTAGTTAGATCTTGTTGAGTCGTACTCTTGCCAAATTAGAATGTATCGATTAACCTAGTTTACCGTACAAACCGTATAATAAACATCTGCCCAAGTTAATGCTACCACCAAGCAGGGAAACACTGGGGTTGGACAACTATCAGAATACGAATCGAATCGGTGAAATTGATAAAATCTAATCATAAAGTGTACGTATATTCGATGGTTTGAAACTCGCGTGTTTTTACAACAAATTAATTATGAAACCCGAAGGTGACTTATATAAATGCTAGGTTTTAAACATTATGTTATATCTAAAGATCGTGATTCTTATCTATAGAATGACAAAAAAGATATATCAGAACTTGGGAAATAAATAAATGGCGATTTTCCTTTAATTAGAATTAATAATTAATCGAATTAAACTTTTTTACGCAGTTCTTCGTAGTTGTTCCTACTTGCACGTACTTCTTGCTACGGAAACTGTTCGATGGTACCTTTGTTAAATGTACCTTATCTTACTTCAACTTAGTTAATCGTATTAGTGACACGGCTTGTCTACGGTAAAATGGAGTATGACTTACTACGATAATTGCCGTAAATGTGACCACAGCTGAAGTAAAAAAAGCCGAGCGTTAACAGCAAGTAAATTAATTACTACAGTGAACAACACCGTGAAATTGATAAGGTGAATGATTTTAGGAATGATTAGGGAATTAAATTGATTGAATATGTGGAGCGAGTTTTGAGTGAATTTAAATGGGAGGTAATTCAGTATTGCAAATTTTGTTCAGGATGAACAAAATTAGCAATACTGATTACCTCCCTTTAATAAAATATGCATACAAGTTCTATTGATAGCGCCCTATTCAGTAAGAACCTATCAGACGCTTACAACTTCAATAAAAAAAGTGATATCCCGATTTTTTCTCCAGCTATTTGAACGAGGTTGTTGTTATATGTTTTTCAGTTAGTTTGGAGCGTTTTTGAGTGAGTATCTGGAAAAAATGAATGGAGCTCTGAGTGAGCGATTTAGAATGGTTTTGATTGAATTAAATATCAATTTCACGATGTAATTAACTGTACTATTATTATAAATACATGTTTTCTCCCGTTAACTCCCGGCTTTTGTCCGTTAACGTATGCCTTTAAGGACTCTTAAACCCTCAATTTATACAATAATGTAGATAAACATCAGTAATAAATACAGTAACAATACAAGTCTTATACATTCACTCCACCCCATCTATATTCAAATTTGACCAATTTCTGTTTTTCTTTCCTTTAAGATAAATCACCTCGTGTAAAATGAACACAAGGTGTAGTGTCGTATTACATGTACGTATAAGTATTACAGGTTACCCGGGTAAGATATTTGTATTTAGTCTGGAGTTTTAACGAACGGGTATGTCTTTTTTCTTCTTAAAGAAAATTTGGTCGGTAAAGTTCCAAAATATCGTGGCGTAAAGATACATGTGTGATTCTACCAAAAGAAAAATGAGTCGAATTAGTTTTTAAACCTCGTAAATACAGCTTAAGTAAAGCTGTAGTTACAAAGTTATTTAATTTAACTAACGTTAAATTGTAGATTCGAGGTTTTAGAATAATACGTGAAGTCTTTCAAATAAATTTCAGTCCGATGAGATCTCTTTATTGAGTTTCCAATTGTAACGTAAGGATATGTCTTTAGTTTCTACCAAAAGAAAAATGTGACTGCGTACAGTTAAGAACATCCTAAAATATAAAAGACGCGTGATTTTAGAACTTTTTTGGAATGGCTTTGAACGAGTGTGTGAAGCGAGTTTTGAGTGAAACTCAAGGGAGGTAATCTAATATCGTTAACTTTGTTCACGAACCCATCATACGCTTACAATTTTAATTATGCTAGTGTATATTATTTTTTATCAACCTATTTTATTTTGAATGCAGCTGCTTATCTTATCATTTTTGTGGTTTTGGGGCATTTTTGAATGGTTTAAGTGAGTGTTTGGAATGAATAAATGGCGCGCTGAGTGAGCGATTAAAAACGTAGGTTTTCATTATTTAAATGATATTACTAAGTGTTGCTGATTTTGTTAAAATGAACGAAATTACCGAAATCGTATTACCTCCATTTGATTTCATTTAATCTCCAAACACTTATTCAATTTTAAATCCGAAAACAATCATAAGTTTTTGTCGCTCTTCTTGTTAATTTTACGATGTTCTTAATGTATGCTTTTTGTATGACTTATTAGAGAAGATGTCATTTTTTTCATTTATTCTTTTCTGTTCTTTTAAATCTTAATAGCAGGAAGATTTCGTTTGAAGTTTGATTTTGTAACTATTTAATAATATTTTTTTCATAGCACAATGGTAGCGCGTCGGACTATAATTCAAAAGGGCCTGCCTCGATATCCGACGGCGGCACTTATGTTTTCCGACTATTTGTCTTAAATGAATTTGTTGATAATTATAATTATAGAGGTTTGTTGTATACTAGCATGAGGCTAGGGAAGGATGGAATTGTATTATCTGTGTAATAAATATAAGGTTTCCGTCGTTAGGTGCTCCAGTCGCCGCGATATAACTGAAATATTGGTGACAGCGGCGTAAACTCCATTTAAACAAACAAACATATCATATTTTCAGCTCGTAGACGTGTTATTCAAAAAAGTTGTTCAGTCTTTGTAATCCGAGCCTCTGTCTGTTTCAATTGACTTGGTTTGTGAGTGCCTTTTACTTTTCTATAGAAACCGTTCTCTTTTTTTTAAGGCTTTTAGTCACGGGTGAATTTTTGATGCAATATCTTTGTTGGGCGACACAAATAAAATCGGATCTACAGCTTGAATAAAGATGTAGACGAGACATTTAGGTCACAAATAACGAATTGCTTTCTGTTCATTTAGATTCGTTTAAATACTCAAACAGGGATGGAAAGCATTCGGAACATCACTCGGCCATTTCCGTAACCTGCAACAGACCTCGGATGTATGTAAGGGGGATGGGTATGTAACAAAATCGTGCATTTTCTTAGGCGGAAACAGTGTAAGAAAAACTAGCACTGTAGATTGATATCTTTTACAGTAAATAACGGCTGAAAAATCTTAATTTTTGAGAATGACGAATGATTCTCAAAGATTAAGATTTTTTTACCCTTTATTTAAGTTTATAAGGATATGTTTTATTAGGATTAGATGATTTCACGTCAGTGACTTACACGAGTAGCGTTTGCAACGTCGAATATTTTCACTCACAGTTTTGAGCACTAACGCCATTTTAACTGACGTCATCGAGTTTTGTCAAGGTTTTTCCGTAATTTTTAAAAACAGTCCGTCTATGTACATCCGAGGTTGATCGTGAGATTGGCCGAGTGGTGTTCCGAATGGGATCAAAAGAGGTGTCAAAAATGAACTGCATTTTTTCAGAATCAGAATGTCTAACCGTTTTTAATGTGTGTGTGTTTTTTTGTTTTTTTTTTTTTTAGTTAGCCCGTCAATCTGTCAGATGGTTTTTCTAATGTCATAGTCTATTCTTTTACGAAAAAACAATGAATTGATAACTCTCGAGTTCATATCTCGTCTGAAAACCCTTTTGTTTATATTATTGTTCAAGAAACTGATATGAGCATATGTAGACCCTACATTTTTACTGTAAACGTCTTTTGATTAATGACGTCGCTCTGGCGTATTTACATTTGGCAAACTTGCGTCATTCCGCCTGAAATTTTACTGTATTGCTTTTGAAGAGTCCGCATTGTATTTAAAAAAAAAACATACATCTGGTTTAACTTTTTTTCGGCATTTTGAATTCATGTCCATTCTTTTCAATGGCGTTCGATTCTATGTACATCGTGCCGTTTCTCGAAAACTACAGTTAATTACATCGTGAAATTGACATTTAACTCAATCAAAACAATTCTAAATCGCCCACTCAGCGCTCCATTCATTCATTCCAGATACTCACTCAAACCATTCAAAAACGCTTTAAACTCACTGAAAAACATACAACAACAACTTCGTTCATAATAAAAATAGCTGGGAAAAAATCGGGATATGACTTAAATAATTGAAGTTGTAAGCGTCTGATAGGTTCTTGAGTTAAAGGGAGCTATCAATAGAACATGTTTGCATATTTTATGAAAGGGAGGTAATCAGTATTGCTAATTTTGTTCATCCTGAACAAAATTTGCAATACTGAATTACATCCCATTAAATTCACTCAAAACTCGCTCCACATCCTCATTCAACATCATTCCGAAATCATTCCAAAATCGTTCTCTTTGTCAATTTCACGATGTTGTTCACTGAACAACAGCTATGCCTTACATCTTCTTCAGTATGGTCGTTCGTCCAAAAGTCAGTTAAGACTTTTTTCTTCTATATTAAACATTCTGGAATTTGCCAATCAAATGTACATGCACCCCCGAATTATTTGTCTTTCCCCTATGCAGATATTTTTCTGACATGTTATGATAGAATTTACTAGACATGTATGCTCATGGTATTGTATTACCTCCCTTTATTAAAGTTTTCGTGTCTGCACAGAACAATCATACGGGTTAAAACCCACACAGACAATGAAATTATGGAAAGCACGTAGGAACGACAGAAAGGTACATAGGAGAGGCTTATTCCACTCAATAATTCTTAAGATAGTGACATTTTCCTCATTTCTTACTCAATAAATATTCTTAATCCTAAGTAAAGCTTCTTTCTTGGAAAGACGAACAACGCGTCGGCGAGTTTTATCTTCAAACAAAAACCTGCCGACTCATCGGCTACGCTTTCGTGCTAAATTCACGTACAAATAGGACATGACAACGATTCATTCCTATTTTTCATCGGGCGATTAAAAAAGATAGCGTCGGTCAGACGCCGACTATATCAAGACAAAATACAGTTAAAAACATCGTAAAATTGACACTCATTCCGATCAAAATCATTCTTAATCATTCACTCAGCGCTTATTCATTTCAAACACTCACTCAAATCGATCAAAAACCCTCAGAAATCATGAGAAAACATTTATAAACCATTCAAGACTTTCAACAATTAATTCAAATCGATCTATCTTTTCTACAATTTTATTGGCTGGTGTGGACTATAAAGTGCCTGATTGGTCCACAATGACGTATAATCAGAAAAAAAAAACGTATATTATATTAAAGGGAGGTAATTTATATCGCTAATTTTGTTCATCATGAACAAAATTAGCAATATTGGTTACCTCCCTTTAATTTCACTCAAAACTCGTTCCACACCCTCATTCAATTTCATTCCGAAACAATTCCAAAATCATTCACCTTGTCAATTTCACAATGTTCTTAACTGTATACATTTTGAAGTCATTTTAAACTCAGACGATGTGCCATACCTTTTTTTTCTTGGTAAGTCATGATACAGTAATTAGGGTTTTACATATCGAGGCTGACGTTACGCTGGCGAGATGGCATCTATACCAATTGAAGTGAAAGGGTCATACGTCTGCGATGTAAACACTATGAGCCGGAGCCCACCGGTCTCCGGCTATAGGTCGTCTTCCCAATATTGACTACCATAAGCATAAAAGAAGTCGCCGACCAGTAGGCAGATTTTAGCTTGAAGATAAAAGTTACCGAAACATTAGTGATGTCAAAAAAATCCACACTTGAATCAGCCGATACACCGATCAATCGCCGACAAGTCGGCTACTAGATGTCGATTTTATTACCAATTCCAAAATGACGTCTGTGACGCATCGCCGAATACGAATACGAATATATATACATGTACTTACTTCCAAAAGAAAGTGTGCGATTTCACCTTTTTGTTTTCCTTATATTTTGTGGAGTTTACGCCCAAGGTCAATGCCATGGTTGAAGGTCATTTAATAAAAGTCTCTTTTTCAGAGCAATAACCGTACACTCCTCAAAACTCCTAAGCGGCCACTTGCCTTTTTGTTCATATCTTGTAAATGTCGCATGGTTTCAGCCCGTTTTCACTTGCATAATGTAGCAAAAGCATTTATGAAGTCAACAAGAAAAAAATAGCAAAGAAATTCAAAACGAAAATGTTTTAAAATTAAGCGAATGTAGGAGAACCCTCAATTTCAAAGTTAACATTGGTGGGTGGGGTATTTTTGACATTTCTTGTTGGGGTAAGACAAGTGAGGGTAGTTGTGACATTTCTTTTAATTTTTTGAGGTTCACATGCGTTGAACCACTGATATCGGTACATAAATTTGAAAGGATTTGCGTTTTTCAAGTGTCGAAAAATTCAAATTTCCCTAAAAAATGTCATTTTGGTGACTTTTGAATTTGAGGGTACAGGCACTTGAATTCGTTTTTAGGTTTTCCCGGTGCACGACAAAAAATTGGACAGAATGATGTCTAATTAGCTACTCTTTGAAAAGGCAAAGTAAAAATTTCGAAATAAAAGCGAAAAATATGTGAAAAATCGAGAAATGTAAGGTGGCCGCTTAGAACTTTTGAGTAGTGTATGTCTTTGTATGACACTAAAGCTCATTAAAAGTAACATCTGTATGCCTACTTACTTCGAAACCCAACAAATAAAATTTTGATAATGACGGTCGGTTTGGACGAAAGTTTTGATATTGTATTAACTCCCTTTAATTTCATTCAAAACTCATTTACTTATTCAATTACACTCCCCAATCATTCACATTGTGAATTTTACGATGTTTAGACGTGTACGTTAGTGTTGACACCTGATTGAAGTTATGATTTTGCTTTCCTCTTGTTTTGATTGACTTTGTCACTTTGTCAAAATGCACAAATATTGACTCAAAGGTTTATTTACATTATAAACATAATTTATGTGCTTTTATATTCTACAGAGTAATCAAACCTGACAGAGTATGCGGTGGATTCGACGGGGAAACTGTTCATTATGGTAAAGAAATTATCCTTTATAGAAATGGGATTTTGGTTTGTTTTATGAGATCAAGAGATCTAAAGAGATTTCTTTTAATTATTGGAAAGTTAAATTAGAACCCAAGGACAAATACAAACACTTTACAGTTTGTTTAGTATCCAAATGTGCTTTTTGCACACACAGAAAACTATCAAATTACAAACAGTTCCTGCGAATATTTAGAATTTCAATTTGTCTCAAATTATTTTCTTAAAATGTATATCATTTAACCTTATATAATCATTTACTAGTATCATATTAATACTATTGGATTTCATTAGACTCCGCAGGTTATGGAGAATATACTATCTACAGAAATAAGATTTGATAAATTAACCATGAAAATTGGACAAGTAAGTAAGAAGTGAAGCTCGCTTTCAATAGAAATTTTGCCACACAGTTTAAAGATTCTAGCCTCTTGAGAAACATTTAGTGCTTTTCTAAAACGAGTCGGGAAATTTATTCAACTTGTCATCTAAAATGAGATAAAGGTTAAATCCTTGTTCAAAGGATCGTTTCAATATGTTTAAAAAAAATTAACGAGATGAATAGAGCATTACCGTGATATTTTAAACACTTTCATTGCATGATGGACAGATGTTGAGAATTCTGGACAATCACACAGTGTATTAAGATTAGTCTTGGGCTGGGAACGGTGACTTTAGGTCCGTAGCCATCTATTTATCGCGTAGTGAAGACTCAGATCTGACTGTGCAGGTGCAGAGGCTCATCCGAGGCTTAACGTTATGCACATGTAAAATTGTTGGAAATGTCACACACAGACTCAATTGATAGTATATGAGTAAAGCTATTAACAGCGTGAAATTGTCATTCATCTCGATCAAACGTGCTAAATTTATTGCATATAAACTGATCACTCGAATCGCTGAAAAATACCTCCCCAGGTTAAAAAAATGAAATCGTTCACTTACATGTAAGCAGAAAATGCGTAAATTTCTATAAATGGAGGTAATGACAAATCGCTAATTTCGCCCCTTTAGCCCAATTGAACGAAGTCAGCAATATTAAAATCCCCTCCTTTAAATTCTTTCAAAAGATTGCCTACCCTTAAACCGTAATCATTACAAAATCATTCATCTTGTCAATTTCACGGTGATTTTAGCTGAATGTATTTTAAACGACAGTTAACAACAACAACAATTTCAGATGATATTAAATGATCGGGTACGTTGGTCTTTAAAGAAATTAAAGTGAGTCGATAGAATATCGATATGAATTGCCCCCTTAAACTGAACTTACAAATTGTTCTATAAATAGTGTGTGTGTCTTCATATAAAAATTCAGACGTTTCAAGATACACGACATCCAATAAAACGCAATTATTTGAAAGATTTACTGAAGTTATTGAGTATTTTTTAATTATTTCGCAACGTTGAGCATCGTACGGTGGGTGTTTTGGAATGAATGAATGAATGAATGGAGAGCAGATTGGGCGTGTTAGAATGATTTTGAATGGGATGAATGTCGATTTCACGATGATATTCACCGATTTTATTATATAAGTAATAACAGGATGCTATCTTTGTATGCATTTGTACAGCTAACAACATCGTGTAATTGACAAGGTGAATGATTTGGGAATGATTTGGGAATAACATTGAATGAGTGTGTGTAGCGAGTTTTGAGTGAATTTATTGGGTGGTAATCCGATTTCGCAAATTAAGTTCAAGATGAACAAAATTGGTGATATTTGTTACCTCCCTTAAAAAAGATATGCATACAAGTGCTATAAATAGCTTCATATTTCTTCAAGAAGGAATCACATGCTTACATTTTTAATTATGTCAGTGAAATTGCGATTGTTTTCTTTCTTTATTTCATTTGAATGGTGTTGTTGATTCTATCTTTTCTAGTGAGTTTGGAGCGTTTTTTGAATGGTTTGAGAGAGTGTTTAGAATGAATGAATGGAGCGCTGAGCGAGTGATTTGGTATGGTTTTGATTGAGGTGAATGTCAATTTCACGATTTTGTTAACTGTTAATGATATTCAATATTTCAGGTTTTTGCTGGTGGTATGCACGCTCACGGCGTCATACATTTTCATGAAAAGTTCGTATTTGAAGACACACGACAACCTATCGTCTACGTACAACGGTAAACCAGCCGACAAATTACAAAGACAGATTAATATATTCAAAAACAATGACAGAATGCAACAGAAAGTAAAACGAGGGACTTATGCGGGTCAACTGACCAAGAAAAAATTACAACGACCGGAAACACCGATGCCCTATTTGATCTCAGAACCACCTTTTAAGCGTGTTGCATTTCTAAAAGTAGATCAGGCAGAGTCTACAGTCATTCAAAACATGCTCTTTAGGTTTGGTATTAAACATGGATTGACCTTTGTACTACCTAAACAAGGGCATGTTGTGAAGTCAAATAAAGAAATACTGTATATCAAGCGAACGCATCACTTCGACATGTTTGCTTGTCAAACGACTTACAGTGAAGATCGGTTTAGAATGATGAAACCAGGGTATAAGACACTGGCTATCGTTAGGGAACCTCTTCAACGCATGATCAGTGCAACCCACTTTTACAGAAATGTTATTAAATTACCATATTTGACAAACACATCGAGTGATAATTTCATAAAAGAATTAATAAATAACTACCAATTGCATGATCCGGATATATTTTCACAAACGAGAAATTCTATGGCTTTCGATTTCGGTTTTAGTAACCAAACTTCACCGAACGACACGAAAACAATAGAAAAATACCTTCTTTACATTCGAAAACAATTTAGCCAAGTCCTAATAGCAGAGCGCCTTGACGAGTCCCTAGTATTAATGAGGCGAGAATATAATTGGATGTATAAAGATATTGTATATTTGAATGAGACTTTGTCAGATCGTCAACAACTTAACCCAACAGCTGTAGAATTAGAAACGTTTAATATGGCGTCTAGAATTGATTACACAATCTACAACATGTTTTATAAAATATTTGATACAAAGATAAAAGCCTTTGGAAAAGACAACGGTAAAGAATTCAAGGCGGAAGTTGGTTATTTCAGACAAATTCTTTATTATGTGAACAGGTTCTGTCAAAGTCGAATGGCAAAATCAGATCTTACTATTGCGGATTCAATATGGCACGAAGAATTTAAAATAACGCGTGAAGAGTGTGAAATGATGAAACTAAATGAAACCGACTTCACAGAGAAAATGAAAGTTAGGCATGAGAAAATGAACGAATAGATCAAGTGAAATGTAATAAAATGCCAGATAATAAAATCTCGCTTATATAAACGCGACAAGGTCCCCTATGAATAAATAATAAGTATCAATAGGCATGGCATGCATTTAAGGTAACTGCGGACAGATATACGTCGCGCACGCTAATGCTTAACATTTTGTAACGTCGATTTGCCATTTAGACGTTATAACATTATATTTTCCTGAAGCGCTTCTTATTTATCCGGGTAGATTTTTGTCGTGCGTATTCAATTTTTTTAAATTGCTATAAAAGTTATATTCAGAATATGAAAGAATAAACTTTTGTCTGCAGGAAGCATTTTTACTATGAATCGGCTTTAATCATTTTTATCTTGGATTGATGAAAAAGCACAGCGCGCAATTTAAAAACGGTAGACGTTAAAAATGATACGTTTTTGAAAAGTATGTCCACACAGCCAAATCTAAATATTTTTGATATTTCTAAACATATCTGTACGAAAATTTTCATTGTGATTCTACGAAAAAATAATATTGCAAAAATGTAGAATGATTTATGATAATCATTTTGATGATGAAATGCGGCAGCGAAGCATTTTGAAAAACGGCTGTAAAATTCGCGTATTTAAGAAATTGTGTCCACACAGATTTTCATCTTTATTCTGTTGTATATAACGTATAATTATTTTTAACCGCATTAACGAAAACTAGAAAAAAATAATATTTTTATTTTCAAATTTCACAAAAAATCACTTATTATCTAAAAAATATTGAGGTAACTTTATCATTTTTCACGCCGATTTTTCGTTAAAATTTGACGTTTTACAACTTTGGAATTGTAAAATAAATCTCTATCAATTGTTTGTTATTGCACTGATTGTCATTTTAGTTCACCTACTAACATAATGTCACCTCTCGCGCAAATCTTAAGAATCTCAACATTTTTCATAAACTATTTAATGCATTTTAGGGATTTTAAAGAAATCTTCCCACACATAATTTGTTACGTTTTACAGACGTAATTTACGAGTTTTGGTGACAAAAAAAACTAAATTAAACGGGAGTTTTATTTTCCCAATTCACCTAACAAATATACTTTAACAGTATGCTTTCTTGTGGTTTATTTGGTATAAAGAGCATAGAAATTGACCAACAGGTTTGGAAAATATGGCATATGAAACTAAACGGGAAACGTTCAATTTCAAATGTTAAGCATTACCGTGCGCGACGTCATAACATTGTCTTTTCGACTTTCTTAAAATCTCACAATAATTTCTGCGATTTATCTTTGAAGTGGGAGCATTAGCTTAAACGCAATAAAAAGGGTTTGAAGCTCGTTCTTTTGACGTCATGACGTCATTAAGGGACCAACCCCTTTTCGACCCGCCAAAATCAGTATTTGCAAATATTTTCTTAATTAATCGGCCGATGTTTACGAAAATGTTTCATTTAGAAAGTCCAAGAACGCCAGAGCTAGTCATTTGATTTCTGTGAACATTCAAACAGAAAAACAGGTCTGAAACGCTGTCTACTGCGCAATTTTTACGATTTGACGTTACAATTTTCATTTTATTTTTTGTACGAGGGTGGACCAAAAAATACGTGGACTTTTTCTATAACTTTGGTATTTCCCAACGGAAATCAATGAAATTTTGTACACGTCTCAAATCATTTAATGTTGACAAAATATCAAATTTACAAGAGTCTGCTATGACTCTGACGTAAAAAATCCAACATTTGATATACCTGGGTAGGTGCTACCGACGCAACCCATTTTGTAACGTTACTTCCTAGTGTTACTACCCGTAATTGTCCCCTCAATTTGGACCAAGCACTTCCAAACTTCGCCTAATTACGTGTTGACGTTATGAGTTAGGATACTTAAAATTTGAGCATAATCCATTCGCTTGTTTCGAATTAAAAGTCAGTAAACTAAGGGCACGCGTCGATTTTTGAACTTCGAAACGACGGCACCGGCGCAGCCAGAGACAATCAGACAATAATAAAGTTCTACTGGACTATGGAAAACCTAGTCGAGAGGTTTAAATGATTAAATATGCTAAAAGGTCTTCAAATATAAGCAGATACCTTCTTTTTAAATGGTTTAAAAGGTTTGTTTAAGAATGGAGAGTGTTTTTGAAGGATGACACTCGGAGAATGGAAAACGTCTCCTCGGCTTTTAATCTGTAATTGTCACAGAACAGCATAAGTTCAGAATCTTTTAGATACATTACACATTTAAGTTAATCGTTTTGGGATCAGATGGATATGAAAATAGTACTTATCCAATGGACAAGCGATGCAGAAATCGTGTTTATTGTTGAGTTGAGTATTTTGAAAAGTGCTGACAATCGAGTCGGAACTTATCAATACCGCAGCGTAATATTGACGTCGTTACCGTGCGCCGGTACCAAATGACTACATTTTTAGAATGGTTGCTATAGGTGACCAACTATTTTGATTTCATCCAAATTTGGACGACAAAAATAAAAATGCCTCAATTTAATAACAATGTAGTTTTCTCTTCAAAGTCTGTGAAATCAAAATTTCTGCAACGCTAGTCTACGTAATTTTTGATTCACCCTCGTAAATATATAGAAAATTCTCAAATTTTTGTCCGGTGACCTATGCTGATTTTTTGTTATTTTTACAGCGAAACGAATACGCTTCACACTTATCAAATAAAAATGATATGTCTTCAGGATAAATTTTTCATAAAATTCGATTTTGTAAAATTGTTGCGACATTTTTCGTCGAATTCGACGTCGCACCATAACCATCGTTTCTATACTTATTTGACGCCAATCATCACGCTATAACGTATTCTTAAATATTTTAAATTAAGGTTTATTGTAAAATATGGGCTTCAGAAGTATTTAATCTGAATTTAATTTTAAGAAAAACAAAAAATCACCGAATTTTCTATCCGTTTAAGAAGACAGCTTTTGTGAATATTT
Source organism: Fragum whitleyi (assembly GCA_948146395.1). NCBI lineage: Eukaryota > Metazoa > Mollusca > Bivalvia > Cardiida > Cardiidae > Fragum > Fragum whitleyi. Next base: position 18,281,914 of record OX411543.1, on the reverse strand, counting down.
GACGCAACGTTGCAATATCCCTTGATTTGCGATATCTTTGCGGAATCAAATTTTACAAAAATATCTAACCCGAAGACACATTGATTTTATTTAAAATCTTCGGTGGAATGGTTTGGAAGTATCATATCTAAATTTCAGTATAGGTCAACGGACAAATTTTCAAGAAAAAAGTCAATATTTTCAGTAACTGTACTCGAAAACAGCACCGCAGAAGGCATTTACATTTATTACGTTACAACTTATTATATTTCTTACAATTATATCTTCATATCATTCAAAACACAACCTCAGCCGTCTTTTTACGAAGCAAATGGTGTTTTCGGATTAAAAATCGATTGATTATTTCCGAAAAAATGGACAATAACTGAATTTGGTCCCTAAAAAGGGGTCGGCCCCTTGATTACGTCATGACGTCATTTCTACGTTACGAAATCCTTTTTTATGACCGACATATGAAAGAGGGTATTTTAAAGCTCATTTTTTTTCGCATTAGGCATGATTTGCAGACAATTTAAAATTTGGACCTAAAATGACCCTCTATGTGTCTACAGTTACCATAAGCACTAAGTTACAGTTACACTCACCGCTCTCAAAACCATTATTAATCGCTCAATCAGCGTTCCATTTAAAAGCACAGAAATACTAAAATCAACTGCACTTTCTCCCTCCCCCTCCCTCCTTCCCTTCCTTCGCCCGTCCCTCGGAACTCCGTGAAGTAAAATTGTGAAAACGAGATTTGTTCCAGTAGAGGTCAACCAATGGTCGCATGTCAAAATTTATTATACAGGAATGTAGAATGATCATTCTAGATTTAGATTCAGAAAATTCGTTATTTGAGAATTTTTTTTACCCTAGTCTATCTGCGAAATCCGCACAGTCTGACTAAAGTCGACACTTTATGCACTACCAATATGGTCCCTTTTCGCGTGACGGGTCCCAATTTTAATTCCTTGATATTACTAACTTAAGGTTCATGTAGTTAGTAATCAATATGTAGGCTTTCAGGATGACAGTATGTTGCAATCTGTTTGAAAATCATACCCCACTTTGCACGTGCACTTGAGTGCAAAGCAGTGTATGATTTGCAAACAGTTTACACCGTTTGGCATCCTGAACGCAGGGCAGAGGATTTAACTATTGTTTTAAATTCGATATCGTTTTGTATGCATTCTTATTCGTATCAAATATGTAAATCTTCATCCCCCCCCCCCCCCCCCCCCCAAAAAAAAAAAAAATAAAAAAAATAAAAAATAAAAAAAAAATAAAAAAAAATAAGAAGAAATAAAAGGGAAAATATACTGTAGTTTATTTTTAAATCGGCTGTTTTCGGAGAAAATCGGTTGTATTGTGATCACCTTGGGTCGTTCGCGTTCACGTTCGCGTTGGCAGGACAAACTAAAACCTTGGACATATCTCTGTTACAGTAGTTATTGAAGATATCTTTATAAAACTTGGCATTTGTGTTCACCATTACAATAGCTATCATGACTTTCAAGGGGGATTACTCTGGAAGCATTTCTGTGAGACGTATACCCCTTTTTCGACTTAGATGTATTGCATTATCTACATTGTAGAACCTGCAGACGAGCGTTTCAACCGTAGGCGGCGCTCTTGTTTTGAAGTCCAAAACGTTCGGAACATCCCTCGTAGTATCTTTTTAACACCGTTGCAAAATAATCGAGATTTGGGATTCGTGAACATTTCCTTCTGATAGCTGCAGTCCACAAAGAACGGATATCAAGTATCATTTTCAAATTCAAATATTTGTACATACATGTTAGAATGCATAAATCACAGACTGGTACATGCTTAAGTGGTATGCAAATAGAGAATACATGATTTATTGGCGAACCACTCTCAGCGAAGCTCGTGTTTAACACTCAAACATGCCTTCCGTTCTGTTTGACAGAACAGTGTAACTTGTTTTCAAATCTACCCCTCTTTGCATAAGCACTTGCTCAAAAGCGGCGAATAATTTGCAAACAGTTTGCACCGATTTGTCACCCTGAAAGCAAGGCAGGGATTTGACAAGTATAAAAATATCCCATTTGATCCCTTGAATTTTCTGTAAGGAATGTCAAATTAATTCATATGTTTTCAGTATTGCATCCTTACGACTGCTGAAAATGACAAATTTATGTAATAGTTAAACGCTAATAATTGAAAATTAAACGATTTAAACAGCCGAAAGGAGGGAGCGTAGCGACCGACTGAGGCTGTTTAAATCGTTTAATTTTCAATTATCAGCGTTTAACTGACTTAGTCTTTTTCCCGCCCTTTGTATTATTGGCAGCATTTTGCATGATTTACATGGAATAAGACGGATACATTTATTACAACTAAACGCCCCTCTCTTTCCAAATATGGAGTTGTTGAAATATGCACGCAGTTATTGCTTTTTCTAAAGATCCATTTGAGACGATAGTCATGCAGTATTGTTTGGTTTTATTTACCCGACCGTTTTGTAGATGAACGAAAATCTCATACTTTTTCACTCTGTTTTGCACGTGCTGTCGCAAGATTAAAATACATATGATATCGTATGTAATTAATAGTCTTCATATTAATAAAATGAGCTAGTAACTGTTTGCGAACTTGTTTATGAAGGCATATCTAAAGACCCTCAAAAATACATTATACACTTTTTAGTCTAGCAAAAAATGTTATAGTTCACGAAACTCAATCCAGGATATATGCATCCCAACTTCGCGGATGTTTTTTTATGTCGCTCAACTAACAGGAGTAGCCGACGAAAATTAATTTGACCTTTATTGATATTGGTGGTGTACAATACGCCTCATCTTTAGCCGCCTTGTTCAAGATACGAGATTCGGGAAAAATTAAGAGTTGGACAAAAATAATTTAACGAGAAGCTTGTTGGAATAACAATCCATTGCACTGTTCAATTAGTGTTGTTTAGTAAGCGTTACGTTTCCTGAAATAATGTACAGGCACATAGGATAGCTATTGTTCAAAAACAAATTCGACAAAGTATCCACGCCATACCAGATCAAAATCTAATTAGAATATTCGTTATACACCTGTGCACGTATTTTACGATTTTTCTTCTGTACTTATCACGTGGTCTTTGCATATTTATGAGGGGGTAGTTTCCAGTCTGTACGCATGCGTTGTATAACAAATAAACCTCGACGTTTAAATTAAATAATGATCAAAATAAACCTTGGCTGGATAGTTTATGGTAAATAAAGCTTCAAAAATTTGCAAAATCCAGCCTTCTGATTGGATGATTATGTAGGACAAAGACTAAGTAATAGTTAAACGCTAATAATTGAAAATTAAACGATTTAAACAGCCGAAAGGAGGGAGCGAAGCGACCGACTGAGGCTGTTTAAAGCGTTTAATTTTCAATTATTAGCGTTTAACTGACTTAGTCTTTTTCCCGCTTCTTATGTTATTGGCAGCATATTGCACGATTTAAACGGAATAAGCCGGATACATTTATTACAATTAAACGCCCCTTTCTTTCCAAATATGGAGGTGTTGAAATATACACGAAAATATCGAGGGTTTTTAAGGAGCAAATACAGATGATAAAATATAAAGTATAGTTTGTATGGCGTGTGGAACGTTGCAAAATTCGATAAATATTTTTATGTGATATAATTTTATATTTATATTCTATATTTTTTTATTTATATTCTAAAAATATTTTTATGTGATATAATTTTATATTTATATTCTATAATTTTTATTTATATTGTATATTTTTTATTTATGTTCTTTATTTTTTATTTATGTTCGATAACGCGAAAAAAAATTATGTGATATAATTTTTTATTTATATTGTATATTTTTTTTATTTATGTTCTTTATTTTTATTTATATTCGATAACGCGAAAAAAAATTTATGTGATATAATTTTTCATTTATATTCTATATTTTTTTTATTTATATTCGATAATAGTGCGAAAAAATTTATGTGGTATAATTGCATCATGGGATACTAGTGACATTTGTAACAAACGATTTGATCTTTCTTTGAGCCATTTTTGTTGTGAAATCCGTTGTCCAATCAAATCGTTTGATACAAATGTCACTAGTATCCCATGATGCAATTATACCACATAAATTTTTTTCGTACTATTATCGAATATAAATAAAAAATATAGAACATAAATAAAAAATATAGAATATAAATAAAAAAAATATATCACATAAATTTTTTTTCGCGTTATCGAATATAAATAAAAAAATATAGAACATAAATAAAAAAAAATATACAATATAAATAAACAATTATATCACATAATTTTTTTTGGCGTTATCGAACATAAAAAAAAAAAACAAAAAAAAAAAATTAAGAACATAAATAAAAAATATACAATATAAATAAAAATTATAGAATATAAATATAAAATTATATCACATAAAAATATTTTTAGAATATAAATAAAAAAAATATAGAATATAAATATAAAATTATATCACATAAAAATATTTATCGAATTTTGCAACGTTCCACACGCCATAAGTTTGGCTTCATTGAGCTGTCAATGACCTCCGTTCTTGATATGAACGAAAATCTGATAATTTTCGACTCTTTATTACACGTGCTACCAAAATATGTCTGATTTTTTATGAGAGGTCAAGTCTCGTCAAACCTCGTCTCTATAGTATATGGAATACAAACCATCAAATAAATTCGAATTCCAGCCTTCTGATTGGATGAAAAAGTAGGACAAAGACTAAATCGTGTAATTTTCAATTATAAGCTTTTAACTTAGTCTTTTTACCGCGCTTAATATAATTGACAGCATATTGCACGATTTACACGGAATAGGCCGGCATTATTTATTACAAACTGAACGCCCGCTCTTTCCAAATACGGCGTTGTTGTAATATGAACGTAAATTCTAATGAGCTATTACCGATAATAAATAATGCAGTATTAATTGTTTTTATTGACTTGACAATGGTCTCCGAACTATATATGAACTATATATATATATATTGTCAAGTCAATAAAAACAATGGTCTCCGAACTATTTATGAACAAAAATATGTATACAAGGACAGGTGAACTTAACCTTACAAAACAACAACTCAAATTTGGTCATTGCCAGAGAACAGCTTACTAACGTAAGTAAACTAATCTGTTTAGCCATAGACAAAGACATTTTAAAAATGAAACGATAAAAAGTTTGTCGATACATACAGAAACACATAAATACATAAATGTTTAGTTAGCGAACCAACTAAGGGTAGGTGCACCAGCCATTGAGATGTAACTGCAATAATGTTGAAATCGGGGTTAAACCACATGCAAACGAATAGACAGACCATGTCACGCACAACCAGGTCCAAATTAGAGAAGAATATGGGGTATGCAACATGTGCACATGTATCATGATTTTCTCCTTTACTTTTCACGTGCTCCTTGCATATTCATGAGGGGGTAGAGTTTCGTTTGTACGCATGCTTAGAATAACAAATAAACCTTGACGTTTAAATGAAATAATGATCAAGATAAACCTCAGCTGGTTAGTTTATGGAAAATAAACCATCAGAAATTTTAAAAATCGAGCATTCTGATTGGATGATAAAGTAGGACAAAGACTAATAATGCTTTTTGATTGGTCTTAACATGTAAATACAGGGTTCATCTCAGAATGAATAAAATCAATAATCAATTATCTGGTCAAACAGTTTCTGAACAAAGAGAGAATATACACAGATTTGATATCCAACGGTAGCAAAAATCTTAGACAAACTTAATTATATTGAAAAACTCGATTTTATAGTAATACATTTCACTTAAAATCTTACTCTTTTTACTCGGCCCCTATGCAAATCAGTACTATTTTTGGTTATAAAATTCGCTGTTCTGTTTAATACAGTAACAAGTAGGTATGAAATGCTGAAAGTTAACAGATGTACAGATATACGGTGGTAACAGGTTGTGCACGTGAATCTCAACAAGTTTAGTGCCGAGTCATTTAAAAAGATTACGAGCAATTTATATGAATACTTTTTTACCAGAAGACTTTCTACCGTCGAAAAAAGCAAAAGGCCTGCAAAAGTAAGAGAAATGAAATCATACGTAATTTCAGCATAATTACGCACTGATACACTGTTATTAAATTGCGGCTTTTTTCTTTTTGTCGTGTACATTTGGATGAAATTCAACCAATTGTTCACCTGTAGCAACCATTCTAAATATGTACTTATTTGGTACCGGTGCACGGTTACGACGTCAACATGACTCTACGGTAATGATAACTTCCGATTGAAAGTCAGCACTTTTCAAAATACTCAACTAAAAATTAAACACAATTTCTGTATCGCCTATTTAATGGATTAGTACTATTTTCACATCCATCTGATCTAAAATGACGAATTTAGATGTGTAATGTGTATTTAAGATATTGAACTGATGTTGATCTGTGGCAATTACTGGTAAAACATCGAGATAGCACTTTCCATGCTCTGCGCTTCATCCTTCAGAAACGCTCTCCATTCTTAAACAAACATTTAAACTATCTAAAAAGATGTATCTGTATACATTTGAAGACCTTTAAGCATATTTTATCATTTTAACCTTTCGATCAGGTTTTCCATAGGTCCAGTAGAACTTTATTATTGCTCGGTTGTCTATACCTGCGCCGATGACGCCATTTCGAAGTTCAAAAATTGACGCGTGCCCTTAGCTTACTGATTTTGAATCGAAAATACCCAATGGATCATACTTAGATTTTAAACATCCTAACAGATTACGGCAACGCGTAAATATGCGAAGTTTGGAAGGGGTTGGTCTAAATTGAGGGACAATTACGGGTAGTAAATGTTGGATTTTTTTTACATAAAAGTCATCGTAGACTCCGATAAATTAAGTATTATGTCAACATAAAATGGTTTGAGACGTGTACAAAAATTTCATTTATTTCCGTCGGGAAATGTCAAAGTTATTTTTAAAGTCCACGTATAAAGAGTCGGGTAAAAATAAAGACAATGATAGAAAAGCGTGGTCTAAGCCAGATAGAAAATATCGTGCCGCGGTGTATGAGAAATACCTCGTGTCTTTTTCCCATATACGACGGCGCTCGTTTCCGATCCTATACATGTGCCATAAACTGAATTCGCTGTTGGTCCTTTCGACAACAGGCTTAACTCCTAGTAAGTCACAGCCAAGAGGTAAATGCCTTCTAAACTTGACAGTCTAGCACAGTCTAGCACTCGTTTATTGGTGTTAAAGGTTTTTGTTTTTCTGAATAGGCCTATTTGAAAACTATTATACGGCTAAAGCCATACTGCAGAGGACCGAACGAAGGGACCTTATCTACGTGCCTACAATAACGGGGTTGAAAAAAATGTTCAACAATTTTTCAGTCATCTTCCGCGTTTGATATATGTACTCGCACATATCCATACTACAACGGATGTCTTTAAAATCTAATATCAGTGCAACCTGCAAAATATTCCACCCGAGACGACTGTGCTTACTACCAATACTACACAAGCCATCATTTGTGATATATAACTTAAGATTTTTGACATGGTTGAGCACGACCTCTATCTAAATATTTACACACTTTAATGATTCCAACTTTACATAATCGTTAGTTTTCGTATTATCTCGGGAGTAGATCATGATGATTTATATGTTTATTTTGCGCCACCGTAGGTAGAGCGTTCTTCTGGATATAATTATATGGTCGACGAATTGCAGAACATAAGATCCGTGGTTCGAGCCTCGATAAATCTTATTTCAATTTTTAAAAACAATCATATATGTCTTACCCATTACTTGTTTCATTTCTTTTTTTCATTTTTTATTATAATTTCTTTTACATCTCAAAACCTCTATATGTATCTCTTAGACAGTAACAAATAAGATCGTTGTATACTTTCAAATTCAGAATCCGTGTGCTCTCAAAAATATATCAAAAAAGATTCTACAAGCTTCTTTAAAAAAAATGTAGTCTGATTTACACCTCTTTATTTGCTCGTTCAAATTTCGACAAACTAGTAAATTGAAGACAATTTCTTTGACAAAAAAATAAATTAAAAGTTTCTCATAAATATATCGTCAGAAAACACAAGAAAGTCAAGTGTGTTTTTTTTTGTGATATGTTAAAAGCAAAAAAAAAAAAAAACAATTGAAAAAAAAAAATAAATAAATAAAAAAATGACTTAAAAAAATGTATACTTCGTATGACTGCTATCTCCACCCCTTGACCGCGTAACCGTTAGTATCAGTAGGTTAAGACGAAGCTTTCCGTAAAAACCGATATTCCTCGATGGTAGATCTATATGTAGATTTTGTGCGGTGAGCCGTAAAATCTACCTTTAACCTTTAGATTCCCGTGCTTTTTTGTCGAAATATATAAAACAGGTTAAAACAAAACACTTTAAAAGTTACACTTTATACCTTTTAACGAAAGTTATTGCTTGTCTTACTCATAACTGTAATTTGATTATTGAAGTAGAATCATTAGCTTCAATATATTTCGTATGCTTTTTAAATATACCCGATATACCTATGAACATGGACTCAACGCCTACGCCAGAGCTCAGTATTGAAAATACACCTATAAATGTATTCATCGGTTAATTGATTCATTGCATAAAGGTCAAACCATGTCAATAATTTCATGTTATACTAGAAATACATTTGTATGCATATTGTACCGATTGTCTCTAGTAGGTAAAATATGATTAAAAACATCGTAAAATCGATAAGGTAAAGGTTTTGGAAAAACTTGAATGAGTATAGGGGTTTGTTCGAATGATGACAAAGGGGTAGAGAGGGTGGGGGCGAGGGCAAATAGAAATCCGTTCGAAATAAAACGGATTGTGTGATGTTCCATTCCCTCCCTTTTGTAAAATTCGATTAGAGTGTCGTCATAGACGCATAAACGCTTCCAAATTTACCTTAGCCAATGACAACGGTGAATGTCTGCTCTGATTTAAAATACCAGATATATATTTGAATGTGACGAATGGCAATTTCACGATGATCGCACTTTAAGAATTACCGTAATCAAATGAGCCTGTGCGTGACATTTCCAACAATTTGACATGTGCTTGACGTACAAACATTTAGCAGCCTAGACAGCCAAATAAGCGCAATAAGAAGCCTTTCTGTCTCAAATATACTTTGAGACCATATTTACGTAGTGAAACTCTGGACAGACTGTGCGGATGCACAGGCTGGTCAGAGTCTTTGCCTATCGCACATTTGAAATGGTTGGAAATGTCATGCACTGGCTCGATTTTTTTGTGATAACTATATGTCTTTTGCATTAGTTGTCTATTTTTGATGACAATATACAGTTGACAACATCATGAAATTGACAAGGTGAAAGATTTTGGAATGATTTAGGAATGAAATTGATTGAGTATGAGGACCATGTTTTGAGTTAATCTAATGGGAGGTAATCCAATATCGCAAATTTTGTTCAGAATGAACAAAATTGGCTATATTGATTGCCCCCCTTTAATAAAGTATGCATACAAGTTCTATAGATAGCTTCCTTTTATTCTAAGAACCTATAAGACGCTTACAATTTGAATTATGTCAGTGAAATCGCGATTTTTCTCTGTCCAAATTAATTTTGAATGACTTTGTTGGCTCTATATCTTTCAATGGGGTTTATGAATTGTTTGAGAGAGTGTTTGAAATGAATGAATGGAGCGCTGACTGAGCGATTTAGAATTGTTTTGATTAATTATCAATTTCACTATGTAGATAACTGTATCTTCTAGCCGACAAATGCCAATCCGTAATTTGTGTTTCATATCAATCGATGTAATCGCTGTTATAATAGTATGAACCTAAGCGGTTCCAACGATGTTGAATTTCAGGCAAGTAAAGACTGTGACAAGCCTGTACCTCTTACCAATAGGTAGATAATAGTTAACCTATGGAGATAGCAGTCGGAGGCTAGGAAAGGTTGTAATGGTAGTACAGGTGAAAGAAATACCAGGAATCAATTTATAGGTGCTCCGGTCGCCGCGATATAACTGCTAGATTGTTGAAAGCGGCGTTAAACCCATTCAAACAAACAAAAACAAGCTTGTACACCCGCTTTGTTCATACAGTAAAAAAACACTTTGAAATTGCCATTGATCTCAATCAAAGCTTTTGTAAATCGCTCACTCATCGCACCATTCATTAATTCCAAACACTCACTCAAACTACTGAAAAAACGCGCAAAATGACAAAAGAAAAATAAGATCAACGACGACATTCAAAATTATCAAAGCTATAAAAAGATTGCGACTCCATTGACATAATTGAAATTGTAAGCGTCTGGTTGGTTCTTGTAGAAATATGCAGCTATTTATAGAACTTGTATGCATACTTTATTTTAGTGTTATGTAATGAATATCGCTAATTTTGTTCAACCTGAACAAAATTAGCGATATTGGATTACCTCCCTTTAAATTCTCTCAAAACGCACTCCTCGTACTCATTCAATTTCATTCCAGAATCATTCTAAAATCATTCACTCTGTCAATTTCACGATGTCGTTTACTGTACATTTTGTTTCAGAGTGATTTAAGAGAGTCGGCAATAATGTTTGTTTCACTTTATGGATGTATAGACTCCTACTTCCCAATGTATGTGCCTAAAGCAAGTGTACAATTGTGGGAAATGTCACACTCAGGCTAAACCATTCGTAAGCGGACGAGAAAAATGGTATAACTACAGCTTGAATAAACCGATGAATTAATACTTTTATTGTCAATTTGAAATCTCAAATTAACTAATTACTTATTTATTTGATTCAATCCTTTTTGTGCCTGGATTATTTAGAGGATAATCCGTGTAAGAATTATATCCATGTATATTCCATTGTTTAGACAACTAATTGAATGGTTTTCCGGGCTTACAAGGAAACGTATATATATATTTTTTTCAATATGAAATTGACCATTTAATCCTCTCAGTTGATTATACATTTTAAAGTCAATGGTTTAAGCTTTTCTATTTACCCTGTACCATTAAAAAACATCAAACCGCTCTGCTGTAGCAATATTTAAATCTTACCATAGTCACTCGTGATTGTTTAATATTTTCATGATTTGATTGTAGTTTAGGCCGGTGGCCTTATATATTTGAAATAAAATGTTATGATGTGTTATGTTATAAACGATTATTATAGTTCTTCTAAGCCAAAATCAAACGAAATGTGATAATTTCAAAGCGCGCGATAACTACGCGATAACTACGAAACGTCATGACGTCACGTGTTTAATAGGTCCCGCTTATATTACGTTGAAATCGGGGAATGAACGATACCTAGCACAACTTCATGGTAATTTTACTGATTTGTGCAAAAGAACAACTGAGATTCACCGCCAAATGTTAACAATTTGCTCCAGACAAGGTTAAGTTAAAAACATCCTGAAATTGAATCTCATTCTGATCGCAACCATGTTCTAAATCGCTCACTCTTAGCTCAATTCATTCATTCATACTACTTACTCAACCCATTCAAAGACGCTCCAAAACCACTTAAAAGGATTTGACTAACAACAATATACAAAATATAAATTGCTTGAACAAGTCCAAAATTACACTGACTGAATTTATATTTGTAATCTTCTGATTGGTTTGTGAAGACATAGAAAACTTTTTTTGAACCTTTATGCATATTTTCTTAAAGGGAGGTAATAAATATCGTTAATTTTGTTCATCTTGAACAAAATTAGCGATATTGGATTACATCCTATAATATCATTCAAAACTCACTCACCGCACTCATTAAATAATCATTTTATCAATAAAATCATTTGATTAGCATTCAGCTTGTCAATTTCACGATGTTTTTAACTGTAACGCACATGTGAGATAGTTGGAAATATTGTACACGAGCTTTTTAATGATCAAATACATGTAAATGTATTAACAATCTAGCCGCACTAGGTCTTCCCTATTTTGCTAATCGCTTCAGTTGGTTCGGGAAGATTATTCATTCTTCTGTGTCGTGTTTTCATTTTTTCCACAAATCGAAGGTCGTTCATTTTCATAATCGCACAATCATCATATTTAACCTCAAATAAATCATTCCACTCGGAACCTTTGATTTCCAATCCCTCGTTTGCACTTGGATTAGAACAGAAGGTATTCACATCACCAACTATTCGTTTAAACTGTTTAACTTCATTCTGAAATTCATCACCTAATCGGTTAACTTCGGTGTCAAATTTCTTTTTAAACATGTCATAAATTTTGTAGTCTAAAAAAGAAATGTTTTTGAATTTTTCAATTTCTTTTTCTGTAAGATCCACTGTAGGGTGGCTGTATGAATTTGACTTCATATAAATAATGTCTCGAAATGACCAATTAAACTTCCTTTTCATTAGAACGAGTGATTCATCAAATCGTTCCATTACTAAAACAAGTTCAAACTTTGATTCTAAATGTTTTAGATGCTTTTGTATAGCTGAGTAACCCTGTTTCGCTACCTCCTTAAAGCCAAAGTCATCACCCATGGAATTTCTAGTCCGTGAAAACAAATCTTTGTCAAAGACACGGTAATGATTGATTAAATCTGGAACTAAACGTTCCCTTGTCACGTTCATCAGATATTTCTTGTGCATTTTGTCGCGATAGAAGTAAGCAGCGCTTATCATTCTTTTTAAAGGTTCTCGTACAATAGCAAACGTCTTGTAGCCACGTGGAAGCATGTCAAACCGACCTTTCCTGTAAATTGTATGACACGCAAACATATCATAATGTCCACCTGGTTTTAATGGTATCAATTCTCTACCCGGTATGACGTAATGCCACTTTACAGGCAGAACAAACGTTAATCCTTTCTTTATTCCAAATCTGAACAAGATGTTTTGGATCGTCGAAGACCCTGCTTTATGCACCTTTAAAAAGGCGATGTTCGTAACTGGAGTACCATTATCACGCTTTTGCTCTTTGTTGGGTAAGCTTCCGTTTTCTACATGTATGTGAAAAACAAGTCGTTCTTCTCTTTGATACCAAACTTTTTTGTTCGGCTCTCTTTTAAAATCACCAACAATTTCAGACGGCGTTTCATCCCTTTTGCTCACGACGACTTCTTGTTCAAGTTCTGTGCAGTTGTTTATAATACACGGTGTCTTCATGCATAGATAGGTGATCAAGAATATGAATGTAACAAGGGATAACCTGGAAATACAATTGAAGCACTGTGAGTGTTTAAAGGCTGTATTGTTCCTTATAAATCCGATGAAGAAAAAATGCCAATTATAGATGAGACAATCGTGAAATTGACACTCACTCCGACCAAAACCATTGCTAACAACTCACTCAGCGCTCCATTTACACAATTTTCACTCTCGCCCAAACCATTCAAAGACGTTCCAATATCACTAAAAAGCTCAACAATTATATTCCAAAAAATGATAGATTACTGAATTGCTTGAATGTGAAAGCGTCTTACTGGTTCCCGAAGACCTAAAATCTTTTTTTAGAATTTATGTAAATATTTTAAAGGGAGGTGATCGCAATTAGCTACATTGTGTTACCTCCCTTTGAATTCATTGATTCCACTCATTCATTCCAAAATCATTTCAAAATCAGTCACTATGTCAATTTCACAATTTTCTTAACTGTTTATACTTAGCTCAAAGAAAGAATTGCATTTTTTTCAAAATTTCATATTTCTTGCAAAATACACCGATTCTGTCACATAGCCTTTGAGAAGATAAAAAATGAGTGGTGAGTGGTGTCCGTGGTCCAGGGGTAGAGCGTCGGCCTTGTGACCCAAAGGTCCTGAGTTCGATTCCCGGGAGCGGCTATCGATCTTGGTTCTTTCATAGGCCAACACAATCGGCGCGAGTACTGGTGAGTTTTCGAGGAAGCAGAATCGAGAGGGATTAATCTAAGTTGTAAGACCTTGTTTCCCAATCGATGTAAAATAGATAGGTTTAAACCAAGATAAAAAATCACAAAACACGCAAAAAGTTTCGGCTCGATGGATGCAATCTTCAATTTTGCGCCTTCTGACTGTTGCCGAATAATTTTTTTGAGATGTCATTTACTTCAATTAATGTAACTTACCTTAACATAAAATGAATATGAGGTGAGAGTTCGGATTTCAACAGTCTTTTAATTGTGAATGATTGTTTCATTGGTCAGTCGTTTTACTGTTAAAGACATTTTGAAATTGACAAGTTGAATGATATTGAAATGTTTTTGGAATGAAATTGAATTAAATTAAATTGGGTGCAATTAGTGGGTATTGAATGAAGTTAGAGGAAGGTAATCCAATGTCGCCAATTTTGTACACAGTGAACATAATTAGCGATATTTATTACCTCCCTTTAATAAAATATGCATTTAAGTTCTATAAATAGCATTCATTGTCTTCACAAACCAATCAGACGCTTACAAAATGAAAATAAGTAAGTGAACCCGTGGATTAATTCTTGCGATTTATATTTTGAGTGATGCTGTCGATCGTATCCTTTTAAGTGATTATGGAGCGTATCCGAATGGTTTGAGTGAGTGGTTCGATAAATGAACGGAGCGCTGAGTGAGCGATTAAGAATGGAATTGATCGGAATGAGAGTCAATTTCACGATTTTCTTAATTGTAAGGCCGCCACCATAGCACAGTTGGTTAGGCATAACACTTCCAATCTGGAAGTCGTGGGTTAGATCCCCGGTGGCAGCAAATATCCTTTCCGACATTTGTCTCTCACCAATGGGTAGATAATTGTAAACCTATGTGAGATAGCAGTCGGAGGCTAGGAAAGGGTATAATGATAGTACAGGTGAAAGAAATACCAGGAATCCATTGTTAGGTGCTCCGGTCGACGCGAAATAACTGCGAAATTGTTGAAAGCGGCGTTAAACCCATTCAAACAAACAAATCTTAATTGTAAGTGACATTAACGATCTGTTAAAGTACGTGACCGAATATCATTTGAGAGAAAATCGACCTCCGCCAACTGGTTTTCGTGTTCGTACAGAAATCTACTGTACAGTCAATAACATCGTGAAATTGAAAAAAATGATTGAATTTGGAATGATTTTGGAATGAAATTGAATGAATGTGTGGATCGAGTTTTGAGTAAATTTATTGGGAGGTAATCCAATATCGCAAATTTCATGCAGGATGAACAAAATTAGCGATATTGATTACCTTCCTTAAGTAAAATATGCACACAAGTTCTATAGATAGCTTCCTATTTCTTTAAGAACCTATTTGACGCTTACAATTTGTATTATGTCATTGAAATCGCGATTTTTCTCTATCCAAATTTATTTTGAATGACGCTGTTGATTCTATATTTTTAATGGGTTTGAGCATTTTCGAATGGTTTGAGTGAGTGTTTGGAATGAATGAATGGAGCGCTGAGTGAGCGATTTAGAAAGGTTTTGATTGAAGGGAATGTCAATTTCACGATGTAAATTAATGTAACAACATCGTGTATTTGACTGTCATTCCGATCAAAATCACACTGATCATTCACTCAGCGCTCAATTCATTCATTCCAAACACTCACTCAAATCGATAAACAACGCTCCAAAACCATTTGAAAACATTTCAAAATTCGTTCAAGACGATCAGCATTTTAGTAAAATCGGTCAAATAATTCTAGAATTTTATTAGTAAGTGTGGATTTTTAAGAGTATGATTGGTCCACGTAGACACACAAACAGAAAAGTGCGCATAAAATATTAAGGGGGTTTAAAAGATATCGCTAATTTTGTTCATCTTAAACAATATTAGCGATACTTGATAATCTCCATTTAATTGCACTCAAAACTCGCTCCACATACTCATTCAATTTCATTCCAAAATCATTCCAAAATCATCCGTCTTGTCAATGTCAAGATTTTCAAAACTTTATTGCAGAATGTCATTTCATCGTTTGACCTGTGCTTATGCTTTATTCAAAATAAGATTTCTTACCATGTATAGTTGAGCCTCCGTTTCAACCACATTTTCTGTTTCTGTCATCTGAAAGATAAAAGAAATCGATCAATGTTTATTTAGATATATATATATATACCAAAACTCTTCATTATTTAAGTAGTGATTTTATAATGAAATGCATTTTATGGGTCAATTCCTTTAAATTTGCTAAAAAAATTCCACGATTTGATGGGCTGGCGTTGATTGAAAGCGCCTGGTGAATGCGTTAGAATCATAAATCTATGAAAGGAACAGAATCTAAATCATATCAATGGCACATAATAAAAAAACCAACAAGTGCATTCAGAACGAAATAAATGATATTATATTAACTCCCTTTAAAATAACTAAAAAGCACTACTCACATGACTACAATATCATTTTTCAGCGTTTATTAAGCTGTAAATTACACAATGTTTGTCTTTAATTGTCAAAAGTATTCTTTACTCTCCGTATTATATGAATTTTTTGACATGGCAAGATATAACTTTATAAGTAACGGGTTGTTCTATTTTTAGGTTGATAGTGTAAAACATATACCTCAGTTTTTAATTTGTAATTAACGTATTTTTGTTTCTTGAAAAATAGTTGACACGTAGATACAAAAGTTAAATTGTCAAATAACCTGGGCCCGAGGTTATTAAACTTTTCTCATTCGCACTTCAAAGTTTACTCAAATTTCAATTTGAAGATAAAGCCAAAATTCAAAATTCTGTTTTAATACTCATTTTAATGTATCAGCATAAAAGATAATATTAATAAGTTGTTATAAGTGACAACTTATTGATATTATCTTTTATTTTCCTACATTTATCTGAATTTAAAATTTGAGAACATACTCAGTTAAGCCTAAGAAAAGTTTTATAACCTCGTGCCAAGAAACGTCAAACCTCGGCTTCAATCCCAACGAAGAAATGTGCTTGTGTTAGCACCCTTATCTTTTGTTTATAATACAGTTACATAAATGTAAATACGCATTCTGCGTTATTAATGACCTATAAGGGTGTAGCTTAGCATTGATGTTAATTGGCGAATTCATTTTTTTTACATGTGTAAATTCGATTCTGTCAACTTTTTGTTGGAAATAGTCATAAACGTGTGCTTGTAACTTCAGCCTAACACCAACACGATTAACATGTCAAGCAGGGATGAACACATTGCATTAATGGGTAACGAAATTTCTCGTGACTTCAGGGGTTTTTTGGGTTTTTTTTTTTTCATAATGGGACTGGTTTTTTTTAGGTAACATAGTGCGCAAGTTTTAAACTACATGTACCAGCATACTTAACTTGTTTTTAATTGAGGACTGAAACCGATTGTCAGGTTATCTAAAAAATAATTTGGTCAATTTTTGGACACAGCTCTTTCCATAATTGGTGTTTTTTTTGAGTGTGAATAGCTTATGTGCTAACGATAATAAGTATGGTAACATATATATGAATATATTAAATATCACCACTAGACTAGAAGAAAAAATGCCTATAAAAACTCGTAAATTCATAGATACTTAATTCATAAATCATAATTATTCAACTAATAAAAAAACTAATGTTATATTACAATAAATGAATCAATAAATCAATAAATCAAATCAATAAATCAATCAATAAAAAAAATCAATCAATAAATAAATCTGACTGACCTACAATGAATAAAAATAATCCCGATTAGATCCAATTCATCTGTACATTTGTCCAAGTCGCATGTATTTTGCATTGCAAACCCATATGCTAAATGTGATTCGCTTTCAAACAATTTGACTTTTCAGGACACTCAAGTTTATTTACCAGGAACTCTTAACAAATCAGACAGTGCTGTAGATAGAAATAAGTAAATTTAATCGGAAATGTCAAAAGGTGCTAAAAGCGTCATTGTTTAGGTGGCGTAACAAAAGTGCCATTATTTCCAATAAAACCTGTCGACGTAATTTCGCCGCAAATAAGATCGATAGAACTTTATCATAAAAGACAGTTTGACACAAACATCAAAAGAAGGCTTAAGTGCTTTATGGGATAGAAACATAAGCCCTACCCAAGGTTTTATAGTTTAATTGAAAAATAAATTTTACCAAAAGGTAGTTTTATCAAAGATGCGATACTAAATTGTAGACAAAACTTCGAACAAATATGAGTATCTAAGTGTCTCCATAAAACTTTATTTTAAAATCAGTAAACGATAGGTTGAAAAGAAATCTCTCAGATAAAATGGTACGATAAGACCAAGCCCATGTCAAAATAACAGACAATAATTGTATTTTAAGGGGGAAAACATCAATATTTTTTGGTATGGCAGGATGATGCACACAAGTAATCCATGGGAAGTTGCATCTACAGATTAGTTTAAGCAGACTTTTAATGTTTACTTATTCTCTGCAGCTTATGGATATATTTTCAAATTAACAGTAAATCGTCGGTTTTGTAACCAATGCTTCGTAACTTCGGCTTTAAAAAGCTGAAGTTACGAGGATTTGGCATCCTAAGGCTGAAATGTGTTCATTATTTCTTATTTGTTTAAAAGATAAATTTTAGTAAACGATAGTCACTATAACCCAAACCTACAACACCAACACCACCACCACCACCACCAACAACAACAACAAAACATCGCTTAACGAATTCAATATTTTGGAAAGTCATTTCGTGACTTGACTTGACAGCTAATTCACGCCCTGTCAGGTTAAAAATAAAGCAGAATAACTGTATAGAAAAAATTCTTAGTGGAACGATTAAGTATATAATATTGACAATGATTCTCCTCCTTTCTTCATACTGTTTTCATAAACTGTACGCCCGTCGAAAGACGGAACGTGCTTTGGTATCACCCGTGGCATACAGGAGCCTTTTTACTAAACGTCTTACGAAAAAAATGATCGTAAGTCAAAATCACAAACCGTACCTGGTGTTTTTGTTCATTGTTTTGATTCTGCCTTGCAATATCTCATTGGAATCGTCTTCTAAAGACGATTTCAATGTGATGACGTATGGCAGAATTTCATATTCATTTAAAACTGTAGAAAGAGATTCTAACTTTATTTTTTTTAATTATGCAAAAAATGATGGTACGATTGGTAAAACGGGCCCCAGGTGTCTGGCGTCCGTGCAGCGTCCACTTCTTTGTCTGGAACACAGACTTGTCTCCTTATGTCCGATTGACTTGACATCTGGCAGTAATGTTCCTCTAATAATAACGGATTACAATGCACAACAAGAACTGAACCTCTACCTTGCTTAATGTTTGAGTTTTCTCCCTTTGTTGTTTGTCTTAGTTGGAGAACCAACAGTTAAACTGTCGTAGCATGTTATAACTTGCCACCATGCTTTTAGTTTGATAACATCAGTTTATAGAGACTATCCCTCAACACAGAAGTTCCAACGTCCCTCGAAGTCTCCAACTTAAATAACCCATTAGTGACAATTGAAGAAAAGTATTTTGCCATTTGAATTGACTGATTTTCCAGTATTTTGAATATCTCACATTTTTTTCAAAGGAATGTCTAAACTTTTGTTCCGTTCATATTTCCACGAAAAGTTGTTTTGTTTTGGAATGATTTTGATGGAGAGAGTTTTGAATGAAAGAAGATAAGACAATATCGCTAAGTTCGTGTAAACTTGGCGAAATAAGCGATATTTTATCACTCTACTTTCAGGGCTCGTGTTTGACCCTTAAACCAGGGTTTTGACCCCCAAAAATCTGAAAATATCTTAATTTGACCCCTAGAAATTTCTCCCAAGGGGGTCATTTTGACCCCCTTGAGAGGAATTTCTAATGGTCAAAATGTGTTTTTACACCTTAGATTTTCATAAATTACTATCTTAAATTCTACAAATTAATTACTTGTTTCATATCATGTCTTTACAAGAAACAATTAAATTGACTTCTAAATATGCAAAATTCTACCTATGATTTGCTTTTTCGGTTTTTTGACCCCTTTAAATTCAGATTTGACCCCCAGAATTTCTTAGGTGAGGAGTCAATGACTCCCTAATAAGAAACACTTACACAAGCCCTGTACTTTACAACTGATAGGAACTTTCCAATCTTACTGTTTTCCTTTTCCATTCAGGCGCTTTAAAAAGTAAAAAAATAACGAAGAAATCGTAGATATTATAATATATTTCAATAAAATGATGATCGTTTAAACGCTTTCGAGTTGTTCTTAACAGGGTTGTCACATCTTAACGTTTTGTCAGCGTCGGCGGAACGTGTTGGATTTTTAATAACACGCTGCGAACCGCGAACACGTCGGGTACGCTATTGACTGGGTTACTGCCCCTAGATCTATCGATACTAGAGACAGGTATTTTACAAATGTTCGTAAGGTCATGTGACCCGGTAGTGACGTCATTTGATCAACGTTAAATGGAAGCTAGAAAATCGTAAAGCGTTTGGTAGCGGATTTGCGACATGCAGTTGATTGAAAAGCACGATGAATGCAGCGAAAAACAACAAATAATGAGTTGATTGTTTGTTTTTCTTTCGTATGTTTATCTCGTAAAGAGCATATTAATATAAGCAACAGAATTTTACTCCTTCCATTTTAAATAATGCCGCCAAATTTCAACGGATATCGACATGCATGATGGGAAAATTCTTACGGTTTGTAAAAACTTACTTGTCGTGAAAAACACACATCCAATCAGATTGCCGTAAGATTTATACACTACCCGTTGTCTCTCACAGACATCGGGGTACCAGTTCAGGTACGCTATGCACGCGTTCCGCACACGTTACGAACACGCTTTGATACGCAGATACACGTTGGGATATGCTGAGTATCTCAAAAAGATTTTGTGCATGGACAAAATTTCTTAGCGTGTTCACATACGCTCGACACACGTTCCTCACGCGTGTTTCTAGCGTATAGCAGCGTTTTGACATTTATAGAATAATTATAACGGACTCACTGTCTTCGTTTCGAAGTTTTACCATCAGGTCGAATTTGATAATTTTCAATATGTCAAAAAGACAAGATTTAAAAAGAAATGAGTGATAGACAAAATGTTTCTACAAGTTTTTTTTCTAGACAGAGATCTCAAGTCTTGTTCTAGAATTATACCTTACTTTTATATTAGAGGAAGAATCGATGAAGCATTTTTTTTTTAATTTTAACCCTTTCCTGTCCAATCCCTGGTTTTTACGTCCCTAAGAGTTTGTAATTGAGAAACTATTGTAGAAAAAGAGGAAATTGTTTGTGACAGGAAATTGTTTGTGACAAACAATTTCTTCTTTTTTTCAAAATTTTCTACCCTATAGAATGGTTATTTTTCAAATTAAACCCACTTTAAATTTTCGCCTGCAAAATCTTTGAATTTGGACAGGTCCAAAATTTTGTAAAACAGGAAAGGATTAAATGACATGGAATTTCGGAGATCACCAATGTTCATAAACAATATTATTCATATCTCCTTAAAATACATTGTCGTTTCTGGACGTAGAAAACATGTTCTACTCTGTTCTGTGCAGAATATTTATCTGTTAAATGTACCATAATTTTGGTATTTCCTTCCTTTCCGGACTCTTTTTTACATTTTTGACAAATGAAGATTGAAAGAACTTCTTTTTTAAGTAAAACCATCGGGCTTTTATTTTGACGAGAAGTTTCCTCCCTTCAGTAATATTTTCGATTTCAAAAATTCCAGCAGCTTTCGTCAATCTGAAACTCATTTTTTTTTTTGCAATAAGCATGGCTATAAGTGTACTTTTCATTTTTTAACCATGTTATGGGCCGGTGGCCTATCTATGTATTAAAGGAATTGATTTGAAATGGTATTATATACCTGTAAAATTAATACATTTACTATCTCAAAAACGCTACGAACACGTTGGTCGCGCGGCCAAACACGTTCTGAGGACGTTGGCGACACGCTAAAGAATGATGGTACAGTTAACAACATCGTGAAATTGACAAGGTGAATGATTTTGGAATGAAATTGATTGAGTGTGTGGAGCGAGTTTTGAGTGAATTTAATGGGAGGTAATCCTATATCGAAAATTTTGTTCAGGATGAACAAAATTTGCGATAATGATTACCTCCCTTTAATAAAAAAAATACAAACAAGTTTTATACATAGCTTCCTATTTCTCCAAGAACCTTTGAGACGCTTGTAATTTGAATTATATCAGTGAAATCACGAATTTTATCTATCAAAATTTTCTTTGAATGACCTTGTTGATTCTATATTTTTCAATGGGTTTGAGCGTTTTTGAGTGGTATGAGTGAGTGTTTGGAATGAATGATTTGAGCGCTGAGTGAGCGATTTAGAATGGTTTTGATTGGGGTGAATGTCAATTTCACGATGTAAATAACTGTATACGCTGGCCTACGCTGTCAATACGTTCTGTGCACGACTCTGACGTGTTACTCACAAGTTCATACTAGCTATTTAACACGCTACAAGCGCGATGCGATTTGGCAAAAAGAATATGTAGGTCAGCTAACGCCGACGTTTTACAGACTTAGTCGTTTTCTCGAACGCGTTATGCACACGTGGCTAAAACGTTGAGGAGTGACAGGGCCATAAAGATTTAAGGGAGTTTTTGGGTGATTGGAGTGAGTGTTCAAATAATTGAATGGAGCGCTGTGTGAGAGATTTAGAATGGTTTTGAATGACGTGAATTTCACGATGTTACTATCTGTCTATATGCCGCAGTCATAGCGTAGAGAAAGCGTCTCGTGAAACATTATTGAATCACTTTAATCTCATTCAAACTCAACCACCCCACTCACAAAATTCGAAACTCATTTCATAATGTTCTTTGCTATACAATTAAAAAAACACAAATCATTGGTACAATTTGAAATGCTTGAATAAAGCACTACAACGAGACAGTTGAATGGAAAGGCCCGTATTGTTAATTATATTGCACTTCAATGAATATCCTTGGGCATTTTTAAATGAAAAGATAACAAATCATTGAAAAGGGTCAGTTAACCAAAATAAAACATTTTCTTTTAAGTATTCGCAAAGTAGAAAGGTATTATCTGATTGTTCGATCAAATTTCGAATTTTTTATTGTAATGTACATGCACCTAGAGCAACTTTCCTTTGTTTACAAACCGGAGAGGAAGGTAATATTTCTCTATCATCGCACAGTTAATAACATCGTGAAATTGACAAGTTGAATGATTTTGGAATGATTATCGAACGAAAGAGAATAGAGCGTGGGTAGGGTTTTGAATGAATTTCGAGGGAAGTAAAATAAAATCGATTATTTCGTCCGATTGGACGAAATAAGAGATTAATTTTTTACCCCCCTTTAATAAAATCCATGTATTTTTCTGGTTGTGTCGCTTAAAACTCAAAATCAGGAAATTAAACCAAAGCCCACCCAACCAGATCCCAACCATCATCCCACACCGGTCCCAACACCAACACACAAACGCACGCACCCTAACACAAGATTGCGTTTGAATTGCTTGAATATGTATTTGGAATGAATAAGTTGAGCGCTTCCAGTGATTGATCGAGAATGATTTTGGTCGGAGGGTGTGTCAATTTTACGATTTTCGTAATTGTATATGGAAAGGTTTTGTTTCCTTTACAATAAGACTAATTTGTTTAATTACAGTTAACAACGTCGTGAAATTGACAAGGTGAATGATTTTGCAATGATTTGGGAATGAAATTGATTGAGTGTTTGGAGCGAGTTTTTGAGTAAATTTAATGGGAGGTAATCCAATATCACAAATTTTGTTCAGGATGAACAAAATTAGCGATATTGATAACCCCCTTTAAAAAAACATGCATACAAGTTCTTTAGATAGCATCCTATTTCTTAAAGAACCTATTACACGCTTACAATTTGAATTATGTCAGTGAAATCGCGATTTTTCGCTATCCAAATTTATTTTGAATGACATTGTCGATTTTATATATTTCAAGGGGTTTTGGCGTTTTTGAATGGCATGAGTGAGCGCTTGGAATGAATGAATAGAGCACTGAGCGAGCGATTAAGAATGGTTTCGATTGAGGTTTATGTCAATTTCATAATGTAACTAACTGAAGTTAGGCTGTTTTAGAACAAAAACTGGGGCCTTTGTCATCGCCTTGGTGTCTTCATCGTGGGAGTTGGCGTTGGTGTTGACGTGGGTGTCGGTGTGACAAACTTTGACCTTGGTTATGTCTCTGTTGTTATTGAAGATATCGCCTTGAAACTTGAAATCACAACAGCTATCCAGGTATCAAGGGGATAACTCTGGAAGCATTTTTGTAAGAATCATGCCTTTTTTCGGCTAAGATTTATTTGCATTATCCAGCATCTGCAGCCGAGCGTTAACATCCGATGGGCGGTTCTATTGTTGGTATAATTAATACATCAAATATTTTAACATTACCAGGGACGTAGCCTGCTAATATTAGTGTACGCAAGTGTGTGTCGAAGCACTAACTGGAAAAAGGACGGGAGAGGAAGGAAGGAACGAAGAAGTATCAATTGAACGAAACTTTTGTCTGATTATCTTTTATAGCAATAGGAACCACCGTTGTGCTCAGTTAGTTACATCGTGGAATTGACATTCATTCCAATCAAAATCATTCTAATTTATTCACTCAGCGCACTATCATTTGAGCCTGCGCATGGGATTTCCAACAAAATTAAATATGTGCAGAGCAAAGACTCTGACCAGCCTGTGCATCCGCACAGTCTGACCAGAGTCATCACTATGCGTTGAGTGGATAGATAAGATCTCAAAGTACTTGTACATCATCAGGTTACATCATGTTTACAGTAGGTTTCTGTCTATGCTGCATAATGTTTGCCCCTCACGCATATTTCAAATTGTTGGAAATGTCACACACAGGCTCAATTCATTTCAAACACTCACTCAAATCGATCAAATTTTTTCCGAATCATTAGAAAACATTTCGAAATCGCTCTAAACGATCACATTCATTCAAATTATTCTACGATTTTATTAGCTCGTGTGGATTTTAAAGTGTCTGATTTGTCCACGAAGACATACAAACAGAACATTAAATCTATTTTATTAAAGGGAGGTATTAGAAAATCAAATTTTCTTCATCATAAACAAAATTAGCGATATTGAATTACCTGCCTTCAATTTCAGTCAAAACTCGCTCCTCTCACTCATTCAATATCATTCCAAAATCATATACCTTGTCGATTTCACGATGTTCTTAACTGTATATGTATGACATTCCGGGGGTCGCAAGAAGAGATGAAATAATATCAATTAAGATTAATTATACACGCGCAGCACCAGGGACAAAAGAAGACATTTATGTGAAAGGACTTTGCTACGGGTAGAAGTTAACATGATTAAAAATGTCGCTGCAAGAGCGAATCTGAACATAGGATGATTTCAGTATGATGTAATAAAATTATAAAAAGGTCAAAACTTTCTTTAAGAGAATAATATAGACCCAATTTTGTTTATTCGTTTGTTTTGCACTACTTCTCGACGCCATTTTGGATTCTAACTACCTTCGACATGAACTAGGGTTAAAAGTGTCGAAGGTAAATGGTTAAAATGACTTAACTGGTGTCGAAACGGGGTATTTCAAGTGGGAATCTAATAAACTGATACAGTTACTATCATCATGAAATTGACAAGGTGAACGATTTTGGAATGATTTCGGAATGATGTTGAATGAGTGTGCAGAGCGATTTTTGAGTGACATTAGAGGGAGGTAAACCAATATGGCTAATTTTGTTCAAGATGAACAAAATTAGCCATATTTGTTACCTCTCTTTACAAAATATACGTAATTTTCTGTTTATTTGTCTTCATTGACGAATAAGCCACTTTAAAATCCATACCAGCAAAAAAAAAAAGAAATAAAAAATAAAAATAGAAGAGTTATTTGATCGATTTGAATTAAATTTAAATTCTATTGAACGATTTCGAAATGTTTTCAAATGATTACTGAGCATTTTTGAGCGATTTGAGTGAATGTTTGGAATGAGTGAATGGAGCGCTGAGTAAGTGATTAGGAATGCTTTTGTTGGAATGAGTGTCAATGCGAGATATCGGTTGGTTATTCCTGAAATACTCCCAAAGGAGGAAGGGTCCAAATCAGTGGTTACTTGGGTTTTATCCTTATTTCCTTTGCACTATACGATTTAAAGATTAGCTCTAAATCAAATATTGCGCAATTCATAAGAAACGTTTGAGGTAAAATAAATATGAATTCTCTACTTAGCTATTCAAAACTTTAACATAAACTTTAAAAAAAATAAATCCAAAAATAAGTATTTTGCATTTACAAAAATAAAATTTGCAATTCCTAATAGAAACCATGGATAAAATCCAAGGAAAATTCCTTAAAGGACCGCTAACGGTTTTGGAGCATCTTTGATTTTTATCCACATAAAAACAAGGGAGATAATACACAATTGTCTCCCATTTCACGATTGTATAACTGTATCGCTACCGAGTTCCACACGAACTTGCCCTTTGTGACTTTAAATTACAAGGATAATCCGACCTGATATTACATATATTAGTATTGGGTATTATGGTTTTATGTTAATAATTGTTATAAAAGATTACAGTTAAAGTTAGTAACAAATCCAAAAAAATGATATTCACATCGATTAAAACCAATCTAAATTGCTATCCTCAGCAGCCCTTCATTCCAAACACTCACACCAATTACTCACAAAATCTTTAAGGTAGTTGACCCGTAATAGCTCCGCAACATTTCGAAACTCACGATCTTTCACAATGTTGACCGAGGTTTCCTAATGAAAATCATTAGGAAACCTCGGTTAACGCTGTTTAAGTTCATTACTCCCTGACGTTGCGGAGCCATTACGGCCCACTAGCTTAACACGAGCTGTCGGAGGACAGCGAAGCTCGACTATTCCTAGTGCTGGAAAGTAACAGCACATCAATATCGACGTTCGAAATTCATTTAAATGAAGGCCAAGAGTAATGAAAGTCAAGAGTAATGAATCTTTGTCTAAAGGATGAGATAATGGTCACAGAAGCATGTACGAAGTTGCCCAGCAATAGCTGAAGTAGAAGCAGAGATATTACTGACATACAACAGTAGCACATAAAAACTTAACCAAGAATTTCTAAGACCGAAAAGTGTTATAATTCCACTAAATGCAGTTACAAAGTGATTAATCTTTGTCCAGAGGCTGATAGTATGGTCACAGAAGCATGTGCAAAGTTTCGAAGCAAAAACTTTAGTACAAAGAGAGATATTATAGATATACATGTACATCATTTGCACGTAAAAACTAAACCAAGATTTCTGAAAAAATCTGAAAAGGGTTACAAATCCACTAAATGCAATATCAGAGTCATGATTTTTTTGTCTAGAAGCTGATGGTATGGTCATAGAGTCATGTGCAAAGTATCAAATCAATAGGTTACGTAGAAACAGAGATTTGAAACACTTCCACGTAAAAAACAACTTGAGCTCAGCATTACGCCGTCGTTAACGCCGCCGCTCGGGTGACCGGAATCCCCCCCCCCCCCCCATTCTACGAATATTCAAGCTAAGAATTCGAAACCGGTCAAAACGATCAACATTTCATTGAAATTGCTTGAATTATTCCATGCTTTTATTGGCTGCTTTGAATTTGGTTGGTGCGTGAAGACACATATTTGAAAGAATGTAAGAATTTTACAGGGAAGGAATAAAATATCGCTAATTTCGTGCAAATTGGACAAAATTAGCGATAAAATTATCTTCCTTATATTGTATTTAAACTGGCTCCATTCGCTCCACACGCTCATTCAAAAATCATTCCATAACCATCAACTCACGATAACGTACCCTGCAGAACTGCTGTTGGCTCGGCAAATATTGACTGATTCTGCATGGTACAGTTAAATACATCGCGAAATTGACACTCGTTCCCATCAAAAGCATTCTAAATCACTCACTTAGCGCTCCATTCACATATTACAAACAATCACTCAAATCGATCGAAAACGCTCAGTAATCTTTGAAAACATTTCGAACTCGTTCAATAGAATTTATGTTTAATTCAAACCGATCAAATTTTTCTTCTATTGTTTTTGTGTGTGTGGTTTTTAAAGAGGCATATTGGTCAATGAATACAAATAAACAGTTAATTACATCATTCCAAAATCATTCCAAAATCGTTCACCTTGTCAATTTCACAATGTTGGTAACTGTACTCATCCAATTAAATTACATGATACTCGATCATGTTAAATAACCTCTTATGATTCGAAAAAAAAGTAAATTTTATCCAGGACAGGTCAACCATAGGTTGCATTTCAAAAATATACAGGAAGTTAGTTTAATCATTCTTGATTCAGAAAATTAGATAAGTGCGAGAAAACTTTTGAACCTAGCCAGCCTGCGCATGTTGCACAACCTGACTAGTTATGTCCGTGGTCAAGAGGTAGAGCGTCGACCTTTTGACCCAAAGGTCCTGAGTTCGATTCCCGGGAGCGGCTATCTATCTAGGTTCTTTCATTGGCCCATACATTCGGCGCGAGTACTGGTGAATTTTCAAGGAAGCAGGATCGAGAGGGATTAATCTAAGTTGTTAGAACTTGTTTCCCAATGAAAGTAAAATAAATAGTTTTAAACCAAATTGAAAACTGGCAAAAAAGGTAAATATTTTGCTAGTTTTGGGGCGTCTAAAATTTTTTGACAAATTTTGTACGCAAGCATTTGAAAAATCGTGCTCTATACTCTGACTTCTTCGGCTTATAGGAACGCTCGATTTTTAGGGCGAGAACTACAGTAAGATAAGTCGACAATAACCTCGATCAAAACCATTCTTAATTATTCGCTCAGCGCTTATGTCATTCATGTCATACATTCACTTTAATCATTCAAAAACGCTTCAAAAATTTTAATAAAAAATCGAAATCTTACTAAAGGATCAACATTTTATTGGAATAAATCTAATTACGCGTCGCGTATTCTATGAGTATTTGACCGGTGTGGCTTTTTAACGTCATATTGGTCCTTGCCGATACTCTTATTCGAAATTATGTATATTCTTTTAAAAGGGGGGTACAGTTACCAACATCGTGAAATTGACAAGGTGAACGATTTTGGAATGATTTCGGAATGATGTTGAATGAGTGTGTGGAGCGAGTTTTGAGTGATATTAAAGGGAGGGAAACCAATATGGCCAATTTTGTTCAAGATGAACAAAATTAGCTATATTTGTTACCTCCCTTTAATAATATATACGTAATTTACTGTTTATTTGTATTCATGATCCAATTAGCCTCTTTAAAAACCAAAGAAGCCAAAAAAAAAAAGAAAAAACAATATAATTTGATCGAGTTGAATTAAATATAAATTCGATTGAACGAGTTCGAAATGTTTTCAAAGATTACTGAGCGATTTTGATCGATTTGAGTGATTGTTTGGAATGAGTGAATGGAGCGCTGAGCGAGTGATTTAGAATGCTTTTGATCGGAACGTGTGTCAATTTCACGATGTATTTAACTGTATTTGAATATCACTAATTTTGACAAATTGGACGAAACTAGCGATATCGTATTATCTTCATTTAATTTAAAAAGGAAAAAAAACCCGCAATCATTCAATTTCATTAAAAAAACATTCAAAATCATTCAGATTGTCAATCACACGATGTTGTTCAATATAAGAATTGAACAATTGTTCATAAAATGTAATTATATGATAAAAATCGAAAGGTTTTACGTACCAATTTTCCATGTAACAAAATGATACGTAATATATCCAATTATTCCCTGCGGTCAATACTTCATACTGACCAAATATTTGGTGTGCACCTATATTATTCTATACTTAGTCTATTAAAAACACACAATAAGCTTAACGCCAATAATTGTAGAACAAAAATATACCTTAAAAATGGTAAGCTCTAATGTTTTTTTCTTATAGTTTAACTTTATGTGAGTCCACTGATATTCTTGCAGTTTTATTGTCTTTTAAAAAATGGTTTAATTCCGTAACTGAAGTCATTTTGAGTTCGAACAGTTGACAACATTGTGAAATTGACGAGTTTAATGTGTCTTATTGTGAAACAGCCTTTTACATTTTCGTTCCGTGATATCAAACTAAAATATATGAAGAGATTATTTTTTTAAAATTTCATGGAGGTATGGACTAATAATCTACCCCCACATTTGAATGAGCCCGCTTTGGGTATTCAAAAAGTGTGATTATGTTTTTATCTTAATTCCTACATGAAATAAGAAATGAAGAAACAACAACAATATTAGCACTTTCTCTGCCTCTTCGATATTATGACAGTTCGCTACATCGTGAAATCTCAATAAAACCATTCGTAATTGCTCACTCATCGTTCCATTTATTCATTCAAAACACACACCCAAACCATTCAAATTCGCTCAAAAATGACTATAAAGATAAGATCAACCACTACAGTCAAATCAATATAACTAGAAAAAAGGAGAGAATTTAATTGAAATTGTAAGCGTCTGATTGGTTTTTTAAGAAGAAGGTATGTTTTTTAGAACATCTATGCATTTTTGATCAAAGGGATGTAATAGATTTCGCTTACTGTCTTCATCATGAACAAAATTTGCGATAATGGATTAGCTCCCTTTAGTTCACTCAAAACCTAACGACCGTACTCATTTAATTTCGTTGGAAAATCATTCCCAAATCATTCACCGTGTCAATTTCACGATTTTTTTTTCATTTAATTCCTCCAATAATGAAGATTTTTATTTACAAATAGATCAAATGAAAAAACAGTAAATAAGCACAGACATACAGTACAAAAAAGACGAAAACATGTTGAAAGATTATTTAGTTAACTGAAAAATGGACAATTCAGTATTATATATTCTTCTACTAGTTAGATCATTTAAGTAACAAAATCAATCATGGAATGTAAATTTTACAGTGGGGGAAAAAAGAATAGGAGCCTTAAAAAATATATCATTGAAAAGCTTAGTGCGTTTTCGCGAGTTGTTGATTTTTAACTTTTTAGTACTTTTGGGCGTTGTTGAATGGTTTGAGTGAGTGTTTGGAATGAATGAATGGAGCGCTGAGTGAGCGATTTAGGATAGTTTTGATTGATATGAATGTCAATTTCACGATGTTATTAACTATATCTGTCTAGGCTGCAAATAGTTTGATATTCACACACTTCTCAAATTGTTGGAAATGTCACGCACAGGCTCATATGTTCAGACGTCGCGCACGGTAATGCGGCACTAAAATGTAACGTCAAAATAGCGAACGTCGATTATGTAGCGTCTAGTGTTTTTTTTGTCGGAAAAAAAACACACACGTAATCATTATATTGCTCAATTTTTCTACAGCTATAGAAATGTCAGAATATATAGTCATCATTAAACAATTAAAACCCGCCCCTATCACTCGCGAAGAATGCAAAATGTCATATTATTTTCAACTTCGCATAAATGTGTAGACATGCGAATATTGGATAAAGTCTTTTGTAGAGTTAGGCTTATTTCCACTCTAAATATGAAGATGTATTGGGCTAGACGCTTCTTTTGAACATTATTTATGTTATAATGAAGAGGTAAATCTGACATTATGAAATATTCACCCTATTTTTATTGCAATGAATAACTCAAACCAACAGCAGCTTGTTCATATAAAGTGATGTCATTAATACATGCGTTTTTGTAAAAGGAATATGACGCAACCCCCCTTTTTTGAATGTTTGAAAAATATTATTTCATTTTGCTAAGTTTGCTTCGAACTCACTATTCTTGGGTCTTAAGAACAATGACTTATAGTCCAAGAATACAAGTTTTTGCGAAAAATGTATCAAACATTCTTATTTGCTTTCCGAAATTAACATAAGCTATTTCGGGCAATAGTGGCCCTATTGTTTATATCTAGTTTTTCCCTTCCCCTGCTCGCATCGCCACTTCCACACCGATATTCTTCTCGGTTTTTATAATTCCACGAACCAACATAACGTCGTTGTAAGAAAATGCGCTCTTTTTTAGAAGCCGTTCCACACGAACTAATATCAATATTTCTTTTATTCGAAAATATTTTTTCATGAAATTTTAATATGATTATTAAGAGAAAAATAATATTTCTTAGCTTTATTTAAATTATCGTATGAATAAAGGAACTGCATTTTTTAGCGTATTAAGAATGGAAAAAACAGTTTTATAACCGCCTAAAAAGATTTCGTTCCACACGAAAGTCGACTTATCAATTTTCCGATTAAAACTCAAATTGATATCTATTTACATATTTAAGAAAAACAGAAAAATAATATTTTTAGCTTAAAGATTGGTTGCAATTGAACCATTTTTAATTAAGATATAAAAGAAAATCGTCATTTTTTCGGCGTCTTAAAGTTTGATGTTATGCTTCACTTTTTGTTAAACATAAAGCGTTATTTTTCTTATTTGTGGTTAAATTTCAATCTCCGTTGGTAAATTTGTTGGATGTCATGCCAGTTTAGATTTGATGTACTTTCTAGCAGTTTAAACATTATAAAACTTTGTAAAATATAAGATGGGTATCTTCCGGTAATGCTTTTATGTTACATGTTACACGCGTTTTTTCGCTTAAATTATAACTTGAAACCCCTTTTTATGAAATCATACGAAAATAGTTTGCAATAAAAGTTTGATATATAAATTGGCCATGGTTTAAGCGTAATTTAGATATAACATATAAGGATGGTGCGACCAAGGAGTCTTGTTATGATTAGTTTTAAAACACAGAGGGTGACGTTTTTTAAAAAGCGCCGCATTACCGTGCGCGACGTCTATAAAAGTCCAGTCCCGCCTTCATGTTTACGCAGTACTTACGGGAGCCTCATAATTGAAAAATACTTACAGTAAGTAACAATGTTACAATCATCCCAATCAAATCCATTCTAAAGGGATCGATCGAGCTCCATTCATTGAGTCCAACAACTCCAAAACGCTCCAAAATCGTTGAAAACAATTCTTAGTCGTTCAAAGCGATCAGCATGTCATTGAAATTTATCAGATTATTTTACATTTTTCTTTGGTTCGTATAGATTTAAAAGCACCTGATGGGTCGGTGAAAACGCAAAAATTGGGAAGTACTTGATTTATTTTCAAGAGAAGTAATAAAATATCGCCAACTTTTCCAAACTTGGTATAAACGCCCCTAAAATTTTACCCAGAACTCACCCACGCACTCATTCTATATCATTCCAAATTATTCAGCTTTTCAATTACACGATCTTGCTAACTGTTAGATATGTTCTTGCTGACTGTAATAAACGTTCCATTGGAAATACTAGGTACACATTCAGAAGCGCTGATCAGCACCTCGATATTCTAAGTGTCGTGATGGTACAAAAGTCATGTAAATCAGGAATGGGGGAAGGATATTGCCAACCTTGAAATTAAGAATAACATCAATTGATTGATTGAATGGAGTTTAACGCCGCTTTTAACATTATTTCAGTTATATCGCGGCGGCTGGAGCACCTTACAATGGATTCCTGGTATTTCTCTCACCAGTACAACCATAACATCCTTTCCTAGCCTTCAGCTACTATGTCACATAGGTCTACGATTATCAACCCATTGGTGAGAAACAAATTGTCGGAAAGAATGAGTGCCGCCGTCGGGGATCGAACCCGGGACCTCTGGAATGACAGTCCGTCGCGCTACCAGTAAATCAGGAATGGGGAAGGATATTGCCAATCTTGAAATTAAGAATGATATCAAGTAAAGCCACGAGGAGACCAAATCACAATAATATCAGTTTAAACAAAAGGTATATACGATTTTTGATCGTCCAACGATGGTAAATAAAATAGATGATTGAAACAATTGTTACTACAGTTAACAACATCGTGAAATTGACAAGGTGAATGATTTGGGAATGATTTTGGGAATGAAATTGAATGAGTGTGTTGAGCGAGTTTTGAGTGAATTAAATGGGAGGTAATCCAATATCGCAAAAATTTTGTTCAGGATGAACACAATTGGCGATATTGATTACATCCCTTGAATACAATGCATACAAGTTCTATAGATAGCTTTCTATTTCTTCAAGAACCTATTAGACGCTTACAATTTGAATTATGTCAGTGAAATTACGTTTTTTTTTCTCTATCCAAATTTATTTTAAATCACGTTGTTGATTCTATATGTTTCAATGGGTTTGAGCGTTTTTGAATGGTGTGAGTGAGTGCTTGGAATGCATGAATGGAGCGCTGAGCGAGCGATTTAGAATGGTTTTGAAGTGAATGTCAATTTCACGATATTACTAACTGTATATAACGGAATATTCGGGTTTTTTTGTGATATGGCATTATAATAAATGTAATGAATCGTTCTTACCAAAACTTCCTTTCAAAGCATTAGGGCGGTCTTCCTTTGAAATTACCCTCTGTCGTGACCTTCAACTTGGGCGTATCTGGACAAAATCTACGCATGCCACTAGGACTCACACAGGAGAAAAACTGTGCCAAGTTATTTTGAAATTCATTCATAACTGTAGAAGTTATACTTCGGACACACGCACACACGCTCGCACCCATCGAGGTAACTATGTGTATATAGTTACCTCGGTGGGTGCGAGCGTGTGTGCGTATATATATGCATTTCGTGGCGGGGGCATAAAACCGGGATTTACCGAATAATAGAACATCGCTGTTGCCATTAAAATAGTCGAACGACAATTAAATACCCTAACTTTTTAACCCGTGAATTTGTTGACCTCCGTCAGTTCATTTGGACGGGAGCCAGTCTAACAATGTAATATGTACGTGTGCTTTGATAGGCAAATAATACCAATATTTGCTCTTTATTTTATCGTTTTCAATCGATGTCAACGAACAATGCTAAAAGTGGCCAATAAATTGATCAGAAGAAAATGATAGTTTATTTACTTTAGTTGATAATGTTTGTTTAAACCGGGCTTGACACCGTCTTTATAACGTCTTTTAGCATTTTTTCAGCGTTGCGTAGCCATTTCTCGCATCCATACAACTTTAACATCCTTTCCTTGTCTCCAGCTGTTATGCGACTTAGGTTAACCATTATCCAGGCGTACGAACAAATGTTGGAAAAATATGTGCCGCCCTTCGGGATCAAACTAGAGAGACCCCATGTATCAATATTTCGAGTCTGATACACTACAAACAGTAGTGCAGTTTACAACATCGTGAAATTGACAAGGTGGGTGATTTTAGAATGAATCTTGAATGAAATTGAATGAGGACGAGGGGTGAGTTTTGAATGAACTTATTGGGGGGGGGGTTAATTTAATATCGCTAATTTTGTTCAAGATGAGCAAAATTAGCGATATTTATTACCCATCCCTTTAATGAAATATACATAAAAGTTCTATAAATAGATCCCTATTTCTTAAAGAACCAGTAAGACGCCTACAATTTTAATAATGTCAATCGAATCGCGATTTTTTTCTTGCTATTACTATTTTGAATGTACACGTAATTGTTGATCTTATATATTTCATGTTACTCTGTATATTATATTTTCAAGTAACCATATACCACCGGACTTGAAAACAACTGAAGGTCGATCTCGTGGTTGTATTTACCGAGATGGCATACTAACAACTAATACTGAGGTCCCGTGCTTTACAACGAGCATGTTAAAGAACCATGGCGAACTCAGCATTCATTCTATGGCATGTCTTGTCATGTATCCTTGCACTTTCACCCGTAACAACTAATCGTATTCAGGGGGCGTCGCTCATATGGGCATTTGCTATGGTAGCGACGATTAATAAACGGAAATAAACAAACAAAACAAGTAACCATTAAGGTATTAGTAAATAACGAAGTGGACAATTTATGTGATTTCAAAGTAGATCGCTTCTACAATCTTGATTTTCATTGAGTAAGTCGAGCAAAACACCGTATACCAAGAAAGCCTTGGTGACCAAGAAAGCATTAGTGCTATGATGATCTATCCAAACAAAGCTCTGCCCTGCGTTCAGGATGAAAGCGTTAGGGAAGCGATTCGAAATGATACCGCGCTTTGCACGCATGTGCACGTGCAAAGCGGGGTGTCATCTCAAAGCGCCCGCGAAACGTTTTTACATCCTGAACACAGGGCTGGTGTTTTTTCGGCTGAGAGAATATGGTGTCTTATAATGGTATTTTGAGTTTAAAGAAGCACTTTTAAAAAGAGTTTATTCAGAAAAAGAAAGCTTTTTGATAGGGATGTCCAAAAATAAACACATTTATCGTGAAAAAAACAAGCAAAATAAGGGCTCGTGTATGAAGCTAACAGGTACACACGAATTTTTCTTCCATAGTCTAAAGACCTGTCCATATATG
This sequence comes from Fragum whitleyi, assembly GCA_948146395.1. NCBI lineage: Eukaryota > Metazoa > Mollusca > Bivalvia > Cardiida > Cardiidae > Fragum > Fragum whitleyi. Next base: position 18,245,805 of record OX411543.1, on the reverse strand, counting down.
AACATTCCATTCTAATCTCGAAAACGAGGCTTCGTTACAAGAAGTGATAATTGTAATTATTCATTAATCAATGCGAGAAAAGAAACATACTGACTAAAAAACTGAAAAGAAATTTGTATTTTCAATAAATTTATGTTTTCTTTCCGGGTCTGACCTTAAAAACAAAAAGTCATGAGAAGCAAAATGGCACCCCTCTCGACTTGTTGTTTACAAGCAATTCATTAGCCATTTGGAAGTGCGTCATCAAATACTGAAAAGCCAATACCTCGTGACTGTGTTTTGGTGACTATCTGGCGGCTTTCTGATAGTGGACAGTGCGACCAGTCTATAGTTCAGTCAATCTGAACAAAATTATCGATTTAGTATAACCTCCTCCCCCCTTAAATTTCATTAAAAACTCGCTCCACACACTCATTTTATATTAATCCCATACCAATCCAAAATCCTTTAACTTGTCCAATTTCACCATGTCATTGACTTTAAATGACATCGCTTTATACTTTCAGTTATATAACTAAGATTCTATAAACTATATTACGATAGACTAATCCAATTTCAAAGAATTTCAAGATGTTTATTCAATGCGTTTGAGAATTGAAGATAGACTGCAAAATATTGAGAAAAAGGTAAATAAGAAAAAATGCTTGAAAACACACCGTTCCCCCGTTTCAATGCCCCCCTTTATAACGTTCAGTGAAAAGGAATCGGTTCGTTGGAAAGGGGTAACACGAACAGCTCAGCGATTGTATTTCTTTTAGGGTTACAATATGTGTCCCGTCACGCGAAATGGGTCCATCTTTGTAGTGCGTAAAGAGTCGACCTTGTCAGACTGCGCGGACTGCGCAGACTGACTAGTGTTTAAACTTCTTGCACCGTGCCTATTTTCTGAATCTAGAATGTTCAATATACCTTCCCGTGAAACAATTTTTGAAATGCGACCTCTTTCATTTTACGAAATTCCCAGATGGTCCCTTTTCGCGTGACGGGTCACACATATATATATATTTCTTGTTTTAGAAATAACAAATATTGCATCTTTGAGAATTGGATTTTATGTCATCAATTTTATTTTTTTCTTTTATGCAGGTTTTCCTGTAGGAATGGTCATTAGCTAATGTCAGTCCAAAATTCTAAATCTGCCAATTATAGACTAGTAAGTCCTACTTGTAACACTTGCAAATTACTTGAACACAAAGAGGTAAGTAACATTCTTGGCCAACTAGCTGGGTTCAATATTCTGATTGACAATCAAAATAGCTTTCGGACCAGATGACGAGTTCAATGAATTCGGTATTTTATGAGTACAAATTTGATATTCAGTTTATAATACACGTATGACCTGAATTTTCGCAATCAATCGAGAAAATTCTAGATATATATGATTTCAAATTATTCCGCGAAACACATAACGCCGTTTGCGAACTGACGTCATCAAATCATAATGGCGTCATTTTCGCATCGAAAACCTTAACTTTTATATACTTTCTTGGCAATTTGGCAGTTATTCAACCAGTGTAAAAGCATATTTATGTAATATCAGAAATATCCAACGGGTTTATTTCACTCCCACGACGTAGGTCATATTATATTATAACACTGCAAAGAAAATTCTAGCATTTTCATTGGTTAATGCTGACCTGACAAACATTGATATCTACGGCCGCTCCCCTATAACTTCTAATGTTTCCTTAAGGACATAGACAAACAATCGATCCGGTAATGGCAGCCATGATTCTCTCGCTTCACTGATCAATAAAACGACCGGAGTATACACATTATGCTACAGATGAAAAGCATGTCAGGTAGTAATGTGCAAATTAAAAATTATAAAGATGTTAATAAGTACCTTAAATTTTTACAAATCTGTACTTTAAAAGGGCCAACTTTCTCGCAGGTTCAGCCAAGAACCGCTTTCATATAACAACATCGCAGTGTAATATTGTGACGTCATAACTATATATGACGTCACTTTGTACATGTTTACTTTTCATAGGGGCGCATTAAGGGTATTTATGGTTTAAAATAATTCGGTTTATACCAAGGCCCTTAATAGGCAAAAGACAAATATTTAGGCCTTAATCTTTGAAGTATAATACATTCGTAATACGGTTTCTTGCCTGGGTATATGACGATTTATTCCCGGCAGTAAAAATTGATGTCAACCCTCGCCTACGGCTCGGGTGACATCATTTTTACCAGCCGGGAATAAATCGTCATATAGGCCTACCCCTGCAAAAAACCGTATAACTAATAAAGTTGTATTCAAGCTGAAAGGATAATATGAGATCAACCGGGAAAACAATATAAGAATACATCTAACTTTTTGCAGAATTACCTTACAGTTTGTAACATCGTGAACTTTATATTTATCATGGTCAAAATCATTCAAGATCGCTCAATCGGCGCTCAATTCATTCATTAAACAAATAATCACACACTCAAAAAAAAAAAAAAAAAAAGAAAAAAAAAACGATCATAATTAGTCAAAAAACGATTCTAAATCGTTTAGAACGATAAACATTTTATGGTCCGCGAATACACACAAATCAGAAATTACGTATATTTCATTAAAAGGGAGATAATAAAAAACTAAAATCATAAAAAAAGACGATGTTGTTTGCTGTATTAGAATACTATATCGAAACAATTCACAAACTTTTTAGTTTGAATGATACAATTTATGATCAGAGATGTGAATTAATAATATCCTATCAAATGAGAATAATAGTACGGTTTAAGAGTTTCTTTTCGTAGGGATATATGATAGCTTGTAAACTTGATAACCTATTCATCGCTAATTGTTGACCCGTATCAAATTATCTTTTATCCAACTTTCTTTTAACTTTTCTAACCTTTTCATTTTTAAATTGCTTAATTTCTTTTCTTTTTTCCAGTTGAATGCAGTCCAGTAGTGTCAGATAAGTTTTTTAGGACATTTTACCATAAAAGGAGCTATCATGCTGATCCGGGGTTACATATTGCCCATATCTTTTTCCAATTCAGCATTCCTTGAAGGGATCTGAGAGATCACCCGTGATTTTGTCGGATCAGGATTTCCTTAGGAAATCTGAGAAAGCAAATCTCAAAGATCATTTCTTTAACATTTAGTTGAATTGCCAGCTATTTTCTGAGAATAAGTTGTTCAAGTAAAAAATTAATAGACGCACACGCGGACGATTTCACGATGGTCATATCGCCATGAAATGATTCGCTGGCCTTCGGTCAAACGACCAAAGAAACGCTGTTACAACACATGACGTCTTTATATAAGATTCGTCTCATTTGCATATTTCGTTATTACGCAAGTTTGATTTTCCATATCAAGTGTAATCAAGGCACTCTTATTGGTGGATCCCTGGCCCCGCGAAATATCCACTGTCGTGACACGCCCCTTAAATGTTTAAACATTATTTATCTGTAAATTACATTGTCATGAACATGAAACGAACACCGTTTTGTTGAAGGGCGACGTAATCGTCGTAATTACAGCTAAATCAAGCTGAAGTTACGACGTTTAAGTCGCCATTCACCAATTTTTTTTAACAAAATGACGGAGAATGTGAAAAGCGTTAAATGAAGTTCGCTCACCCGATTTTGTATTTTGCGCCATTTGAAAAAAAGGAAAAAACTGTAACTCCATTTTTCATCATATCAAGATGATCTTCATTATGTCACAAATGTATATTGAGGGTATAAGAAAAAGTTTTATAGTAGAACTATATTTATTTGAGTATATACATGTATATGCATGTTATCATAGCTCTCAATTTTTTTCTATTTTTTAAGATGTCACATTATCATTTAGGTTCATTAAACGTCCATAATTTGTGTCAAATTTTACGGAATATCGTATCTTCTTCAACTAAACCGTAAAACAAGGTCCCTCTGAATTTGCATGTGTCATAAAATCATAACTCCAGATCAAAGGCCCTGAGAAAAAAAAAAAGAATAAGCACGACCCTATCTTTTCTTGTGAAAAATCCAAATAGCACATTTAGACCTTTCTAAAAAGTCAGGTTTATAGAAATATTTAATGGTAGGAACAGACTGAGCCAAATTCCTTAACATGCATCTTATTATAAATAATTGTTTTGATTGGATAATCACATTTTGGTAGAAAGCAAGGATCTGTTGATTTCACTCTCTGGCCGTGATTCATATAATTTACGCGTTTTAAAGCTACTGTTTCACAGATTGGGAAAATGTGACTTTTGAATTCTTTTTTGTAAAACAGATCGGAACTATGACTTCTTCGTGTAGAAAACTCCCCAATGGTAAGATTCGATTTGGTAAGGCAAGGAAAAACAGACAGATAAACCTTAATTTAGCGGAATTCCAATCTGAAAACATAACGCAACTACTAACGCCTAAAAAATTATTCTTACAGTTTGAGACAAATATTTACGCATACAATTCCGCCTGTTTGCCCCCTTCTTTCAAAGGTAAAAGGTGGAGTATTTGTAAATTATGAAAATTCATATCGATACATGCGAAAAATGAAATATTATACATGAAAAATAACAATTTCTTAATTTATAGACTGGATATAAATAGACTGGTTCCGTCACAGACCATGTCGCATCGATCATTCAAGTTACAATTTTGTTGAAATGAATTGTTGTTAGTGCCATATCCATGTGCGATTCTTAAACATCGGAAAATGCACACATTTCCGAATCTAAGAACCAGTTTTGTATTTTTTCTATGAAAAATTGTGATAGAACAGCTTTAAGAATACGATAACCATAGTTCTCCACACAAATCTTAATATACATGACTTCTTGTGTAATATGAGACTTTTTCAAATAATTCAATTGCATGTTTTTAGAATACTTGGATGGGAAAAAAAACAACAACACACACAAACACACACAAAAAAAAAAAAAAAAAAAAAAAAAAAACAAACAAAAAAAAAAAAAAAACAGGAGTTCTAAATTGACCAAACAAAATATTCATTTCTCTGTGAACACCAATTAGCGCAGATTTTATGTATTCTTTTAGATTATAAAGAACATGCGTATGGTATAAAAAAAAAACACCTTAATGACACTTACATATGTTTGCATTATTCTGCTTCATACAGTTAACAACATCGTGAAATTAACAAGGTGAGTAAATTTGGAATGACTTTAAAAATGAAATTGATTTAGTGTGTGAAGCGACATCTTCGAAAGCCAATGGTTCTAACTCCACTTTGTTCCTTACCTTTCCTCGTAAAGAAACATAGTGGAGTTAGAATCCTTGGCTTGCGAAGATGGTGGCGCGAGTTTTGAGTGAAATTAATGGGAGGTAACCCTATATCGCAGACTTTGTTCAGGATGAACAAAATTAGCGATATTGATTGCCTCCCTTTAGTAAAGTATGCATACAAGTTCTATACATAGCTTCCTGTGTCTTCAAGAACCTATGAGACGCTTTCAATTAGAATAATGTCAGTGAAATCGCGATTTTTTTACATCGAAATTTTTTTTGAATGACGTTGCTGATTCTATATATTTTTCAATGGGTTTTAGCTTTTTTGAATGGTTTGAGTGAGTGTTTGAAATGAGTGAATGGAGCGCTGTGTGAGCGATTTAGAATGTTTTGAATGAGATGAATATCAATTGCACGATGAAACTAACTGTACATGTATTTTCATAAAAAGATTTCATTTATCAAATTAAACATAACAAAACAAAACAAAAAAAGATAAATGAATAAATAGATAAATAAAAAAAAGATAAATAAAAAAAATGAATTGTGAATAAATAAGTAAATAAACTCATGTCATTGGCAAGATAGAAGAAAACAGAAATTTGAATAAACTTACTGAAAATATAGATTACATGTATCCCTTATCTGACAACCACGGCAACTAGAATTATAAACGGGCCGTAGGAATACATAGTCTTACGGTGAATGAACTGGACGAAATCTGAAATATGAAACTTCACAGCCATTTTTAACGACCTGGTCATTAACATTTCTTTAGAAATCGCTGTGCTACTTCAGTAACTTAATGCTATTTCAAGTCGAAGCCGGTAAACTTTCGGCCAATTTACTTTTGAAAGAAGTATTTTGACTTGTTCAATAGCTTTATTCAAATATAACCCATTTTACTTCAAACGTGGGATCTTTTGTTCCTCTTAAATCAAGTTTGTGTGAAACGTGACCAAGAGGTATGCAAGGCACTCGGTCTTTGGATCCCGAGTAGTGAATAAAAATCTCAGGCGAGAAATAACCACAGTTAAGGTAGTGGACCCCTAATAGTTCTGCAATGTTTCGGAAGTTGAACTTTAACAGTTGTATTCCAACCGCTCACTTTCACCATTCAAGACATTTCAAAATCATTTAAATGGGTCCGATCAACATTGACACCAAAATTATAAATCGGCAGAAAAAATCCAAAATTTCACTAGCTTCTGATTTGTTCGTGAGAACATAGAAAACAATTTATAGAAATTGTATGCATCATTCTTAAATGGAGGTACAGTTAATACCATCGTGAAATTGACATTCACCTCAATCATAACCATTCAAAATCGCTCACTCAGAGCTCCATTCATTCATTCAAAACACTCACTCAAACAGTTAAAAAACGATAAACCAATTGAAAAATATAGAGTCAACAAAGTCATTCAAAATGAATTTTGATAGAGGAAAATCGCGATTTCACTGTCATAAATAAAATTGTTAGTGCCGCGTAGGTTCTTGAAGAAATTGGAAGCTATGTATAGAACTTGTATGCAATTTTTATTAAAGGGAGGTAATCAATATCGCTAATTTTGTTCATCCTGAAAACCTTATTTTACTTATAAACAGTACTGTATTATCCTTTTTTCTAAAAAAAATATTCTATTATTCTACATACAACTGAAAATTTCAATCATTTTATGAAATAGCTGACGAAATCAGTGATTTTACAAAATCCCTGAAATTTTCAGTTATTTTACAAAATCACTAATTTTACATATTCACTGTAACATATATAAGATTTGACACAATTAGTGGTGTCATGAATTTGTTTTCGTATAGCAGTAAAACGGTTTTGGTTTGAGTAGCAGATCAAAGGCAAAATCCTGGCTCCCAGGATCACATGACCCGCATTTGTCTAGTGCAGGTGTGAGAAAGTATTTCTGGAATATCGTTGATATATAAAGAAACATTCTAGACGATGCAAACTCCATTCCAGGACACCTGCGGCGACCAACACCGAACGGATTCAAACTGAAAGAAAATATCAAAAGGAGAGCGTAATTCAAATTCAAATTATGACCTACGTCCTGGGAGTGAAAAAACGCCGTTGAATATTTTGATATTATACGGGTGTTATTACACTAGTGGAATAACTATGCAAATGAGCTCAGAGCAAATAGCAACGCTATTTTGTAACCGCGAAAATGACGTCATTATGTATATATTGTGACGCCAGTTTTCAACAGCATTATAAGTTTCGCGGAAAATTGAAATGTTGGATTTCAAGAATTTTGACGATTTATCGCAAACATTCGGGTCATATTATATAAATAGAATATAAATTTGTGCTCATGAAATACCGAATTTATTAAACTCGTCATCTATAAACAGATAAAAACTCGGCGCAGTCTCGTTTTTATCTGTTTATAAATGACTCGTTTAATAAATTCGTTTTTGATAGATCAATTCCACAATGTTACTAACTGTACAAATGAATCCTTTTGTGTCGTACATTTGGTGACGGTCATACAATATAGGGATGAGTGTCTTTTTCACTGCGTTTATTGGGGTATACAGTGCAATTGACTTAGCACATGGCAAATAACGCCCGTAGCCATGTGCTAAGGCAATTGCACTTTATACCCCAATAAACGCAGTAAAAAAGACACTCGTCCCTTATAATTGCAATCATCTAGATCGAAGAAACTATTATTATACTCAGCCAAACATTTAAACTTCAAGTCTACTTTCTACGCGTATAATTTACACAAACTATTTTTAGATCGTGTATTGTTTATCTCGCTATCGAAGTGAAATGTCATAAAGTAAAACAAGTGACACACAAATAAAAGACAACATTAAAATTCGTAGAGGTACTTCTGACAAAAAAAGCTTGTTTCTGCCAAGTTAGTCTGTATTTTCAAACGAAAACGGCGTGGTCGGTCTTAGTTGAGAGGGTAGTCTTCGTCGACTCGCTGTTTTCTAAGTTTAGATCGGCTCAAAATCAGAACTGCATGCTTGTAATCGTAAATTATTTCGAAAACATATTGATTTAAAATAGATTGAATAGCAATGTTGCGTGGATGATCGGGAACTATGTTAATTCGAGTTCTTACAACACAGGACTTGCAGATCGGATTTCGGGGATTTCCCGAAAGACCTGTTGCATTTTATACAGATATAAAGTGCAATGGATTTCCCCACATGATACGATTTAAACCAATCAAAATTCTTAATTTAATTGGATTGCAATTATTCCCGTGTATAGTGCACCAGTAATGAAGGAAATTACAAAATAACGTATATATAAGATTTAACACAATCGTGTCATGAATTTCTTTTCGCAAAGCAGTAAAACGGTTTTGGTTTGAGTAGCAGATCAAAAACGAAGTCCTGGCTCCTAGGATCACATGACCCGCATTTGTTTTGTACGGGTGTTAGAAAGTATTTCTGGAATATCGTTGATATATAAAGAAACATTCTAGACGATGCAAACTCCATTCCAGGACACCTGCGGCGACCAACACCGAACGGATTCAAACTGAAAGAAAATATGAAAAGGAGAGCGTAATTTAAAGTGTTCGTCAGTAGTAAATTGTTATTCATCACTTTGACTGTCAATCCATTAACTTACATAAATAAATAAATAATGAATTGGACCTTGTAAATATTGGTGAACTAAACGAGAATTTTGTTTACGAACGAGAAAATGTGGTCCTTCAGACTTTTTTTTCAAAACTGAATAGTGCTTGAAAGAAAATCAGCCAATCTGTGTTTCGGTTAAACGACGCCCTTCCAATAAAAAAAAATGACAATCTATTTATAGAAGTACAAATCATAGTCTAACCAAAATAAAAATACAGTTATAATTTAGTCGCAAAACCCCACCTTGCACGTTTCAAACCTTGTTTTAAAACGCAAAATATTTGTTTGATTTCCATCTTTTTTCTTATTCATGTTTATTTCATTTATAATCGCATGTTTTGACAGTAACAACCTCATAATGATATATTGACATTGGGCCCTTTTTAAGCAAATACTTCATTCATTTCTAATGACACGTCGGTACACGACGGAAGTAAATGTTTTTCAAGTTTCAAGTTTTATTTAATAACATTTCAGAGGGTCATCGACCCATGTGGCAAAATGTGTACAAATAGCAACAGTGAGCAATTACTGGCAACATTGACAAATATTAAGTCTTGTCTAAACACAATAGATACAGTAAAATATCACAAAAACAAATAAAATGAACAAAATGGACCCATTTCAGCATGAGTGATCGTATTTCCTATAAACTCTTGCCTAGCTTAATTTCAATTTTCCATTCGGACATATAGCAAAAAAAAGCAAATTATTGAGTTATCTAAATCAGCCCATTTTTTAAGGTGTGTTAATTAATTAAAAGCAGTTAGTGTAGTTTGATATCAGACTGCATGTTTGTGCAAGTTGATCTCATTCTATTCTGTCTGCAAAAACAAAACAAAAATGAGACAGGTTATAATCAAAATGAAAGGTTTAAATACATATTGGAAATGTTCTCTTTATTCCGATTCTGTCATAAACTAGGTTGTGGACATTTATGATAATAACCAATTTACAACATGATTAAGTGCTTTCTACTTTGATACTGTTCTCCGGTTCAAAGACGCTAATCGTTTATATATGTTGTCTGTGGTTTACCAAAGCCGCGACAACAAAACTCCATTGACGCTGTTTCTACGAGACTTCGATAACCCAATGACGTCATATATGACGTTATAATAAGACGTAATATATTTATTAGACTTTAAGTAGATTTATGAATTATTGAATCACTGGGTTTGTGTATCCATAACAAAAGCCCTCCCTTGTACGAAACGAAACTACAAGGGGGGCATAAGGGCAAAATTGATATACATGTACTAGTGACAAAAACAAAATCCTAATGTATCTTTTATTTTTTCTACCATATATTGATTCTTAAATTTGAATACAGGTGAAAATATTTTAACTACTATTATTTTAAAACTGTTTGTTGTCTTTTGCACTTATTACTTATGCACAATATTTAGATTTATGAATTACATGGTCAACCGAAAAAAAAGCGTTTTTAAAACAATGATTAAGATGAATCATATATATGATTAAGATTGATTGACGGAAAAAAGAGAATCGAAAAAGATCAGTTTCAATCAAAAAATGACAAATCCATTTTGATATTCGCATATTTAATAAACTTAATTAAATTAGTTAATTGATTTTTATCATTAGAATTAATAATTTCAATGAACTTTTGCATATATGATTTAAAGTGAAAAAACGACTAATATATAATTTTCTGATACAAAGGACACTCAATAATAAAATGGTACTCGTCCTCCAAAATACTACAATACAGACACGCGCGTTCTTCGATTGGTTTTGATGTTGGTCTAGCCCACCTACCAGCTTCAATTGCTATTCTATGAGACGATAATCTTAAACGGGAAATAGGTTCACTCAGTTTATTGTTTTTTATCATGTCTAAATAAGGTTCAAAACGAAAAATGGAAAATGAACTATAAAATAACGCGCTGCATGAATTGCTTATTCTACTGTGTCAATTTCGAATAAACTGATCTTTGATCCTCAGTTTAACAATAGTAAGGAAATGATTTTCACTCCCTACCCCTTGCGCATACCACGCCTCTCCCAATCCTAGATTTAACAAAGAACTTTGTAACAGACAGCACCAATTTTCAACATTTTTTATTGTGTTCCATGTCATTTTGTAATGAATAGTTTACCTTCTTTAAGTATTTTTTATCGAGCGAACGTAGTATCTTTAACCAAAAACGAACAATATTTACCAGTCTTAATTTATGTAACGGCAATCTACCCAACTCCCCGTAAATGAAACCATTAAGTGTAGATTTTTTAACTTTTTGCAATTGGATTTGCTCAACGGCTAAACCCGTGTTGAGCCCCCTTACTATACTTTCGTAATTCAAAATAGGAGTTATCAGTTTATTGAAAAGTTGAAGTCGATGACCAATATCTGAACTGGTGAACTTACTCAAGTGCTTATTCATACCATATATCGCTTTCAATGCATGGCCTGATAGCGTTTTTTTTGTGCTTCAGAAAAAGAGCCACCAGTATTAAAAACTAATCCGAGATACGTGAATTTATTTACAATTTGTAATTTAATGTCTTCATAATAGAATTCCAGATTATGGGTTAAAATGTGTGATGTAGGATTACCATCATGAGTAAAGATGTACATTTCGAAGAAAAAAGGTCTCGGCCAAAGCTTATTATCTCATTTTCAAAGCCTCGCCATGATAAATTGTCCCAATCTCGACAAGATACACTGATCTCTTCAGACACAAATATATAATTCTCTATTTTCATTGGTAAATAAAATAATGTGTTAGTGTCGCATAATATCAATGTTATCTAGTTTCGGGTGTGAGAAATTATCACGAATCGGCAAAGCCTCGCCATGATAAATTCTCCCGTCCTCGACAAGATTACAATGAACCCTTTCAGACACATATATATAATTCTCTATTTTCATAATTTCGAAAAATATATCCTGATTTTATAATTTGTATACCTGGAATTTGAGGGAAAATAAATTATCATCTTTGCATTCACTATTGATCAAGCAATACACAGTTCCCTATGAAATATCTTACCTTTTTATGTAAACATGGTCGTTTGGTAGAATCTTGCATTCAGCGTCCAAAAATCTTTCCGGTCGGAAAGACCAGGGATCACCCCAAATGTTCACGTCATGGTGAATGAACCAAGTATTTGCCACTATCTAGAATAAAAGATAGATTTAGTTAGATCATCATGCGCATCAATAGTTTTTTTAAAATCTAAATCTAAGTAGAGTATACGTACAATCTAATCAAAGCGCGCCTGTACATGCAATCCTACAAAGGTCCCTGCATCTTTCGTTTATGAACATTTTTTATAACTAAAATTTAAACAATATCTACGTGTACCTTTAATTAAGGTCAGATAAAATATAGTACGTACCTGTGAATTTGCTGAGATGTGGTATCCCTCGAACTCAGTATTTGTTTTACAGCAATGTGGAAGCCAAAATGGATTGGGCGTTATATATCTCATCGTTTCTTTGATAACAGCCTCTGTGAAATGACACCTGTGTCTATCGTCAATGGACGGCTCTCTGTCATGGCCAATGATTCTATCGAGTTCTTCTTTCAGCTTTGTTTGACTATCTGCATTGTTGACCAGACAGAGAATAATGCACGGCAGTACACTTGCAGATGTCAGAAAACCTGAAAAAAATTACATGTACCAGAACACGTACTAAAAACGCATCACGAGTCAACTGTCCCATCCACTTGGTGATAACGAACGAACGATAAAAGAAGTTTTGACGGACCTTACGGTAAGTAACATCGTAATATTGACATTCATCACGGTCAAAACCATGATTCTAAATCGCTGGATCAGCGTTTAGTCAATGTATTCACAACAAAATACTCACTTCATTTACTCAAAAGGACTCCATTTGTTCAAAACGCCTTTAAATGGTTTAAAGCGATAAGTATTTTAATCATTGCGATTAAATGTTATTGCTATTTTGTTTATCTATTCTTATTTTTTTTTTATTTACACAAGCAGAAAATAACGTAAACTTTATTAAAGGGAGGCAAAACAAACGATAATTTCGTCTAATTTGGACGAATTTATCGATGTTGTATTGTCTCCCTTGATAAATCACTCCCATTCAATTCCATTCCAAAAGCATTAATTTTGTCCATTTCACGATGTTCTAAACTGTAGGAACAAATACGTACTTACGTTATTGTAATTGATGTACATTTATAAATGACTCCTGGCTTTAATAAATATTGTATTTGTGAATGGAAGAATTACTTTCCAAATCATTCGTAAATGTTGTATTCCGATTGAGTTCCGGCTATTTGCTAAATTTTAATTATTTTTTCAGTCGCGGATCAAATTCCCCTAAGACTGAAAATCGTTAAAAACTCCATAACTTTGAGGAAACCATTGTACACGTTTCTAAGACGCCACCAGTGTCTACGTGTAACACAAATATTTACTAGCTAATAAACTGCTATATTACATTTTCTAAAATAATGATTGAACCATGCCCATTCAAGGGAAAACATTCAGGATTGTCAGATACAAATGTGAACGTCCATTTTTAAAGCAGAATTTGAATGTAGTTAACAATCGTGTCACGGGAGACCACTCTCGTCGTCATGCATTGATTCTAAGATTTAAATACAAGGCCTGAAAACTGCGTCGGGAAAGATATTCTTTGACTCACTGGTAAGCGCGTAAGACTTGTTAACCAGCATTTTTTAAATAAATCAGCTCCTCGTTCGACAACGGTTCACATAGGACTTATAAGTGCATAGGATGAATGCTCGTCCAAAATTGGCTCTAGTGCCAATCATATCGGATCTATACCGACGTTGTTAGACCATAAAGCACATTACTATCTGAATGCTTATATCGCCATGATAATGATGACTCCAAAGAGAATGTGTGATACTGAAGACCACTCTCATCGCCCATATCTTCGCATAGCTTCTAAGGTTTAGATATTATGCCTGACAACGGCGACGGGGAAGATCTTCTTTGGCTCAATGGTTAGTGCGCTGGACTCATAAACCAGCAATTAATCCGTGCAGTGTGTGAGTTCGACACCTGCTAACGTAGGGTTATATTAAGTTATGCTTCAGTTGCGGACTTATTTGTTCGTAATACTTTCCCATCGTTCAGGGTGCAAATACCTTTATTAATGCTTAGAAACGGTTCAATGATTTTCTTAATTGCAGAATGTTATACCATTTCTGCGAAGCTTTTACGGGGAACACAGCCCTGCGTTCAGGATGAAAATATTAGCGAAACGCTTTCGAAATAATAACTCGCTTTGCACGTATGTGCACTTTCAAAGCGGGGTATCATCTCAAAGCGCTCGCGAAACGGTTTTACATCCTGAACGCATGGCAGGTTTCATACCAGCTGAAAGTACATCGGTTATGATGATTGCCTTTACTGTTTCATCAGGTAGGTTACCAGTCTCTTCGCGACTTCGTTTACTGTCTAACAACAATCCCTGTACTAGCCCTGGCTTTAGTTCCCCTTCACTCTGTTCATTACGCAAGAAAAGGTAAAACAAACAAAATAAGGTGTTTTAGCACAGTAAAAAAAATGTGAAATCGACAAGGTGAATGGTTTTGTAATGATTACCGAACGTAATGGAAGGAGCGGATATATTGAATTTTTGTCTATGAAATAAAAGGAGGATAATGCAATTTCACTAATTTCGGCAAAATGGTGGTGAGTGGCGCTATTTTTTTCGATCTCCCTTTATCAAAATCCACGCCATGTTGTGCTCAAGTGCCTTAAAAAGATCAATCAGACGCATCAAAATCCTCACCAGCCAATAGGGACGTGGAAAATTACTTTTTGAATGTGATATCGATCGTTTTGAACGATTTTGAATTGTTTTGAATGACATTACAGCTGTTTTGAATAGTTTGAATAGACTTTTTGAATTAATGAATGTAGCGCTGATTGAGCAATTTAGAATGATTTTTATCTTAGGTAGATGCCATTTTCGTGATGTTATAACTTATAATATTTGACATGATTGAGCGTCACTTCTATCTAAGTTATTTCAGGCTTTATTGATTAACCGAGAGTTTTCGTTTTATCTAGAGAGTTGATAATACAAAGTTATTATTTTTGTTTAGAGCCACCGTTGGTAGAGAGTTATACATCTATAAATGGATAATAGGTTCACGAACTGCGGATCACAAGGCCTGTGACATGTCTTTTTTTCATTTTTCGTAGAAGATAATTCATGTTTTCCCCAATAGTTTTTTCACACTCTTTTTTTTATGTTTAACTCATATTTATTTCTTTAACCAAATCAAATTCCTCTGTGTGTTTCTCTCAGGCAGAAATAAATAAGTTCATATATTATTTGGCTAATTTCGCCTGAGACTCTATGCATATTTCGTATATCTTCGTAAGATCTCGAAGTTCTTATTATACAAACCGTTAGTAACATACCTTTATATAAGCAATTGGACCAACGAGTGAGAGAAAGAAAAAAAACAGCTCAGTCGGTTAAGGTGTATCACTGTCAATCACACATCAACGAGTTCAAGTCTCCGAGACGCTTATATGTTTTTTTGCTCATAATTTTCTTCGTCCCTATTACAAGTTCATACTAAGGGAATATATATTTTTTGTTGAATTATTAAACGACCTCTTTCTGCTAATTCATATCGCGACATCTGAGATGCAAGAACCTTTTATCGTTGGATTAAAGTGAAATATGATCTTCACTTATTGTCTTAAACAACGAAGAAAATATGTTTCCCAATTTTCAGAAAACAGCAAAATTTTCCGATAAGCCTGGTTTCGAATCTTTTAACAAAAGTGAAAAACACCGTTGCCAAAGTTACCACAAAGCACCTGCATCAGCAGAGCCACCTTTTCTGTTGTTATTTTATATATCAAAAGCATACTCAATATATGAAAAAAACGTGTCTTCAAAATTACAAGAAAGTTGATAAAACCCAGTAACCCTTCGTCTGAAAAAATATACGTGATTATAAGACAGAAAAATGAAAGAAAAATTGAGGCAGAAAATTAAACTATCTTATACTCGGTTTGAATTGGGGTTCTCTTGTATAAGAGGTGAATGTCTTAACCTCTACACCACAGGTCCGAGTAGTATACATTCCCGCATAAAACACTTTAATCTTTATGCTAATCGGCGGAATTAGTCGATCATCTGTGATTTTACGATTTCGTTCACGGAAAATAGAAGAGTCTCAGGCGAAATTAGACAAGGAATACTTTCAAAATCTGTGTCTCCTCTCAAACTGTCCCATTGGACTAAATTATCGAAAATTTATTAGATTCTACATCCCTTTGATAGAATATACGTACTTTTCTGATTTTTGTCTTCACAAACAAAACAGACGCTTAACAAGAGACCCAAGAGGGCCTGTATCGCTCCACTGGCTTTAAAATCTTTAGACTTTCATGATAATAAAGCTTACTTTAAATGAATACATTAACACTCCAAAATCTCCTAAGACCTATTTAGTAATGATTGAATGGTTCTGGTCCATATTGCACCAAAATACTCAATCACTATGAACCTGCAACCCTTGACCAATCTTTTTAAAACATAAGGTTCAGAAAATGTCGTTCAAAGATTTCGGGCTCAAAATAGGCCCCACCTGACATGCCCATATTTATGGACCAAACAAAATTTCTTGAACAATTTAAGTAAATAGTCACCCAAGAAACATTCTGGTAAAGTTTCATTGAAATTGGCTGAGTGGTTCCGGAGGATTTATCGTTCAAAGATTTTGGCCTCAATATAAGCCCCGCCCTGCCACGCCCAAATTTATAGGCCTATCAAAATTTAGCAAATCATTTTTGAAAAGAGACACTCAAGGAACATTCTGATAGGGTTTCATTGAAAATAGCCAAGTGGATCAGGAGAAAATGTCATTTGAAAATTTTGGGCTAAAAAAAGGCCCCGCCCTGCCACGCCCATATTTTTAGTCCAATCAAAATTCCTTGAACAATTTAAGTAAAGGGTCACCCAAGGAACATTCTGTCAAAGTTTCATTGAAATCGGCCCAGTTGTTCAGGAGGAGATGTCGTTCAAAGATTTCGGGCTCAAAATAAGCCCCGCCCTGCCACGCCCATATTTATGGACCAATGAAAATTTCTTGAACAATTTAAGTAAAGGGTCACATAAGGAACATGCATGCCAAGTTTCATTGAAATCGGCCCAATGGTTTGGGAGGAGAAGATTTTTAAAGATTTCAAAGTGAAAAAATGCTCCGCCCTGCCACGCCCATATTTGGGGGCCAATCAAAATACTTTGAACAATTTAAGAAGGGGGCCACCCAAGGATCATTTCTACCAAGTTTCGTTAAAATCCGACCATTGGTTTGGGAGGAGAAGAAGTTTTAAGGAAAAGTTTACGCACGGACGCACGGACGCACGCACGCACGGACGCACGACGGACACTCCGCCATGACAATAGCTCGCTGGCCTTCGGCCAGTGGAGCTAAAAATCAACATCAGCAAATAATATAACGCAATTATTTGATCGTTTTAATTTAAATGCAGAAAATTTCAAAGCGATTTTTAGTGTTTGGAATGGGTGTTTGATATGATTGATTGGAGCGCCGACCGAGTCATTTTGAATAAATAGTTTTGCTCGAAATGATTGTCAGTTTCACGATTTAATAAACTGTAACGGCCCTGCGTTCTGGATCACAAAACGGTGCGAACAGTTAGCAAATTATTCCCCGCTTTGCACGCAAGTGAACGCAGGGCTGTAAACATGTTCGGATACGGACGACGGGCTTTGCCTAAATTTAACAATACATATATAGTACACATAAAAAATAAATTTTACCTTCGAACAATTAAAAAGGCTTTCCTTTAATGACTCGTTGGCTTTCACCAATTTGTCCAGACGTTTCCTATAACAAGGGAGGTTCTCAAGACAAGGTATACTGGATAGCAAAGCGTTGGTAAATGAATTCAAGAAGAAGTCCTCGCCCGAGGTAAGCTCTATGATTTGTTTAACTTGGTGGTCTGTTGATGTCGTCCCTGTCAACTGAAAGGCAATGGTTAAAAAATAATAGTGGCATCTATGAAAGTTAATATTACCGGGGATATTCATTTTGAATATGCCCTTTAAAGACACAATCGCTCCAAAATTCGACCTTCCCTCTGTCGATAAATGGCCGAATTTTCTATACTAAATGCTTTTCAAAAGTTTCAACAATATGATACGATATATGTACATGATTTTACATTATAATGATTATGCCGATCGATATAAGCTCATTAGCAAAGCAAGGGTGGTGTCAGTGTCACTGTGTTATTAACTGTACATTGTGTAAATCATATCCCATATAAAGGCATTTATGAATGCGACAGACGAGAGGTTTGACCCATTTAGCTCATGTGGATTAACTGTTGTCGACTCAAAACATCTTTAATTACATGTTATCTTATAAGATATAGGTAGATTTTGCGAGGTGAGCCGTGAAATCAACTTTTACTGTAAGATTCTCTTGCCATTTGTTCGAAATAGAGAAAACAGGTTAAAATAACGTATTAATAAGGTTTGGAATTTACCTTTTTCATTATTTCAGTGAAGGGATCAGGTTGAATTCCGATCACTTGCTTTTTCATTTCACCCGATTTACCTATGGTAATCGACTCAACGCCTACGTCAGAGCTCAGTTTTGATAATACACCTAAATGAATTGACAATTACTTACGAGTTTGGATATCACGTGTATTGTGGACTTTTGAAATAAATCAACCACTTCAAGGCCTTCATGACCTTCGTCCTCTATCGTTTGCACTACTCTTTTTAATTCTTCTTGAAACCCTGCATCAAATACAGTAGATCCACCTCCATACGAAATGATATTCCTACTTAATATCTTTTTCTCATCACGATATTTACTGTTCACATCGAGAAAGGAAACACTGTCCAATAACCCTAAGCGGCTTCCAACATATAAGCTAGGTCTGTGGTTAAACGTGCTACCGTCACAGGCAAACGCCTTCTTCACCATTTCAACTGTGTTTAGAACTACAGTGTTAGTATTGAACAACTTAAATTGAAACAATTTCCCGTGAGAAAGTGCAAGATCATAAAAGAACTCACGAATATTATGTCGTTTGAAATAGTATACTGATCCTATGATAGGAATCCACCTCGGTCCTGGGATTTGGTTGCCTGATTTTCTGGAAGTCATGTATATGTAAATCAGGATTGTTATTATCAAGGCAAAAACTGTGGCTATCATTATCGTTGTCTCTGTGATAAAAGTTTGTCATAAAAAAGGGGGAATAACAACAATCCGATTTAAGTATTATAACCTGTTAGTCTAAAATGGAGCATTCCTTTAATCCGAATCACTCAAAACGCCCCAAAAACGTTAAAAACCCTTCGAATTCATTCAAAACGATCGACAATTCATTTCAATCTATCAAATCCCTCCACCTTGGAGCTCGAAATCGGGTTTTCTTCCTTATATTGTCTGATTTATGTTTTAAAGCGCCTGTTTGGTTTGTGAAGACACACAAGCAGTAACATATGCAGATTTTTAAAGGCATGTAATACAATTTTTTCCAATAGGACGAAAATAACATTATTGTATAACCTCCCTTGCATTTCTTTGAAAATTCACTCCTTTTACTTATTCAATTCAATTCACTCCAAAATCATTCATCTTGTCAATTTCAAGATGTTTTCAACAGTAGCTTTCATATTCTCCATTGCATGGTATTATAGTTGAAGACTCAAATATATATCAAAAGCAGATTTAAAACAACAACAACAAAAAACAACAACATATATTGAGATTAACCAAAAGATTGAGTAACTTTGTAATACCAATTATGAATTAAACAAAAAATATTCCGAAACCCCACAAAATATCAAAAGAAAGTATTCATGATCGATGTTAGAGATCAATGATACAGGGAGGATTTAACATTTAAACATTTAAACATTTTATTTACAACCACTGGTTCCCTAACACTGTGGCATCAACGAGAAAATCATTTTAGTCTGCACATGAAATTCCCAATAATTTCTAATATTCGCAAAGGATAAGGTCTCAAAGCATCTGTAAACCAGCAGGTAACTTTATATACATGTATACAGTATGTGGCAGTCTACACAGCATTATGTTCACACCCCATGAACATTTCAAATTGTTGGAAATGTCACGCACAGGCTCCTGTAAAATGATCTTATTATGAAGAACTCACAGAATATTTTTTCATATGCGTAACTAGAATTATGAAATTTATACGCACTCAGATGGCGACCACCCAAGAATATATATGATAAAGGCGATATTTGGACTGTGACAAAAGATGAATGTCATCCGTCCTTATTATCATTTGAGCATTGGTGAATAATCAAAACATCGTAACTACAGCTTAAATAAGCTGTAGTTTCGATGTTATGATCGTTCATAATCGACATTTTCGAATGAAGTTTTATTTCTATCACGCATCTGCGTAATGCGCATCATGTCAGTAATAAAGTTTTAGTTTTTGCCACGTTGATCTAACAAATTGTACTAGAGGTAGCACATTTCGCAAGCATAGGCGGTTTTAAACATCTATGTTTGAATGTTACATACATGTTTTATTTTAAATGTACATTGTTTGATACGAAAATAACACTTCTACATTTTTTTAATAACACGTTAATCCAAGTTGTTGACAGAATGATTTACCTATGTGTACGTAAAACACAGTTTGTTGACACACAAAAAAACTATTTATAGCTGACATCCCAGCAAATTTTGTTTTGTTGCAATTATATGTATAAAAAAATATTAATACGGAAAAGGAGGATGGTTTATAAAAAAATAATAGAAAGGAAATTAAATAAAATTTGGATACAAAGATCCTTGTCCGTATTGCAAAAATCTATTGAACAAATTTTAAATCATGATGCATTCTCAAAACCAATACCATCAAAATGTTCTCTGTCTCGCACTTTGATAATTTATTACGGTTTCCGACAAAGAATGCATTCGAACAATTATTAATTAGATGATAAATGCTTGAAACCTATGTTCCGTTTTCATGCTTTTAAAAGGAGTATGCTTGGTTAATTCTTAAAAGAAAGTCACTAATTACAGAAAAACACCCAGCCAGTCCGGAGCTCGAAACCGGGACCTCTCGCTTTCAAAGCGAGTACTCTCCTGACTGAGCCTACCGGGGGCCTGTTTTACAAGATATTTTACGATCATTTTTTGCGCAAGTCAAAAATTAAAGTTGCTTCTAGAGAGAAGTTAAGTAAAACGGGCCCCGGGTCACTAACATGTATCCTTATAGGAATAAGTTCATACCGCGACATTTATACGTCGTCGTTTTTGCAATCACAAATCAATAATTTGTTTACATTTTTTAATATGATATTCTTCAAGACTAAAGGTATCTATACAAATTACTTGATTTTTTATCTTTATTGTCGAATATTTGTAAAGAAAAGTGTATGATGCTAAAAGAACTAAATTTAGTAGCATCGTAGCATCGTGGCATTTACCTTCACAAAAGCCATTCTAAAACACTCGCTCGGTGTTCCATTTCTTTCATTCCAAACATTCACTTGTATCACTGAAAAACGTTACAAAAGCTCACCATTTCATTAAATTTCATAAAATCATTCCTAGACTTTATCGGCTGGTCCAATTGGACGGAAAAGGCGATATCGTGTTTCCGTCCTAAAATTTCATTCACAATAAGCCCCACACACTCATTTAATATCATTCCAAAATAATTGTCAATAACCCAATACTACTAACTTTATTATTGTCAACTCAGAATCTTTATGTTATGTTTCTGCACGTTCTAACACGTGGATAACAGAAAAACTGTTTTGATTTTATATGATGCTCAATGTTAAAGTTATCACTTCTTGGATCACAAGAACCGCACTTTCCTGGTACAGGAATAAGCGAGTAACTTTGAAAAATTGTCGCAATGAACTGAAATATTCTCCATCTCGCAAATTCACTCGCAGGGCATTTTCGGTGACCAATTCCGAATGGAATCCAGCTGCAAAATATTAAAAAGTTGAATTATGTTCATTGAATCTATATAAAATAACATTGGTACAAAACACGCAAGACGAATTTTAATTGAAATATCAAGTAAATCAGACAAAATCATGCGTAACATGAAATATTCCCCATACCCAGACAAAGAAATGAAATATGTGTCCCAAAGGAAGTCTAATAATATGACCTACGTCGCGGGAGTTAAATGTCCCCCTTTAATATTTTTTAAACTACACGGGTGTGATAACACTAGGGAAAATCTATGCAAATGGACTAAGAATGTATTGCACGTTATATTTTCGTTGCGAAAGTGACATCATAATGCATTTGGTGTTGTTAATTCGCAAACGGCGTTACAAGTTTCGTGAATAACTTGAGGCCATAATTTTCTGGAATTTCCTCGGTTTAACGCAAAATTTCAGGTAAATTACATATAGAATATTAAGTTTGTCCTCATAATATAAAATACAGAATTCATTAAACCTGTCATATGAACTAGATAAAATCTCGACAAAGCCTCGTTTTATCTATTTACAGACTCTTTTGATAAATTAGCTTTTCGATGACCATTCATTCGATATCCTCAACCGTGGCTCTTCGTATTTGCAAGGTACAAACTAGTCAATAACACATGGGATTAAAAAACCACAACAAAAAAAAAAAACCCACAAACAAACAAAAAAAATACTATGCATTACAAGCATGTTCCTGAAGCTGTCAATCAGCAAAATTTTACGGCTCTTCCTTGAAAAATTTTAGTTGAAGATGCTTCTGGATGTTGACCACTGTCATGAGCACCATATTGAGCCAGAACGTCATATTTCCACGGTAGTTGACAAAATCCTTCTTGAAAGAATAAAAAAAGGTCCGAGCATTGGATTTTCGCGTTCTTTTATATGCACATTCCATGGTGTCTATGCGCTAGGTATCGGTCAAAGTTGCATTGTGTTTCCAATTCTAAAACAAGAAAGTGGAGGTAATTTGGAAAGGGGGTGGCTGAAGGATGGAACACGATTCCGATTTTGAATGCATCGATATTTTTATTAATTTCACATTGTCAATCTTCTTTATTTGGTAGACACGTTCAGGGTTTGTTAACAAAATGAGCATCAATTCACATCCAACAGAACAAGCGTTACGCAAAAAATAGAGAACCTGGAAAATATGACGTCCGCGAAAATACAGAGTTGGAGTATATATGCATGATCTTTTTACGTTGATATATGGCCTGCGCCACAGAAGAGAAATGATCACGTTGAATACATTTTAAAATTTATGAAGATAAATAACCACTCTGATGGCTCCAAAGCCTACGGTAACGCCTTGTCTGAATCTCAAAAATGTAAACATTTTGAAATGGTGTCTTGGATAATATCAAATTCGATTTTTACGAAAATCAGTTTATCAGACTTGTAATTCTTAATTTTACCGAAGCACAATAAGAGCGGGCCTTTCAATATGTCTATCTAGAGGTCCCGGGTTCGATCTTCGACGGCGGCACTCATTCTTTCCGACTATTTGTCTCTCACCAATGGGTTGATAATCGTAGACCTATGTGAGATAGCAGCTGGGGGCTAGGAAAGGATGATGTGGTTGCACTGGCGAGAGAAATACCAGGAAACCATTGTTAGGTGCTCCAGCCGCCGCGATATAACTGAAAAATGTTGCAAGCGGCGTTAAACTCCATTCAATCAATCAACCAATAAATTCAATATGTCTACTTATCGGAATACAATGTGTACCCTTAACATCAAATGACAACTCACAGTGTATAGTTCAGTGAACAACATCGTGAAATTGACAAGATGAATGATTTTGGAATGATTAAGGGATGAAATTGAATGAGTGTGTGGAGCGAGTTTGAGTGAATTTAACAGGAGGTAATCCAGTATTGCAAATATTGTTCAGAATGAACAAAATTAGCAATATTGATTATCTCCCTTTAATGAAATACGCATACAAGTTCTATTTATAGCGCCTTATTCCTCAAGAGCCTATCAGAAGCTTACAACTTGAATTAATTAAGTGAAATCCAGATTTTTTCCAGAGCTATTTTTATTTTGAACGGAGTTTTTTGTTATAACTTTTTCAGTAAGTTTGGAGCGTTTTTGAATGGTTTGAGTGGGTGTTTGGAATGAATGAATGGAGCGCTGAGTGAGCGACTTAGAATTGTTTTGATTGAGATGAATGTCAATTTGACGATGTAACCAACTGTATAACCATTCCCACTATTTTCGGACAGTGTACATGTGTATACATTATGATTTTCCTCCCTCTCTCACATTTTTTTCTGTGTAATTTTTCTGTATGTGATTCATCTATATGTTTGCCAAAGCCTTATAACTTCGGCTTTTCAAAGTGCAAAGAGAACAATCTCAAAATACAATTTTAAACCATTTGACATTGTTTT
The DNA here is from genome assembly GCA_948146395.1 of Fragum whitleyi. NCBI lineage: Eukaryota > Metazoa > Mollusca > Bivalvia > Cardiida > Cardiidae > Fragum > Fragum whitleyi. The sequence continues at coordinate 18,221,589 of OX411543.1, read as the reverse complement.
TATCCGACAAGTCCTAGATGCCAACATTTTACTTTAATAAACATTAAGATAAAAGAACGCCTAAAAATAACATTTAAGCCTGTGAGTGACAATTCTAAATATTTCAAAAGTGCGCCGAACAAAGACTCTGGCCAGGCCGTGCATCCACACAGTCTGACCAGAGTACTCGTTGTTCCCTCTGTTGATAGAGAAGGTCTCAATGTATCTTTTTATAGCCAGACGACCTAAAATTGCAGTGTGTTGCTGTCTGAGCTGCTAAATCTTTATAATTAATGCACATGTCAAATTGTTAGAAATGTAACGCACAAACTCATTTAGCCTGTAAGCTGCCTAGGCCACATGTTGTTTTCAAATTTCTAAATAAAGACACTAAGGTTTATAATATGACCTACGTCGCGGGAATGAAATAAACCCGTTTAATATTGTTGATATTACACGGGTGTCATTACACTAGTGGATTAACTATGAAAATGAGCTCATAACGAAAAGCGACGCTATTTTTAACCGCGAAAATTACGTCATAATGTATCTATTGTGACGTCAGTTCTAAACGACGTTATAAGTTTCGGAAAGACAAAAAGGAGGCCAACAATACATCCTTTTAACATGAATAACTAAATAGAAGTCTTACTTGACTTGCAGCATCATTACATACATGTATTCTAGTGAACAATGCATATAGCACCACATTGCATGGTAATCGAAAATAAAATTCTATTTGCTTTGAAAGAAAATAACTGCACAACAAAATATAGTCATCTCATATTGATCGATGGATTGGTACAAAAGAGTTGTATCTCCCAACAAACATTAAGGCAGTTAGAACTGTTTCATGCTGAATCATCGATATGGTCACATACTGACTATAAATTCTTTTATGAATATTTTTAAAAATCGTAGTTATTTTTATTATAATTCTTTTTTATCTGAATTATTTCTTTTTTGTTAGTTTACTATGGATATATTACCTTGCACTTAAGATTATTAAAATAATTTCATGATAACCATTACATATATAATCCTCAGAATTTCTTTATGAAATATTCTGATAGATTCATTGTAGCTGACCTATTAAACCACATCCATATGAGTATGTATAGTCATAAATGTTTATAAGTGGAAAAGAAGTTGTTTCGCTAAGGCCTTTTTAGCACTACAAACTTTAAGCGGTAAACTTAGATTGCATGCTCACAACCGTTCACCGTGCCATGTAAGCATGATGATTGACCATTCTGTGTTACCCTGGTGTATTGGATAATGCTAAAAATATGCAATATACTCCCCCTGTATTTGCGACAATTGCAAGCTTTGTTCAAACTAGATGTATGTGGTAAATTACAAGCACGCAGAGTGGCTCAAATGCTGAGTTATACACATACCTCACATCCTCAAAATCGCATTTGATTTATTCAAATCATCACAAAAGTTGGTGATTCAGTGTGGATATAACTGCAAATATTGTCAAAAGTCTTTGTTCAAAAGCGCTCTTTTGCCTGTCCTTATTTTCAATTTGTTGGCATTTGATATATGGAGAATTGGTAACAGTACTGTAGCTCCACTGTAAGGCTATAATTGTTTTCATCTTTTTGTTCATGTAAAGAATATCAACTGGGATTACTTACCAAACGAGCTGCTTAACACAATCGTGAGCAAATTTAAAAAGTAAGAATAATGAAAATGATAATTCAAAATATATTTACCGGCATTATGTGCAATAAGACATGTATGGTTGTAACCTCAGACAAGGCTGTAGGTTTCTGAACCTTAGACTTTTCGTAAAAAAGTTAGAAATCATAAGTCTTATATTTGCGATATAGGTTCGGAAAGCTTTGCCACCATTCCATTTATGGTAACTTGACCACTTACTCAGTACAATACATTGGTAACCACTATGAGGAACAGTTGCTGTAGCGCTCATCAACTTTTATGTTTACATCTTATCATCAACAGCTCTGATAGATTCAACATTTCGCTTTAGGCTCAAATCACATGGAATATAAGTAACAAATGGTTAATTACCTTACTTTAAAAGTCATGAAAGATAAAATTGAATACGAGTCTCAGTTAATCCCCCACCGTACTTACGATGAGATCATTTTAGTGATTTATGCTTGAAACGAATGCGATCTACAATATTACATATCATTCTCTTAAAACCATACTTTTATTGGCGCATATTATCATTTTAAAGCGAATTTAATTAGCAAGCTTAAGGGTCCTTTTAAAATGTAGTGGTCATTTCGAAACCACATATTTACTGTAATTATACATACATGTTTATTAACAAGTTTCTCGCGTTGTCACAATAGTTCAAATAAATTTGATAAAGACTGGAAGGAAAAACAGCGAGGCTGCCATCTTCCAAATAAGATGTTTTAATACTTTACATCTGAACATAGTTATCAAAAAATGGATTTTTGCAGATATGTTTTTGCCATAGGAAAAACAGATCATCATATTCTCATGCGTATCATTAAAGTACATGTATTTATAATTTATACACTCTCCTAACAGACTGCCATCTCGACTGCCATACTGGATTTTGCTATAAGATCATTTATTCTCCAACTTGCTTAGGCAGCAAATCAATAGCATAATATTTCACATGATAAGGTGTCTATAGTCATTTAAGACCGATTAACTTATCTGAAGAATTTTTTTTAGTTGTATTTTCAAATGATTACAAAAAAAAAAAAACATATACACTTTTATTAAAACTATTTATCAAGCAGTTTTTCCATTTGGCAGCCATATTGACAACTATACTTATTCTTATCTTTATTCAAGGTGTTCATTACACCAGGAAACTTCAAATTAGCATCTTGTCAAGTACATTAGTAAATCATTTAGATGAATAATTCAATAATGGTAGCAAGTACATGAATGTTTTTAGTGGTCTTGGCTGCCATCTCGACTTTTCCAAACTATTCCATGATGGAAATACACTATCATACAGATTCGTAATAGGCTTGGCTATAATTACTAGAAAAATAGTTTGCAAAATACCCTGCAAACTTTAAGCACGAAGAAAACTTGTGTTTCCTGGCTGCCATCTTCAAATTCAAGATTTTCATAACACTAGATCAGAGGTGTAATTAGTCAGATATTTTGAGGTCATAAAAAGCGGACAGAAGTTTATTCAGAAAACTCCAAACATATTTCTAAGATCCTTATATCTTGCATGGATCGAGAATTGCTTTAAAAATATTCTAATAATTCGACCTGGCTGCCATCTTGATTACCACTCTCATATCTAATATCATGTTATGCTTTTATTTTGTTACATAGCTTCAGGTCAATATCTAAACAATAAATGAACACTCAAATCGGTTCTATATTTCAAAGAGAGTGATCTACGGAGCCATTGGCTTGATTTTTTATTGTCCTGGCTGCCATCTCGATTTTTTCAAAATGCTCAATGATGACAAGATGTCATCAACCAGATTCTGGTTGGGGAAGGCATTGGCTACAAGAATCAGTCAAGAAAAAAACTTTGAACCCTACTTCCAGGTTCAGCTAAAATATGCCATATTTCTGCCGGACTATTTTTATCTGTTTATAGATGACTCGTTTTACATTCAGTATTCCATGACCACTCATTCAATATCCTCTATGTATTCGTCTGTTTTCGGAAAACTTAGCTACATGCAATTCTTTTCTTAGATGTAGCAATTCTTTTCTTAGACATAAAGAAGTCCTCCTTTCTCGCGTGCTTGAGACGAAAAGCCTTTGTCTATTATGAGATTTGTCAAATAGGATATATTTAAATGTGGTTTGTATGGATTGGCGAGATCTATAAAAACAAATTAAGTTGGGATGGTTCGACATAGCTCGTCATAACAACATTTTCGCAGAGCCATAAATAGGCTTTGGATTGGTCATCTAAATCATACAAAGTTGGCATACACTTTTTTCTGTTTTAGATGACTCGTTATTTCTATTATTCTTGATCTATATATTTACCTCCTCAAAAGTATATGATCCTTCGGCAACAATTTTCCATTCTCATCAAGAAATCGTTCGGGTCGAAAATTCCAGGGATCTCCCCAAATGGTTGTATCGTGAAGAATAAACCAAGCGTTGGCAAAAATCTGATTTCAACAAAACATATTAGTATTCATTCTATTGACAAACATACTGTGACCTACCATGAAAAAAGAGTTATTTTATTATTTCGCAAAATAAATGTTTTGCAAAGAAATCGAGAGTGTGTGTATTTCCGTGTAAATATCGTCGCTACCGTAGCACATGCCCATATGAGTGACGCCCCCAGAAAATGGTTAGTTTTTACGGGGGACAGTGCTAGGATACATGAAGAAACTATTTCTGAGATCCGCCATGGTTCTTTAACTTGCTCGGTGTAAAGCACCGTCTCACGAGGCTCGGTTTAACGAAAAAATCGAGTCAAGAAGAGTTTAACTAGAGGTCAAATTTCGAAAAGAAAGAGGAAATTGAGAATAATCACTTGTTTCAGTTGAATATAGCTTTTCCGTTCACGAAATAAAATACATATCCATAGATTTTACTCGAAAAGGCAAAAAAAAAAAAAATATCTGTTGAACAAAATGTGAAAATTCTAGGACAAAATTTCGCAAGGCGCGTCGTTTTTTAAAAATTTTGCTGGTAGGGCGGTGAGTGCAAAAAATGATAACCTACCGTAATTCCTCTACATTCCAAAGAACAGCATTAAACAAAGTCACATAATAACTATTGAAATTCAGAAAACTCACAAATAACGAAATGTTCTACTCAAATACGTATCTCGGTCTTTAACCCTTTCCAAAACAAGACCTGGTTTTGACGTCCCTGATAGAATTGGCGTGAGAAAACATTGAGACAAAAGATGAAAATGCTGATAAACAGCATTTTCTCCGTTTGTCTCAATGTTTCCTGAGCTATAATATTGTCAAATTATACCTTGAGTAGCATCCAATTTGTCGTCTGCAGCAGCTTTCAAATGGGACAACCCTACAGTTTTGGCGTTTGGGAAAGGGTTAAATGGTAAATTTCTGAACCACTCTCCCCTTTGCATGAATTGTGAGATACAATGTATTTATGATATTCAAACAGGGATATTTCCATTTTTATATTTAAAGCATATCTACTGTTGAATTAAATTCAAAATAACACACAGGTAAACTGTATTCGGTCGAACCGATTCCAAATAAATCGAAGTATTTATAACGCGGTATCTTTTCATTTTTACAAATTTATTGTAACAAGAAGCATTTACCTCAAATTGACCGATAAGACCTGTCATTTGCATATCACCAATTTGCGAATGATAAGTAGTGGGATGAACATCTTGCTTCTGGGTAGTGAGAATTTACAGGAGGCTATAAGTAGGTCACCAACATTACGGCTTAAAGATGTTTGAAAGTAGGTTAGAATCCATACAGACACAAGAAAGATCAAACTTGAAAAGAAAATGCCGTATCATGGTCGAAAAACGGACTATACGTTTTTAGTAAAGTCAAATCAACCTGAATTACGTTTACGTCGCAACGCTCTGACTAGAAGTTTACTTTACCTGCGATTTGGCCTTTATTTGGAATCCTTCAAATTCGACATCCGTTTTACACGCATGGGGTAACCAAAATGGACTAGGTGGAATATATCTCATTGTTTCCATAATAATTGCTTCTATTAAGAAACATTTACGTCTATCGTTGCTGGTTGGTTGACGGCCTTGGCCAACAACCCTGTCAAGTTCTAGCTGTATTTTACGTTGATATTTTGGATGGTTAACCAGGCATAATATTATGTTTGAAGTAACGATTGATGTTGAAAGCACACCTGCAAAAATAACAACTTAACAAGATGTAGTTATAACACGATATCGTAGAATGCATATATGAAAAAGAATATATTACCTAGAACTTCATTCGTATTGAAATTTTCACGCTTTGTGTTTTACTGTGATCTCTGTGTACGCATGCACAATAATGAGGAAATACAAACGTACACATTCTTCTTTCAAACACAAAAACAAAGGTAAATTCTACAATGCTTATTTCCCAGCCCCTCTCTTCAGAATTACATGAAGATACTTAAAAAACAAATAAGTCAGAGTTTTAGAAAAAGGGTCTCGATTATTTGATTAAAATTGACCTGATCCATAGCTTTTGACGCCATTAAGCCAACTTTCAAAATGACCCGCTTTCAGTGAAATTCATTCAACGTCAATATCGGAACTTGTTCAATAATTTTACAACCAGATAAATGGTACCACTTATAATCACTTTACACCAAGAAAACCGTTACAAAACTATGTTCGGGACTGTGATCGTGTAATATGTTAAGCAAAATCCTCGGGATACCCCATCGGACTTCATTCGTTGAATTATCAACGCGAAAATGACATTATTTCATATAAAACAAAGTTTAAAGCATATTGATATACATGTATAATGCATTATCATACAAACCTGCCGTTAGCACGTCTGTTATGATTATTTCCTTTATCATTTCATCAGAAAGTCCTTCTGTTCGTTCGGTCATTTCTACCAAGTGGTTTACAAAGCCTCTGTTGTATGTACCTTTTCCTTCTTGCTATATAATCATAAACTACTTAACATTCAAGGAAACATAAGTCACTCATGGGTTTAAGCGTAGAGTAGCTAATGAAAACATGGGATGGCTCTAGTAAATTGATTATGAAACATATTTAATACCATACCCTAAGTTATGGAAAAATAAGATAAAGTATTAAAAATAGATATATTGAAAATGCTTTGAAACAACAACATTTTTTATATGTAACATTATGAGATGAAGGCCTTAATAGCTTCATTACGGTTTGTAAAATCGTGAAATTGACTCACGTCGATTAAAGCCGAGTCCAGATAACTCAGTGATAACGCATATTGCCGTCAAACCGGTGATCGTGAGTACTACATCAGATATTTGACAAAATTTAATGTCACACAAGGTGGGTGAAAAATAAGATTAAATGACGAGAAACTTGGCTTCTTTAGACGACCTCAAACATTGCGGGTGAAAAAAAAAATAAATACATACAATTCGTTGTAAAATGCATTTTTACAGTAATCTGAGTGATATTAAAAGAAGGATATAAGATTTGGGCCATCTATCTATCACTTAACCGTACTACAACATAAACGAATTCTTTAAAATCTAAATACTGATGAAAATCTAGAGCTTTTGAAACGTCGATTTTCTAATGGCATCGTTCAATTAAGTTCGCATAATTGTTTTTTCTATGCACTACTCCAAATAAGAAATTTTGCAAGTGTCAGCAACCATACTTAACATCTTGATATACATGTATTAATATTCCCAATTTCGGCGAAAATAATTTCTAAAATTACAGATTGTATATAGCCAAGATCTAAGTAGAGGCACTTGGTCGCCAAGCTTATCGCAATGTGTTTTGTAAGACGCTATTTTTTTACCGTTAATTTGAGCGATGCAGCATTGACATACCTGTAGTTTGTAAAAGTACTTTTCCCCTCACACTTGCTTAGCCTTCAGAATTTTATCCATCCGTTTCTTGTAACAAGGGAGTTTTAGTAAACATGGTAAGAAGGATAAAAGCCGGTTTGTGGAAGCTTTCAAGAAGAATTCTTCGCCCGAGATGAGGTCCACAAAGCTTGTTACATCATGGTCTGTTACATCATGGTCTGTGACCCTTTCACTTGTAAGCTGCAATCGAATTATTTTTGAGCGTTTATTGTAGTCATTTGATGTTAGCACACCGACATATCACACATACAAATAAGATACTGCAGTTAATAACAAAGTGAAATTGACAAGGGTAATGATGTTGGCATTATTTCGTTATTTAGTTGAATGATTATTGATTGCTTTAAATATTTTGCAAGAGTCAACATAAGGTAGAAGTCTACCAAGCGTGTACTTTCATACTACCATAACGTACTACAATACGTACAACCGAAACCAACGGGTTATATTTGGGCTGTGACATCTCATTTAACGAAGAATAAAGAATGGAATTCTTGAAATCATCTCTGGAACTGATTTTGTATTTACTATAAGGGACATCTTTCAAATATGTGAATCCTATGTCCTAGATAAAATTTAGGCTCCAATGAAGACATTAGATTTTACAAGGAATAATAGTATACAACGCAAAGTTTGGGAATAATTACGTCATTAACATTTAAATACGTCGTAATGATATATATAGTGACCGCATATTAGTTATTTGGTGCGTACTTTCACATTACATTTAGTCTATTTAACAGAGCATGCTTTATATATTTATGATAATACAATTAGGAAATGGCGATATTTTTACGCGTAGATATTGAACACCCCTCGTATTCAATTTAATTTTAACATCTTCAAAACACAAATTTCTTCATCTATGGACACAAACAGAAATTAAACTAACGCTAGGCGTTTGTATATTAGATTTTAGGCCTGTTTTTATAAGAATTAAATGATGTTGAATCTTTAACCAAGTTACGTCTGAAGTAGGCTACCCATTTTCCCATTTTTAATAGATGAACAGATATAGACACTTTTGTTCATAATAAAATAAGTATGCTATATAAGTGTTGTTTTGTTGTCGTTGATTTAGTTTTTGAATATGTATTAAAGTCTCGGTGGAAAGTATCATCAAGTTTAAGCCTTCTTGTAATTAATACAGATAGATAGATACGAATATTTATCCAATAAATTAAATTATTTGTTTGATATTTATTTATATTTATTCAAAAATGATAAATATTTTATTCTATTAGTATGATTATTTTTAAAAAGAATATTTATTTATTCAATAATTAAAAATATTTATTCTATAATTGCAAATATTTATAATGAAAAGAATTGTATTGTATAAATTAAAATATTTATTGTGTAATCTAAAATTTTTGTTCAAAGATTGAAAATAAATAATTATTTCTATAATTCAAAATAACTTATTCAATAACTCACACACAAAAATATTCTATAATTAGCATTCTGGGAAGGAAGTTGCTAGCCATAGACTGGGAAGACGATAGCCTGGGAAATCCCCCAATCTACGTAACTTTCCGGAGTATTTTAACAGGCTCAATAACGTAGTTGGCTGTGTTAGATTTATCCGATTTATTGATTTTCGGTGGTACTCCCCTTTGACTGGCCAGCCGTTAAGAAAAATCAGATAACTTTAGACTGTTCCTAATTGAAAGTTTTTTTGGGGAAATTCTTATGACAGTCCTTGAGTCGCGAGAGACAATGTGTTAAATTGAACAAGAGGACCAAAATTGTCCTATATCGTTCACCTTCATCTTTTTGACTCCTCACTTAGCAAAATTAAATGCTTTAAAGGTCGTTAAATGATCATTTTTTACAAAGAAAGACATTATTCTGTCCCCATGGTCTCTGCATAAGTTTCTAGCCTCTTCTAAATAAGTTTTATGTGGGGGATACAACCTTTGACAATATGAACGTACTGAAATACTGATAACCCCTAGAGTTGGTAAAGAGAACAAAGGCCCCTTTTCCTGTATTATCTCATATGACAAAATATTTTTCAAAAGGGATAACCATTTTGACTATATATACATTCTGACCATAATTATGAAATTTAGGCCATATGCGTGGCCTATAGAGTGTAAACAAGACAAATTATCATTAAGACTCCTTTTCAGGTGATATGGCATGGATCCTTCAGTTTTTCAATAGGTTCCATTCTTGTGACCTGACCAATATTCTGACCAATGTTCATGGAGATTTGGCCATAATTATGGCTTCAAGGATGTAAAGAAGAAAATTATCATTAAGCACCCTTTTCCCGTGATATGGTTTGGATCCTCCCAATTTCAATAGGGTTCATAAATGTGACCTGACCAATATTCTGACCACGTTCATTAAGATTGGGTCAAAAATATGGCTTCGAGAGTGTAAACAAGAAAACTGTCATTAAGGTCCCCTTTCTCGTGATATGGCATTGATCCCTCCCATTTTCAATAGGGTTCATTTTTGTGACCTGGCCAACATACCGACCAAGTTTCATGAAGATCGGGCCATATTTGTGGCCTCTAGAGTGTAAACACTTAAATTGTTGATGCTGGACGACAGACGTTATGCTGCGTTTCCACTATGTTCCCGGCGACCAAGGCGGCCCAGTTTTAGACAACCGTGGGTAAAACGGGGCGAACTAGGGACAAGGCAGGACGACGGGATAAGGAAAAGTAACAGAACGGGACTACCATGGCCGCCGGGGCAAATTTTCAAACTGTCAAAAAATCTGCTACGGCAATCCAGACGGAAATGAGAAACGTGACAAAACGGGATGAACGCAACAAACCGTCACAGCACGTAACATACCGTAGCGAAAATTGGAAAAGATCCGTAGCGCAAAGGGAAAGCTTGCTTGCAGCCCGGGAAGCCACGATTGCTTTACGTTTTGTTGCGTTTCGCCACGGATGTCTCACGTCTCGTCCCGCTCTTCACGGCAGGCTAAGGTTAACTTGACACGTTTTGTTGTGTTGAGTTACCACGAACCTCGGTGTGTGACGGTGTTTGGTGCGTTCTGCCAAGGTGTGTTAAGTTATGATACGATCGTCATGGCGCATGTGGGCTGAGAAAAAAAATAAATGAAATTCGGATACCAGCTTCAATCTAGTTTGAGTTTTCAAGCAGTAAACGCCATACTCGACGTTCTCATAAATGACTAAAATTCCACGACGTGCCACGTTTTAGAGAAACGGGACCGCCGCAGCCGCCGGAAACCTGGTGGGGACGCAGCATTACACAACGCACGACGGACATTCATTGATCACAAAAGCTCACTTTGAATACGATGTACTCAGATGAGCTAAAAATTGCAAAATGCAAAGGCATAGTATGTGGACTCCAGGACTGCCATGTGAATTAACGGGCCCGTACAGCTAGCCACTTCCTTCCCAGAATGCTAATTATTGAATAAATATTTTTTGTGTGAGGTATTGAATAAAATATTCTTAATTATAGAAATAATTATTTGTTTTAATTCCTTTGAACAAATATTTTAAGTTATACAATAAATATTTTAAATTTTAGAATAAATGTTTTAAATCATACAAAAAATATCTTTTCATTATACAACAAATATTTACAATTATAGAATAAAAAAATTGATTATTGAATAAATTAATATCTTTTTATTTAAAAACAATCATAATTATAGAATAAATATTTATCATTATTGAATAAATATAATTAATTATAGAACAAATAATTTAGTTTATTAAATATATTTATATTTTACCATAATTTTTAGGATTAATATTCGTATTATAGAACAATTATTTTTTTCATACAATTTTGCAACCGATTACACGCCATAGAAATCCGTATACTAGATATTTATGCCCCCTTCGAAGAAGAGGGGGTATATTGCTTTGCACTTGTCAGTCGGTCGGTCAATCCGTCGGTCGGTCCGTCCGTAAACCGTTTTTGGTCCAGAGCATTTCTTATTAAACTATGCAAGCTAGAATTATGAAACTTCACAGGTGGATAGATCCCATTGAGGATAAGTGCAGTACATAAGAACCATCTTTACTCATCAAATTTTGTGAGTTTTTGCCCTTTGTTGACTGACAAATAATAGGCGTTTGACCTGCTTTTTTCATTTTTTTTTTTTTTTTTTTTTTTTTTTTGGGGGGGGGGGGGTCATAAATGTTTTACAACTATCTCTTGTTGACTAAGAGATTGGTTACCGCACAGGTCAACCAGAAGTCGTTTTTAAAAATTCTTTCACAATAAGATAGATTGTTAATTCTAGATTCATCAATTCAGCAGATTGAGAAAAGTGTCGACCCTAGTCAGCCTTCAAAATTCGCACAGTCTGACGGGGGTCGGCACTTCACGCATCCTTTCCGCGTGATTGGTCACATATACATTTCACTGTATAGTGATAACGTTTCGGTGCCCAAAACAGACATATGAAGTACCCGAAATTAATATAATTTTGTATGTTTATATACATTACAATTAGTTATATCGTGAAAATGACATTCATCTCGATCAAAACCATTCTAAATCGCTCACTCAGCGTTCCATTCAATCATTCCAAACACTCACTCAAGCTATTCAAAAACGCTCAAACTCATTGAAAAATATAGAATCATCAACGTCATTCAAAATAAATTTGGATAGATTAATCAAGATTTCACTGACATAATTTAAATTGTAAGCGTCTAATAGGTTCTGGAAATAATAGGAAGCTACCTATAGAACTTGTATGCATATTTTATTAAAGGGAGGTAATCAATATCGCTAATTTTGTTCATCCTGAACAAATTGGCGATATAGGATTATCTCTCACTATATTCTCTCAAAACTCGCTCCACACACTCATTCAATTTCATTTCAAAATCATTCCAAAATCATTCACCTTGTCAATATCACGATGTCGTTAACCGTACTTACAAGTAGAGATATGATGTTAATGACAGATCTTTGTACCAGACCGGTGACCTCGACCTCCCTTTCGTCGCGAGAACGTATCCTTGACAACAAATCTTGTAGTTCAGCTCTAACATTTTGTTCAAAATCAGGTTGATTGTTGGCACAAAAATGGAGGCTTTTTGAAAAGACTCTCCGGACAAAGAAATGTCTTTTATCAAAATCCCTAAACGATATGCTTTCCATTAAGCCAATTCGTTCTCCGACGAACAACTTGGGTCTATTATTAAACAAGCTGCCGTTGCTTGAAAATGCTTTGTGAACAATGCCAACAGTATTCAGCATCACTATGTCATTTCCAAATAATTCTGTTTTGAAAATTTTTCCATACATAATTGCATATTCATAAAATAGTTTATGGACGTGATTTGGTCTGTTCCACATTACATAACCTAGAAATGGAATATATTTTGGTCCTTGTAAACTTCGTCCCACTTTGCATTTTTTAATAAAATAGAACACGATGACAAGTGAAATTAATACCACCCCAATCACATTCAATGCGAGGTTATCCATCACTAATATATATTCACAAAATCAGATTTCAAAAACAACCATCACCCCATGATCAATATAAATCCCGCATGATCGTTTAAGCGTTATTGAACTGCATTTGCCTGTATACGTTTGCGCTTTTGATTTTACACTTTTAAATTTAGTTTCAATTCGACGGTTATTTATGTCGAATCATAATTGCGTGTAAAACAGATTATTTGAGTGACAAGAAAATGGAATCATTCATTTTTTTCTGAGAAAAGTAATTTATCCCTCAGCGCTCCAATGTTTCATTCCAAACACTCACTCAAACCATTCAAAAACGCTCAAACCTATTGTAAATATAGAATCAACAATGTCATTCAAAATCAATTTTGATACAGAAAAATCACGATTTCGCTGACATAATTCAATTGTTAGCGCCGCATAGGTTCTTGAAGAAAAATGAAGCTATGTATAGAACATGTATGCATATTTTTAGTAAAGGGATGTAATCAATGTCGCTTATTTTGTTTATCCTGAACAAAATTTGCGATATAGAATTACCTCCCATTAAATTCCTTCAAAACTCGCTCCTCACACTCATTCAATTTCATTTCTTAATCATTCCAAAATCATTCACCTTGTCAATTTCACGATTTTGTTATATATGTATTGATTAAAATACTGTAAATAATGAATTGTGTTGGTCTTGATGATGCGGTTTTTTTCGTATCAAAATTAATTAACAATGGAAAAAAGTACAGTGTAATGCATTTCATGATAAAGTCACTCCTTAAAATAAAAAGTAGAGTTTAGTTTAAACTGAATACCAAATTCAACGATTCATCTATAGAAAGATGAAAACTAGACATCGCCGAGTTTTATCTGTTTTAGGTGACGAGCTTAATAAATTCGGTATTTAATGAGCACAATTTGAAATTTTATTTATAAATTGTCATAGAATAAAGAGGCTTTACTGTAAAAATTCTTGTAAACAAAAATCCTTTTTATTAATGGATACATTCATGTGGAACTTTCACAGAAAATTCTATTTCCAATGACTATGTGCATGTGTGGCCTCTTGATCATGATAAAAGGGACCATCGTGTATACTACATATTCTTTGTTAACGCTACTCCTTCATTTATACATGGAAGTGAATGAAAATTTTCACTAATAGTTTTGCGTCAAGTGACCATGTGCATATTGATGTGGTCCGATTATTTCATACGTCGCCAAAGAAAAGGAGGCCTTAATGTAAACCTTCTTGTTAACAAAACTTTCTTTTTTTAATTGATACATTCATGTGAAACTTTCACAGAATATTCCATTTCCAGGGACTATGTCCATTTGTGGTTGTTCAGTTATATGCCGCGTTATGCTTAAAGAGGCCTTTATGTATATTTAGTGTTAACACTTCTCCTTCATTTATACATGGCATTTAATGGAAAATCACTTATGGGGCTGTCACACCACAGCGTATGACACTAACGTATGCGAACGTATGCTCATACGCTCGCATACGCTGATGTACGCTAGGCGTTCGTTACTCATAAGTCGTGTACGTTACAAGTATGCTGGTATACGTTGGTGTACGTTCTTATTCGCAAAAGCCCAAAATATTTTTTTAACATGTTACACAATTTTCAGCGTATGCCAACGTATGAAATATGCACTAGTCATACGCTAGTCATACGTTGTGCATACGTTCAATACGCTAGAGTGTCGACAAAGGTACGTTGTTCGTAAGTCAAGTACGCTGGCCATACGCTGGATTAAAATTATAATTTAAGCTGTAGTTCAAGTTGTTGGGAGACTGTTTCATTATTTTCATTTTTTTGAGTGTGTGTGATTTTTTGTTTTTGTTTTTTTTTTTTGGGGGGGGGGGGGGGGGGAGGAAGGGGGGGGTTTGTCTGCCTTTTCGTTCTAATATACTTTATCTCGTTATAGAGTCAACAGCTCTTAATTGATACTCTGCAAACTTGAAGAGGACAAATATGTTATAGTAATGATAAAACATTTTAAGTATAATGGAAATGGGCGCACCAGAGTTTACAGCTTTAGCTATATTCTCTTCAAATATATCGTCGATGTTATTGTTAAACCTCATAACTTCAGCTTGATCAAAGCTGTAGTTACGAGGTTTTAGTATAACATCGACGATATGCAAAATGGCTGAACATTCGTTTATAAGGATCATTCCTTTTGAAATATGGTCAGGTCATTCAAGTGTCAAGTGTCAAATTAGTTGCCTTATAATAACAGAGTCACGCTTTCAATTGAATATCTTTAATCTTTCGTAGAATGATATTCTTAACTAGAGGTCTGTTCCTTAACGATATCATACGCTAGCGAACGTCCGTGTAAGTTTTGTATTCGCTGCGCAAACACTGGTCTTCGTTGCGTATACGCTAGACATACGTTACATGATCGGTGTGCTTACACTGGTCATTCGTCTAGGATGAAAATTCCACGGAAACCTCTGAAAAGTTGTGCGTATAAGCAGAATTTATCTATTTTTCATACGCAGGGCATACGTTACTCCCATACGCTATGGTGTGACAGCCTCTTTAGCTTTCTACATCATGTGACCATGTGCATATTGATATGGTCTTGTGACTTTATACTGCGTAATAGAAAAAGGGACCATAATGTTAATACACAACTCCTTTTTTTTTAATGGATATATTCATCCGAAGCTTTAACAGAATATTCAATTTCCAGTGACTATGTGCATTGCCGAACTAAAGTTAAGGGCCGACCTCTGATTTTCATATCTTCAGTCGGAAGTTTTATGCTAAACCATGAAAGAAAATAGATAAGGCAAATTGTGTTTTTCTGGTGCTTTACCATCTGCTGCAATAGACAACCGTTGTTTTGCAAACAACGGAGTACAGCTACAGTTTAAATATGGCACAACCAGAAAATATTCGTTGAAAGTTTTTCTGATTTAGCTGTAGAGTCAGTACTGTTGGACATGTTTAGCATTTTGCAGGAGCATTCGATGATTAAACTAAACACATTTCGACAAGATGGTAACTTAAGGGGTACTTATTGGCGCCGTTTTGGGCTTCTGTCTGACATGATTCAAATGATCAAACTGGGAACATTGGATGTAGACTAGGCTCTCAGATGGTTTTAACATGTTTGTCCAGACAGAAAACTGTCCAGGCGACTAACAATAAGCCACCCTGTCATTCAGTGGCAATATGAACCATTTAAACTACCGGTTCACCTGATAATCGGTCCCGGTCGGTAGGTCTAGATGTTCAGATCGAAGGGTTCTTCTCTACAGTCAGCTGTAGGCTCTACGTTACCAAACCAACACCCGTATGTCATTGATAGACAGTCTAAGAAGCGCTCCCATCGTTACCATAGGTTGCGAAACTGAAACTTGTTTCCTGCGATAAAAGGGCATGCATCGGAGGTCAACTGTTATTCAAGATCACATCGATCATCGTCATTTTGGACTACAATTCACACTTTATTGCTCAATATGAGTCTAAAAAAACACAATAAAGGTAAAGATGAACTGTTGAGTCAGATCAACTGACTTGTTGCTGAAAAGTGACCCCTTGAGTATCCTTCGGTGCCGGATGGGGAAAAGAACTTACACCAGCTGGTGTTAATCAGCTCTTCCATTTTTGCATACTGTATGGATAGCAACTCAAAATCAGGTGCCACAGAGCCCTGCTTACTCAAAGTTTTCTTGCAACATTAAATACTTTTCAGAAAATGATTTACACACCCGGCCGGGATCTTACCAAAATCAACAGATTTTTGCAACTTTACGAAAGGGGGGTTGGGTACTTTCGACCATTCGTCTAAATTTAAAACTGCTTTGTTGGCAATTTTGATTGCAGTTCTCAAAAGTCATATCATTGAACTCAGTTCCTTCAAAAGTTGAAATTGTTGCAATGTATTTTCAAGAAATGACATGTGATTATTTCACTGGCCCTTAACTTTAGTTCAGCAGTATAGTTACATGCTGCGTCATGATAAAAGGGGCCTTCATATATATTTATTATTCACAAAACTCCTCCACTTACACAGATTCTCATAAAAAAAACTTACCAGAAACTTAACTGAATATATCCCATAATATTACCATGGCCACATTTATTTTGCCTTTTTGTGATATGCCACGTCACGGAGAAAGGGGGTCTTACTACATGTATTAACCTCCGTGTAAAAACCAATCCTCTTATATTTATAGATACATTTTATTTGAAAAGTGGCTTTGGGCCATATTTATTATTATTTACACAACTTCTTCATTTATGCATGAATTGTCATGAAATTTAAACAAAAAATATTTCGCGTGTGACCATAGCCATAACTTTGCTATGATTATTCCTTTGGAAACCCATTTCAAAAATTGTTCATGAAATTGACATAAAAATCTGTTTGACTTGGCGGATGAAAAACATCATCTTTTTAACCCAAATACAAATTTCAATAATTTCTAAGCTGACCCTTTTTTTTATTGAATTTCATCTCAACAACTGCACTTATTTCAACGAATCTTTGTCAGAAAGTCTCTTCAGTGACCAATAAAACTCAGGTGAGTGATTTAGTTTCATTCTTTCCCCCTTGTTTACAAACAACATTTACCTTACGATAAGGTCTTTTTTCCCGAGACGCCGCATAATTGCATCAAATTGCAAAGTTATGGCTAAAAAGGTAAATTTTCTTGTCAACACACATCCTTCTTCATTTATGAATATATTTTTATGCAACTTTTTGCTTGTTATATCTCATGGGCCTCTAGTTTTAAAAAGTCCACATCCGTGAAACATATCGTGATTTAATTTGATAATTTTTAAATGAATTGTTGGTCGTTTACAGTGAACAACATCGTGAAATTGACAAGATGAATGATTTTGGAATGATTAAGGAATGGAATTGAATGAGTGTGTGGAGCGAGTTTTGAGTGAATTTAACGGGAGGTAATCCAGTATTGCAAATTTTGTTCACAATGAACAAAATTAGCAATATTGATTACCTCCCTTTAATAAAATATGCCTACAAGTTCTATTTATAGCTCCTTATTCCTCAAGAGCCTATCAGAAGCTTACAACCTCAATTAATTAAGTGAAATCCAGATTTTTTCCCGAGCTATTATAATTTTGAACGAAGTTTTTTGTTATACCTTTTTCAGTAAGTTTGGAGCGTTTTTGAATGGTTTGAGTGAGTGTTTGGAATGAATGAATGGAGCGCTGAGTGAGCGACTTAGAATTGTTTTGATTGAGATGAATGTCAATATCACGATGTAACTAACTGTAGCACGATGTGAAACTGTCCTTTACAGTTTCTGTGTTTTTTTGAGTCATTCGAGTTACTGTTTGGAAGAATGAATGGGGCGCTGATTGGGCGATTAACACTTGTTTTGCTCGAGTGAATGTCAATTTTGAGATGGAACCAAGTATAGACAAAAACAGAATGTCCAATTCAGGATGTAGGATAATTGATTGTCAAGTCATGTTATTTATCGCTATTAAAGTAAAATTATTTTAGCGAACAATGCCTCAAAAGATTTTTTCAATAATGAAAGGATTTTCGAAATATGAAATAAAATAGCTCATTAATGCTTTGTTTAGTGAATGATAAAACAGCGAAGTTGGATTTGACACATCTTGAAAAATCCTGCACTGCAGATATATGTAATTATATTGATCAACAGATTATATTTGCATATGATGATATATGCACCAATGAGTCATATTTCGATATGCTCTACATAGCATAAAACGATCTTGAAGGTCAATTGAATTGACACTCATCTCGATCAAAACCATTCAAAATCATTCGCCACGTGTTCCAGTCCAGTTTTTCATTCAAAACGCTCACTCACACTATTAAAACATATCGGAAATAGTTCAAAACGCTTCGAAATCGTTCAAAATGATCAATATTTATATATTAAAAAATCATCAAATTATTGCATTTATAATATGACCGACGTCGCTGGAATAAAATAAACCCGTTGAATATTTTTGTTAATATTCGGGTGTTATTACACTAGTGGAATAACTATGCAAATGAGCTCAGAGCGAAAAGCAACGCTATTTTATAACCGCGAAAGTGACGCCATAATGTATATATTGTGACCTCAGTTTTAAACGGCGTTATAAGTTTCGCGAAAAATTGAAATGTCGAATTTCAAGAATTTTGACGATTTTTCACAATAATTTAGGGTCATATTATAAAAAGAATATAAAATTTGTGCTCATGAAATACAGAATTTATTAAACTCGTCATCTAAAACAGATAAAAACTCGGCGCAGCCTCGTTTTTATCTGTTTATAGATGACTCGTTTAATAAATTCTGTACTAAATGACCACTCATTCAATATCCTCTATGTCTTAAATGGCTGCTGTTGATATTGAACTGTGAAGACACAAAATCAGAAAAATGCGTTGATTTTATTTCAAGGGATTTAACAAATGAATTGGAGGACATTTTTGATTATGTTTTACCTCCCTTTGAAATAATTCAGAACCCGCTCCTAATACTCATTCAATTTCGTATTCTTTTTCCATTGAAGAATTATCCAATTTAACAACTGAGCGATATTTCTATCTTTAGGAAGTGCACAATATCGCAGAATACAGCCCTGCGTTCAGGATGCCAAAAGAGTGTAAACAGTTTGTCATTTGTACCCCGCTTTGCACCTGCACTTGCTTGCAAAGCGGGCTAAAATTGGCAAAAAGTTTGCTTCGTTTTTTCATCCTTTAGGCAGAGATTTCTATAAATTTCATACGCCATCGGAGGGGCCCGTTTAATGGAATCAGACTCTCTGTCTGTCTATTCGACCGTCCGTCTGTACGTCCGTCCGACTATCTATATCTTAAATACATTCTTCTTTTTTGATTGTGGGCGGAATGTTCCTCCTCTTGTTACCATGCGCGTATCGTACTGATTTAGTGGTACAGTGAAGAACATCGTGAAATTGACGATATGAATGACATTGGAATGATTTTGGAACGAAATTGAATAAAAGTGCGGAGCACTGACATCAGCCTGATAAGCTCAGTTGGTAGAGCACTGGACTTCAAAACCATTGAATATCGACGGCGTGAGTTCAAACCCGGGGTGGCACACTAACATACTAATTGTCCTTCGGATGAGACGTTAAACCGAGGCCCCGTGAGACGGTGCTTTACACCGAACACGTTAAAGAACCATGGCGGATTTCAGCAGTAGTTTCATAATTTATCCTTGCACTATCTCCCGTAACAACTAACCGTCTTCTGGGAGCGTCGCTTATATGGGCATATGCTACGGTAGCGACGATAAATGAACGGAAACACACACACACACACACTCACTCTCTGACCCTCACCAGTCGAACAGTTAGTTTCATAATGAAATTGACAATCATTCTGATTAAAATCATTCTAAATCGCTCACTCAGCGCTCCATTTATTCACTCCAAACACTCACCCAAATCGACCCAAAACATTAAAAAATCTTTAGAAAACATTTCCAAATCAAATGAGTGGATTTTTATGTGTCTAATTGGCCTTTGAAGACACACATACACAAAACTTAAAAAGAAAATGTTACTCGATTTCCTTTGATATCATTTTATCTCAACCTCGTCTAGAATATTAAAGTAGGGTAGGTCGGGACTAATCAATACACTAGGCTAGTTAATACACCCCGAGGGCCGACGTTTGAGGGCCTAATGCGTTACAGTTAATTTCATTGTGAAATTTACATTCACCTCAATCAAAACCATTCTAAATCGCTGACTCAGCACTCCAATGTTCAATTCAAAACACTTATGCAAACATTTCAAAAACGCTCAAACCCATAAAAAAATATAGAAACAACAACGTCATTCAAAATAAATTTTGATAGAGAAAAATTGCGCTTTTAATGACATAGTACAATTGTTAACGCCCCATAATATCTTGAAGAAATAGGAAGCTATGTGCAGAAATTGTATACATTTCTTTATTAAAGGGAGGTAATCAATATCGCTAATTTTGATCATCCTGAACAAATTTTCGATACAAGATAACCTCCCAATAAATTCACTCAAAACCCGCTCCTCACACTCATTTAATTTTGTTCCTAAATCATTCCAAAATCATTCACCTTGTCAATTTCACGATGTTGTTAAGGTGGGACGTTACAGTTTTGGGGAGACAACTCGCCTAGAAAAAAAAATGTGAGGGGGGCCTTGTTAAAATCAACTTTATATGAAGTTTTGCGTGCACAGTTTAAGGCTTTTTTTTTCAAACAATCGTAATTTTGTCAACATACACGCAGGATTGTCCTGAATTCAAAATAAAAACGTTCACGAAACATTTCAGAAACATACGACTGCTAAGAAAGGTTCACTTTCTAAACGTTTGCAATTATTTTTGCATCCTGAACTGCAGGATTTGGCAATTATTACGAGGGACAAAATGAAATCCGGTCATGCGTTCAGAATAACGAATCACAAACGATCATCCGAAAAATGGTAGTCTGCATTACCGTGTAAAGTATATCTAATAAGTGTTTCACACTTGTGCTTCGTTATTCCAACGAAGTACGGGCGACGTTGATAGACCTATCACAAGCCATGCATTCAGGATGACAAAACGGAGCAAACATTTTTGCTATTTATACCCTGCATTGCCCGCATGTGCATGAGCTAAACGTTTACTTCGCTTTGTTGTCCTGAACGCAGGGCTGTCACGCTCTCTTCATCACCGAAAGGGAATGTTTGAGTTCGGGTCATATCGTTGTAAGTATAAAACTATCATATAATGGATGCTTATAAAAGGTAGTCATCTTTCAGTTATTTGAACATTGCTTGAAAAGGAGAAAAAATATGCCTTTTTGTTTACGACTTCGGTAAAAACTGATACGGGATGACGAATCATATCCCAAAATAATAAGATTTTGCCACTTGGATGCGATTTCTCTCCTTTTCAGTTTACTTTTCTGCACTGTTAATAGTCTGTTCGTTTTTCACTATTCTTTTTATAAATCTTCAAAATGATATGTTACTTTTGCCTATAAAGATCCCATTCATTACGTATGTTACACGTCGTAAAAACGGAAAGGAGACAACGTAGAAAAGGGACAATTTCAACCTTTAAAAAATTCATTTCTTCTCTCTAAATTTCCATCTTTATTTGATTCCGTTTATGTGTGTTTGTAAGAGTGAAAACGATAATTTGATAACAATTATTGATATTCCATCAATAGCTTTGTCAACATTGAATACTTCAATAAGCAATGATTTCAAAAAGCTTTCGTATTATTCGAAGAGCGTATGTATTCGAGAGTTACTGCGTCTGCTCCTTGACCAAGAAGTCTCGAGATCGGGTATAGATACCGGCGATTTTACTTTTTTCCTTTATTTGGCCCTGAGACTGTTGAACTCTTCTGTTATCCACAGAATCAAGAGGGATCAATGTAAAATTTAGGAAATTGTTTCCAAACCATTGTAAAATAAATTAGGTTAAAATTATCAACATAATCACAGAATTCTAAAATCTTTAAAATCAATCGAAAGTCATGTTTTCTTTCTTTTTTGTTTCAATCGAGTAATAAACCATCTAATCTTCCGTGGCAACTGAAATGGCATATTATTTCTATATGTAATTGCCTCATATAGAAAATGAGTTCATGGAGGAAAACCTCGTGTTTTGATCAGGATAATGGCTGTGCATGTGGCGGATCCAGAGGGAATGGGGTGTTCAGTCTTTCACTGGGTAATTCGGCAAAACTTTGATAATGATGTGAAATGACTACCCCCCCCTTAATTGTAGTTTAAACCCCGTTACATAAATCCTACAAGTGCCATGGGCGTTACCAAGTGTATCAAAATTACAAATGGTTTTTATTGTTGATTGGGAAATAAGGGGACGTAACAATGCCTGGACAAAATCAAATTAGAGTAGTAAATTAGAGGGGTACTGTACTTCAAACTTATGAAATTGACTAAAAGTGCCTGGATACATATACTTTTCTTAATTAATTTCAGTTGAACGATAGTTGGGCTAATTTTCTATTGACATATTTCGAGTTTATTTAATATAAGTGTTTGCTTTTTTTGCCTTCAAAAAAAAATATTCACTTTTTATCTTTGAGGAGCATTTAAAGCAAAATGGCCACTTGTCACTTATTTATGCCCTTACTAGAAAGTTTATTATATTTTTATGTTTTCCATATCTATGGCTATAAATATATGTTAATTAAGCACACCAGCATTGTGATTGGTCGGTGTAATAAACAGTTTTCTTTGTTATTTTCGAAAACAAGGCCACCTTAAGAAAAATGTAAATATTTTCAAAATATGCGTGGAAAGCTATGTTGATATTTTCAATATATCTGTGCATATGAATGCTCTAAAACATATATCTGTTTCGCGGATATCTGGAAATCCCCCGAAACTGTAACGGCCCTCCTTAACTGTATACAATTAATAAAAAAAGAAAAAAAAATTGGAACGTTATACGGTTCACAAGAGAGGACGAGGAGCCAACAAGCCTTACAGGGGTGTTATATATAGTCCTTGTAGTTAAAGTATACAGGTGACTTAGAACAATAAATATTGGAGGGGCTACTTGATACACTACGCTAAAGGGCTAGTTGATAAACTTTGTCAGGTACAGTTAACAACATTGTGAGGTTGACAAGGTGAATGATTTTAAATGGTTAAGGATTGGAATTGAATAGGTGTGTGGAGCGAGTTTTGAGTGAATTTAATGGGAGGCAATCCTGATTCACAAATTTTGTTCAGGATGAACAAAATAAGCGGTATTGATCACCTCCCTTTAATAAAATAAACATACAAGTTGTATGCAGAGCTTCCTATTTCTTCAAGAACCTATGAGGGGCTAACAATTTAAATTATGTCAGTGACATCGCGATTTTTAAATATCAAAATTTATTTTGAATGGCGTTGTTTCAATGGGTTCGAACGTTTTGAATGGTTTGAGTGAGTGTTTAGAATGAATGATTGGAGCGCTGAGTGAGCGATTTAGAATGGTATTGATTGAGGTGAATGTCAATTTCACGATGAAATTAATTGTAGGCCTCGTCACTTCAAAGTGCTTTTTAAATAATAAAATGCAATTACAGTCATATATTTTTTGCATTGGCCACCAAAAACTTAAAAACTATAGCTTTTATGAATATAAAGCTGCAGTTATGAGGTTTTGGTCACCAATCGACGAAATGCATATAACTAATTCAATGACTAACTAAACCTTATTCATAAATACATTGCCTTTACCGTATTTCCAAACGATCGTTTACATACATGTCTATGAAAGAGAACAACGGTATATGTATGCTGAAAACAATATTGAATCGACAAATTAGGGGGGAAATGAAATGAAAAAATATGAAAAAAACAAACATATCGTAATTGCAGTGACGTCGCGCACGCTAATGCTGAACATTTTGTAACGTCGATTTTTCCATTTAGACGTTATTACATTATTTTTTCTGAGGCGCTTCTTGTTTGTCGCTTGTAGATTTTGTCATGAGTTTTTTATCTTTTAAAATTGCTATAAAAGTTAAATTCCGAATAAGAAAGAGATTTTTTCTGCTGGAAGCATTTTTACTATCAATCGGCTTTAATCATTACTATCTTGGATTGCTGAAAAAGCACAGCGCGCAATGTTAATACATAAGCCGTCAAAAATGATAGGTTTTTGAAAAGTATGTCCACACAGCCAAATCTAAATATTTTTGATTTTTTTTAACGTATCAGTACGAAAATTTTCCTTGTGATTGTACGAAAAAATAATATTTCAAAAATGTAGGATGATTTATGATAATTATTTTGATCATGAAATGCGGCAGCGATGCATTTTGAAAACCGGCTATAAAGTTTACGTATGGAAGAAATTGTGTCCACCTATATTTTCTTTCTTTATTTTGTTATATAAGACGTATCATTATTTTTAACCACATTGACGAAAACTAGAAAAAAATAATATTTCTATTTTTAAATTTCACGAAAAATCATTCATTATGTATTAAGATATTGAGAAAACCATTTTTATGCCGATTGTTCGTTAAAATTTTACGTTTCACAGCTTTTGAATTGTAAAATAAATCTCTATTAATCGTTTGTTATCTTTACTGACGATAATTTTAGTTCACCTACTTATATGATATCACCTCTCGCTCAAATCTTAAGAATCTCACCATTTTGCATGCATTTTAGGAATTTTAAAGAAATCTATCCACACCTTATTTGTAACGTTTCACAGACGTGATTATAGACTTTTAGTGACATAGAAACTTAATCAAACGGGAATTTGATTTTCCTCATTTCACCTAACAAATATACTTTAAAAGTATGCTTTCTTATGGTTCATTTGGAATACAGAACATAGAAATTGACCAACAGGTTTGGAAATATGGCAGATGAAACTTAACGGGAGACGTTCAATTTCAAATGTTAAGCATTACCGTGCGCGACGTCAATATTCTTCGAATTCGTCCCTCGCTAAGGTTGAT
Source organism: Fragum whitleyi (assembly GCA_948146395.1). Taxonomy (NCBI): domain Eukaryota; kingdom Metazoa; phylum Mollusca; class Bivalvia; order Cardiida; family Cardiidae; genus Fragum; species Fragum whitleyi. The sequence goes on along the minus strand of OX411543.1, from coordinate 18,196,208 downwards.
TGTACTCAGTGGCCTATAAAGTTTTGCGATTGAAATTTGTGAATGAATGGCCCTAATGTGAGAAGGAATTACGTTGAAAAAAATAAGACAAGTGAGATATCATAAGAAATAAAAAAAAAGGAAATAAAGAAAACACTAGGGTAATACCTTAACTAAAAAGAGTTTTACACGGACAGAAATGTCGACATGCACGAATATAGTAATCTATATTTTGTTACAGAATGTCCATCAAATCGATTCCAGGGTTAAACTAACAAATGTATTTAGAACGAACTATACCAGATACAGTTAACAGCATCGTGAAATTGAAAAGGTGAATGCTTCTGGAATGATTTGGGAATGAAATTGAATGAGTGTGAGGAGCGAGTTTTGAGTGAATTAAATGGGAGGTAATCCTATATTGCAAATTTTGTTCAGGATGAACAAAATTAGCTATATTGATTTTCTCCCTTTAATAAAATATGCATGAAAGTTCTTTAAATAGATTCCTATTTCTTCAAGAACCAACCGGGCGCTTAAAATTTCAATTTATTAGTGAAATCGAAATTGGTTTTTGTTTTATTAATTTTGAAGGTAGTTGTTGATCTTATATTCTTTTGTCATTTCGAGCGTTTTAAATGGTTTGAGTGAGTGTTTGGAATGAGTGAATGGAGCGCTGAGCGAGCGATTTAGAATGGTTTTGATTGAGGCGAATGTCAATCTCACGATGTAACTAAATGTATGCATATACAGTTAAATAAAAAATGCTTCATATGTCAATAGACAAGATTATGAGTTTTTTAAACGTTTGTACTGAAGTGAATCAACTAGCAACGCATGACGTATCAACTAGCCCCATGTACTGTGCTAGTTGATACATTGATAGGGCTTGCAAAGTAACTTCAATGTTTATGTAAATTCTATTTTTATGGTCTAGATTTGCTTTTACTTAAGAAGAGGATAAATTTCTACCTCAGAATGGAGAACAACAAATTTGAATTCAATAAGGGAGGATGAAAGAAATGGGGAAATGTAAAATGTGTATTAAATATCCCCGGTCTCCCTTAATCAAGTTCGCCGAAGCTCGGTAAGTAATTATTCTATTCTAGACTTGCTTATGATAAGCTTGTCTTAAACAAAATTTCATACAGTTAATAACATCGTGAAATTGATCAGGTGAATGATTTTGGAATGATTTCGGAATGATGTTGATTGAGTGTATGGAGCTAGTTTTGAGTGAAATTAAAGGAAGGTAAACCAATATGGCCAATTTTGTTCAAGATGAACAAAATTAGCTATATTTGTTACCTCCCTTTAACGAAATATACGTAATTTACTGTTTATTTGTATTCATGGACCAATATAACTCTTTAAAAACCACATAAGCAAAAAAAAAAAAAAAAAAATAAATAAAAAATAAAAAAAATAAAGAAGAAGAAAATTTTGATCTATTTGAATTAAATATAAATTCTATTGTACGAGTTCGACATGTTTTCAAATATTACTGAGCGATTTTGATCGATTTGAGTGATTGTTTGGATTGAGTGAATGGAGCGCTGAGTGAGTGATTTAGAATACTTTTGATCGGAACGAGTATCAATTTCACGATGTATTTAACTGTATGATAAGCACGTCTTATACAAAATCTCATACCAGATCATTAGGATATTTATTTGAGATAATACATTAAGCCATTTTCACCCTTTGGAGCCTGAAGTAAGATGTTTCGGCTACTAAAATTAGGACAAAATATGATTTGAAGCTTAGAATGTCCTTTTCAGTTATTTGTTTTTTTTTTCGGTCACCTATGAATCGCCAAGACAGGCAGGTCGAACCGAAGAATATCAAATGGTAACATCTTGTTTCTTTTATGTACTTAGGAAAGTCCTATAGACATTTATGAACTTTTGATTCTTTTAAAAGGTTCAAATGTGGAAGGTTTCATAATATCTTTCCTTTTTTTTAAATTGGCAAAATTGTTACGGAGAAAATAAGCAACGCTCTTGTAGGCCCCCACCTTTTTTTCCACGAATCAAATGTTTCGATTTTTTTTAAATGGCCCCCCCAAGGAAATACTTCAGTCATTTTTGGTTGAAACTGACCAATGAGAGATGATCAAGGTATCTGAGTCGACGCAAAACGAATTGTGCATGATGGATCCTGAGTGACCCGAAAAGCTGTAAATTTTTTATTGCAACTTTATTGCGTTATATTTAAGAGGAGTTTAACGGATTTTAAGTTAAGGTGATATGTGTTTTAACGTTCGCAAATGGTGAGTTTCCTAATATCAAGGCACAAGTGTTCACCATGTTCCTCTCGCCAAAGAGAATCGACATAGGCGTTTTCATTCTTTTCGCGAAATATACCTGCTGTATATATCCCTTGCAGACAGTACAAAAATAACATAAATAGTTCAGCCTACACAGATTGACAGTCCGATCTTAGCCTATATTGCCTATTTTCTACTTACTAATTGCGGAAACAACCTATTCCAAACTGGGTTTTATGACAAAAACATCTGCAGTCTGTTTGGAACCGAATTTTGAATTCAGTAGCATGAGAGTTTGGTTGGTACCCATTCTAAGAACAGCCTTTTACTAAAATGCAATATTGAACAATTTCATGATTTCTTTATTTATTTGATATGCATTGTCTGTCTTTTTTTCGCCACACAGAAAAATGGTTTTGGCTTAATCAGAAGATCAAAGTAAAATTCGCCTTTCCGAGGGTCACAGGATCCACATTTACCAGGAGATGGTAATAATGTATACTTCTGAAATATTGTAGCCAAGTAAAGAAATATCCTTGTTGTGGCCATACCCATACCGGGACATTTTCTTCCTCCCGATCCGAATGTCAGAAAACTGTAAAGAAAAGACATACAAATAATAGAATCTGTGTATTCAAGAACGAGTAATACATTGTAGACCAGTAAATGTATAACTAAAACAATCAAGAGCTATTTAAACTTTAAAAATCTTTTTTTCTTTCTTTTTATCTTTTTAAACACTTATATCTATATTATTTTCAATATTCTTTTGTTCTGTAATGCGGATTTCGATTCCGATAGATAATGTTGAAATTAAGATAAGTCTATACACATACTAGTATATTGCATTCATATATTTGCAAAGTTTGACTCTACCAAGTTTTGTTTACTGTTTAGAACCGTATTTTTTCTGTATCTGTTTATCATCATTTCTTGCTACCTTACAGCATTCAATGCATATCAAATATGAAACATATGTACACGTAGTTGTATGGTCGTAGATTCAGTATAAAATATTTAAGACGTTTTCCTTTAAAACCATCCTTCATCAAATTTTACATGTAGTATTGCCTTATAGTTCGAAGTCTATAAATTAAAATTCATCTCAAAAATGAAAATAGCCCCTTCGTCGCGTGAATCTTACTTTACGTGAAAATAAAGAAGGGAATCTTCAAAGCTTCAGCCTAAAACTGTTTGGCCTAGAGCTTTAAGGTTAGAATTGTAGAATGACCACATTTTCCTTTGCCAAGATGCTTGAAATAATCTCTGTTGCATCCAAATCAATCCCAAAATGTAATATCCTGCAGTTTCACATAGAAGTAAAGAATTTTTCGAACTCATATAACAACTTATGATTTCGGCAAGTATAAGTGTTTTGCGATCCAAGCAAAGTATTTAAAGCTTCCAAATCATATTTATCTGGATACCATGCGATCCCTTTTTAAGTTTTGGAATGAAAAGCTTGAGTGTTTTCAAGTCTTCTTCAACATATCCAATAGATCAAGAGCTTTCATTTTTGGCAAGTGTTGACTCGGATGACTAGTTCTATTCATCACATTGCTTCTTTGCGCACTTTAAGATCAATATAAAGACCTGTCTGAGAGCACAATATCCAATTTTAAGTGAAATGTATTTATTAAGAACCACGTGAATTACTACGGTTTAGTTACAGAAAGCTTGTCCTTTTCATGGAAGCGTTTTGTTTTGTGTGGACATACATTGTTATCAGGATAGATTGCGGCGCAGCCCTGGACTGTGAATTCTCAATTTGTTTTATTGCATAACACGTCCCATTGCGCGATTGTCAGTAATGGTCAAGGTCGGCATCTACATTTGTGTAAACACTGACCTCTACATCGTCGACATTTGCTACTACAAACGGATGAAGTTCGACATAAAGTAGATATACCTTATTCTGGAGATGTTGGTGATGATTTTATTGTAAATTGACAATAGTGCCTATTGTCGATAAGTACCTATAACGTACGCATTTTTTTCGGATAGACGTTCCGAAGATTTGAAACCTATGGAACATATAAGTCTTATACACATTGGCGATAAACCGAAAACGTCTGCCTATAACTCATAACGAACACATTGAAGACTTGAAAAGCCTTTGACTAACAATTCCACAGCTGTGCAATACTAATTTGATAAGAATCATAAAGATACCATTTCGTATAAATGGGGGCAATACCGAATATTAACTCTCAGTTTATACATACGAGAAAGCAATGATCTGCAAAATGGTTGCTATTCTACTGTTCCACCTATTTCAAGCGCAGCTTTCTCTTCTCACGATACGTCATATTTAAACAATTACTTTATCAGTGTTGTAGAAGCATAAAGGAGAATAAACTGACCTATTAAATCGAAGTGCACCGTCTAAAAAATCAAAATTTTGATAGATAACTTACTTGCTTAATATATAAATTACAAAGTTGATTATGAATTGTTTATATGGGCTTGAAAGGTCTATTTTCCACCCTATTCTCTTTGAAAAACAAATTGGTAAAATTAGGTGTATATCCGATGGTCAATTTTCAAACTTGTTTAACACAAATGGTTGGTGATTCCTATATTTTCAATTGAGCAATGATTTCAAAATGAATTATCATTCCTTGAAAAGGTCTCCTACATGACTGAGCTCTGTGAGTAAATTTCGCAAGAAATCCATGTAATCCGACAAAATAGATCATTATTTAATTAGATAAATGATTTAGGTTAGAATTAGAATACGATTGCATCCCCTTTATCCGTTTTATTATTAGATTTGGATCTTTTTATCAAATTCAAGTTCTCTGCGTACACCTTACATACTTATGAACAATTGTTATGGTCTAATAACAATTATCCTTACTTTATCACAACACCTAACGAAATAACATTTCTGAAATCACGGTAACTAAAAAACAACTTTCTTTATACTAAACTATAGTCGGATAGGGAAAGAAGAATTAATCCATTATGAAAAACTTTATTGAGGTAAGGATGCAGATCTCAATCTTTATGATACGTCAAAGAAATTCTTTTATCTTAGACCTTATAACAATATTTTAGATTGTTATTAAAGGTAAGAAGAGGAAAGCACTTTACTAATGAAATAATTTCTATCTTATGTAATAAATATATGGCTTAATTATCAATGAATGCACCATACAACACAGTTCCATAACATACATCAATATATTTGCTATGGACAACAATAAGGTTCTAGAAGTCATTAAGTAGGGTAACGTTAAAGTAATGGTGCCTAACAGTAAGAGAATATTGTATAAATAATTTCCAAAACACAAACCATTGAGTTTGATATTATTGCGCTGCGCATCAGCGCTGCGCCATTTGTGATGAGTTTGGGATGTTGATTTAAGTGTTCATGTGAATTGGTTTATTATTGATATAAGCAAATTGTCCTGGTCAAAAAAATAAGTCTTTGCTAGAAAAAAAATACTTTTTTTCAATTCTCTTAATTTGAAAATGCGATAGATTTTACATGGTTGCTGATAATTTTGCTAATTACTCCTTTTTCTGGAAAAAAAACATTATAAATGACGAACTCTCTTTTATCTAGAAAAAAATGACCAACAATCTAAAGGATCGGTCGTAGCCGACGCTGCATTAACATATCAACGTTACTTTGAGCTTTTTGATCTTAAAATGAAATAAAATTTATCGTTATTCTTTTTTTTCAATTGCGGATTTTTCTGAAATGTTTAAATTTATGTTCGGTTTATGTTATTGTCTTTTTTTTTATTATATCTTCTGTTAGTAAAATTTTGTTTTTCATTGATATAAGCGCATAATTAAATTACGTTTTTGACTTAGTCCTTTCGATTTAATGTGTTGTTTGGTTTGTTTACGGTTGGTATTTTTATTACAATCGAAAGGAGTTGATCATCGATACAAGAAGCAATAATCATTGAAATAATGTTTAGATTATTTATTTATTCGATCAAAAGTCTGATTTTCAATAAAATTTAATTTAATGCGAATGAGTAAAGAAATAATTATACATTAGTAAATAGATGATAAATGATTTATTTGGTGTTTTATCTCGGTGTTTGTTCTTGACTTTTCCTTTCGATTTTTTGCCTCTTTACCCGCGTATTGATTTAGCGTGTCTGGGGACTACTTATTTACATAACCACATTTTCACAAACACCGAGATAAAACACCAAATAAATCATTTCTCATCTATTTACTAATGTAACAGCGCTGAAGCCGGGCTATAGTCAGATTCTCTGACAATTCTAGTCCAAATTTAAACCTAGAGTCACAAATCAAAATTTAGCCTCCAAATTACATTAATAAAGCCATTTAGTGCATGTAGATGTAAATGTGCAATTAAAATATTTTGTTGTTTTGTTAATAGTTTATTTTCTCACAATTTATTGTACAGTCCCGGTAAATAAACTGTAAAGGTAAAAAGTACTAAATTCTGAGAATCTGAGAGAAAAGAGAAACTTCAGGGAGAAACCTGCCAGAGAGAAAAGAAAAAATTCTCTTTTATTTCTCCAATAAAATATAGCACATGCTCAGGGAGAAAAATGAAAAGTGGACTTTTTTTTTCTTTACCAGGACTGTGTGTGTGTATAGATTATGTTTGCAATATTAGCATAAAAATGAGCCTGTGCGTGACAAAACTAACAATTTGATTTTCTGACAAGGGTTGACACAAACCAGGTTGTGAAGCAACAAAAGATATCTAAATGCTTGAAATTTCCTAAGTACTGAGTAGAGGACTTGTACTATTTGTGTAGCGAAAACAAAAGCGCTGATCAGGTTTGTGGTTTATTGCCAAGCTGATCTGCATTTTTGTTTTTACTTTCAATGGCAAATTGTTGGTTTTCTCACACAGTGGCTAAAATGGAAATAAGATATGCAAGGGACAAGCAAATATATGCAGTGGACCAACTTACATGTATATTTTGACATTTGTTTCAAATGCCCCTTTCATATATTTGACTTCAAAAGTGCATTTCAATTCAAAACAGGTGGTTAACTTTACCATACCCTTTTTAAGAGCTGGGTAAACAATACTATAAGCTTATGAAAAACAAAACAAAATAAGCTTTCTCATGATGAAACCGACATTTTTCCTGACTAGGTAATACAAACCAACCTGTACACACCAAAAAATAGCTAGAGGCTTGAAGTTTCGTATTCAGAAAGCAAAGGAATTGTACTATCATTTGGGTCTTTTTTTCTGCAATGCAAATTGTTGCTTTTCCCATGAGCGAGCTCAAATACTGCCCATTGTTGTGTTCATATAAATTTTGTTGTACATAGACAAACAAGCCATCTTTTACTAGTCATGTTCTTTTTACATTTTATATCACAAGTTTACCCCCGTTTCTAAGATGAATGTTGAATTTTTCTTGATTGTTGTATACATTTGATTATATCATGTGAACCTTGTCTAGAATGTGCTGTCAACTTATTCTGATTTTTCAATATGTTTGATTCACATCCATCAACTAACACTCCATGACCAAATCAGAAAAATAGTGAACAAATAATGTTTGTTTACAATAGCAAAGTGCCAGCCTTAGAAAGAACAAGATGTTCTAGTGCTGGAATTGCAAAAGCTTCCATTGTAAGGTATATCCTCAAAACTTGGATAAGCACAGACTGCATGTGTACTGCATAACATACACCATAATTATTGTACTTACCGTTTCAGGTTTCCAAACCAATGTGTCAGTAAGTGTGTTATGCAAAGTCATCTATTTGTTTTTACAAAATGCATTGTATTCATTAATAAAAGAAATTGCTGTTTAAAAAATGTTCATTTTCATTTAACCCCAAAATCTAATTAATGCCAATGAACAACAGACAATGACTCTCTTCAAGGAATTTAATCTTAAAAGAGCTTTTGCCGATGCTTTCACAAAAAAACTGTCAGTCATATATTGTAAGAAAAGAATAATTCACATTCAAGAATGGATTGGTTGATTTTGCGTTGTACGTCCTACTCAACAGTTAAGGTCATAATTGAGCCGCGACGTCAGAAAACCAACAACGTGGTTTTCGACCAGGTCCGAAAAAAAAACGGGCAGTGAAGCGACAGAAGATAACTAGAAGCTTAATTTCGTATTAAGAAAATAGAGGGATTGCACTATCGGTGTAGCAAAAACAAGGGCGCTGATCAGCTTCGGGGCTACCGCAAAACTGATCTATGCCTTTATTTTCGCTTATGCAGATTGTTGCTTTTCCCATGAGGCGGCTCAATTTATGGAGACTGGATTTTGGTTTAAAGTCTAATCAAAAAGACTGCAGAAACCCATCTCAACCCATCTAGTGATGTAATGATCATCCAGTGGTATTGATTAGTGAGTTACGATAATCGATTACACTTTGTCATAATCGATCATAGGAAAACATGGATAAACAGTAGAAAAAATCAATTTGAATAAACAACATTTCATTTCCGCAGCGCTTTCTCCTTGTGTAATTGAGATGATATCAGCAATTCCTTGCGTACACCACCATGATGCGTTAATACAATTCTTCCGAAAAGGTCTCAAAATTATCAGTTAACGTTACGGTTAATTAAGTAAATAAAATAATGAACCTTTTTCAGAAAGTCACAAAGAGTCATATAGTCATGTCATAGGTGATGGGTGGGTTAACACAAAAGGAAGAAAAAAAAAATAGACTTTTCCATGCCGTAAGAGTATCCAGAATACTTTAAATTATCAATTGATCTACATTCGTCACGTTGGTAAGTAGAACTCACAATTATGGCCTGAAAACGCATTACATTCTTATCATAATAAATACTTCTGTTTGTTAGTCAACAATTTTCTTTCATTTTTTAAGCGCTAAGGGTATGACCAAACATGGGCCCATAGAAATAAATTTATACCACATTTTGACATTACAATTGACATTGGCAGGTAACCAAGTCGAAAAATAAGCCTCGTGCAGAAAATTCCGCCTAGTCTTGTGACTCAATATTGGAATGGTATACTTTATGTCTTTTAAAGGAAGCACACAAAAGTTGTGAAATATATAAACAGGCAAGAGAGCGATTCGAAAACTCGCAACGATGAAAAGCACCGTATACCATTCCATTTTATTTATTTCATTATTATATTTTTGATATCGCGTTCAAATAATTTAAGAATAGTTTGGATGTGATATCTCGAATAATGTCTTTTCCAATGTTCTAAAATGTATTGTAATGATTTTGGAAGAATGTATATATTGGCTTTGTTTGAAAGGCTTTGTTTGTTTGAATGGGTTTTACGACGATTTCAACAATTTCGCAGTTTTATCGCGGCGGCCGGAGCACCTAACAATGGATTCCTGGTATTTCTTTCACCTGTACTACCATTACACCCTTTCCTAGCCTCCGACTGCTATCTCACATAGGTTTACGATTATCTACCCATTGGTGAGAGACAAACGTCGGAAAGGATATTTGCCGCTACCGGGAATCGAACCCACGAAGTCTTGTATCTAACCAACTGCGCTATGGTGGCGGCTTTGTTTGAAAGGCAACATAGAAGATAATCATACATAAACAATAAGTTTAGTTTAATAGTTTTTCTAATGCAAATATTTCACAACAATCAAGTCGACTAAAGTAGGAACTTAATCTTAGACTGACACAACTATTAAATGAAAATAGTATATTTTGCAATCTACGATGTTATCGGTCTTAGTCATTTTTTCCTTGGCATACAGAGAGATGTTCACATAAATAGCTTTATTTTGGCGAGAAATTCAATGAAAAGACATATATTCATACGAAAGAAGTGCGGCCCACTTTAAACAGTCGGTATGAGGTATTTTTGGCGTTTGAAGTCACTTTAATACTGGCTAGGGAAAAAACCTCGACATCAGCCACCAAAGAAATCACATAATCCATCGGAGATCTTATAGGCTGCCAGGAATAATAGTTAGAAGCCTCAAACTGACATATATTCCATCAAATTATGGCGATATGTCATTTCGAAAAAAAGGAAACAGTTATACAAGTTTGCGGATGTAAAATTTTCTCCAATGAGCCAACATGGGGAAACAGCTACACAGACTAGAAGGAACGTTGTTTTTTGTTTTATTTTGGTCGCTATGTTAATATTTTCTTTTCTACAGTATCCCTTTCGGTTAACAGACCTTCTCCTGTACAAGTGGTTATTTGGAAGGAGCTTTCCGTTGTCATCTAAGAATCTTTCTGGTCTGTAGTTCCATGGATCTCCCCAGATTCGTTCGACATGGTGAATGAACCAAACGTTAGCCAAGACCTACAGTTAACAACATCGTGAAATTGACACGATAAACGACTTTGGAATTGTTTAGGAAAAGAATTAATTGGGTGTGTGGAGCGAGTTTTGCGTGAATTTTATGGCAGGTAATCCTATATCGCAAATTTTGTTCAGGATGAACAAAATTGACGATATTGATTTCCTGCCTTTAAAAAGAATAGGCACACAAAGTCTATAGATAGCTTCCTATTTCTTCAAGAACCTATTAGACGCTTACAATTTGAATTATGTCAGTGAAATCGCGACTTTTCTCTATCCAAATTTATTTTAATTGACGCTGTTTATTCTATATTTTTCAATGGGTTTGAGCGTTTTTGAATGATATGAGTGAGTGTTTGGAATGAATGAATATAACGCTGAGTGAGCGATTTAGAATGGTTTTGATTGAGGTGAATGTCAACTTCACGATGTAACTAACTATAAACATGGAGGTTTTTATACATAGTTTTATGTGCTATTTTACTAGTAAACACGTTTTTACGTGCAAATATCATTCAGTTGAAGAAAAGTTGTTTGGAGCATGAGGAGGGAAATACTACATGTATAGGATAGAAAACGAGTGCCGTGGTATATGGGAAATAGACACGAGCTTCAGCGAGTGTCTATTTCCCATATACCGCGGCACGAGATTTTCTATCTGACTTAGACCACGCTTTTCTAGCATTGTCTGTAAATTTTACCCGAACATCTAGACAAAGAAAACGAGTAAAACTCGCTGTAATATTACCTTTATTGTGTGTAATTATGCCGAAACTATACTTATGAATCTATTCTCGTTACTTATTGCAGCTCTTATGCATGTATGCAACTGTAGAAAGTCTTTTGGAAAAAGCGATCTTAAAACATGCTCGACACCTTCTTAAAATGACACGGCACACAAAATCTGTCAAGATTCACGTGCACGACACACCTTCATTGTATATCTGTAAATACATTGCTAGGAGTTGTATCTGTGATTTATATTTTTGAAATACTGCTCTCTGATTGGCCGAATCGCTTCAAGCGTGGTCTAAGATCATTTTAATCGAAAATATAGTGATTTATATATATATATTTTATACCAACTTTGTTTGTTATTTTTATAGCGATATTGATAATTATGGTCTCGTTAACAAAATAGGTTTTCATTCTCTTTTATGAAATAAAATAAAAAAGTAAACAATAGATACAAAGAATTAACTTTTTTGACTTTTGACGTTTGAATTTGTTTGTCAAATTAAGAAACAATATTTTTGAATTTGTATTTTTATTTCGATTTAAAGTGACCTTTCTTATTTGTATTCGACCTTCTTAAAAAGTCCCCCATATTTCGAGCTTTAACCATTGAGCACTTGGAAATCATGTGATTTTTAAAATCTTTATGGTGTTTCATAGTTTCTTTTTTTATAATATCCGTCCTTCAAAATAAGATTTCCCAATACTCTTATAGCCCAAGTGTTTAATTATTAGAAATTTCATTTTTATATTTACCTGTGTTTTGGCGCTTATATGATAACCTTCGAACTCTACATTTTCTTTACAAGCATGCGGTAAAAGAAATGGTACGGTAGGTATGTATCTCATAGTTTCGAGAATCACCGCTTCAGTAAAACTACATGCATGTTTATCACTAACAGTCGGGGTTCTGTCCGCTCCAATAACCTTATCTATCTCATCTTGGAGTCTCATCATGTATTCGGGGTGATTTAACAGACAAAAAATTATGTTCGGAAGTGTTGCTGAAGTTGTCAAGGAACCTGTTGGAAATCACAAATCACAAATTACTAGAGTAGGGGGTTCATTGGTAAATTCTGAAATTTGCCCTTCGACGGAAATCCTTGAATGGCTTCGTTAAATTTTGATTAATTTTTAAGCAGACCGCATTAAGATCATGTTAAAAAACGTCTAAATTATTAACAGCTTTTGTCCATAAAAAGATGTAATTTCGAAATGTGAACAATTCATACGCGGTTTTAGTGTTGTCAACTACGTCAAAATAACGTCATGTATTAAATGACGTCATTCCGCAAATTTCGACACAAGTTTCGCGGAATTTATAAATTTCTGATTTAGTTTCCCTTTAGTCGCTAAAATTAAGATCATTTATAGAAATGAATAAAGTTTGTGTACAAAATATCGTATTTATTAAAACAGTCATCTGAAACAGATAAAAAACCCAGCAAAACATCGTTTTATCTGTTTTTAGATACTTCTTTTAATATATTCGGTATTCAATGACCACTCATTCAATATTCTCTATTTATATTATGTTGCGATACCCTTCTTTATGTACATTTAACAATATCGTGAAATGACAAGGTGAATGATATCTGAATGTTTTAGGAATGAAAGTGAATGAGTGTGTGGAGCCAGTTTTGAGTGAATTTTATGGGAGGAATCCTATATCGCAAATTTTGTTCAGGATGAACAAAATAAGTGATATGGATTACCTTCCTTCAATAAAAAGATGCATACAAGATCTTTACATAGCCTCCTATCCCTTCAAGAACCTATGAGACACTAACAATTTGAATAATGTCAGTGAAATGGCGATTTTTCTCTATTAAAATCAATTTTTAATGACGTTGTTGATTCTATATTTTCCAATTGGATTGAGCGTTTTTGAATGGTTTGAGTGAATGTTTGGAATGAATGAAAGGAGCGCTGTGTGAGCGATTTAGAATGGTTTTGATTGAGATAAATGTCAATTTCACGATGTTTTTTAACTGTACCGTTCTTGTACTCACCAGCAACAAGGACATCAGTGACGCAAATATTCTTGATTGTTTCGTCCGACAATGACCCTTCCTCTCCAATCAGTTGTTCTTGACTTTCTAGTAAACCCCGAACAAAGCCTTCTTTACGTTCATTCAATGTGCAATTCTGTTGACAACATCCAAAAGAATTCTACGTTTAAAATATTAACAACAGATACTATTGCTCCTTTTAAAGCACTCACCTGAGGTATGTTACCAAAGGCTTCAAAATGCAGATATTACTTTTTTGAAACCTTGACTAGCATGACAAATGTCAAAAACGTCCAAATTATGATGGAAACAAACATTCTGATTACATTACATTTTTGAAAACAATTTTTTACTTTTTTTCGGTTCAGCCAAATGAATAAACATACATACATACACACGTTCATCAACAATGTTAGGTAGACCGCCTCCTATCTCCGAGCCAATTTTCAGTAAACTGAAGAAAGCAGAATTTTACCGATATATCTTAAAAGTGAAGGTAAAAAGGCAGTTATTCTTATTTAACTTTAGATCTTAGTCTCATTGTGAATCATCTTTTTTTCAAGTAAAATAACAACGTGTGGGTTAAAAAAGATATTTTTTCATTTCTAACTCACAAGGATCACCGCAAATGAATTTGCTTGATTATCAAAAAGTTAAGTTCATTACAGTAGATTTCATCGTGCATTATTTCGATTAAACCAGTCAAAACCACTCGCTAAACGCTCAAGTCATTCATTCCAAACACTCGCTCCAATTACTAAAAAACGCTCAGAAATTTTCAAAACGTTTCGAATCAATTCTAAATGATCTACTATTCCATCAAATCGCTCAAATAAATGCAAGATATTGATTATTTTTAAGCGTCCGGTTTGTTTGGGAAGACACAAAATCAGAAAAGTACGTATTTTCTATCAAGGGGAAGTAATAAGTTAACGATAATTTCGTCAAATTGGGCGAAATTATCGATCAGGCTTTACCTCCCTTGATATTCATTCAAAAAATCGATTGACAAAACCATTCAATATCATTCGGAAATCATGTTAAATTTATTTACCTTGTCAATACGCGATGTTGGTTGTCTTTTTGCCTGATGGATACACAGTTAATTGCTAGTATTTTGAATGCCCAGATGAAAAAAATAAATGAAACAAAATAGACAAATATAAATGACAGGCGTAACAATTAAGAGTTAAAGAAAATACATATGGATTACATGTACCTTAACTTTATTGAAGTAGTAATCGTAGAGAATACGTTTTGCGTTCTGTGTTGCCTCTAACCGCCGTTTGTAGTATGGTAGATGCAGTAAAAATGGTAAGTTAGACAACAACGTGTTCGTTGCAGCGTTAAGAAAGAAATCTTCTCCAGATGTTATCTCGGTAAAAAGTCTAACGTGTTCATCCGTAGCCTCTTCTCCAATAAGCTGTTAGGAAAGAAACCTTGTCTCTGATAGCGACGGTTTCAGTATAGGAAATTGAAATGAATTATATTCTGCTAAGACTGCTTTCATACAAAAGAAATTTGAATTTACATTTTATAGCGTTTAACACAATGCTCATATATATTTAAATCCTACATCGTGTATTCGTCAGTAATACTAGGCATGGCTTCTTAGGGAAACAATAGTTAACCCAAGGACATACCCCCGTAAACTCGACACATGTCACTTGACCGGGTGAAACTTTCACAAAATGGTCATAGTGTCCCATCTTGTGAATATGGTTGGGGTTTTGGAATATCTTGATGTGTCGCGGTAAAGGAGGACATACATGAAATTTCCACAAAAAAACAATTACGGTTATGTCCCACAAATCGTTGCAGTACATGCAATTTGGCTTTTTAAGGAATCGCTCTTATTTAATTTCACAGTTTTTCTTTCTTTTTTGTACATCTTTTTCAGTATATTTGTCATTGAAATAAATATATGTTTTTAATAGTCTGTTACCAGAAGTAAGGCGTTGTCTTCATGCGTTCGGGTTTTTTTTTCTTATTTTTTTTTCTTATTTTTAGGTCTTGTTTAAGATAAAGTTTCCATACAAGTAACCTTTATCCAAAGTGGGTCATAGTCAGATATTTTTATCACAGGCCAACAATGTCGTAGAATGAAGATACATGACATGTACTTTTAACTGTCTTTCATTGCACACAAGTATGTGTCAAGGTCTTATAAGTATAAGTTTTTGTGGTCTAATGAACATGACCGTTTACATCAGTTTGAAGAAAAAGTTTAAGTTTGAAAAATGTGTTTTCAAAGCCATCGTCATTGCGCAATTGGTAGCGCGGCCGCCTCCAAATCTCGGGGTCACGGGTTCGATCCTCGACGACAGCCAAATGGTCGATAATCGTAGACTTATGTGGGATAGCAGCTAGAGGCTAGGAAAGGCTTTAATGGCAGCACTGCTGTGAAAAATACCAGGAATATATTGTAAGGTGCTCCAGCGGTCGCAATATAACTGAAAAATTGTTAGGAGAGTTAAAAACCATTCGAGCAAAGCAAGAAGATAGAAATAGATAGATAAAGGAGTTCAAATTGTTTTTTTTAGATGTGTGTTTGTACTAGGTCAAGAAATGACAGACACCCAATTGTATGTATAGTCACCAGACACTGAGATATAATTTCAATATTATTGCGGTTGCATTTAATTCCGGCGCAAAAAAAGGAGAACAGTCGAAGATTTATTTTTTTTTAACCGAAACATATTCATTTATATTTTTGGACTACCAAATATTAACGCCCGGTTTTTGTCATTTTACGTATGCTTTTAACGACTCGAAAACGTACATTTTCTGCAATAATATCCGTTAACGTATTCCAATACGGCCCGAAATCGTATTCCTCAAAAATACTTTTTAAATACTTTTGGATAATGAAAATTCGTATTTGGTACGGAACAACGCACACAAATTAAACGGATCGTTGACAACGTCACTCGAAAAAAAAAATTCCCTCCTACAGAAACTCATTCAGAATGTAGTTAAAATCGCCATTGGCATATAATAATAAAAAAACTGAAAGTACTGATGGCGGGCGTTTCTGTTGGCATACTGGAGTGATAAATCCGTTCTTTTCGAAAAAAAGAAATTGTACAAATTTGTAAAAGAACGATAAACAGAAAATGTATCGACCCAAATTTTCCCACTCCCTATCTGTTCATTTTTTTTAATTGTTATACGCCACCGGAGGTAGTCGTATATTGGCATCGCCTTGTCCGTCCGTACGGCTGTCCCGATGTCGGGACGTCCTAACGTCTTATGAACGCAACTCCTCATTAATTTATGGACCGAATTGAATGGACCTTCCACTGAAGGTTCCTATTCATTTGACCTAGCGCATATTCTTAAAATATATTGAAATTCTGTCGGGTCGTGTAAAAAGGGACTAAATTAATATACAATTTCTTGTGAGCTCAACTTCTCCTGCCAGTCAAAATTTTTTCCGAACTTTTTCTATACCCTTGGACATATTGAGCTAGTTTTTGGTGTGTGAAGCCGCATCAAGGAGTTACAGAACAATTTCGAGTTTGTATCAGCTCCATTGATTGTCCAGTAAGATACGGATGCTGAACCTAAAAAATAACTAGGAATTTTCAGTTTTCTAAACATTTTTTCAAAACCCTTGGACATATTCAGCTATTTTTTCATGTGTGAACCCATATTAATGAGTGACAGAACAAGTTCGAGTTTGGTTTCGGTTAATTGATATTTAATGGAAGATACGGATGCTGGTCTTAGAAAACTACCAGAAAATTTCATTTGCCCTGCTTTATCTATATCCGCGGACATAATGAGCATATTTTTGGTTTGTGACAGAACAAAGTTGAGTTTGGTTTCGATCCATTGATTTTTCTGGAAAAATGATGCTGGACTTATGTGATTATTGTTTGAATTGGGTTTTAAGCAGTTTTAAGCTGGTATTTCTCTCGCCAGTACTACCATGATATAACTCCATGCTTCCAGCTGCTATCTCACATAGGTCTACGATTATCAGCCCATTGGTGAGATACAAATCGTCTGAACGGGTGAGTACCGCCGTCCGGCATCGAACCCGTGACCTCTGGATTGGCAGTCCGAGCCGCTAACAAATGCTCTGTTGCGGCGGCTGGATGCTGAACTTCGAAAAAATACACAAGGAATTAACAGTTTTCCAATCATAGCTTTCTACATGTAAAGCTTTTGACATATTGAGATTTTTTTTCTGGTGTGTGAGCCTGTATCAATGAGTTACAATGTACAGAAAAAGATTTAGTTTGGTTTCGGTCCATTGATTTTTTAGGGAAATATGGATTCTGTACTAATTTCTTTGTTTGGATGGAGTTTTAAGTCGCTTTTAACAATCTTTCACTTATATTGCGGCCGCTGGAACACCTAACGATGGATTCCTGGTGTTTCTCCCGCCAGTACTACCATAACAAACTTTCCTAGCCTGCAGCTACTACATGTATCTCAAATAGATGTACGATTTTCAACCTATGTTGGAGTCAAATATTCGGAAGGAATGAGTGCCGCCGTCCGCATCGAACCCGGGACCTCTAGGATGACAGTCAAACACGCTACCAACTGCGCTATGACGGCGACTGGATGCTGAACTTAGACAATAACTAGGAATTTTCTGTTTTCTTAACATTTTTTCCCAAAGCCTTGGAATGATTGAGCTATTTTTTGGTGTGTGAGCCCGATAAACGAGTTACAGAAAAAGTTAAAGTTTTGTCCCGGTTAATTGATTTTCTTAGGAAGATACGGATGCTGGTTTAGAGAAATACCAGGAAATTTCAGGTTTCCGGACTTTTTTCTATATCCTTGGCCATATTGAGAAAAATGTTTGGTGTGTGAGCCTGCATCAATGAGTAACAGAACAAGTTTGAGTCAAGTTTTGGTCCATTGATATTTAGGGATGCTGAACTTATTTGTTTGTTTGTTTGTTTGAATTGGGTTTTACGCCGATTTTAACAATCTTTCAGTTATATCGCGGTGACTGGAGCACCTAAAAAAGGATTCCTGGTATTTCTCTTCCAAGTACTACTATTACACCCTCTCATAGCCCCCAGCTGCCCCCATAGCCCCAAAGGATGAGTGCCGCCGTAGGGCATCGAACCCGGGACTTTAAATTGACAGTCCGACGCGCTACCAATTGCGATATGACGGCAACCTGAAACTCGACTTAAAAAATAACTTGAAATTTCCAGTTTTCCAAACATTTTTCCATACCCTTGGACATATTGAGCTAGTTTTTGGTGTGTGAGCCAGCGTCAATGAGTTACAGAACGAGTTCGAATCTGGTTCCGGTCAATCGAACTACCTGAAGTTCTATATAGTTGTGTGAGTGAGAGAGAGAGAGGGAGGGAGAGTGAGAGGGAAAGTGAGAGAGAGAGAGAGAGAGAGAGAAAGAGAGACAGACAGACAGAGGAAGAGAGAGAGAGACAGACAGACAGAGAGACAGCCAGAGAGAGACAGAGATAGAGAGAGAAAGAGAGGGGCTCGTCACTCAATTAGACTTGTATGGTTCTATTGAATAAAAGAAAAGACAATTAAACTATCTTTGTATAATAATACTTGTAATGCTTATCGATTTTCAATCGTCAAAATTAGAATTATGTTCTCATCTTCCATGAAAATTTCAATAAAAGGATCTTAATTTATTCTCTCGAGAGTCTTTTTCTCAAATGCAAAAGAAAATGCACGTGTTGATATGAAACATCTGTAATAAAATGTTATTGTTACACATTTCCTGTACGCGTTGTATCGGTATTTTATGAGTAATCCGGTATTTACATGATCTGGCCACCGTCGTATATTCTGTATGGACGTGCGACGCACGGTACTGTTCCACTTTGTAATAACGTCACTCCCTGTGTTTTAAAACTTATCATTGCAAGACATCCTAACTCTCAACGTTCTTATTTCTTTTTTCAGATTTCCCCCTTTTTTTTGAAGAATAAGGCCTAAACCTTGGCAGTTTATACATCACGCTAAAATTACATGTACAAACTATTTTGGTATCATTTCGTTCAAATGAGTTTCAATTTGTAGTTTAAGAAAAAAAAAAGAAAAAAAAAAAAACGCGTGTAACATTTAACACAAATACATCACCGAAAGATAAACATCTCATATTTCATACACACTGATAATGTTTAAAGTGCTTGAAAATACAACAAATTTGAACTGGTAAGTCAACCGACAATTGTACTAATAGCGATCGAATTTTAACCACAAAGAAAAAATACTGCATTATGTTTAAAAAACAAATGAAGCGTATCATCAAATATTAAGTTTGTTTTGTTTGTTTGAATGGATTTTACGCCGCTTTCAACAATTTCGCAGTTATATCGCGGCGGTCGGAGCACTTAACAATGGATTCCTGGTATTTCTTTCACCTGTACTACCATTTCACCCTTTCCTAGCCTCCGACTGCTATCTCACATAGGTTTACGATTATCTACCCATTGGTGAGAGACTAACGTCGGAAAGGGTATTTGCCGCCACCGGGGATCGATCCCATGACTTCCAGATTAGAAGTCTTATGCCTAACCAACTGCGCTATGGTGGCGGCTCAAATATTAAGACGCAGAACAAATTGTGATTTTTTAAAATACATTTTCATTAAAACGGTTTAATTGCAACCGCCGTCATTATGTTTTTTTCTATTCTTGTGCTCTTAAAAAAATAGCTGTTCCTTTTTTCATACGAGACTTTAAAATCAACTTAAGAAATATTATTTTTTTCTTGATAATCATTTTAAAATTTCAAGAAACAAGAACATTTAAAAGTAATAATAATCATATGAATATTATTATTATTAGCTACACGCTGTTGGTTCGAAATGATCATTGCAATAAGAATACGGTGAGATTTTACAATGTTTGATTTACTTCTGCGTTTTAACTTTACTAATGTGCAAAAGAAGCGTCAGTGAAGGACAGTGGTGAGAGAAGTCTACTATAACACACTCCCCATTAAGAGTCATCATACATGTATATTGTTGACGATGAGCCTATCTAGGCAATTATTTGCTTTCTGAACTAACCGAGTCGGTACAATGCCGACATAAATGGCTCAAAGCCCATTCCGGACTAGCCCCCATGTTACTAAACGAACTGTCCTCAACCGAAGCATCGATGAAAAATATCCGACGTGAGCCTGTCTCGAACCCACGCGGACAAGTAATACTTAAATAAATTGTTGACAAGACCAGTGCGCTTACCACTGAGCCAAAGAAGATCTTCCTTGACGCAGGTGTCAGACATTGTATTTTAACCAACGAAGCTATGCAGGACAGTGATGAGAGTGGCCTCCCATAACAATACATTCTGACAAACCAATGCCTTAAATAGTCAAAAGACAGATATTTAGCCCTAAAACTTTGAAGTATAATAAATTCGTATATACGGTTTCTTGTCTGGGTATATGACGATTTATTCCCGGTAGTAAAAATGATGTCAACCCTCTCCTACGGCTCGGGTGACATCATGTTTTCCAGCCGGGAATAAATCGTCATATACCCCGGCAAGAAACCGTATAACTAATAGTATCAGAGGAGCCTACCAGTCCAGTATTTCCATTCACCAATTTTTTTGAGTGATTTCCCGTAGAACATATGAAACAAGCGGCAAAAAACTCGCTCGGATTATACCTACGCGAGCGAAAGATTCGCCAAGTCTCAAAATTGAATATTTTTTCATGTTTAAAAAATTCTTTACGCTATCTACAAACCATGAAGAATCGTTATATCGCGCCGTTTTCATAATGCACAGTTGTCAGACAGATACAGTTCTTGAAATAAGAGTAAATTGAACAAAAGTAAACTCTACTATTTTAAAAAGAAAAAAAAACTATGAACATCTTACTTAGTTGTTCATACATAGTAACACTGAGGACGAGTTAAGGTCGGACGTTACAGTTTTGGGGAGACAACTCGCCCAGAAAAAAATTGTGAGGGGGCCTTGTTAAAATGAACTTTATATGAAGTTGCGCGTGCACAGTGGAAGGCTTTTTTTTTCAAACAGTCGTAATTTTGTCAACCTACACACAGGATTGTCCTGAATTCAAAATAAAAACGTTCGCGAAACATTTCCGAAACATACGACTGCTAAGAAAGGTTCACTTTCTAAACGTTTGCAAATGTTTTTGCATCCTGAACTGCAGGGTTTGGCAATTATTACGAGGGACAAAATGAAATCCGGTCATGCGTTCAGAATAACGAATCACAAACGATCATCCTAAAAAAGGAAGTCTGCATTACCGTGTAAAGTATATCTAATGAGTGTTTTACACTTGTGCTTCGTTATTCAAACGAAATACGGGCGGCGTTGATAGACCTATCACAAGCCATGCATTCAGGATGACAAAACGTTTTTGCTATTTATACCCTGCATTGCTCGCATGTGCATGAGCTAAACGTTTACTTCGCTTTGTTGTCCTGAACGCAAGGCTGTCACGTTCTCTTCATCACCGAAAGGGAATGTTTGAGTTCGGGTCAAATTGTTGTAAGTAGAAAACTATCATATAATGGATGCTTATAAAAGGAAGTCATCTTTCAGTTATTTGAACATTGCTTGAAAAGGAGAAAAATATGCTTTTTTATTTACGACTTCGATAAAAAATGATACGGGATGACGAATCATATCCCATAATAATAAGATTTTGCCACTTGGATGCGATTTCTCTCCTTTTCAGTTTACTTTTCTGCACTGTTTACTGTCTGTTCGTTTTTCACTATTCTTTTTTTAAATTTTCAAAATGATATGACTTTTGCCTATGAAGATCCTATACATTACGTATGTAACACGTTGTAAAAACGGAAAAGGAGACAGCGTAGAAAAAGGACAATTTCAACCTTCATTTCTTCTCTCTAAATTTCCATCTTTATTTGATTCCGTTTATGAGTGTTTGTAAGAGTGAAAACGATAATTAGATAGCAATTATTAATATTCCATCAATAGCTTTGCCAACATTGAATATTTCAATAAGCAATGATTTCAAAAAGCTTTCGTATTATTCGAAGAGCGTATGTATTCGAGAGTTACTGCGTCTGCTCCTTGACCAAGAAGGCCCGAGATCGGGTATAAATACCGGCGATTGTACTTTTTCCTTTATTTGGCCCTGAGACTGTTGAACTCTTCTTTAATCCACAGAATCAAGAGGGATCAATGTAAAATTTGGGAAATTGTTTCCAAACCATTGTAAAATAAATTAGGTTAAAATTATCAACATAATCACAGAATTCTAAAATCTTTAAAATCAATCGAAAGTCATGTTTTCTATCTTTTTTTTGTTTCAATCGAGTAATAAACCACCTTATCTCCCGTGGCAACTGAAATGACATATCATTTCTATATGTAATTGCCTCATATAGAAAATGAGTTTATCGGGGAAAACCTCGTGTTTTGATAAGGATAATGGCCGTGCATGTGGCGGATCCAGAGGGGATGGTGTGTTCAGTCTCTGGTTAATTCGGCAAAACTTTGGTAATGATGTGAAATGACTACCCCCCCCCCCTTAAATGTAGTTTAAACCCCGTTACAGAAATCCTACAACTGCCATAGGCGTTACCAAGTGTATCAAAATTACAAATGTTTTTTTATTCTTGATTGGGAAATCAGGGGACGTAACAATGCCTGGAAAAAATCAAATAAGATTTATTAATTATGGGGGTACTGTATTTCAAACGTATGAAATTGACAAAAAGTGCCTGGATACATATACTTTTCTTTATTAATTTCTGTTGTACTATAGTTGGGCTAATTTTCTATTGACATATTTCGAGTTTATTTAATATAAGTGTTTGCTTTTTTTGCCTTCAAAAAAAATATTCACTTTTTATCTTTGAGGAGCATTTAAAGCAAAATGTCCGCTTGTCACTTATTTATGCCCTTACTAGAAAGTGTATTATATTTTTATGTTTACCATATCTATGGCTATAAATATATGTTAATTTAGCACATCAGCATTGTGATTGGTCGGTGTAATTAACATTTTTTTTTGATATTTTCGAAAACATGGCCACCTTAAGAAAAATGTAAATATTTTCAAAATATGCGTGGAAAGCTACGTTGATATTTTCAATATATCTGTGCATGTGAATGCTCTAAAACATACATCTGTTTCGCGGATATCTGGAAATCCCCCGAAACTGTAACGGCCCTCCTTAAGTCCACTAAAATTGAATCGATAGTAGTAGACAAAGCTTTATTACGACAGGTACTCGTTTGTTATGTTTAATAACGATATATGTAGGACGTAAACAGTCCATCCTTTAATGAAACAATAACCGTGTGAATTTAGCGATTGGACAGTTTATAACAGATGGCAGCAAAGGTACTTACTAGAATAGAGACCACATTTATAATTGATCTTCGCATCAGTTCCACCACCTCAAAGTCTTGTTCATTGAAACTGTCGATTTCATTAAGTAATCTTGTTAACTCCTCTTGCACAATACTTTCGAACGTAGCAACACCACTACCATACATATGCAGACTTTTAACGAATGCCTTTTTCCCATAACGGTGCTCTTTGTCTAACGGTCTGAAGGAAATGCTGTCCATAAATCCAATATGACTGCCTATAAAGATGCTTGGTCTGAAATTGAAAAACTCGCTGTCTCTGTTGAATGCCTTATTCACTATGTCAGGCGTGTTCAGTACAATTGTATATGTATCGAATAGTTGAATTTTGAACATTTCTCCATAGCGTTTTGCAAAATCATAGAACTGTTCATGGATTCGAGTTGGTTTGATTTGTAGTGCCGCACCAATCAATGGTAAGCCTCGCGGTCCTGGTATCTCTCTCATCGATCTTTTCGAGCTTAGATATTTGTAGAGGATTGAAACAAATATGATAACGATCACTGTTTGCACAAGAAGTTGATCCATCTGGCCCTGCAACAAAATACAAAAATACTCTTTGTTTAAAACCATTATCAAAATCAGTTCAAGCAAACAAAAGGAGCAGTGAAATTATTGTGGAAATATACTTTTGGCTGTAATTTATGCATATTTTTACCAATTGTTGAAAATCTTATAAATATGACTTCGTAAGACTACATGCTGCATGAGAAGGTATGCGGAATTCTCATGTGTAAGACCCTTAATAAGTTGACTAAAAGAATTTCACTCGTTTTGCCTTGTAATATATTGCAATTTAAATTTGGTCACATAAGATTGGTTTCATTTTTCAAGTCCTACACATTCCACTGATAATTCGAGATACGACGTGCGTAGCCTTGTGTCAATAGTATATGTTAATTCGAGTCATTAAATCGTAGATCGAAATGTGTTAATACAGTTTGAATGCGAAAAGAATGTGATTGCCTTTTAAACTTTTAGAAACAATTTTTTCCCGTAATATACCTATTCCTCCGTAACGGTATTCTACTTTGATAATTAGCCTTTTCTTTGTCAGATGATTTGATCTTGAAAGATGGGAATTGATGGGATGGATCAAAACCATTTTTATTGCTGGCTCATCGCCCTGTCAATGCATCTAAATCACACGCTATTATCACATAAATACACCGATATCGTTTAATATATTTTGAAGTCTTAAAAAATGATCAACATTTTATTTAAACTTACCAAATTGTACCCAAACTTTAAATGCTGGTGGTTATGTTACCAGTCTATCTTCACCAGCTCCGTTTGTTAAACTAGTTTCTATTGGTTGCTTTCGAAAATCTGTTTTGCCGGTATTTCGTGACGTCACTACCTTTTGTTATTCGATTCGTTTTACATGTATCGAGAAGATCGACACATTTGTCAAAATTTATCTATCCGCGTTTAAAGGAGAGATCTGAGGTTTGTATAGACTTGTTTTGATGTAGATTGTTGTCAGAGATGGTTTCACGCCCGTGTTTGTATTATCTTTGTTGTATTTGGTGATTCTGATCGGTTTCATTGATTGTCCTTTGATTTCGCGGCCGATGTAAACAATTACCCCACCCGCGTGGTCTAACACTAACCGGCATGAGTTTACACTAATTCACTTTGTTTTGCAGGAGCACTAGACTGGATGTAGAGATGAAGTGATGCGTTTGTTTGGAGCACTCAATTCCATAAATTGGTAGGTTTTCTCCTTTACATGTGATGCTTTGCACTATTAGATGTTTTAATATATGTGCCAAATCAAATCGATGTTGAGATGCTTATGTGTTTTATTTTGTACATTTCAGTTTGCGGTTATGACCATTGAGATAAATAAACCGATTGATTGAGAATATTGGACTTGTAGTCATCCGTACTCCGGACCAAAACCCAAATCCGAAACACCCTTTGTTGTTCATACTTGGTACCAACAACCTAGGTTATAGTTAATTCAAAAATGCGCTGTAAGTTTTCAGATGGGATAATGAAATAACGATAATTTCGTCCTACTTGATAGTTCGACGTACCCGCCCAGCCAATGGATATACTATTACACATTGCGTCTTCGTATATTTGATAAAAATGACGTTCCTACCGTAAGTATAAATTCCCAAAACAACATGACGGTTCGTGAGTTGGTGAAATGTTTGTAGGATATCATATATTTTTGTTTCATAAATGAAGTAAAACTAGATCAATCTTTGATGATTGTTAAGCGAAGCGACTCGTAAACTTTTACGATTTACCTTAACTAAAAGGTCATTAGTATTTAAACCAGAACGCTCGTAACACGGTTCGGGGATTTGTGTGTATGCTGAACCTCGTTGAAAACGCGTCATCTTCTTTTTATGTTAACAAATTAACAAAAAAATGATAAACATTCAGAAAAAATGCATTTGGTGCTTTAGTGTCCTGAAAGGTAGTCTAGATTTTTAAGGTCTTACCGTAGTTACAGTTAACAACATCGTGAAATTGTCAAGATGAATGATTTTAGAATGACTTTGGAATAAAATTGAATGAGTATGTGTATTGAGTTTTGAGTGAAATTAAAGAAATGTAATCGAATAACGCTAATTTTGTTCAGAATGAAAAATATTAGCGATATGTATTTCCCCCTTTTCATAAAATATGCATACAAGTTCTATAAAAAGCTTCCCTTTTCTTCAAGAACCTATCAGACGCGTAAAATTTCATATATTTTTGTCAGTGAAATCGCGGTTCTCCTAGTTATATCTATTTTTAATGTAGATGTCGATCTAATCTTTTTTACTGATTTTGGAGCATTTTTACTGGTTTGAGCGAGGGTTTGGAATAAATAAATGGATCACTGAAAGAGCGATTTAGAATGATTTTGATTGAGATGATTGTCAATTGTACGGTGTTACTAACTGTATTACGAAAGTATAGTCGGCTGCGATTGATTTATTGAATATTGATTTTAATTGTGCGAAATGGCATAAAAATCAAATTTGCAAAATACCTTTATCCCTACTCATATTCGATTTGTAAACAGTTTGTATCGAAAATTGCTGGAATAAATAGAGCTTCAGATTTTCTCTGAATATGAATTGACGCTTCATTCTTGAGAGTATCAAGTGTAGGGATAAAGCATAGTCAGTATTTAGGCGTAATACAACTGATTCTAACTTTGATATTTTCAAAAGTTTAAGAAATGAAACCCAGTACGCAATTTCTAAAGCCAAACAAAGTTATTTTACAAATGCATGTAATGAATACAAAAACGATTCAAAATCTCTTTGGGAATGTTTGAAAAAAAAACTAGTTTTCCATTTAAGAAGAATAGCTCATCCTCTAGTAATAATATTGCTCTGAACTTAGATGGTAATTTATGTTTTGATAAGATGAAGGTAGCCGATGGCTTCAATACCTTTTTTACTACTGTTACTGCCAAACTTGTGTCAAATCTTCCACAACAATTATTTAACTTTGGTAGTGATTTTGTTAATTCTTTCTATGCTAAAAAAAGGAGTCATTAAACATAGCTTTTCATTTTCTCTAGTCAGTGAGAATACGGTTGTGAAATATCTTGATTAGTTACATGCTGGCAAGTCTTCTGACTTAGATGGTATTCCTGCACGCTTTATTGTTGACTGTTCTTCGGTCATTGTTTGTCCCCTAACACATGTTATCAACTTGTCTTTAATTCAGGGAATTTTACCCCCACATCTAAAACCAGCAAGAGTTGTTCCTTTATATAAGAAAATCGATAAGAGTAATTAGGAAATTATCGTCTTGTATCAATTCTTAGCATTGTTTCTAAAATTTTTGAAAGAGTTGTATTTGACCAAGTTGAAAAATATTTAAACGCAAAGAACTTATTATATGATTTACAGTCTGGTTTCAGAAAGGGCTACTCAACAGATACCTGTGTTACTCATCTATCGGACTATATTAGAAACCAAATGGACAAAGGTTATTTTGTAGGAATGGTTCTTTTAGACTTGCAGAAAGCTTTTGACACAGTAGACCATGCTAGACTCATCATGAAACTTGGAAATATGGGCTTTGCCAAAGATATCATTGTCTTCCTTAGCAAGTATAACCTGTTGGGTTCCACAAGGATCTATACTTGGACCCCTACTTTTTCTAATATACGTCAATGGTATGCCTGATGTTGTTAAAGACAAACTTCTTCTGTATGCTGACGATTCTCCCTGTCCAATCGAGACACTTTCTGATGATCTCAATCGTGTAAGAAATTGGCTTATTGACAACAAATTGTCTTTACATCTTGGTAAAACAGAATCTTTTATTTTTGGATCAAAACAAAAGCTTAAATCTAATAAGACCAATGTCAGATGCAACCATAGTTCACTTAATGTAAAATATGTGGGTGCTGTTCTAGAACAAAGCTTATCAGGTGAGCCAATGGCGATTTCTTTATTACAAAAAGCAAATGCTAAATTGAAGTTTCTTTATCGTAAAAGCAATCTCTTATCATTTCACACCAGAAAATTATTAGTGTCATCCTTGATCCAATTTCTTTTGACTATGCTTGTGTATTCTGGTACTTTAATCTGAGTAAAAAGCGGACTAACAAACTTCAAATCATGCAAAATAAACTGATAAGGTTTGTGTTGGAACTGCACCACAGATCCATTATCAACGGAACTCACTTTTAAACTTTAAACTGGCTGTCAGTTGAAAAACGTTTTGAACAAATAACTCTTACAAACGTTTTCAAATTTAAGAACGGACTTGCGCCAGACTATCTGATGGATCAATATGAAGAAGCGGCCACCTCACATTCTTATAGCACGCGATTCAGTACAAGTGGTTGTTTTGCTGTTCCAAAGGTTGGGACGCACGGAAGAAAATCATTTTCTTACGTGGGCTATAGCCTTTGGAAAAGCCTTCCAACAAATATTAAAACGTGCAAATCTCTCCACATGTTCCAAGCAAACCTTAAAGAACACTTTCTTGAAAATCTGTAATATTTTACATACAACTCTTTGATATAATGCTTAGAAATGACAACATTAATTTTTCTACGCCTGTCTGCGATTTAATTGATTTACATTTAATTGTAACATCATCAACTCAATGATAGCAAATTTAACAGTATAACACCATGTGTCTCTGTGTCAGCCACACCCAAACAGGGGACCAAAATGGGATTAAGAGATATCCTATCTCTTTTTTGCGTTATCCCAGGTTTGGATGTGGCAGACATGGTATGGAAAACGCACTGTGATGTATTCACTTTATATATATATATATATATATGTGTTTTCTTAATATTTACTATGTACTGTCATTTCCTATTTTACCTGAATAAAATCTATCTATCTCTATATATTTGAAGTTCATTCAATAAAGGGCTGAACAGTTTATTTGCACTTTGTACCTACGAGGGGATAAGTTACAGAGATTGACTAAGGGATGAATTACATTGCTCCTCGGAATGATCCCCTTATAATACGCACTTTACCCTTCTCACTTTTAACAGAGTGTGTGATAAAGTGTTCAATTCCTCTCTATCTTTATCTTGGTCTATTTGTCTCTGTCTGTCTGTGGTTTATCTACATGTAATTTTCTGAAACTTGTAACTGCAACTTTTCAGTATGCAATTTAACCATTAGATGTTTTAATCATTTCAAATTAGGAACATGCTAACGTGTGTTGCAAAGTGCTTTTCACATTTACATTTGGTTTTTTTTCATATTATTTTATTTCATTTAATTCTTTTTTAAAAATGGTACAATACAGAATCTTCTACATACTTAACAAGTAGCCTATAAGCTGTCATAGGCGTGCCGATTTTAAAGCGTCGATTTGGTCCGTGAAGGCTCACAAATTGGAGCATTCGGAAAATCGCTCGGACTTTTCCGTAACTTGAAAAGTACCTCGGACGTAAGTGTAGTAATTTTGGCTCATTTTTTAGGAAATTCGGCTCCTGGTGGTACTTCGGTTAATACGCATAAAGAAAATCACATTTTCTTAATTCTTTCCGATCGTCTTTCGAGATCTTTTGGGCATATAATAATTTGATGACAAAACACATTTGTTATCAAATTATGATATGCCCATTATTATTCTTTCGTTAATTTTGTTTTATGCAACGTCATCCTTGGCGGGATCGTTTATCTTTGTGACGTCACATAAACCCACGTGCGAAATGGCGCGCTTTCATGGCTGCGCCCGTATTATTCCCGAGGTCTATTCCGTAGAATTACCGAAGGTTCCCGATTGAAATCGGAGCGTACATTAATATTCGAAGGGAGGTAATAAGACTCGTGTTATCTCTCATAAATTTCATTCAAAACTCACTCAACATATTCATTCTATATCACTCGAAATTATTCAATTTGTCAATAACATGACGTTATTAAATTTATTAAAATCGCGAAATTGCCTGTCATTCCGATCAAAACCATTCTAAATCGTTCACTCAGCGCACCATCCATTCATTCCAAACACTCATTTAGACTATTCAAAACGCTCCAAAATCACTGAAAATAATAAGATTATCTACAACATTCAAAATAAAAATTGGTAGTAAAATTTCAAGATTTTACTGAATTATTTGTATTTTGTAAGCGTTTTATTGGTTTTTGAAGTCATTGAAAGCTATTCATAGATATTACGAGGGATGTTCAATATTTATCCGGATGGGGTCAATGAATCATCTATGATTTATCGCTATCTGAAAAAAAATACTCATATCAATTGGACACTATATATGATCAAACTTGCCAAAATCTGAAGCAGTTGAACGATGTATATTCATTTCACACGCAAACAAAAGAACATGGGTATTAGGTGGCGGCGCACAGCACATGACGCTGGCGACGTTGTCGAGAATTGAGACATTTGGTGTTGTGTAATTTAGCTTGTCACGACCCGTTATTCATGGAAGAAGGATGAATTCAGTGTTCCTGTAATTAATTAAGCTGTACTTGTATGGTTTGTATAAAGCTTAAATCAAATGGTGCGACATCAAAGTTCTCAGAAAAATACCCCTTAGTTAATCGCCAAAATCTTCCAGAGACTCGGCAATTGACGTCCCTGCAGTTGCTTTGTCAATTTTCTCTCTGTCCGTTCTTCTTTTTATCTCACGGGGCAAGGAAGCGTCTTTGCCGATTAATGTTAAGCATTTGGAAGAATGAACCATTCCCTTTCACCGTTACAAGTGTTTGTTTCATGTCTTTCGTTATTTGGTGTATAACGAATAGAATAATTAAAGATAAAAAAATTCGAGCATTCAGTTGACGTCGTCTAAAAAGTTCTGAAACACTTACCCACCACTATTTAAACGAACCTTATCGAAAAACTGAACGGTCAAATTACTTCAAATTACGACAAGGCATTTGTAATACTTACATATTCCAGCAACGCAATTAATTTTTCAAAAGTTTCAACGGTTAAAACAGAAAGAATATTTACAAACGAAGACCTAATATATGAATTATCTTATCTGCTGCGCCGGGTACTCGTTTCCATGACATTTTCTATGGCAAATACATGCGTGCTATGTTCGATAACTTTATCAATTTTACATGACAATATGTAGATTGAATGATACTAAATTCATTTTGATTGCTTCAAAAATAAAATTTTGCAAGGCAAAATCCGGTTATTTTTTTAACAACCCTCGTATATGCATATTTTATCAAATAGGAGGTAATGGATATCGCTTATTTTGATTAATTTGAACAAAGTTATCGATATTGGATAGCCTACCTTTAATTAAACTCAAATCTCACTTAGTGCACTCTTTCAATTGCATTCTGAAATCATTCCAAAATCATTCACCTTGTAAATTTAACGATGTTATGAACTGTAACTGTACCATTGGCAATAAAAATAACTTTTCAGAAAACAGTCAAATGGTGGTATTACAGTTAATAACATCATGAAATTGACAAGGTGAATGATTTTGGAATGATTTCGGAATGAAAATGAATGAGTGTGTGGAGCGAATTTTGAGTGAAATTAAAGAGAGGTAATCCAATATTGCTAATTTTGTTCATGACGAACAAAATTAGCGATATTAATTACCTCCCTTTAATAAGATATACGTTTTTTTCTGATTATACGTCATCGTGGACCAATCAGACACTTTATATTCCACACCAGCTAATAAAATCGTTGAAGAGAAAGATCGAATTGATTTTACTGTTGAAAGTCTTGAACGGTTTCTGAATGTTTTCTTATGATTTCTTAGCATAAAATTCTAATATATAAATCAATCGACTTCTGGTAATGTTAATCCGAAGCAGGAGTTGGATTATTTGCCTGGTAAAATAACAGAAATAAAATCAGAATCAACTGTCGGTATATCAATAAGAAAAAATGTTTAGCATTTAACAGATTGAACAGACGTGTCAGTGAACTTAATTATAATTTAGCAGTATATTGCAAAAATTGTCGCAATTCGCGCTAAAATAGCACCTACCCAAACCGCCCTGCTGTTTTACGTAGATTGTCATTATTGGCTATATTAAATATTTCGAGAACTGACAAAGAATGATATA
This sequence comes from Fragum whitleyi, assembly GCA_948146395.1. Taxonomy (NCBI): domain Eukaryota; kingdom Metazoa; phylum Mollusca; class Bivalvia; order Cardiida; family Cardiidae; genus Fragum; species Fragum whitleyi. The sequence goes on along the minus strand of OX411543.1, from coordinate 18,164,108 downwards.
TTGAATATCAACACCCAGCAAACTGTTTGACCATTTGATTTACAGTTAAAAAAAATCCGTGAAATTGACAAGGTGAATGATTTTGGAATGGTTTAGGAATGAAATTGAATGAGTGAGTGGAGCGAATTTTGAGTGAATTAAATGGGAAATAATCCTTTATCACAAATCTAATTCAAGATGAAGCGATATTGAATACCTCCCTTCAATAAAATATGCATATAAGTTCTATAGATAGCTTCCTATTTCTCCAAGAACCTATTAGACGCTTACAATTTTAATTATGCCAGTGAAGTCGAGAATTTTCTCTGTCCAAATTTATTTGAATTGCATTGTTGATTCTATGTTTTTCAATGGGTTTGAGCGTTTAAGAATGGAATGTGTGAGTGTTTGGAATGAATGAATAAATGGAGCGCTGGGTTAGCGATTTAGAATGGTTTTATTGAGGTGAATGTCAATTTCACTATGTAACTAACTGTATTCATGTCTGAGTAGATATGAGTGTTATCATCATTACATTGTTTTCGTATTACCAATATTGAAAGTAAACAGTGGAATATTTAGGTCTTCGAGTGAAAACAATGGCAATGTTTGATGATTTTCGTCCCATCCTGTATGAAAATGGTATCCCTCGCAACTTAAAGATAAAGGGTTGTCCGGTGCACGCCCTATTTTGACAAAAATACGACGACAAGGCATTGCAAACAACCTCAAAGTAACTATAATAACGATCAGAGTTGGCCGGAGATTAATCGCAACTCTTTTTGGGAGTAATTCCTTCTTCTTGAGTGATATCTTCTCTATCTCTAATGCGACGATGTATGGAAGAATTCCGTATTTAGTTACTACTGTATAAGAAACTTTACTTTTGGACATTCTCAAAAATTGATCGTAAGATGTTAAGTAAAACAGGTCCCAGGTTACTGGTTACTAGGTCATCAGTCTAACGTGTAAACTTGTAACTCGCTGTCTGGGAGTATCGATAGATTTAGGGGCAGTAACCAAGTTTATTTAATTGAGTGTATGGAAAATATCAGAATAAACCTAAATACTATAAATCAAAGAACTGAAAGTATTGAAGGTGGACGTTTCTATTGGCATTGTGGTAAAAATAAAGAGACGGAAAAAGAACATATGCATATAAACATATGATGAGTGTAAAATGTTTCGACCTAAGTTCGAAAGATTCAAAGTTAATGCAATATTTAAAGGAAGCACACTTTTTTCTTTTGTTAAACCTATGTTTACGGTTTATTATACAAATGAAAAATGGCTATTACATGAGGGTTTTTTTTATCTTTTATTTCTTTTTTATGTGACCCGTAACGCAAAAACGGACCAACGCAAAAAAAAAAAAAAAAAAAAAAAAAAAAAAAAATATATATATATATATATATATATATATATATATATATATATATATATATATATATATATATATATATATATATATATATATATATATATATATATATATATAGGTCAACTACAGGTCGTAATTTCAAAAATCCTTAACGCAAAACCAAGATCGTTTATTTTTGAATAGCGGGTCACAAATATATTCAGGGGCACCCAAACAATCTTTTATCACATGTATCGTAAGTAATTTAAAAAAACATGAGCTTGCGCGTGAGATGTCCAACAATTTCAAATGAGCAAAGCAAAGAGTCTGACCAGTGTGTGCATCCACACAGTCTGACCAGAGTCTTACTATACGTTCAGTAGATAGGTAAGGTCTCAAAGTATCTGTAGATCATCGAGTAATTTTATATTTACTGTATGTGGCTGTGAACGCTACCCGATGTTTGCAACTCACGCACTTTTAAATTGTTGGAAATGTTGCGCACAGGCTCAATTACTAGTTTAAAGAGAGCTTAGAATGTGCTTATGAGTGTTAATGATAATAATAATTAATAAATAAGTAACTTGAATGTAAACATCCATAAATAGCACCAACCAAATGTACATGTATAAGTAAAGAAAAATGAAATATCGCATATGCAGTTGCAGTTTTTAAGGTTAATCACATCATCGAAATTCTTTTTCTCAAAACGTAGACTTAATAGTTCGCAGTCGCGGTAACTTGTCTTGCTGAACCGAAGTTGGAACTACTTTTTTGAAAAGCTATTTATATCTGACCGGATTTTTTCTCGCGCACTAATACTGATAGACGAATAAAACGTCTACAAAAAATGAAAATACTAAAATAAATAGATATATACCGCAATACACCAATATATCAGATAACATAAGAAATAAATCATTGGATACTTTGGATGTCAAGAAACTGACTTTATCAATGGTGCCGTCCACTTTATGATTAAACTGGTACCGGGGCTCCAAAACATCGAAAAACTGCAGTTCCAGACCGATTTCTGAATTATCGGACTATTTCGTAGGTAAAGAAATCGTGAAAATTGACTCTCATCTCGATCAAATTCTTAATTGTTTACTAAACGCTCCATTCATTAATTTTTCAATTCATTCATTCACTAAACCATTAAAAGCGCTAAAAAAAATATCGCTAGAAAAATCAACGATTTGACTGACAAAATTGAATTTTGAAGCTTCTTATTGGTTCGTCAAGACAATGAAAGAAATTCATATAAAATTAATGAATATTTTATTAAAGGGAGATAATGAATTTCGTTAATTTTGGTCATCAAGATCAAAACTGGCGACATTGTATTACCTTCCTTTAACTTCCTCCACAACTCGCTCCACACACTCATTAATTACCTTTATCAAATTAATTTCAAAATCATTCACCATGTCAATTTCACGAAGTTGATGACTTAAATTGAGCTGTTATATAAAGAAAAAAACTATTAATATAAAAACCAACCCTCACATATCGTAGAATAACTTAACGGACAGTAACATATTGAAATACGTCATATCGCTGTTGGAGGCAACGCTATTGATCTTAGTCCTTTGAACAAAACTAATTTGTGTTTATATAAGTGGCTTACTTATGAGTCATGAGAGCAAATCTCTAAGAGACGTAAAAACACAGAGAGCGACTTTATAAGCTTCTTAATTCATTGCAATCAAACTAAGCTATGTAAGCATAAACTATATACAGACGAGTACATAAAAGCACACACACACACGCACATTTAGAATTGTTTGAAATGTCACGCACAGGCTCAATTAAGTTTTTGAGCGATTGTGGCGATAAAGTTGCGTTTCGAACGATTTGAGTGAGTAAGAGGACAAAGAATTGAACGGAAAGCTAGCAAGATAACTAAAAGGCCTGGATTGGAGTGATTTGTCAATTACTGTTCATAAAAGGACAATGATACCAAGTGTCATTGACATTTACCAGCAAAAATCTCATGAAGTGCTGCTAAAATATATATAGCCTGCTAAAATCAAATGACGCAAACCATATTTGTTCGTAAATTAAATTATTGTGCATGCGAAAAAGGGCTAGTCTTTATATGAAAAAATAATCGATCTTGATGTGACAGTGCGGATCGTGAAGTCTTATCTGGGTAGATTTTGATTGTTTGTTTCTTTGTTTGTTTTTGTTTTATAAAGAATTTCTAGGTTGAAAAACAGCATTCTATTTTCACCATATTTTAAACACTTTACTACCAATTCGATAGGCTTGTGCAAGATTCAGGTTTTGCATTTAAAGCACCGTGAGGCTCATTCGGATCAAATCCATTCATTGTAACTCGCTCGGTATTCCAATTATTCTTTCCAAATATTCACTCAAATCACCCCAAAACGCTTCGAAATCGTTAAAAACAACGTACAATCGACCAGAATGATCAACATTTCAATCCGATTCAATCCTAGATGTTTTGCCTCTTGTGAATTTTAAAACGTCCGAATGATCCGTGAAGACGTAAAAATTTGGATTAACGGAGATTGTTTTTAAAGAGGGGTAATACATTATCGCCAATTTCGTCCAATTTTACGATGTTGTTAACTGTACTGAAGATATTTTCTTAAAACGTGGCATATGGGATCACTCTAAGAACTTTCATTCCTTTAATATCATATTTTATTTCACACCTAAACAATTTAGACCAATTACATCGCTTATTTTGCATCACGTGAGAGTGAAATATCTAGATCCATATTGTACAACCAGAACGAGGTTACTGTGCAATACGGATTTTATTCCAAAACGAGACAACCTATATTGTACGACGAAAGTGAGACAAGCTATATTGCACGACGAAAGCGAGGCTGCAGTCCTGAATATAGATATCACCACTTTTCGCAGCCTTTTCAATGTATCAAACCCTCTGTTCGGAGGTATATAAATAGGTTTGATCTTGAGAAGATTCTTGATTTCTTCATTTGTTACATTGTTAATCATTTGTTCTCATGAAAATGTATATTTCAAGCGAAGACGGGTAATCAACCTGTTTTAAGTTAATTTCATATATAATCAGTAGGCACTTATCGACTTGACACATGGAATAAACATTTCACGTGGAATTCTATTTTTAGAACAAATGTCTGTTTAAATTTCAACATGTTCACAGTGACTTGCATTTGACGCCCTTATCCTGATCATTTTGATCTATTCTCTTTGTCTCTCTCAAATGGCGCGAATCGTTAGTTGTGGAACTTTCAGTGTATGGTGTGAAATAAAGATGTCATTTAACATGACCGAGTACAATACTGAATTCATTGGATTCGTACCCTGCAGAACCAGTCTATATTTTGACTCGGCTATCGCCTCGTCAAATATAGACTGATTCTGCAGGGTACTCATCCAATAGAATTCAGTATTGTACACGATCATGTTAAATAACCTCTTAATACGCTTCATTTTCGAATTCCATTTCTTCACAGTCATTCCTTTTTTTTTAAAAAAAAAGTCCTGAAATGTAACCTTAAACATATGTATTTCAAATTATCAGGGGTTATAAACTTTTGAAATACTAGCGTAAGGTTTTTGTTTCTTTTCATCATTGTCTTTACCGTTATACTAATATAGATTACCGTTTTGAAAAATGTCGATTTGCCTTTTGCATTTTTAAATTATTGGGCGGATGAATGGATCGAGTACCGAGCGAGCGTATTCGGAACATTACTCGGCCTTTTCCGTAAACTGCAACATACCTCGAATGTATGTAAGGCGGAGGGGTATGTAACAAAATTGTGCATTTCGTTAGGCGGAAACAGTGAAAGAAAAAATAGCGCGGAAAACAACCTGCGCAATTTTTTGGATTTACATGTATATCTTTACAGTAAATAACGGCTGAAAAACTTAATTTTTGAGAATGACGAATCATTCTCAAAAATTAGGATTTTTAAGCCGTTATTTAAAAAAGATATTCATATAAGGATATATGGTTTAAACGAGTAGCGCTGTCGACGTCGAATGCTTTCAGTCAAAGTCTCAAGGGCTAACGCCATTTTAGGGCTAACGCCATTTTAACTGAGGTCATTGAGTTTTTCCTATGTTTTCCCGTGATATTCAAAAATAGTCCGTCCATGTACATCCGAGGTTGACCGTGAGATTGGCCGAGTGGTGTTCCGAATGCCAGCGAGCGATCACATAAATAGTAAACGTTATCAAGGGAAATAACTTTTGATTCACTTTCGTAAAACGTTATTTCGTTTCCTTTCTTTATTGTTCCAATCGCCAAGGACATACAGCATGTTGTGCTCTTGTACAGCCACAGTTATACCAAATTTACAAAAGGACCCTTTTCAACATGACAGGTTCAAATTAGATTTTGGAATAACTAATTATTTTTTTCTCAATCACAGCATGGCAGTATATGTATTGTTCAGGAGCAGTCAGTGGCATTCATCTTTCCGATTGGTATGGTTGCACGAGTTTAGCAAGCGATTCGAACTTTATCAGGTAAGTGTAAGCTTTGCGCATATTTGAAATGGTTTGTAATATTACGCACAAGCACTTTTATGCACTTTTATTATATTTTACTGAATGAAAAGTATATATCATATTTCTTTCCATTCAAAAATTTGATTGTTTATGTAATATAATGTATATAGTTTGAATGATTGCAACCGAATGAAAAAAAAAAAAAAACAAAAAAAAACGATTAGTGAAAAACGCATCATGCGACAAAAAATCTCATGTTTTTCTTCGAGCTAAAATGCATTAAGTCTTTCGCGAAACGCCCTTCCATCGATATGCAAGTCCATTGTTTTCGGAACTCAAGAACGCTCGTTCTTCTTTCATAAACAATCATCGTTATTTGGTCAGGAAATAGATAAATATATAATATGTACTAAGTGTTTTGTATGGGAAAAAAATATCTAACGAGGTTGAGAGAATTGAAAATTGTCGAGGCTCTGCCGAGAAAATTATCAATTCTAACAACCGAGTTAGATTTTTTTTCACATAATACACTAAGTGCGGATTATAATTATCTTATAACCTCTATTTATCTTCTTTTCGTCGATGTTTCTAACTGATTAACTAGATTCCAATACACAAAGTATGTAATCTAAATGATAAATTGTGTATTGGGCTTTTAAGAACTTCTATATTTCCCATTCATACCATTATCGACCATTTATTAAAGGTCTAAACAGCTCATCTTAAAAAGCCTTTTTTTCGTGTAGCTTCCGTTGTCTTACTATTTTACACGTGTGTAACATCACTCTCTAAACGGTTTCAACATGGCGATATCAAACGCACATTTTCTCGCTATGTCTGTAATCAAAGCGTTTCAAAATTAGATTCTTAAAGTAGTGTACCCCTAATAGTTCTTTAACAGTATTAACCGAGGTTTCCTAATGATTTTCATAAGGAAACATCGGTCAATATTGTGAAAGAACATGAGTTCCAAAATGTTGATTAACGATTACGGGTCCACTACATCAACGTACAAAATGATCTTAGTACGAGAAAAAGAATCTGCTACACTATATGATTCGAGACAAGTTGAAAAGTTTCCAAGTTCGCTTTGAATAATTTTAATTCTAGACCCGGATAGCATCAGTTTTTCTCGAATAAAATCTCACGAAAGATCCTCTTAATATTATGACCTATTATAGAAAATTCTGTCGAGCATCCAAACACTTTATTTCCAACGTAGTGCGACCCATTTTATCAATGAATAATTGCAATCCAATAAAATAAAGAATTCTGATTGGTTTAAAGCGCATCACGTGGGGAAATCCATTGCACTTTATTTCTGTATAAAATGCAATCGGTCTTTTGGGAAACCCCCGAAATTCGATCTGCAAGTCCTGTGTTGTAGGAACTCGAATTAACCTAGTTCCCGATCATCAATGCAACATTGCTATTTAATTTATTATAGATTAAGATATTTTCGAAAGAATTTACGATTACAAGCATGCAGTTCTGATTCTGAGCCGACCTAAACGTAGAAAACAGCGAGTGGACGAAGACCTTCAAGCAACCCTCTCAACTAAGACCGACCACACCGTTTTCGTTTAAAAATACATTTCACTTCGATAGCGAGATAAACAATACACGATCTAAAAATAGACTGTGTAATTTATACGCGCAGAAAGTAGACTTGAAGCTTTAATGTTTGGCTGAGTATTTTAATAGTTTCTTCGATCTGGATGATTGCAATTATAAGGGACGAGTGTCTTTTTCACTGCGTTTATCGGGGTATAAAGTGCAATTGCCTTCGCACATGGCTTAATCATAACGCCCTACGGGCGTTATTTGCCATGTGCTAAGGCAATTGCACTTTATACCCCAATAAACGCAGTGAAAAAGACACTCACCCCTATAATAATGACGTCTTTTATTTAAGATGAACCTCCCTTCCACATAATTATGTCATTTTAAATCACTATTCATATTAAAGAGTCGAATGAATACCCACTCATATAACTCAAAAACGTAAAAACAACTCGAAATCTTTTAAGGAAGCTCATTCGGTTTTTTTTCCCACAATTAAACTTTTCCTTTAACCTGGTTTGTAGAAAGATTTTTTTTTTCGTTTTTTGAATAGAGAAAAAAATATGGTCATCGGGTTCCTTCTTTTCTATAAGTCTTATGAAAATATGTACCAAAAAGCATATCGTGCTCTTGTGTTTTTGCCTATGAAATTCTTTGAAAATACGCCCTTTATTTGAAGTTATAATTTTAGACAGATAAATATTCTTAAAGCCATTGTTTTATTTTTTTAAAAAAAGAAAACCCATTTCACTAAAAAATTAAAAAAGAAATTGGAATTTAAATGAGTTTAATGAGTCAAATAGAAGTATGACATCTTTATTTGGTCCTTTATACATTGTATATGCTTCACATTAAAATAAATGTAGTTCTACTATTAAAATTGTTCTTATACTTTCAATATAAAAGTGTCATAATAAAGAATATTTTGAAAGAAAAAGTTTGAGTCACAGTCTTGTAGTTTCATTTTTCTTTCATATCTTTAATTATTTGCTAAAATAAATGGAAGTAATTCATAAAAAAGTATTCAAATTTCAAAACACACTTTTGAATATAAAAAAATAACAGATCTGTTGGTGTTTTGGATATGGGATATGAGGTAGGCGCTCTTTCTACCATTTTCATAAGCTTTAATTGTCCTCTCCGAAAAATATGTAAGGGGTAATGTTGAATACTTGCTTCTTGTTTTCTCTGAAATCCAAATAAGAGATCACATGAGCATTTTTTAGCGGGCCTTAAACATGTATTGCGTGAAATCATTTACATGACTGACCGTAACCTCTATTAGCATACATGATATGCTAGACTGATTGTCACATGGTATCTCCGTTAGGTCTCGTTTAATTTCGTGGTCCAAGTTTCATAATATATACCAATTAAATGGCAGTGTGATGAGTAGACACTTGCCATTACACGTAGAAAGAGTAAAATATCAGAAGACGAAAGACAGTGGTTCGAGTCACTATGACAGCATATATAATTTTCCTCTAGGTTTCAATCCATTTTATAGTTTTTTTCTTTTGAATAATGTTGAAGATCACTCGATTCCCAATGAGATTTGCGGTGTGTTATAAACTATTTGTTTTGTCCGTTATTTTCTTTTTTTTTGTTTGTTTGTTTGTTTGTTTTATTTGTTTGCATTGGGTTTGACGCCTCATTTTATATTTTCTTTTCGGTCATAATGCAGGGCTGGAACATTTAACTATGGAAGCCTGGTATTTCTCTTAAGAATACCACCACGACAACTCTTCCGAAACTCCATATGCTAATCCCATTGTCATCCAAACACGAGATAACTAGTCAAATAGGGCTATAGGTGTATTTACAAAACTGAGATCTGACGTAGACGCTGGGTAAATCGCGTATAATTAAAAAGCAAATGATAGGATTTTAAGCTGATACCTTCACTGAAATTATGAAAGTACATGTTAACCTATTTTATCTATTTCGAACAAATGGCACAAGAATCTAACAATAAAAAGTTGATTTCACGGCTCACCACGCAAAATCTACCTATGACAGAATTAAAGAAAACACAATAAAAATCACAATAAAAATCAAAACACTGAAAGTACTGATGGTGAACGTTTCTGATGCCATTACACAGAGAGAGAGAGAGAGAGAGAGAGAGAGAGGGGGGAGAGAGAGAGAGGGAGAGAGAGAGAGAGAGAGCATGCAACTTTAGCATCTTCACGAGTCAAGGGGTATCGAATCTATAGCTTCTTCTCGAATAAAAAAGTAAACCGTTCGTAACCCTTGGCTCGACAAGATGCAACTTTAGTGTCTAGCCTATTCATTTCTTCTTTGAAACGATAAAACATTGAATAACAGAAAGGTTATTCATTGAAACGTTATACGTTATGGCTCTGGAAATTTTACGAATTCAATGGGTCCCCCCTTCCTCCCCCCATTTAAAAGACTGAAAAAAGACTCTCGATGATATTAAGCTCTATAAAGATCTTACGGGATTGATTTTTCCCACTGTATAACACTGGTTTCCAAACGTACACCAAATAGAAACAGTGGGATGAAATCAGACACGAACTCATGATCCCTGCATGACTAGACCTCACGACAAACAGTCAAACAGTGTGTATTAGTATAATAACATAATACAATTATTTGTAAAACCCTAACACTACACGGATTTACGATGTTTTTCGAAAGTTTGCGGCTACCCGCGATGATGAATGTATTCAAAGATTAATTTATTCATTACATAAAGGTCAAGTCATGTCAATAAACTCCCACTATAACTATTCTATTTTAGACGATTAAAAATAGCCTTGTCTCAAAGATAATCGCACATAAACAACCTTTTTGTGCCTGCAAATGTGGGTTTGACTCATACAGTTAGTTTCATCGTGAAAATGACATGGATCTCAATCAAAACCATTCTAAGTCGCTCACTGAGCGCTCTACTGATTCATCCCAAACATTCACTCAAACCTCTCAGAAACTACACAAAATGACTTAAAAGATAAAATCAACAGCTACAATCAAAATGAATATAAATAGAAAAACAATCCTTGCTTCACTAACACAAATCGAAATTGTAAGCGTCTGATTGTTTCCTGAAGAAATATGTAGCTATTTATAAAACTTGTAAACATATTTTATGGAAGGGAGGTAATAGGTATCGCTAAATGCGTTAGTCCGGAACAAAATTAGCAATATTAGGTTCCGTCCCTTGAATTTCACTCAAAGCTTGCTTCACACACGCATTCAATTTCATTCAAAATAATTCCGGAATCATTCAATAAGTAAGTTTCGCAATGTTGATTACTGTATCATAGACCAAATACCGCGTGAACGTTGGTTTTGATGGCGTAATTTGATGAGGCCACTTTAATAGTGATATTACACAAGTGTTAGACAAGGGTATCTCTTTTTGGTATTTGTGACCCGTCACGCGAAAAGGGACCATCTGGATAGTGCGTGAAGTGTCGACTCTAGTCAGACTGCGCGGATTGCGCAGACTGACTAGGGTCGAAACTTTTTGCACCGTGCTTTTTTTCTGAATTTAGAATGATCAATCTACCTTCCAGGGAAATAAATTTTGAAATGAGACTTCTTGTTGATCTATGCTGGATCAAATCTCTTTTGCAATAACTCTTTCAAGAAATTCCCAGATGATCCCTTTTCGCGTGATGGGTCACAATTGTTATAAAAGTCGGGGGTGACTTTGAGAGAAAAAAAATCGTATCAAGGTGCCTTTTCAGCTCATATTTCATTTGTCTGTCATTGGTGAATCTATTACATGTACTTTTAAGCCAACCATTATTTTCAAAAGCTGCTAGACATAATTTACGCTTACATAATTACTTGAGATTTATATTTATAACTTTTATTTTCCAATTAATTTTAGGTTGTTTTCAAGATGGAATGAGCTGAGATGTTTGGACTAAATGGTCCAAGATGCAGAATGTCACTGAACTACAGTGTGTGACAAATAACAGTGTCATTTGCATGTACTCAAAGGGAACACTTGCAATCTTATCATCTGCTCTGCTACTTATTGGATCTTTCGGAAATATCTTGAACATAGCGTTACTTTTTCGTAAGAATTTGCGCAACAAGCCCGTGTTCCTGTTGGTGTTTCTTGCGTTTTTCGACCTTCTGGTTCTTTGGACACATATTCCCAGTACCATTTTAAAAATAGTTTGGTCTTCAGAGTTGTTCGGTTCATCCAAACCATTATGTCACCTGGTCTCGTGGGCCACATTTTTTGCTGCGTCATCGTCTGTTTGGACAATTGCGCTGGTGACGTTAGAAAGATGCATTGTTGTTTCACGCGGAGCGGATAATGATATTCTACCGAGCAGGAATAAAAATGTCTGTCTGTTGTTAGGGATAATTGGTGTCGTAATGATCACAAGCCTTATACTGATTTTCGGGACTTCGTTTAAACAGAGAATATGCCCAAGAAGAATAGAAGGGGAAACAGGAGCAGGGTCGCTAGCCGCTATCGTTGTGCTATACTTCATCCCGGGGATAATCGTCGGCCTAGGAAACACTTTTCTTTTCTACAAAATCAAAAAGCAAAACGAAAATGTCCCTATCAACTCACAATGTAAATCACAGACAAAATTACCCATACTTTTGACAATTTTGACGCTGGTCACATTCATGCCATATTTGGCTACCAATACTCTCATAAGCTACGGTGGATTATCCAGTATGGAAATACCCTGGCTGCCACTTATTCAAGCACTCGCTTTGTGCTTATTTTGGTGCAATTACACCTTCAATTTCGTCTGCTATTTGTGGTCAGGATCCTTGTTTAAAAAGGAAATTTGTCTGATGTGGAGGGAACTTAAACGTTTTTGTTCGAAGCCGCCTTCTGCAGTTGGGCCGTCGAGTCTAGACGAGACAAACGTGTAGTGAAACGTTTTGAAAAAAACGTGACCCGTCAAGCGAAAAGGGACCACCTGGGAACTCCGTAAAATAAACATTTGAAAAAGAGATTGCATCTAGAACATGCCAACCAGAGGTCGCATTTCAAAAATTCTTTCACAGATAGGTAGATCGATTATTCTAGATTCAGATAATTAGCAAATTGCGAACAGTTTCGACCCAAGTCAGACTGCGAAGCACGCGCAGTCTAACTAGGGTCGTCACTTTACGCACTACCGAGATAGTCCCTTTTCGCGTGACGGGTCACAAAAAAAACTAAACTTCAAAAAGGTGCAGTTCGGTTGATTCAGTCACCTCTCGACCCGTGGCATTGAGGTTTGGGGTCCGTCGTCGACGTAGTGTGTTTATTTGCAAAAGACTTAATGGCCAGCCAAAGTGCACCGATCTATAGAATTTGGTAGCAGGTGGGCTCAAACCTTTGCCTCTCTCTCTCAGAGACGTGCAAACATCTGGATTGAGTGTCCAAGAGCGACTCGATAAGCTTGGGCTTTCGTCGAAATCGAACGCAAATGAATTTCTCTGAAGTAAACTAAAAGAACATTTGATGGTGGATAAATTGTAAGGCGCGCTACCAACTGCCCTATGACGGCGGCACAATGACTGAAAACTGTTATTTAAAGCATTGTGGTTTGAACAAATACTAACGTTCGAGTACAAATGTAAGATTAATCTACATAATATTTCTGTGCATTTCATTCCTTTTTTGTAATTTTGGTTATCAATACACTGTCATTACAGAGTCAAGAAGTGAATCGTCATTCAACGGGCCTTGACAAGCAGAATAGGATGTTTTTTCAAGACGACTAAGGTTGTACAGTTAACAACATCATGAAATTAATAATTTGAAAATGATTTTGGAATGATTTTGGAATATTATTTATTGAGATAGATAGATAGATAGATAGATAGATAGATAGATAGATAGATAGATAGATAGATAGATAGATAGATAGATAGATAGATAGATAGATAGATAGATAGATAGATAGATAGATAGATAGATAGATAGATAGATAGATAGATAGATAGATAGATAGATAGATAGATAGATAGATAGATAGATAGATAGATAGATAGATAGATAGATAGATAGATAGATAGATAGATAGATAGATAGATAGATAGATAGATAGATAGATAGATAGATAGATAGATAGATAGATAGATAGATAGATAGATAGATAGATAGATAGATAGATAGATAGATAGATAGATAGATAGATAGATAGATAGATAGATAGATAGATAGATAGATAGATAGATAGATAGATAGATAGATAGATAGATAGATAGATAGATAGATAGATAGATAGATAGATAGATAGATAGATAGATAGATAGATAGATAGATAGATAGATAGATAGATAGATAGATAGATAGATAGATAGATAGATAGATAGATAGATAGATAGATAGATAGATAGATAGATAGATAGATAGATAGATAGATAGATAGATAGATAGATAGATAGATAGATAGATAGATAGATAGATAGATAGATAGATAGATAGATAGATAGATAGATAGATAGATAGATAGATAGATAGATAGATAGATAGATAGATAGATAGATAGATAGATAGATAGATAGATAGATAGATAGATAGATAGATAGATAGATAGATAGATAGATAGATAGATAGATAGATAGATAGATAGATAGATAGATAGATAGATAGATAGATAGATAGATAGATAGATAGATAGATAGATAGATAGATAGATAGATAGATAGATAGATAGATAGATAGATAGATAGATAGATAGATAGATAGATAGATAGATAGATAGATAGATAGATAGATAGATAGATAGATAGATAGATAGATAGATAGATAGATAGATAGATAGATAGATAGATAGATAGATAGATAGATAGATAGATAGATAGATAGATAGATAGATAGATAGATAGATAGATAGATAGATAGATAGATAGATAGATAGATAGATAGATAGATAGATAGATAGATAGATAGATAGATAGATAGATAGATAGATAGATAGATAGATAGATAGATAGATAGATAGATTTTATTTAGGTAAAAGATACATGACATTACATGGTAAAATATGAAATAAATGATCACAGTGTAGCCAGTATTAAAACAACATAAAACACATGATCACAGATATTAAATAGATACCATGTCTGCCACATCCTTATCTAGGATAACGCAAAAAAGAGAAAGTTATCTCTTATTTCCATTGTGGTCCTATGCAAGGGTGTGGCCGACATAGAGGGACATGGTGATTAACTTTCAAATTCAGGGTAATTATTAAATACTCATCTTATCACAGTATTTTTATCACAGTTAAATGAACTTTAGTTTTACAAAATTTAGCGGCTTAAGTGACCTTTAATTTTAGCTTTAAATTGGGAAAGTGACTCAATAGCTTTGATATCGACTGGTAAGCGATTCCAAAGGCTGCAGCCCATGTAAGAAAACGACTTTCTCCCATGGGACCCAACCTTCGGCACCGCAAAACAACCACTGCTGTTAAATCTGGTATTATAACTGTTTACGGATGCTGGCGCTGCAAAGTGTTGTTTCATATAGTCAGGTGCTAATCCGTTTTTAATTTTGAACACATGTAAAAGCGTAATCTCTTCTACTCTTTTGGAAACAGGCAACCATCTTAGAGTTTTGAAATGTATATCTGAAATTTGGGATCTATGAGGTAACTCTAGAACTAATCTTATCATTTTATTTTGCATGGTTTGGAGCTTATCAGTCCACTTCTTGTTTAAACCAAAATACCAAAATGCACAAGCGTAATCAAAATGACACTGAATTAAGGCTGAAACAAGCAGTTTTCTAGTTTGGAATGTTAGATATTTGCTTTTACGATACAAGAACTTCAGACGTGCGTTTGCTTTATTTAATAATGAACTAGCCATTAATTCACCGGATAAGTTTTGGTCTAGAGTAGCTCCAAGATATTTGACAGATGATGTTGAATTAATAAGATTACCATTACATGTAACATTAATATTTGTATTAGATTTAATCTTTTGCTTAGTACCAAAAAGAATACATTCGGTTTTACCAAGATGTAAAGACAGCTTGTTGTCAATAAGCCATGGTCTTACAAGGTTAAGGTCCTCAGACAATGCCTTTTCCACAGTCACCCTATCTCTACCAGAGACTAGTATAGCAGAATCATCTGCATAAAGAAAAAGTTTATTTTTAATCACAGCAGCCATGTCATTAACATAAATTAGAAATATCAGTGGACCAAGTATCGAACCCTGGGGAACACCACATGTAATATTAGCAAGTGAAGAATGAACTTTATTTACGTCAACTGGCTGTTTTCTATCGTTTAGATATGAAGAGAACCAAATAATAATGTCATTACCGAGTCCTAATGATTCAAGTTTCATTAAAAGTATTGAGTGATCAACAGTATCGAATGCTTTTTGTAAATCAAGTAGGACCATACCTACATAGTTACCTTTATCCATTTGAAATCTAATGTGGTCAGAAAGATGGATGAGACAGGTGTCTGTGGAATAGCCTCTTCGGAATCCAGATTGAAGATTATACAATAGATCTTTTTCTTTCAGATAATTTTCAACTTGGTCAAAAACAACCCTTTCGAATATTTTTGAGATAACACTCAATATAGATACTGGTCGATAATTACCAACGCTAGTCTTATCACTTTTCTTATATAAAGGAACGACCCTAGCTGATTTTAAATCAGGGGGGACAATTCCCTGGATCAAAGACAAATTTACAATATGAGTCAATGGGCATGCAATAATCGAAGAGCAGTCTTTTACAAAACGTGCTGGAATACCATCCAAACCAGTAGACTTGTTTGCATCTAATTTATTTATATATTTTAATATTGTGTTTTCACTGACTAAATTAAAAGAAAAACTATTTCTACATATACCTTTTCTGGCATAGAATGATCCTACAAAATCTCTACCAAATACAAAAGACGGAGATGGTAAATTTGACACAAGGTTGGCAGCTACCGAAGTAAAAAAAGAGTTGAATCCTTCAGCCACAGTAAATTTATCAAAACACAAACAGTTGTTAAGATTTAAAACTATGTTATCACAAGAACAGTTATTCTTTTTGGATGGCATTCCAAGTTCTTTTCCATAAAGATTTAGAATTATGTTTTTGCTCCTCACATGTGCTCTTAAAGTAATTTTTCTTGGCTTTGAGTAGACAATACTGAGCCGAATTTCTTAGTTTTTTAAAATTTTCAAAATTTGAATCACTTTTATTGAGTGCGATGAATTTTGAGTAAATTTAAAGGGAGGTAATCCAATATCGCTAATTTTGTCCAGGGTGAACAAAATTAGCGATATTTATTACCCCCCCCCTTTAATAAAATATGCCTACAAGTTCAATAACTAGCTCCCCATTTAAAAAAAAAGAACAAAAAAAAACACACAATCAGACACTCTTTTATTTTAATTATAACAGCGGAATCGCGATTTTGTCAAGCTATATTTATTTTGAATACAACTGTTGATCTCAACTTTTTAGTGGTTTTGGAGCGTTTCTGTATTGGTTGAGTGAGCGTTTGAAATGAATGTTTGAAGCGCTGAGCGAGTGTTTTGAACACTTTTTTTCATCGAGATGTCTGTCAATTACACGATGTTGTTAACTGTATATGATTCTGCCAATCTCATTTAAATCATCTCTACGCTACCTCTTCGTTAAATTATCCAATAATGTGGATAATTTATGATTTTAATGTGATTGTGATTCTGTGAGCTTAGTCGGTAGCCTTATACTATAGTCTGTATTTATTTTATCTTATAACTGTACAAATATCCGTGTGATAACATCCTGTATGATATTTTTTATGATATCACATAGTTATTTTTAGAACAAAGATATAATGCGGTTACTTTTAGAAACTTGCATTTCAGTTAGAAACATCGACGAAAAGAAGACAAATAGAGGTTATAAGATAAATATAATACGTACTTAGTGTATTGTATGAACATAAAATATCTAACTCGGTTGTGAAAATTGATAATTGTCTCGGCAGAGCCTCAACAATTTATCAATTCTCCCAACCTTATAAGATATTTTATGTTCATACAAAACACTAAATACGTATTATATATATCGGCTCGATGTCGGAAAACTTCGGTACATATCGGTCTAACCAAAGATTTCATATTTTACGTCATCGTCGTAGCAGTACTGAAATTCCATAAGTGCCTATACGATGTTTAGAGAATACGTCAATCAGGAACCACATGACGTAATCAATGACGAAATTACTACGTCATTATGAGAAAACATGATTTATGCCGATGTCTATTTTAGCTTGCCTGAGCACAGCGACCTCAAGGTGATCTTTTGCGGCCATTGAACGTCCATCGTGCGTCGTTCGTCTGGCGCCATGTATCAACTGTCGTCTGTCGTCACTCGTCAGCAATTTAAGTGTTTACACTCTAGAGTCCACGAGTCCACAAATATTGCTCGATCTTCATGAAATTTCTTCAGTATCTATATCAGGTCACAAGAATGAACACCATTAAAATGGGGAGGATCGGAATGATATCAAGAGAAAAGGGGCCTTAATGACAATTTTCATGTTTACGCTAAAGAGGGCATAAATATGGTCCAATTGTAATGGAACTTGGTCAGAAGTTTAGTTCTTTCAGGTCAGAGGGAAGAACCCAAATCGAAAATGGGGGTGCCATGATGGGTACTTTCTTACTTATTTCAAGAGGCCATATTTTTGCCAAATCTTTATGAAATTTGGTCAGAATATTTTTAGGGTCAAAAGGATATGCCGTATTGAAAAAGGGAAGGATCAATTTGAAATCTAGAGAAAAGGGGTCTTAACAGCTAAATGACAATTTAAAGCTCGACTGTTTTCGGAGAAAACCTAAGGTATTGTGATCACCTTGGCCTCGTTTGTGTTGGCGTTGGCGTTGGTGTTGCCGTTGGTGTGACAAACTTTGACCTTTTTTCATATCTCTGTTGTTATTTACAATAGCTTTATGTAACGTTGCATACTTGTTCACCATCAAAAGAGCTATCCAGAATATCAATGGGATAACTCTGTAAGAGTAATGCCCTTTTTTCTGATAAGAATACACCTAAAGGCGTTGCTCTTGCTTTGTTTACACTCTAACAGAAGTCATGAAGCGTCCCCAGAATACCTGTCTAGTCACAAGGATGAACCCTATTGGAAATTGTGGGTTCCATGCATGGTTTAGAAAAACTATTGTTAGAATAGAGTCATTAATTTTGCTGAAATAATGGCCCTTGATTGTCAATAATTCAGTTATAGAGACGAATGTCCTCTTGTTTTCTTTACGAATTGACTACCGTATATTCAATGAGCAGCATGCTTTATAGATGTTTTATTGGGAGAAACATTAGAAAGACATGGATGAAGGGCCATATATTGGTATATAACTCAACTACTGTTGAACTTTACTTAAAAAAATTGTTAACAGAAAATTATCAAAATTACTGAATTTTACAATGGTTACTGATTCTATAAGTTGAAAATCCTTTTCTTGCACAGCCGTCTTGGAGACTGAGAATAAGTCATCTACCACATCCCCACGTTACTAGATATAAGTACGTAAGTTATAACTAAAAAAAGTATCCTGTTACCCCCTGGTTTTTTATTTCGAGTATCAATATACTACGCATACCAACATACTTACACAATGCTTTTAAATCTTAAACAAAATACTAGTACCTGTAAGCATAAAGGGGAGCACGGTACGTTATTTTATTTTCATTTTAATATAAAAAATATGCGTTTTTTGTGAGTACGCGTTTGTATGTAAGTGGTTCAAGGTATGGCTGTACCAAGAGTTTCAGTGTCTATACAAAGGATACAATGGTATAGTCTTGCACTGAACCCTCAATGTGTGGAAGTGTGGAAGTGTGCTTGAAATCGTGTATGCGTGTGGATGTTTATGTGTATAGTTTTAAGACATTTTGTTTGCAAAGGTCAAGAAAAACTTCCAGGAGTCAATTCTTATTCTTTCTCAAAATGTCTTGTGTTTACAGGAAAAGAACATATGATACAAATCTTAGTTTTGCTGACTTCTGTTTAGGGAATTTTAATAGATTTGTTTTCATAAAAGCTTAACCTTTAACAAATTTATCTAAAACACAGCTTAACAAAATGTAGAGGAAACATCAATGTGCCTTGTTGGTGAAAAGCCATACCTGAGAGCACACCACTTTTTTATCAGGTTTTTGCGAATGTTTAAATTTGATGTTAGGCCTAATGCATTTAAAATTCAATAAAACGGAGTATCCCTCTTTTTTATCACCTTGTTTTGATAAAAAGAAGGTAAAAGTTTGTTTAGGTGTAAGATATAGAGGATAATCGTTTGTTTCAGTGTAAAATCGATTTATGTTCATTGCGTGAACAACAAAAGCTATATTCTCACGAGTGGTGGAGCCACGAGTGAAATGTCGCCTTTGTTGTTCACGAAATGATATATTAATCGATCTTACTCGAAAAACAAACGATTATTCTATTTTTTATTGCAAAAATGAGACAAAATGTGAAATTTCTAGAACATATTTCCGTTAAGCTTTGCAACGTTCATTGTGACGTCATTGTGACGTCACTTATTTCGCCCCGCATAGATGACGTCAGATAGGATGAAATGCACAAAAGCAGGGTATGAATTTTCGATAATTTCACTGCTTTTGATGTGAGATTATCAACCATTTTTTTCTCGATAAACCACGGAAAATCACTTAGGAAATATTTATCTTTCAATCTGAGTTCCTGTATTTCTTTATAAATTAAAAAGATATTGTCTATTTCATACATGTTAATGATGATTATTGTTTTACTGTCTTTATTTCTGTAACATTTAAAGAAACGATGACATACAAATGTTATTGAACACATTCGTTTTATGCCGCAAGTACTAATATGCTATTAGGCATAATCAGCAAATACATTTTTTGACATATTTAAATTTGATTTTCCTATGTTTAGAACTGACATGTTCTGTTTGCTTAAAAAGGATTCGAAAAATACAAAAAATGAATATTTTAGAGCCTTTATTATTTGAATATGATGCAATTGACAAATTGTTTATAATTGCTCTTTTATTCTTATTTTTGAAAAATGAATCTGTTACCCCTACAATACCTGTACATGTATGCGTTGTATCTGTATATGCAACGATTTTCCCAAAACCCGCTTTTTTAAGCACTGGAATTGAAAAAAAAAAAAAAAAAAAAAACCAAAACATATCGTCATTTGTTCTGCCATCATTTCGTAGCTACAGCTTCATAAAAGCTGTAGGTACGAATTTTTAGCAGAATAAATCGAGAAAGAGAGAAAAGGCTAGTTTTAGGCATTTTCCATCTTTTTCCGAATGTTGTCTGCACTGTTTTGTATTCTCTTTTTCAATTTCGTCGCATGTTAGATTTTATAATTAATACTCTTTGAACTGTATTGGAAAGTCAGAATAAAAGAAAAACTTAAATTATCAAGTTTAGACAGGCTTTACTGGAAAGCAGCTATTATAATTTTGAAGAAAAAGAAAGAACTATTCATGATAAGAGATGCAGATAAAACTAATTGAAATATAAATGCAATGTTTAGTATTTAATATTGAAGGTATTGCTTTTTACTTGTGTACTAAGAAATTGATATTATTTTCAATAAAGTTTGTTTGTCGTGAATGTTTTGTTGCTAACTTCTTCTCTATTTACTTTTCAATTTCAACTAGGCCCCTGCGTGATATTTCTAACAATTTGGCATGTGTGTGAGCTGCAAACTTTGAGTCGCCTAGACAGCCATATAATACAATTAGAAGATTGCCTGTCTGTCTTACGATTCTTTGAGACATTTTTCCATCCAGAAAGGACAAATTAGATTAAAGACTCTGGTCAGACTGTGCAGATGCACAGGCTGACCACAGTTCTTCATTAGTGAACATTTGAAATTGTTGGAAATGGCACACACAATCTCAATTGATATATTTTCTAGGATACAGAAGAATATGGATTACACCTTAATTTCAATAGGAATAAGCTTCCTATTAGCATATTTCACATATTCAATTTATCGCCGGTATTGGGGTGAAAAAGGTATACCGGGGCCAAGAGGCTTTCCATTGGTAGGATCAGCCTTACAAATAAAACTAGGTCGGATTCACCACCAGTTCTATGACATGGCTCAAACGTACGGGAAAATATTCGAAGTTGAGATATTCAACACAAAAATGGTTGTACTCAATGACGTAGAAATAATCCATAAAGCCTTTGCTACCGACGGCCAATTCTTCAACGACCGACCCTTAAATTTCGCAGCTAAACACCTTGGTTACATAGAGGGCATCACGCTTCGAAATTTGGATAAGAAACATCGTTTATCACGGAAGGCATTTGTAAAAAGTCTTCAACTCTACGGAACTGGTTCACCTAGATTTGAAAATGTCGTCCAAAGTGAGATTTCAAGATTGTTGAAAACGATACAAAGTCATGAAGGGAAAGAATTCGAGGTAACAGAGATGATGAGAAGATCCGTCGTCAACGTTATGTCTGTTCTTGTGAGTACGTTTACTTAAACTATTGTCTTAAATTTAATTATAATATGACCTACTTCGCGGGAGTGAAATAAACCCGTTGAATATTTTTGATATTACACGGGTATTATTACACTTAGTGGAATATGTATACAAATGAGCAAATAGCAACGCTATTTTGTAACACCGAAAATGAAGTCATAAAGTATATATTTTGATGTCAGTTTAAAACGACGTTATAAGTTACGATGAAAATTGAAATATTGAATTTCAAGAATTATGACGATTTTTCGCGAAAATTCGGGTCATACTATAAATAGAGTATTAAATTTGTGCTGATAAAGTACCGAATTTAATCAACTCGTCATCTATATACAAAAAAAAAAAAAAAAAAAAACCCTCGGCACAGCCTCGGTTTTTTTCTGTTTATAGAAGACTCGTTTTATAAATTCGGTATTCAATGACTACTCATCAATATCCTCTATGTATTGTTTTCAAACAGTTTTTTGCGAATTTTTGACAACTTCGTTAAACCCAGCTACAGGAGACAGCATTCGAACTCTCAATTGGTGAGACACATAAAACATAAGTGTTTGATTTTCAAAAGGTTTTGAGTCAGCACTCAAAAGAGGGGAGGCGTTAAACAGTATTCACCAGGAGTTGAAAGAAGCCACACACCTTAGGCTATGATTTCGCATACAATTCTGAAAGTGATAGCAAAATAAATAAATATTGAAAATTTCAATAATGCTGTGGTGTTGTTACTTTAGGGGATTTGAAGGGTTTTTGGCCATCGAAATTAGGTGCCATCGATATTGAAATTACAGGTCGACTTTCAATTATGCACACATACGAGTAGTCTATATGCAAGCGAAAGTGGCATTTAGTTTGCTCATGCAATGTTTGCTTTTCTGGTCTTGTAAAAAAAGCAATTTAAAGCTACTCTTTCACGGATTAGGAAAATGAGATTTTTGAAAATTTTCGAAAAAACAATCGGAAGTAACGACCTCATCATGTTGAAGCCTTTAAAATAATAAGTTTCAATCTGGTAATGCATGGAAAAAAAAGACTGATATTCCTGAATTTAGCAAAATTCATTCTGAAAAAATAAAGCAACTACTAACGCCTAAAAACAATTCTTCTATTTTGAGCCAACTATTTACGCATGTGCATTCCGCATTATTGCCATATTCAATCAAACATTAAGGAAAAGGAATTTCACAGCTGAAAATTTCATATCATTACAAGCAAAAATGAAAGATTATTCTTGGAAAGTAACGATTTTGTAATATATAGACTGGACATGTATAGACTGTATCCCTTACTGATCTTAATACTTGGAACAAATAATTTACAAAATTATTGAAATATGTTGTTTTTAGTGCCAATGACCTTGGGCCATTCTTAATCGTCTCACGATACACACTTTTCTGAATCTAAGTACAAGTTTTGTTTTTTTCTATGAAAAACTGTGAAAGAGCAGCTTTAAGGTTGGTCAAATAAATTGGTAATTCCAAATGCAATAGGCTTAAACTTTGTACCAAACGTATACATGCACATGTAGAGGGTAATCGTTTGTTTAAGTGTAAGCTTCATCTTTCTTTCCGTTAAAAAAGGTTAAGATT
The DNA here is from genome assembly GCA_948146395.1 of Fragum whitleyi. Lineage (NCBI taxonomy): Eukaryota > Metazoa > Mollusca > Bivalvia > Cardiida > Cardiidae > Fragum > Fragum whitleyi. Next base: position 18,140,672 of record OX411543.1, on the reverse strand, counting down.
TCAAAAAATGTATATGAGATGTAAATTTGGTAAAATATGACAATGTTTTGTCCTACACACATGTTATCCGAAGTGGCCGACCATCGTGTACATTTATCTACATCGTGAAATTGACACTCATTCCGATCAAAATCAATTTTAATCATTCACTCAGCGCTCCATTCATTCATTCCAACCACTCAATCAAATCGATCAAAAATGCTCCAAAATCATTAGGAAACATTTAAAAATCGTTCAAGACTTTCGGCAATCGATTCAAATCGATCTATTTTTACTAACGGTTTATTAGCTGGTGTGGACTTTCATGTGTGTAATTAGTCTACGAAGACGTAGGGAGATAAAACAGTATAGTTGATCTAGTCCAAACTGGACGAAGTAAGCGATATTTTATAAAAAGTATACGAACTTTCGTCTCTGTGGGTCTTCGTGCACGAATCAAACGCTTAAAAATCTACACCTCCCAATAAAATCGTCGAATCAGCGAAATGAAGGATTTCTTATTGTTTTAAGAATGGTTTGGAACGATTTGAATGTCATTTTCACGACATTAGAAACTGGGCCTAAATTAATCACAGCGTATATAACGTGCCACGCTGACACCAGAAGGTTTGTGGACACCTGATCGATTTTTTCGATACGGAACGTACGGTGGAATAAGTATTTTACTGATTTGTAAACCAATGAATCACTTTCATTCCAACTTTTAGTATTATCGTCGAGATATTTAATTCTGCTTTTAGGAAATAAAAGTAGATGGTAACAACAAGGCATAATTAGCGAGTTCTAGCCCTAGGAGTGAGTACCTTTGCTTTTTTAAGGTTTGTCGCTAATTTATTGCCAACCAACCTGACGATTCTTCATTTATTGCGTTTGTATAAAAACACTACGTATCTACACGCATACCAAATTTCTCGGCGAAAGATCAATCTTAAGAGAAGATGTCGTTCTTTTGTGGGCCTGGGTAGAGGAAAATATGATAACAAGAAAACCCGTGAATTTTCAGCGATTGGAAGTCGAAACTAGAGTTGTGATAACGCGACACCTACCTTTAAATCATGTAAATTTCTCCCTAAACACTGGTATACTGACCGTATAATGAGCGGTTTCTGTACATTTCAGCTTACGGAGGCTCGATGATTTATTTAGGGGCATATCTAAAGAAATCCCGTTACTTAAAGCACTTACATGTATTTTTACCGTTCTGATTTTGAATCAAGTCGGCCATCTCCTTTGGAATATTTGTATCGTAAATGCGATCTGTGAAACGTTCAGAGGACGTTGAATCTCGTAAAATCGCTTTTCATTTCTTGATCAATATTGGTTATATAGCGTTTTCATATGGTCTGTTATTGTTACAGTTATATTCTTGTGTGTCTTCAACGGCGTCTGAAAGGGGGGGGGGACAATGTAAGCGGCTGACTTAGATATCATATATACAGCTAGCCTAAGTGTATGAAATGTTGGTCACACGGCGACATTATAGAGAACATTTCGTCAGATGACGATCAAACGCTGTTTTAAGCTGAATTTTATTGGTCCAGTAGATCTCATCTAGAAAGAAAAGTTTGCCTTTCTCATCCAAGAAACTTTCTGGCAAAGTTTCAGTCAAATTTACCTAATTGTTGAAGAGGAGACGATATTCGAAGAATATAAATTGATAAAAGACCCTACCCATCAATTCATTACTGAACAGACTCAAAATAAGCTCGTCCTGCCACGCCAATATTTATAGGCAATTCATTAATTAGTGAACAATTTTTGAAAAGGGTTGCCCAAGGAACATTTTGCTTAAGTCTGATTGAAATCTGTCAAGTAGTTCAGGAAGAGATGTCGTTCAAAGATTTTTGGCTCAAAATAAGTCCCGCCCTGTCGCACTCATATCTATGGGCCCATCAAAATTTCGCGTTTTTTTAAAGGGTCACCCAAGGAACATTCTCGTAAAGATTCATTGAAATCGACCCAGTGGTTCAGGAGGAGATGTCGTTCAAAGATTTAGGGCTCATAAAACGCCCCGCCCTGTCACGCTCATGTATATAGGCCATTTCGAATTCAGCGAACAATTTTTGAAAAGGGTCACACAGGGAACATTCTGGCAAAATTTCTTTGAAATCTGCACAGCGGTTTAGGGGAAGAAGAAGTTTAAAGAAAGTTGACGACGCACGATACACGACGGGCGACGGAGTCAGGGTGGTTCTAAAAGCTCCCATTGAGCACGTTGTGCTCAGGCGAGCTAAAAAGGAAGAAGATGATACGGAGCATACAGCTGTCAAATGGACGCACAGGCGGACACTTATACGCTCAAAACGGTTTCTATGTTATCTTTCAAATGACAGTGCTCCATTTGAGTTATCAATTACATTTTAAATTAGAATTGTCGCAAAGTGGACCTCAACAAGCGCTTTGTCCTTGATGAAAGGCTATTTTCGCAGGGAAGTCTTTTACTTCATGAGTTGAAATCTCAAGACAATTTTTGGACGAAGTTCAATTGTGACTTCGACCCTCGTGACTCTAAAATTTGGCACTTTCTTTGGTCATTGACAACACTTGTGTCAAGTTTTATGATTTGTGTCAATTTGTTGTTCAGTTAGAGTGGAAACTATTAACAGTTTAAATTTACTTTTGATCGTGACACGAATCAATAGGGAATTTCTTTGGGTCATGGGCAACATTTGTGCAAACTTTCGTTATTGCGGGTCAATTGCTTCTCCGTTTAGCTAGCGGAAATGATCGTGTTCTTTAAAAACGTGTTCATGTGCAAGAATGTGTAAAAAAGTAGGTGTTTCAAATTGCAAATTATCTTAGTGATGGAATGCAATTAAGCAAAGATATTCATAATTCCATTAAAGATGTGGTGGCCAGTATTCTATTGGAAGAATATAGGGTTTTGACTATGAAACATTCGTGTAGATAACTGCAATATGACGGAAACCAAACGACAATATGTTTCAAAAATATCTATTATATTTAAAAGTGTATCATCAATTTAATAAGTGCAAGTCGTATTGCGATGCAATACAGGAGTCCCCCACCGGATAACAAAAAATCCTTTCTTATAATATATCTCCTACTAACTAGATCTATAACTGTATACAAAATTTGAAGTTGCTAGCACATTAGGTTTTGAACAAAATGTCCCAAACAAAAATATAAGTGTAAAAACAACCAATGGCAAAAACTCGAAAAGTGGGCGGAGAAGAATGATTCTTGTACATGCCACTTGTCCTCAATGAGATCTATAAGTGTACCAAGTTTGGAGTTGCTAGCACTGATGGCTCAGGAGATATGGTCCGAACAAAAATGTCAGGATAAAAAACAACAACGTACATTAACTAAAAAAGTGGATGTGGCAGAGTACCAGTTCTTGTGCATTACACTTCTTCTCAATGAGATCTACCAGTGTACAAAGTTTGAAGTTGCTAGGGCTTATGGTTTAGGAGATAAGTACGGTACGAAAATGTAAGGATAGAAACAACAAAGGGCAATAACTCAAAAAGTGGACATTGCAGAATAACAGTTCTTGTACATGACACTTGTCCTCGATAAGATCTTTCAGTGTACAAAGTTTGAAGTTGCTAGCACTAATGGTTTTGGAGATATGATCCGGACAAGAATGTAAGGGTAAAGACAACAAAGGGCAATAACTCAAAAAGTGGGCGTGGCAGAGTAACGGTTCTTGAACATGACACTTCTCCTAAATAAGATCTATAAGTGTACCAAGTTTGAAGTTGCTAGCACTTATAGTTTAGGAGTTATGATCCGGACAAGAATGTAAGGCTAAAAACAACAAAGGGCAATAACTCAAAAAGTGGGTGTGGCAGAGTTATGGATTTTGAACATGACACTTCTCCTCAATGAGATCTATAAGTGTACAAAGTTTGAAGTTGCTAGCACACATTGTTTAGGAGATATGTTCCGGACAAGAATGTAAGGGTAAAAACAACAAAGGGCAATAACTCAAAAAATGGGCGTGGCAGAGTAACGGTTCTTGAACATGACACTTCTCCTAAATGAGATCTATAAGTGTACCAAGTTTGAAGTTGTTAGCACATATGGTTTAGAAGATATAGCCCGGACAAAAGCGTGACGGACAGACGGACGGACGGACAGACAGACGGACGGACGGACGGACAGACGAAATCGAGCAAACCTATAGTCCCCCAACCGGTAACCGGTGGGGGACTAATAAAAACCTAAATTTTTTATCTCATAACTGTACACAGAAATGTACAATATAACAATTTGTCAAAAGTTAAATGTGTTATAAGGTCGTTCAGAAAGAGAAACTAATCTAAAAGAAGCTTTAACATAATTCTACGCAAAACAGGTCGCGACATTATCAAAAAAGCAGATCACTTGATTGGCTAGTGCTATTGCCAAAAGCTGACCTTATTGGACTTGACTTATTACATGATTTCCAAATATAGTTATGCAAACATGTGATACTAGTAAATTCGTACGCAACTTTCAATAAATATCGTTTAAAACATAAATAAGCGTGTTAAAAATATACATGAAATGATAGTTGTTAATTGTACAGCATAATTACTTTTGATGAAATAAATGTATGTCTATGTCAAGTTGATATATTCAAATTAGGCCGAAGTGTATTCACATCCTGTTCACGTGATATGTGTTATCAAAAACCCCGAAATAAAATTATCTTGTGTTCATTTTGCGGTTGTGTTAAATCTAAGCTGGAATTGCTCCGCATTCCAACTTAAAAAGGGAACAATCTACCTTTCAAATTAAAGTTTTTGATTGTCTTATACCGTAAGGATTACTCATACATGTTCTTTCATAATTGAAGCCATTGGATTATTTCAAATTCTATCACATGTTTTTGATAGATACCCGATATACCTATGGTAATTGACTCGACGCCTACGTCAGAGCTCAGTTTTGAAAATACATCTATAATTTGTATAATCAACGACAAATTGTCTAGTTGGTATTGAATAATTAGATATATGTTAGATGTCAATATTTCGTCAGTAGAGACATATAATTAAAAACTAATGCGTGACAAAAGTTAGTTAAAATCGGTTCTAGCCACGAAAAACGCCATAATAGATAACCGTCCATTCAAGCAATTGTAGATAAGCACACAAAATAACTAAATTCAATGTAGTGTCTACCTTATTAAACATTCTGTGGAAAATAAGTTATTTTCTAAATAATACTATACATTCACCTCTTTTAAAACCTTAATAAAACATTCAATTTATATGATATAATACCAAGCATTGAGGCTACTTTCAGAAATCAAACAAGTTTCGTAGACTTTATGTAATTGTTAATTTCATCAATAACTAGCGAAGAAAATTAAAAACTAGCGATGGCATAGAACCGCCAAAAAGGCAAATTACACCTTTATACATTTAATTTAAGGTGGAAGAGGACAATAGTATTTGAGATAAGTGAATGACACTTGGTATGTAAGTGAATATGGGTAGTTGCGACTGATCTTTTTGAGATAAATTTACAATGATTAATGTTACTTAATTAGGCAGCTTCTACGTCCGATGAGAGGAAAGGCATTATTCAAGAACTTCTACACTTTCGAAAAAATGGGGATGAAGAGGATAATCTTTCGGATGAAACAATAAAGTCCATTGCTCTACTAGATGTGTTTTCAGCTGGTGAGAATACCTTTCAGATTCCAGAGAAAAAGAGTGACATTTTGAGTCAGTCGTTTTTCTTCCCGTACGTTCGACATTCATTGCAGTTATATGCACTTTTCTTTTTGAGTGTCCTTATGGACAATTCAGACGTTTAAGTCCACATTAGCGAATAAAATAGAGGTTTGATTTAACCTACATGTACTATTGATCGTTTTAAACAAGTTCGGTGTGTTTTAAAAGGTGTGTTCTGGATCGTTAATTGAATGAATGAATGAAACACTGAGTTTGAAATTTAGAATGGCTTTGATCGAGATGTTCGTTTTACGATGTTCTTTATAGTATATATTCCTGTTTTTAAAATATATCATTAAGGTGTAATAGGATACTTTTTTTTTCTTTCAAATTCGAATATGTCCTGGACGTTTTTGTAGATTTGTCATCGATTTAAGTTTCGCGAAGAACATTTTATTTAGAAACGAATATTGATATCAGAAATATCCAATTGTATAGGCAACCTTCCATTTGGTTTATGCGTATCCTTTACCTTAACGTAAGCGATATAGAAACAATACTTTGACTTGTTTTATACCAATATTCTATCTATGTAAGCATGTAAATTTCCTTCATAAAAAAGAACTTCAATATTAAAAGCCAATGCCGCTTCCATAGAAGGAGCTTACTTAGCGTACTTCCATTTTCCTTCTCTAAATCAAGTGTTGTCATATTAAGGTGGGCCGTTGCAGTTTCGGGGGGTATCCAGATATCCGCGAAACAGATGTATGTTTTAGAGCATTCATATGCACAAATATAGTGAAAATATCAACATAGCTTTCCACGCATATTTTTTAAATATTTACATTTTTCTTAAGGTGGTCATGTTTTCGAAAAAATCAAAGAGAACTGTTTATAACACAGACCAATCCCAATACTGGTGTGCTAAATCAACATATAATTATAGCCATAAATATGGAAAACATAAATATATAATATACTTTCTAGTAAGGTCATAAATACATGACAAGTGGACATTTTATTTTAAATGCACCTCAAAGATAGAAAATGAATATTTTTTAGGAGGCAAAAAAGCAAGCACTTATATTAAATACAATCGAAATATATCAAAAGAAAATTAGCCCAACTATCGCACAACTGAAATTAATAAAGAAAAGTATATGTATCCAGGCACCTTTAGCCAATTTCATAAGTTTGAAATACAGTACCCCCATTAATTTACTACTCCAATTTGATTTTGTCAAGACATTGTAACGTCCCGTGATTTCCCAATCAACAATAAAAACCATTTGTAATTTTGATACACTTTTTAACGCCTATGGCAGTTGTAGGATTTCTGTAACGGGGTTTGAACTAAATTAAGGGGGAAGGGGTGGTCATTTCACATCATTACCGAAGTTTTGCCGAACTACCCAGAGACTGAACACCCCATTCCATCTGGATCCGCCACATGCACAGCCAATAACCTAAACAAAAATTGAGGTTTTCCTCTATAAACTCATTTTTATATTAGGCAATTACATATAGATATAATGTGTCATTTCAGTTGCCAAAGAAGATAAGATGGTTTACTACTCGATTGAAAAAAAAGAAAAATGACTTTCGATTGATTTTGAAGATTTTAGAATTCTGTGATTATGTTGATAATTTGAGCAACATATATTTACAATGGTTTGGAAACAAATTCCTAAATTTTACATTGATCCCTCTCGATTGTGTAGATTACAGCAGAGTTCATCATTCTCAGGGCCAAATAAAGGAAAAAAGTAATATCGCCGGTATCTATCCGATCTCGGGACTTTTTGGTCAAGGAGCAGACACAGTAACTCTCTATTACTCTCTCGAATACATACACTCTTCGAATAATACGAAATCTTTTTGAAATCATAACTTATTGAAACATTCAATGTTGGAAAAGCTATTGATTGGAATAATTATAATTCTTATCAACTTATCATTTTCACTCTCTCACAAACACACATAAAGGGAATGTAATAAAGATGGACATTTAGAGAGAAGAAATAAATGTTTGATAAATTGAAATTTTCTTTTTTCTACGCTGTCTTCTTTTCAGTTTTCATTTGTAACATAGTACGTAATGAATGGGATCTTTACAGGCAAAAGTAACATACCATTTGGAATATTTCTAAAAACAACAGTGAAAAACGCACAGACAACTAACAGTGCAGAAAAGTAAACTGAAAAGGAGAGAAAACGTATCCAAGTGGTAAAATTTTATTATTTTGGGATGTGATTCGTCAACCCATTTCAATTTTTACCGAAGTCCTAAATAAACAAGCATATTTCTCCTTTCCATGCAATGTTCAAATAACTGAATTCAGAGCTTGTGATAGGTATATCAACGTCGCCTGTACTTCGTTGGAATAACGAAGCACATGTGTGAAATACTCATTAGATACACTTTACACTGTAATGCAGACTATCATTTCTCGGAGGATCGTTTGTGATTCGTTATTCTGAACGCATATCAGGATTTCATTTTGTTCCTAATGATAATTGCCAAACCCTGCAGTTCAGGATGCAAAAACATTTGCAAACGTTTAGAAAGTGATTCTTTCTCAGCATTCTTATGTTTCTGAAATGTTTCGCGAGCGTTTTTAATTAAATTCAGGACAATCCTGTGTGCAGGTTGACAAAATTACGATTGTTTGAAAAAAAGCCTTCCGCTGTGCACGTGCAACTTCATATAAAGTTGATTTTAACAAGGCCCATCCCTCACATTTTTTTTCTAAACGAGTTGTCTCCCCAAAACTGTAACGTCCCGCCTTAAATTCATCCTTCACATGCCGTTAATGGCAAGATCTTATATCTTTTGTCTTGGTTCTCGGTTCAAGCCTCATTATGATACATAGAGAATAGATGGTTGGTGACTTGAGATGGAAAAGTTTATCGGGCAAGGCGTAGGAATTATCTGGTGAGCCGAAGGCGAGATCAGATAACGAATCTGGCCATTTTTGATAGATTTAGCAAAGAATGGGGCATTCTGGTGTAAAGCATGGTGTTAAGAAAACCCCTAAAATATCAAAGATTTGACCTACTAGCCAGTGTTTGAACTCAGATCGCGTTTTTTTTTGAAATTGTTAATTGTCCTTGCGCCCAATTGACCCTAGATGTCGATGTACACCAAAGCACAATTATGCAACAAAAAATTCGATTCTCAAATTAAATGTGTTTATCGCAGGCGTATTGACGACTTCTTCTGTACTGCCTAGCATAATACTTTGTCTTGTAAACTATCCCGAGAACCAAAAACGACTCCAGAAAGAGCTTGATTCTGTAATTGGGAGAGACAGACCGGTATCAATCAGTGACAGACAAGCCTGCCCATTTCTAGAGGCAATATTCATGGAAACAACGAGATTACTACTCCCTGGTGCTTTCTGGGTACCTCATATTTGTAGACAAGACCGAAATTTGGAGGGGTACCTCATAAAAGCACACACCCAGGTGAGACATAACTAGAGAGGGTTAGAGGGACGCATTCTCACGCTCTTATAAAGTTAACAACATCGTGAAATTGACAATGTGAATGATTTTGAAATGATTAAGGAATGAAATTGAATGACTGTGTGGAGCGAGTTTTAAGTGAATTTAACGGGAGGTAATCTAGTATTACAAATTTTTATCAGAATGAACAAAATTAGAAAAATTTGGTTACCTCCCTTTAATAAAATATGCATACAAGTTCCATTTATAGCTCCTTTTTCCTCAAGAACCTGTCACACGCTTACAACAATAATTAATTAAATGAAATCCCGAGTTTTTTCCCCAGCTATTTTTATTTTGAACGAAGTTCTTGTTATATCTTTGTCAGTGTGCTTAGAACGTTTTTGAATGGTTTGAGTGAGTGTTTGGAATGAATGAATGGAGCGCTGAGAGAGCGACTTAGAATTGTTTTGATTGAGATGAATGTCAATTTCACGATGTAACTAACTGTATGTAAACTTTTAAGGTAACTGCGGACAGATAGAATCGTCGAATTTTCGAATTTTTTTTAAATATCACAATAATTGCTGAGATTTATATTTGAAATTTGGGCAGCAGCTAAAATGCAATAAAAATGGTTTGAAGCTCGTTCATTTGACGTCATGACGTCATAGGTGATTAAAGGGCCAACCCCCTTTTCGACCTGCCAAAATCAGTATTTGTAAATATTTTCTTAATAAATCGGACGATTTTTACGAAAAAAAGTTTCATTCAGAAAGCTCATGAACGCCAGGGTTAGTCTTTTAATATCTGTGCACATTCAAACAGAAAAACAGGGAGGAAACGCTATTTTTTTCGCAATTTTCATGATTTGACGCTCCATTTTTCGTTTCAATTTTTGTAAATAGATGAGAATTTCTCAGATTTTGTCAGGTGACCATTGTTGTTTTTTTGTTATTTTGTACCGAAATGACTATGCTTCACATTTATCAAATAAAAATGACATGTCTCCGGGTTAGATTTTCATAAAATTCGGTTTAGTCTAAAATATTTGAAATTAAGGTTATTGTAAAATAAAGGCTGCAGATGTGTTAAATCTGGATGTGATTTTAAGAAAAATCATTTAATTTTTCATCAGTTGAAAAGACAGCCTTTCTAAACATTTGGCGCGACGTTGAATATCTTTTGATTTGCGATATGTTCGTGGAATCGAATTTTACAAAAAATCTAACTCAAAAATACATGGCTTTTATTAAAAAAATTTAAAGTGGATTGCTTTGGAAGCAACATATCTTAATTTCAGCATATGTCACTGGACGCATTTTCGCAAAAAAAGTCAATATTTTCAGGAACCGTACTCGAAAACAGCGAGACAGAAAGCATTTACATCTAATACGTTTTAATTTATTGTATCTTACACTTATATCCTTAAATCATTAAAATCAAAAGCTCGGGCGTCTTTTTACGAAGCAAGTGGGTGTTCCAGATAAAATCGGTTAAATATTTTCGAAAAAATGGACAATTACTGAATTTGGTCCATAAAAAGGGCCCGGCCCCTTGATGACGTCATGACGCCATTTCTACATATGAAAGCGGGTATTTCAAAGTTCATTTCTATTACAATAGGCAAAATTTGCAAACAATTTGAAATTTGGACCTAAATTACCATCTATATGTCCGCAGTTACCCTAAATACTTCCTGTACAAACTTTATGACGTACTTACGCATTTGATTCGTCCCATTGGGAAATAAAGATTTTGAACTTGTTTTACAGTTATTTACATCGAGAAGTTGGCATTCGCCTAAATCAAATCCATTCTATATCGCTCACTCAGCACTCCACTCATTCATTCCAATTACTCACTCATACCACCCAAAAACGCTAAAACTCATTGTAAAATATAAAATCAACAACGTCATTCAAGATAAGAGAAAATTCGCGATTTCAGTGACATAATTCAATTTGAAAGCGTCTAAAAGTTTCTTGAAGAATTAGGAAGCTATCTACAGAGCTTGTTTGCATATTTTATTATAGGAAGGTAATCAATATCGCTAATCCTGAACAATATTTGTAATATTGAATTACCTTCCATTAAATTCACTAAAAACTCGCTCCACACACTCATTCAATTTCATTCCTTAATCATTCAAAAATCGTCCACCTTGTTAATTTCATGATGTTTTTTAAATGTACCTCCTCTTTTCCGACCGCTGTAAAATACCATATAAATATTTTCTTAGATGTTGCTTTACATACAAAATTATATAATTCATATTTCCAATATAAACTGAGACTTACGCCTCTATATAATTGACATATCTTATTGAAAGTTTGATTCGTTCTCTAGAGGAAACTTGATATTGACAGTTACAAATAAACAAGGAAAAGAATATCAAAATTAACGTACAGTAAAATTTCAGTAGTTTGCACGCCGGTGGTTCGTAGGTATGTGTTGGTTCGTATAAATTCTTTGATCCCGATTTTTGCCTTCCTTATCTTTGTAGGAAAGCTCTGAGTAATTCGTACGTCGGTGGTTCGTAGTTCGTAGCCCTTTTCAAGTCCCGAGAGTTTGCTAATAAGTTTAATCCGTAGGTGTGAATTTTGCAATCAAGAGTTATCCTATGTGTAACAATTTACATTTACCTTGATTTTCACACCTGTTGATTGGAATTTATCTATTATTGTTATGCATTCTTATTTACAGGCATTATTTGAGTTGTATTTTTGGCAAGTTTAATCGAATAAACGTTTAAATCAGTGACCTAATTTGTATTTCATCTGGCTTTCTCATACCGATCATGCATAAAGGCATATTTAAATCTTCGTAAACTTACTTGTCAACATGTTATCCATACAGATTCATCGTAATGCCGAGATTTCGCCGTCCACTAAATGAGAACTCTGTGCGATTTGATCCAAAGGGAAAACACTCTGTTGTAGTAAAGAAATGGCATGTAAATGGTTGAATTGAAATACTTTATTACTGTTTTGAATATAGACTAAACACATAATGAGCATTGGTCAAGTGAGATTTTTGGCGTTTTAACTCTCTACAAAAGGGTCTCGTTTGAACTTTATTTAAAATAAGCCCCTCAGAACATTAGAATCTAACCACAAATATAGGTTAGCTTAGACAATGTTCAATCTGAGCCATCAAAAAAATGCTGATCGCTTTACGTTGTTTGGTTCGTACTACGTTTAGTTCGTATAGATTGCCCCGGTCCCTTGAGATACGAACTACCGAGAGTTTACGGTATTATAAACTGCCTTGTGAATTTCTTACTTTTTTATATTATGAATGACTTGAAAAACTATATTTTCAAAACGTAGGTTTTTGCCAATGCATGGTTTATTCATCATGATGAAAAAATATGGGGCGACCCTTGGAGCTTTCGGCCGGAGAGATTTCTTGATGACAACGGAAAGATATTACCAAATGATCACAAGATGATTAAAAGGTAGCTGAGATAAATACTTAGATAATCGGCTAAACTTTCTTAAGAACTTTAAAGAAATGTTTTTACCAAAATGATACACTTAATTCTAGAAAAGTATCGGAAATTTATCAGATTTTATCTTATGATATCATATTTTGAAGACATTATGATAACAACAATGACTAAAATATTTTCATATCAAATAATAATTTTAATTATAATAATAATAAAAAAACAATAACGATAATGATATTACGACAATAATAAGAATAATTATTATCATCATCATGACTATAAATATTATCATTATTTGTGTATGAGTAACAAGAGAAAAGCCACGAGTGAAAAAAAAAAAGATTTTTTAGTTAACAAAATTAGTATTTGATTAATCTTACTCGAAGCAATTATATTTTGTTTCCTATTTCTTTATTTCTTGTTTTGAAAGTGACCTGTTTGGCAATGTAATGTCGCCAACGACAGAATCTAGCCCGTTTTAGTTTAGGTGGGATAGATTCTTCAAAGCCTCGTCTTTTGAGATAACTCGTTGAAAACAAGCCGTTATTTCATGGCCCATCATTCAAGTTGTTCTCCTTTTTCTTTCAGCTGGGTACCGTTTGGACTTGGTTTACGAAAATGTCCAGGGATGGGAATGGCTACATCACGGGTTTTTCTATACATCGCATCATTGTTCCAAAAGTACTCTTTACTACCTGTGGCGGGCAAGTTTAGGTCATGTGACCCAAGGTCGGATGATTTTGTATTTCAACTACTACTGAGACCGAAACCATTCTTCTGTCGGGCAATAGATAGAGAGAAAAGTGACTGAAAGAAAGTTGATTTTATATTCAAAGTTCCATTAACTCACAGGTGTGGATAGAATAGTTTTAGTATCCATTTAATCCGGACTAATTTCATTTTGGAACAATCCTTTACCATTAAATAATAGAAGGAATACCATTAAATAATAGAAGGAAAATAAGCCTTTCCATTTTAGCCATTTTTATTATCCCCCGCCGTTCTCGGCGCAGGGGATAAAGCAATGTTCTCCGTTCGTCATTTCGTCATTCTGTCATTCTGTCATTCCGTCATTCCGAGGTTCCGTCACTAAACTTGTCCGGAGCATATCTCCTTAAGTATAATAGCTATCAACTTGAAACTTCATGGGTAGATAGATCTCATGGATTAGAAATGCAGTGCACAAGAACTACAACTCATGCTTGCGTAAATTTGGAGTTATTGCCCTTTGTTATTTTTAATACTTAGATATTGTCCGAAGCATATCTCCTAAAGTATAATAGCTATCAACTTGAAACTTCATGGGTAGATAGATCTCATGGAGTAGAAGTGCAGTGCATAAGAACTACAAATCTTGCTTGCATAATGTTTAAGTTATTGCCCTTTTTTATTTTTAAGACTTAGATTTTGTCCGGAGCATATCTCCTAAAGAATAATAGCTATCAAATTGAAACTTTATGGGTGGATAGATCTCATAGAGGAAAAGTGCAGTGCACAAGAACTACAACTCTAATTTTGTTGTTATTGCCCTTTTTTATTTTTAATACTTAAATTTTGTCTGGTCCATATCTCCTAAAGTATAATAGCTATCAACTTGAAACTGAATGGGTGGATAGATCTTATGGAGAAGAAGTGCAGTGCACAATAACTTCAACTCTTGCTTGCAGAATTTTAGAGTTATTGCCCTTTGTTATTTTCGCTACTGAGATTTTGTCCGGAGCATATCTCCGAAAGTATAATAGCTATCCATTTGAATCTTTATAGATCGATAGATCTCATGAAGGGAAAATGCAGTGCACAGGAACTACAACTCTAGCTAGCATAATTTTGGAGTTATTACCCTTTGCTATTTTTGATACATAGAATTTTTCTAGAGCATATCTCCTAAAGTATAATTGCTATCAACTTGAAATCTTATGGGTAAATAGAACTCATGGAGGAGAAGTGCAGTGCATAAGAACTACAACTCTTGCTTGCATAATTTTGGAGTTATTGCCCTTTGTTAGTTTTGATACTTTGATTTTGTAGGGGGTAAACCTTTAAAGTTCAAAAGAATCCTTTATATGTAATGCTTCAGTTTTACTTTCAAGCTTTTAAGGCGGGGGACGGCCTCCGACATAGCTCTTGTTCATGTGTAAATTAGTCTGAAATACCTACAAGGACTGTGCATAGAAAAATGAGGTTCAAACAGAACTTCAAGGCCCAGTGTAAGTTTGCGCACATTTATTAGCTCACCCGAGTACAGCGTGCTCAAGGAGAGTTTTGTAGAATCATCATGAGTCCGTCACCCGTCGTCAAAAATCTTAAAAACTTCTCCCGACCCACTCGGCCGATTTCAATGGAACTTAAAAATAATACCTGTGTAACCCTCTTGAAAAAATGTTCGCAAAAATCTGATTGACCCATAAATATGGGAGTGGAATTTTTCGCTATGAACTCGTTTAACGACATCTCCTCATGAACAACTGGATAGGTTTCGATGCAACTTTACCAGAATTTTCCTCGGGCGACCACCGTCAAAACTTGTTCGCAAAATTGTGATTGACCAATAGATATAAGCGTTGGAGGGCGCTGTTTTTTTTCACTATGGATTTTTTTAACGGTAACTCCTTCTAAACCACCAGATCGATTTTGATGATACTTTACAAGAATATTCCTTGAGAGACCATCTTCATAAAATATTCGCAAATTCTGATAAGCCCAAAATAATTGGGCGTGGCATATTTTCGCTATAGAATCTTTAAACAAAATTCACTCTTCAACCACTGGGCTGACTTTACCAGAAAGTTCCTTCGGTTACGCTCTTCAAAAATGATAGAAAAAAAATCTGATTGGCCCATGAATATGGGCGTGGCTGTGCGTGGCATTTTTTGACTATGTAATCATTAAACGGCATCTCCTCCTTAACCACCACGACGATTTCAATAAAACTTCACTTTTATGTTCCTGGTTTGATCCCTTTCAAAAATAGTAAATAAAATTGTAATTGGCACATAAAAATGGGCGTGGTAGGACGTTGAATGTTTTCACTTTGAAAGACATCTGCTCCTGAACCATATTTTTTACTGTGTAATCTTTGAACGGCATCTCCTCTTGGTCCACTTGGTTGATTCAAATGAAACTTTGTAAGACTGTTCTTTGATTGACCATTTTAAAAAAAATGCAAATGAAATTCTGATTGGCCCATACATACGGGTGTGGCTTTAAGTCTTTTAATGACTTCTAATTAAACATAATCTCCTCTTTATAATTTAGGCCAATTTCAATGAAACTGTCAAAATGCTACTTAAGTGACCCTTAAGTGATCATTAGCCTTTAAGGGCTTGTCACACCACAGCGTATGAGAGTAAAGTATGCCCTGCGTGTGAAATACTGCTTATACGCACAACTTTTCAGCGCATAACCACCGCCTTTGCCAAATTTTCATCGTTGATGAATTAACAGCGTATGCCCACCGTTAGTGTAACGTATGACGAGCGTATACGTAGCGAATCCAAAACGTACACTAGCGTATGTCAGCGTAAATGTAACGTATATCGACGTATGGGTAGCGTGTGCAATCGAACGAATAACGTATGTATAACCTATGTAAGCGTATGAATAACGTTTACAAAACTTTTGACTAAGTTTCCCGAGGTTATCGGTAGACATCAAAACGACCAGATTCTTAGAAAAACCCAGGAAATGTACAGTTAAAAACATCGTGAAATTGACACTCATTCCGATCAAAATCATTCTTAATCGTTCACTCAGCGCTCCATTCATTCATTCCAAACACTCACTCAAATCGATCAAAAACGCTCAGAAATCATAAAAAAAACATTAAGAAACCGTTCAAGACTTCCAACAGTAAAAACAATCTAGCAGCTAGTGGCATGATAAGACCACGAGATTAAATTACACGACTTAAACGTTTTAATTAAAGAAATGACTTTCTAAATAAAGAAAACACAGATTCTAGAAAATCATATTTGAATCACATTCAAATATAAACCCTTTTTTGGTTAAATTTGCTGGACTTGATAATAGATAGCACAATTGATGATAAATCGGTATGTGCAAGTTTGAGGAGAACCCGATAAAACTTTGAAATATTTAGTGGTGTTTTAGTCTTGTATCCACAAGGCGTTTTTTCCACAAGATACATTAGGAACATGCTTTTCTTCGAGAAAAACACTCTTCATTTCATAGCACACATATAATCATTCTACATATGGTCGAAGTATTCAATGTAAACGTTGGACATTATAGAGATAATGAAGATATTTGGTTTGAGATTAGATATTTCCCATTCCCATGAGACTTGAAGGACATGCCCTATTTCGAAAGCAACGTTCATTATGATAGATAGTTCAATTATTCTGTGTATGTCTAAAAAGAACCCGGTAAAAACTGTAAACACTACCGCATTGACGATCGTACTTATTCAAATTTTCAGAATACTCTCATTCTCATGTTACTTGAAGAACCCAGTCCTTTTTCAATTACACGGTGAAATGAACGATCTAAGTAACGATGACACGCACATTCTGTACATGTTGGTAGATGATAAAAGAAACACTGTAAACTATCTTGCGATTACGAGATAAAATGTACGGAAGGACGGACAGACACACGAGTAAACGGACGGACGGACGCAAAACACCTTCGATCAGTAGAGGAAAAGAAATTACCCGTAAGAGGAAATCTAAAGTTATTATTCTGTCCGCCATCTTGTCGAACCAAGGGTTACGAACGTTTTACTTATTATTACGCTGAAGGTGTAGTTCACTTGTCTCGTTTTCTCTTGTCTTGGTGATCAGGTTGCATAACCCTTCTCCTTAAGGTGGGACGTTACAGTTTTGGGGAGTCAACTCGCTTAGAAAAAAAAATTGTGAGGGGTCCTTGTTAAAATCAACTTTATATGAAGTTGCGCGTGCACAGTGGAAGGCTTTTTTTTTTCAAACAATCGTAATTTGTCAACGTACACGCAGGATTGTCCTGAATTCAAAATAAAAACGTTCGCGAAACATATCAGAAACATACGACTGCTAAGAAGGGTTCACTTTCTAAACGTTTGCAAATGTTTTTGCATCCTGAACTGCTTGGTTTGGCAATTATTACGAGGGACAAAATGAAATCCGGTCATGCGTTCAGAATAACGAATCACAAACGATCATCCGAAAAATGGTAGTCTGCATTACCGTGTAAAGTATATCTAATAAGAAGTGCTTCGTTATTCCAACGAAGTACGGACGACGTTGATAGACCTATCACAAGCCATGCATTCAGGATGATAAAACGGAGCAAACTTTTTTGCTATTTATACCCTGCATTGCTCGCATGTGCATGAGCTAAACGTTTACTTCGCTTTGTTGTCCTGAACGCAGGGCTGTCACGTTCTCTTCATCACCGAAAGGGAATGTTTGAGTTCGGGTCATATCGTTGTAAGTATAAAACTATCATATAATTGATGCTTATGAAACGTAGTCATCTTTCAGTAATTTGAACAATGCTTGAAAAGGAGAAAAAATATGCTTTTTTGTTTACGACTTCGGTAAAAACTGATACGGGATGACGAATCATATCCCAAATAATAAGATTTTGCCACTTGGATGCGATTTCTCTCCTTTTCAGTTTACTTTTCTGCACTGTTAACTGTCTGTTCGTTTTTCACTATGCTTTTTATAAATCTTCAAAATAATATGTTACTTTTCTCTGTGAAGATCCCATTCATTACGTATGTTACACGTCGTAAAAAGCGAAAAGGAGACAATGTAGAAAAAAGGACAATTTCAACCTTTAAAAAATTCATTTCTTCTCTCTAAATTTCCATCTTTATTTGATTCCGTTTATGTGTGTTTGTAAGAGTGAAAACGATAATTTGATAACAATTATTGATATTCCATCAATAGCTTTATCAACATTGAATATTTCAATAAGCAGTGGTTTCAAAAAGCTTTCGTATTATTCGAAGAGCGTATGTATTCGAGAGTTACTGCGTCTGCTCCTTGACCATGAAGTCCCGAGATCGGGTATAAATACCGGCGATTGTACTTTGTCCTTTATTTGGCCCATGTTGAACTCTTCTGTAATCCACGGAATCAAGAGGGGTCAATTTAAAATTTAGGAAATTGTTTCCAAACCATTGTAAAATACATTAGTTTAAAATTATCAATATAATCACAGAATTCTGAAATCTTTAAAATCAATCGAAAGTCATGTTTTCTTTCTTTTTTGTTTCAATCGAGTAATAAACCATCTTATCTTCCGTGGCAACTGAAATGGCATATTATTTCTATATGTAATTGCCTCATATAGAAAATGAGTTTATGGAGGAAAACCTCGTGTTTTGATCAGGATAATGGCTGTGCATGTGGCCGATCCAGAGGGAATGGGGTGTTCAGTCTTTCACTGGGTAATTTGGCAAAACTTTGGTAATGATGTGAAATGACTACCCCTCCCCCCTCAATTGTAGTTTAAACCCCTTACAGAAATCCTACAACTGCCATAGGCGTTACCAAGTGTATCAAAATTACAAATGGTTTTTATTGTTGATTGGGAAATCAGGGGACGTAACAATGCCTGGACAATATCAAATTAGAGTAGTAAATTATGGGGGAGTACTGTACTTCAAACTTATGAAATTGACTAAAAGTGCCTGGATACATATACTTTTCTTAATTATTTTCAGTTGAACGATAGTTGGGCTAATTTTCGAGTTTATTTAATATAAGTGTTTGCTTTTTTTTGCCTTCAAAAAAATATTTCTTTTTATCTTTGAGGAGCATTTAAAGCAAAATGTCCACTTGTCACTTATTTATGCCCTTACTAGAAAGTTTATTATATTTCTATGTTTTCCATATCTATTGCTATAAATATATGTTAATTTAGCACACCAGCATTGTGATTGGTCGGTGTAATAAACAGTTTTCTTTGATAATTTCGAAAACATGGCCACCTTAAGAAAAATGTTAATATTTTCAAAATATGCGTGGAAAGCTATGTTGATATTTTCAATATATCTGTGCATATGAATGCTCTAAAACATACATCTGTTTCGCGGACATCTCGAAATCCCCCGAAACTGTAGCGGCCCTCCTTAACAAAGTTAAGCCCATTCCAAATCCTCTCTCCTGAAAAAAAACAAGCCCAAAAAAAAGAAGGAGAATGCAGGAGGGGTAGGTTCTGTATTACGGCTAAAATGACTATTTTCAGCAAGCGTGTGCCAAGCGTATTCAACTTATGAGTAACGTACCCCTGGCGACACTCTAGCGTATTGACCGTATGCATACCGTGTGACTATCGTTTAGTCTTTACGCTGGCATACGCTGAACATTTTTAACCTTTTAAAAATCAGTTTTGGGCTTCTGCGTATAAAAAAGTATACCAGCGTACTTGTATCGTACACAACTTAAGACTAACGAATGCCTAGCGTATATCAGCGTATGCGAGCGCATGAACAACGTCATGGCATACGTTCGTGTTATACGCTGTGGTGTGACGACCCCATGAAATGATGGCGGGATAAAGCAGGGCACTTTACACTTTCAATTCTTTGAAAGACATCTCCTACTTAGGTACTAGCCTTTTTCAATAGAAAAAAAATTAAAATGTTCCTTTGCTGACATCCACTTTATCATTAAAATTCAGTTGAGCATTTCAGGGCCATTCTGGTCCCTTTGTTATAAATTTGTTAATATATAATTCGTACGAATTGTTCTGTATGGGAAGAATATCTATTGAAGATGAGAAATTGATTATGATCCAACAACCGAGTTAGATAATTTTTCTTCCAACAATTACGTATTATATTGTTTTCGTCGATGTTTCTAACAGAAATGCAAGTTTCTAAAAATAACCGTTTTATGTCAAAGTTCTAAAAATATCCATGCTGTTCTTTGAGCTGAGGTTCATTCCTCGTCAACAAATTGAAATTAATATACTTTTTTTTTCTGTGAAGTCCTCGGTTCAACTTGCGACGGTTTGAGCAAGTACAGTTAAGAACATTGTGAAATTGACAAGGTGAATGATATTGGAATGGTTTTGGAATGAAATTGAATGAGTGTGTGGATCGAGTTTTGAGTGAAATTAAAGGGAGGTAACCAATATTGCTAATTTTGTTCATTATGAACAAAATTAACGATATTAATTACCTCCCTTTAATAAAATATACGTTTTTTTCTGAATATACGTCATCGTGGACCAATCATGCACTTTAAAGTCAACACCAGCTAATAAAATCGTAGAAAAGATATATCGATTTGAATTTTTTGTTGAAAGTCTTGAATGGTTTTTAACTGTTTTCTAATGATTTCGGAGCGTTTTTGATCGATTTGATTGAGTGTTTGGAATGAATGAATGGAGCGCTGAGTGAATGGTTAAGAATGATTTTGATCGGAATGAGTGTCAATTTTACGATGTTTTTAACTGTAAGCAACATTGTGAATTTGACATTCACCTCGATCAAAACCATTCTTACTCGCTCACTCAGGGTTCCATTCATTTATTCAAAATACTCTCTAAAATTACTCAAATCGCTCCGAAATTGTTATAAATTCGTTCGAAACGAATTCGTTCGAAGCGAGCAGCAATTCATTTAAATTTATCAAATCATTCAACGATTCAATTCGGCTCATGTGGATTTAAAGCGTCGGAATGTTACATGGAGACACACATCTTGGTTCTTTCATAGGCCCTCAGAGTCGGCGCGAGTACTAGTAAATTTACCAGGAAGTAGAATCGAGAGGGATAAATCTACCTTGTAACAACTTGTTTCCAAATCGATGTAAAAAATATAGGTTTATACCAAACCAACCATTTCTAAAAAGAGAGATTATAAATACGCTAATTTTGAACAACTTGGACAAAATCAGCGAAAGTGAAATATCTGCCTTAAAGTTTACTAAAAACTGGCACTTCACATTAATTAAAAATGAGCCTGTGCGTGACATTTCCAGCAAATTGACATGTGTGCGATGGGCCAACATCTAGCAGCCTAGACAGTCACACAGTGCGAGTAGAAGACTGTCCTACCGTCTACAGACACTTTGAAACATTGACTATCTAAACAGAGAAAGCGAAGACTCTGGTCAGAATGTGCGAAAGCATAGGCTGACCAGAGTCTTTGCTTGACGCTCAACTGAAATTGTTGGAAATGTCACACACAGGCTCAATTTAATTCCGAAATCATTCCAAAAAAAAAAAAAAAAAAACCCAGTGAACTGGTTAATGTCACGATGTTCTTATTTGTACAAAATCAGTTTTCCGCCTCCATCTGCTCATTCTACTATTCCGCTCTTCAACTATCCGATTCTCATGTACCACAATTTTGTGTGAAGGTATATGATTGAGAAGTATTTATTTTTTACACGGGGGTAAAACAACAAAGGTTTGAGACACTTTTATCTGCAACGTGGTCCTAACACAATTGGAGGCAATGGATTTTAACCACTGCTACCCACTTTACCAGCTGGTTGGACTGGTGCTTCGTTTGTAAAGTGAGGTGCCAAAATACAATTCCTGTCTCCGATGGGGCTCGACCCCTCAGATTACGATTCGAGCACGCTAATCGACGAGGACCGGTGTCGAGCCCGTGCGAAAAATAGCTATAGAAATATATGTACAAGACTAACCAATGAGCTAAAGAAGATCTTTCCTGAACCAAATTTCAGACATTGTATTTAAACAAAAGGAGCTATGCTGGACGGTGAGAGTGGTCTCCTAATACACACTCCTCCATAAGTGTCATCATGATTATGGCGATACAGTTAGTGAAATCGTGAAATTGACATTCGCCTCAATCAAGACCATTCTAAATCGATCACTCAGCGCTCTCTTCATTCGTTCCTAACACTCAATCAAACCATTCGATAACGATCAAACCCATTGAAAAATAAAGAATCAGCAACGTCATTCAAAATAAATTTGGATAGAAAAAAATCGCGATTTCACTTACATAATTCTAATTGTAAGCGTCTAATAGGTTCTAGATGAAGCTATCTATACATTTTTTAAGCATATTTCATTAAACGGGGATAATTAATAGCGCTAATTTTGTTCATCCTGAAGAAAATTTGCAAGGATGAACAAAATTTGCAATATTGGATTACATCCCATTAAATTCACTCAAAAATCGCTCCACACACTCATTCAATTGCATTCTTTAAATATTCCAAAATCATTCACCTTGTCAATTTCACAATGTTGTTAACTGTATAAGCCTCTAGGCAGTAATGTGTTTTGTGCACTAACAAAATAGGTATAAATTCGACATGAATTGCTCAATGGAAATATTTGGGTGACAAGACCAATTCGCTAACCACTGAGCCAAAGAAGATATCCCCTGATGCTTGTGTCAAGTATTGTATTTAAATGATAGAAGCTATACAGGATGACGAGAGTGGTCTCCCATAGCAATTTATAGGGTTTACACATAGGTTACCACTAATTGTATTCCATTGCTATAAAGATATAACAATATAAAATCATGTAACAATATTCTTTCTGATTATTGACAATTTGGAACCGAACTATCTATTACGTCAATCTCTTAAAAGATAGTTAAACATTTTGATTTTATACTTTTTACAAAGTAATTTCTGTTAGAAAAATACAAATTAGGATGATCCATTTGATCCCCGAATTTCTGACATTAAGAAATAGACAAGGATGTTGGCCTAGATGTTGTAAGTGATAATGGAAAAATCGAAAAAATATTTTGACTTACTAAAACATGTTGTTTTCAATAGAAAGGTAATTGGTGTAATTTTTACATATGAAAAATCACCGCTATTCGAAACAAAGCTATTACGGTCACTGTGGACACAAAGCGGGTCATTTCACGTCCAAATTTCAAAATGTCTGCAAACCTTGCCTAATGCTATAAAACAGAAATTTAAGATACCCGTTTTCATATGTCAGTCGTATTAAAGGATTCATAACGTAAAGTTATGACGTCATGACGTTATCAAGGGACCTACCCTTTTTAGGCACATGTATCGAATTCAGGAATTGTCTATTTTTTTCAGGAACAATTCACCGACTTTCACCCCCAAAACGCCATTTGCTTCGTAAAGAGATGCCTGGGATTGATATGATTAATATGAAGATATGTGTGTAAGAAATGCGTTAATTTGTAACGTAATAAATGTTACTTTTTTCGAGTGCAGTTACTTTAAATATAGACTTTCTCGAAAATTTACCCGGTGGCCCATGCAGGGGCCTGTACTACTAAACTTCTTATGATAAAAAATAATCGTAAGTAAAACACACAAATCGTACCTATTGTTTTCATTTATTGTTAGATTCTGCCTTGCAATATCTCATTGCAATCATCTTTAGAAGACGATTCCAATGAGATGATGCACGGCAGAATTCCATATTTAAGTACTTATCTATAAGCAATTTTAATTTTTGACATACGCACAAAATGATTGTAAGATGTTAAGTAAAACGGGCCCCTGTATTTTATATACGTTTCTACTTAACCATACCGCACAAGACTTTTGAAATAAAAACCATATGTCTTCTGGTTAGATTTTTTGTAAAACTCTATTCCGCGATTGCATCGCAAATCAAAGCATATTTCAAAGTCGGGTCATGTGTTCACAAAAGCTGTTTTTAAAGGGATGAGAGTTTCAGTAATATTTATTTTTCTTTCAATCACATTCATATTTAATACTCTTGAAATTGAAATTTTATTGTTATCCTCATTTTGAAACAGTTTAATTTATTTCACAAGTGTTGGCCTCTCCGGAGCATTGAACGAGAGAATAGAATATGGCTAGAATTAGACTTTGGCTGGTATTATTGTTCCGTAACAACTGACGTCATAAAAAAATAAAGGGATTTGAAACGGTAAGTTTCAAGGTGCTAAAGTGTCTTTCTTTGCACAAATAAAATATTCGTATTCGTAATTGTATTCATTTTGTTATATTTATGATTCATAGTATAAATACATTCATTTATCAATTTACGAACTATATTTACTGAAAACTTACACATTGCTTGTTAAACATTCTAATAATGACACAACGACATGACGGGGTTGATAAGAGGATCTGGCTTGAAAATTGGTCAGATTAATTGTCTTGATGAAATCTAGGTCAGGTTCGAAAAAGGGTCAAGTGGGATCAAAAACTGGGTCACAAGGTCAAATCTTAGAAAACATTGAAAACACACTAAAAGCCATACCTTCTTTAATCAATCAACCTGAAAATTGGTCGGATTTATTGTCTTGATTAAGTCTTGATTAAATTTGAAATTGGGTCAAGTGGGGTCTTAAATGAGGACACGGAGTCAAATCTTATAGAAACCTTGTAGACACTCTAGAAGCCATTTTTTGCCCAACAACCTGATTGATTGGTCAGATTATTTAATTGATGGGTCTAATGTCTGAATTCCTTAGACGATTTCGATTCACGAGAGTCCAGAAATTTTTAAAATGGTGCTACATGTACAAAACTTCAGAAAAGACGAAAAAAAAAGTATAGTATAAAATGCAATGTGTAAAAAATGTGGAAATTTTCGAATCTGTAAGTTTTTTAGCGGCAAAAAAGCGACTTATCTGAAAAATATACCCCGCACGTAGGCGGGGAAGCAAGACCGTCGAATGAGACGTCATTATTCAACTCTTTACTACATAGTCTGCATTTGTTCGCATGCCTTTCTGTGCCTAGTAAATTACCTTGCAGAAAGTATTCCCGTTTCATTTTGGAAATAAATGTATTTGTTTCTTAAATTTCAGGAATTATGTTTTTTTTTCTTTTATATATTCTATGTTCTTTTAAACTTTTCCAATAATGTTTAAAGCGTACAATTAATTTCACAATTGCATCTTAATTACCTTTTGCAAGAAACTTCAAATAAAATTTACGGACACTTTCAGAAAATTTTATTGTAACAGATTTTCATTATTTTTCTTTAACCCCGCCTAAGCATACATTGTTACTATGTTTAAGAAATTTAAGGCCACTTAATAGAATTTTGCAAAAATGATAAAATTTGTGCTCTTGGTAAACACTGAAATGATGTTTTAAAAAAATATTAACTGAACAAGCTGGAAATGCCACAGTTTGGACCGATTGTACGAGTTTCTTGATCATCCCTCGTACTTCAGTTTCACCGAACGTGTGTCTATGCACGATATAATATCAGTATAAACAGAAATCATTTATTGTCGTCGCCTTGTTGGTGAAGTCTTTACGTGCTAGGTACTTGAAGCTTTAATACTAAAATACCAGAAAAACGCACAATTTTCAGTCAAATTTGTACGATAGATTTTTTTTTGTTTTTGATTTTCATGTCTCTTTTCAGTCTTATACATTTATTTTTCTTAAATTTGTCTTTGAAAAGAAAAAACTCTCGACCTTCAGAAATGTACTTTAATCGAATTTGAAGGACAGGGATAAATCTTACCAGTGATTAACGTGATTCAACTAAGTCATACATTCTGATGACTATTTTACAATGAAAAAAAGTAGCTAGAACCACCTTTCCTGGTTAATTTTCAGTTAACTATATTCTCTATAGATACAGTGCTGAACAACTTTCTTACAAACTATCTGATTCCATATTTCTATTCAAAACAGTATTGTCCATGCAGATTCGGCAGATTTTTTGCAATCAATAAAACAGTTAAGAAAACATTATGTTAAGATCACATTGTTTACGAGAATTCAACAAGAGTGCCATCGTCACAATACACGCCGCAACATTGCTGCTGTTTTACAGAAATAATTGTAGACACTACTTATTTTTTTAAGAGCCAAATTCTAAACATTTGCAGACTACCTTTTTAGATTGTCAAGTTCAAAGTGTTTGCTATGATTGATTGAATGATTGTTTTTTTTTTTCTCGCCTATTTAAACTTCAACTAATAATAAAAATAAAAAGAACTTTCATGACGTGGCTGAAATTCACTTAAAGGCAAAAACATGCACAAATTCAGGTAACAATGAACAGTTCGTAGAAATTTCTTTAAAATAAATCTATAAATAAAGGAGGAGTTGTTTTCACAAGAACTTTTACAAGGAGACCCCTTTTTCCATGACGCAGCTGTAATTCAACAAACCAAGACTATGTAGGCAAGGTCAGGTGACTCGAAACATTTTGTGAAATTTCATCCAAATCATTCCATAAATGGAAGGAAGTTGTGTTCACAAGAAGTTTAAAACGAAGGCCCCGTTTTCCATGAAACTGCGCTTGGTTAGGTGACTAGGAACATGTTGTGAAAGTTTCATTTAAATCAGTTCATAAATGGAGGAGGAATTGCGTTCACAAGATTTTTAAAATGAAGGCCACTTTTAAAATGACATGGCTGAAATTCACCAAACCGTGACAAAATGGTAGGTAACTAGATCCATAATTTAGGGAGGAGTTGCGTTCTCAAGTTAATTTAAAATGAGGGTTCTTTTTCATGACGCGGCTTAAATTCACAAAAGCGTGACTTTAGGCGCTAGATCAAGTGACTAGGAACATTTTGTGAAAGTTTCATCCAAATTGGTCAATAAATTAGGGTGGAGTTGTGTCCACAAAATTTTTTTCACGACGCGGCCGAAATTCATCAAACCGTGACTTTATGTGCTTGGTCAGGTGACTAGGATCATTCTGTGAAAATATCATCCAAATTGGACTATAAATGAGGGAGGAGTTGCGTTGACAAGTTTATTTTACGTGAAGGCCTCTCTTTCCATGACGCGACTGAAATTCACCAAACCTCGACTTCATGTACATGTTCAGGTGAAGAGGAACATTCTTTAGTTTCATACAAATCGGTCCATAAATGAGGGAGGAGTAGCATTCACAAGATTTTTACAATAAAACCCTTTTTTCCACGACGCGGCTGAATTCACCAAACCGTGACTTCATGCATATGGTCTGATGACTAGAAACATTCTGTGAAAGTTTCATCGAAATCGGTTCTTAAATGAGGAAGGTAAAAAAGTGTACCAATAAACACCAACAAGAAATATCAATTTAAACTGTAACACTTTTAGTTCACTATTAGGAAAACCTCACAAAACAAAACCAAGTGCTGTAATTTTTAAATCTTTACCTCGTGCACCTACTGAACAGTCTGAAAGCCAAAAATCCATACTAGAAATTGTGACAAATTATAAAAGCTGTGGTGGTGAGCCTGAAAACTTTCTTGAACATTTCAGAATGTCACAAGAGCAGGTTGAGAAAATTGAAATGAAAACAAGGGAGCAGACCAACAACAATCTTTGGCATGAACAGAGAAAGGGGAGGCTGACTTCATCTTTCCATCATGAAATTTATACCAAAATGAATCTTTTTAGTAAAAACAAAAGCCTTAAGCCTATAAAAGAGTCCCCACTTATTGCAAGGTTACTTGGTCATTCGTTCTACATTAGTAATATTGAACCAGTGAAGTAGGGCCGTGACATGGAGGACAAAGCTTTTGATGAATTTATCAAATCTGAAACACTAAAACAATTTAATTAAGCAAGAGTGGCTTTATCATCAAGCAGGATATCCCCTACATTGCATGCAGTCCTGACGGTATATATGTGTGTAGGTGTTGTGGAAAAAAAAGCATACTAAAGTGTCCATATACATTATCAAAACCTACTCCCCAAACAGTATAAGATGGGTATAAAGATGTCTCATTTCTTGAATTGACTGATGGAAAAATCAATCTGAAGAGAACACACATGTATTACACTTATGTCCAGTCACAAATGGCAATTTCAGGTTGTAAGCAAGGTTGTTTTTTTTTTGTGGTACGGTCTCCAGTTGGAGAACCAAATATTAAAACCCTTAGCTTTGATTACAAGCATTGATGCAATGTCCAGCAAAATCTAGTCCAAGTTTACTCTGCATATTTGCCGAGATACTATTTTGGTAAAGCTGAACTAAGCTTTTGACCACAATGCAGCAATGTTTGTCTTTCTGAGCAGGAAATAGAATGGGAAGCAGATAACAGTGTGTCCTTTTCCTCATGCAGTCTTTGGTTTCATTGATCATGTGCTGGTATTAGGTCAGATCAAGGTGCTCAGAACTGGTAATGCTCCTCATGCAGTTTGTTATTGTAATCAGTTGACATTTCCTAAACAGATTCTGAATTTTATGTCCCTGGATTCATATACTAATAACTTTGTTGTAGTTCTGTCCATCAAGATATGTGCATTCCAATTGGCTCACAATTTGATTGTGTTTCTCAATGAAAAAGATTTTCAGTATGTATCTATTTTATAAGCTAGTATTCAAAGTAGTCCCACAAGAAATCTGTCGCTTTGCAATATTTAATTATAAGATATGAAGAGAAGTTTTTTTCTTAATTTTATGAAAGCATGAAACTAAAACATAAGCACATTTGTGTATCAATCCACTTCACAAAATTGAAATGTTCAATGCAAGACTGCACTGAGTGTCTATGAAACATTGCATAGACACTTAGTTCACTCTTGCATTGGATCATTAATATTCAGTGTGTGATAAAGTTTTGGGTTTCATTAAAAATAATCTCTTCAATGCTTAAGCAATTAAAAAAAAGATTGTGGAAAAAGCGGAAAATGCATTGAGTATCACGGTTTGATGAATTTCGGCCGCGTCGTGAAAAAAAATGTGGACATTTTCTCCCTTTTTCTCACAATAATTTCTACGACAACAGAAGTTTTTTGTAATGAATTTATTCAATTTTTATTGCTGACTTAAAAGCTCTTTAAATTTGGAACAGTTTGAATTTCAAAAGAAAGGAGAGGATTATGTGACTTGCCATTGTCTTTTCTTTAATATGTCTTAATATAGATAAATTCTATAACATAGGTCAGTCGTCTGTCATTGTAAATGACAATCACAAACAATAAATCAAGTGACCAATCAAATCAATAGTTTAGAACCTTTTTGCTGGTAAGAGACTTAAACATTGTATTACAGTTAAATTGAACTATAGATTTCTTTGTTTAGGTTGCTCATCAAAACTATTTTTTTATTTTATCTTTCAAATTAGCTACCGTATTTCAAACAGGTGTCAATTGGCTTCATCAAGTTGACAAATTAATTGTTTCAAAGTGAATATTATTGTTGGATATAGGACTATAAACAAAACAAAAAGAACAAAGTCATTTTTTTTGTAAACTGGACCATCATATATTTATTTATAGTATTGTGAAGCTAACATTGACCAGGGAGACAAAACATCACAGATATAAATATGTCTTTAAATTCAAACTCCGACAATTTTTGTTTTATTTTCTAAGAATTTGAAAAATACTCTATCTGTCGATAAAACTGAAGTGAAATTGCACAGTTAAAACCAATTTAGCAACATCTGTCTAACTTTCAATTAAAAATGAACTGAAACCAACTTCTTATTGGTCACTTCATGTTACTCTATTTTCAACATATTTACAAGAAAAAATTTAACAGAACACTGCTTTTGTGCAAAGATAAATCAATCTCAAGGATTTTAGTAAAAGAATTGTTTCAAAAGGACCGACAGAATCATTGCAGCAGACAAAAGAAGACACCAACCCTAATTTGAAAAAGTCTTAAAACTCGTAAAATTCATGGATTTATTAAAATTTCAGTCGAGGAAATACCGTTATGTTGTTGAAAAATCACTATCCGTTCGGTGCTTTAAAGGCAGCTGACAAGAAAAACATAAAGATAACATTATTTAAGAAGTTCATTTTGCGTAAATGAGGCGAATTTGATAAATTAATCCCCACCCACCAATTTTAATTTTGAAATTGAGGGTATCGATGTTCTCATGAAAGTTAAATTGCTTTTTCCGAAGGATTTTTCGGTGACTCTGTGTTTCGCCATGTAACAAGTAAACGGGCTACCAGAAATCAACAAACACTTGCATCTTTATGATTATATAGCAATAATTTTCGTGCTTTATTTAAGTGACCTATTCGAAGTTGGTTTAAGTTTAAATAGCTTTTTTGCTGGTTTTATATTAACAAGCTGGATACATTTATCCAAGACTGTGTAATTAGTGGTTGCTGAAAATTATTCAATCTATGTTAAAATTGAATTATAAGTGCCATATACAGTTTATGAAAATGAGAAATTGCTTTTTTATCCCCTTTCCCTAAAGTTTTATGACCTGGCCTCAATAGATTGGGGCATATAGTATTTGACCTGTCTGTTTTTCTCCCTAAAAACTTTTACATTGACCATACCTTTTGATTAGCAAGGAAAAGAGTCTTCATATTTCACATGATGGGACAAGACCTTTCTGTTGATACCAAGTAAAATGTCATCAGTCAAGGTCAAAGTGATTTTTTCAAGATGAAATATGTGGAAATCTTAGACTGCAAAGTGAATTGAGTATTGCCACTGATTACAGAATCATAACCTTACGTAATTGCTAATTGAAAAAAGTTAACTTAATTTTGTGGGGGAATTACCACAAGTAGAGACAAATGAATCAGAAATTAAAAGCAGTTTTCTTTATCAATCTCATGTTGTAAGGGGAAAAAACCTCATATATACATGTAGTAGTGTTGTTTAAAAAAGGGGGAACTACTGCGAAGAAGATACAAAATTAATAGTATGGTGATCTCCCTGTTCCCTCCAAACCTCGAACGGGAAGTGTAGAAGGGAGCTACTTATCCTCAATGCATTAGACAAAGTACCATAAGAGCTCGTGATTAGACTGACTTATCATCATTAGATCAATATACGCCCTGACGCAAACGGAATAAGGGAAAGTTTTGAAAGTCTTGTTAACGCTCGGTAACGAAACCTTTCCATTTTAATATTATATACTTAATCATTTTAAGGTATGTTTAAAATACTCTTTGATATCAAAATTTACAGTATAATTTCGTAATATATTTAAGCCTGGCGTCGCTGTGTTCATTGGTAAAAATCGTCATTCATCCGTCATTATGTTGACGTCCGCTATAGGCGAATCATTGACGACGCCATTTTTGTATCGTCACATGGCTTGCCCCGTATCCAAGATGGCGTCATAAACCGTTAAAAGGTCTCTTGTTTTGAGGGTTTTTCAGAATTTTCCCTTGTTTATTTTATTATTGTTCATGATTGTTTCGTTAAGTTTCTGTTTCCTTAGTTCATGTTGGTTTACAATTACTTGATTGGCGGATCAAGAGTGAGGGGGTGTCAAACAACAACCCTTATGTAGCCTAATGCCTTTTTCACTTGAATATATAATCAAAATCGCATAATTATTAAAGAAACATCTCAATGTCTAAGTTTGAACCCATATATGCAGATCCTTAGCCACTGACTACGTATTATCTCAGTAGTCTGAGCAGGGGCCCATTCGGAACATCGCTCGGACTTTTCCGTCAACTGGAAAGTACCTCGGACGTAAGTGTAGTAATTTTTGGTCATTTTTCGGTAATTCGGTTCCTGGTGGTAATTCGGTTTATAAATTCGCTTGAAGAATAGTATATTTCTTTAAAAATTTCCAAGCGTCTGTGAAGATCACTTTAGCATGTTATAATTTGAAATCAAAACGCAGTTAGCCACTGCGTTTTGTTTTCAAATCATAACATGTCCAATTTTAACCTTACGTTGACTTTATTTTTCGCAACGTCATCCTCAGTTACGTTTGTGACGTCACATAAACCCACGTGCGAAATGACGCGCTTTCATGGCTGCGCCCGTATTATTCCCGAGGTCTATTCCGTAGAATCGCCGAGGGTTCCCGATTGAGCAGGGGCCAAGCTGCTTAAAAAACAAGTAGTTCCTCCAGTGAAACTGAAAAGTGTTATTGTCACCAGTGACGATATCAAAATCTATTACACTTAAATCCCAAGATTTCACTGCGAGGAATGTAATTAAATCTCATTGTAGTTCTTGTTTAGTTGAACACCCTGTATGTTACACTGATCGCTAAATCAGTTAAAGGGCTTTTTGTTTACCCTTAATTTTAATCCTTATACTGTAAACGGCGTAATTTTATGCAGTGGCTTTAATTTGGCTATATAATATTGACGGTTAAACTCAAATGCGCCACATTTAATCTACCGCCAATATTTGTCATTATTAAATGCGAAATTTCATTATTATAATGGATATGATATCTTTACATTTTAGTCAAGGTCAATTGAATTAAATCAAATAATTGCAGACCATGCTTATTCAAATTCGAATATGAAAATCTGCTGACAACGTTGACATTCCGACGGGTCAGCGCAATACGATTGTTACGATAAATGAAAGGCACTAACATTAGTATTGCACTGATCCCCCGATTTCAAAATTCCAGATCCAAGTTGGTTGATAAATTGTAATGAAAATCACCACAAGACTATATATATATATATATATATATATATATATATATATATATATATATATATATATATATATATACAGTTAACAACATCGTGAAATTGACAAGGTGAATGATTATGGAATGATTTAGGAATGAAATTGAATGAATGTGTGGAGCGACTTTTGAGTGAGTATAATGGGAGGTAATCCAACAATGCAAATTTTGTTCAGGACGAACAAAATTTGCAATATTGTTTACCTCCCTTTAATAAAATAAGCATACAAGTTCTATGCAGAGCTTCCTATTCCTTCAAGAACCTATGAGGAGCTAACAATTTCTAATGTGTTAGTGAAATCGCGATTTTTCACTATCAAAATTTATTTTGAATGACGTTGTTGATTGTTTATTTTTCGATGGGTTTGAATGTTTTTGAACGGGTTGAGTGAGTGTTTGGAATGAATGATTGGAGCGCTGAGTGAGCGATTTAGAATGGTTTTGATTGAGACGAAAGTCAATTTCACGTTGTTTTTAATTGTATATATATATATATATATATATATATATATATATATATATATATATATATATATATATATATATATATATATATATATATATATATATATATATATATATATATATATATATATATATTCTTTATTTCCTCCAATATGAAGATTACATATATGTACAACAAAAATGGTAATCTGTGCAGGTGAAAGTATGATACGAGTGAGACATAGAAGTAAAATGGTAAATACGTATATACAAGAAAACAGAAGTCACGCGATTAATGGAAATTATCCAAGATCGACATTTATTATATCATATGCATTATATATGCACCTTTTACAGATAACATCATCTCATGTTAGGGGAGATTATACAGTATTTTATATCAGGGTCACTATTTCATATTAATACCATACATCCGTCAATAAGGCCTTATCCGAAACGAAAAGAAACGAAGTTATGTAGGGGCATGGTTTAAGATACAGTATTCTCATCTAACATAAAGTCTTTCGGACTAAGCAGAAAGAAGATATATGGAGAATTAAATTTATACACTCATTATCACCGAATAAATGGTCTTCTGTATACTGTGAAATTACCTCAGGACGAGGCAAAAGAATATTTCATAGTTGTTACAATGAGATCTCACAAACTGTATATTCAAGCCAAATAACGCTTTAACATATTCATGAGAATCAAGTGACAGAAAGTAATTGCTAACTATCTGACCTAGCATATGTGTAACATTTAAGTGAAAAGAATAGGCACAATAAGTGTAATGTTGACACCCAGTTAGAATATGTTCAGATATACTAAGCCTCAAGTCATTTCGACCGCATTTCATACAGCTAGGATAGAAACAAGAAAGGAATGCAATGACCTGTGCAGTGGAATCAAATTTTCGCAGACCATGCTTATTCAAATTCGAATATGAAAATCTGCTGACAACGTTGACATTCCTGCGGGTCAGCGCAATACGATTGTTACGATAAATGAAAGGCACTAACAATAGAATTGCACTGATCCCCCGATTTCAAGATTCCAGATCCAAATAGGTTGATAAACTGTAATGAAAATCACAGCAAAAAAAGTGCGAAAAACTTATACACGCGTTATAACTATAACAAAAGGTGTGAAAACAAACTATTATTAAATTTGTAGAAAAGTAACATTACTCAGGAAATAGCCTTTCTTTAATTTACATTGTTTTGAACGACGAAAAATTGAACTATAGATAAAGTGACTTATTTAGGCGTTATAGCAAGATGCGCCAAAAAAAAAACAAAAAACCACCAATATATAGTTATTTAAAAACCGCCAAATGTGGACACCGCCAATATAAAGCCGTATACAGTATTTATAAGTTGCATTTTTATTATCCCTTGCAACACTCATTTAAATGGTGTTTTGTGGGAAGAACTGACAGAATTATATGAATGAATAAATATACTTTTATATGACTTACACTTTCAACTCTTACACTGACAGTCTACACTAAAAATGTTCTTTCCAAACCCTGAGTAACATCAAGCTGTGTGACGGGCGTATCTTGTGACAATTTTGACGGACCAATGGATGTACATGGGATTTTAAAATTAGACGATTTTGCTGAAGAATCATCTTTATGCTCTATATTAAATGATGAATTGTCTAGTCTTTCTAGTTTTTAACATGTGTTTGTAAACTAGACTTGTATGAGTTAACTGCAGTCGAGCCCCAAAAAACTCCTTTTCAACATTTATCATTGACCTTTCACTTGGAGCTATCTGTTAAAGCACATGCATTCCAAATGATACATAGAATGAAGATCGTTTGTACCACATCATTTTGGAGTCAAATCAAGACATTTTACAGTTTAATGGAACAAGTTCATCTATTAAAGCTTTGTTTTTCATTCAATCAAAATTTCTCTGGAACCAATCTTGTTAAATTCTTCTTTTAATTAAATCAGTATTTTTTATGAAGACTTTTTTTTTCAAACTAAAAGTTACCTGATCCTTCTGTGGCTTGATAGACGGAAACATACTCAAACATTAGCACGTGAAACACACACAGTGACATTACTTATAGTAAACCTATCTTGAAATCTCTAGAATTTGATTTTTGATTGTGCGCTTCCGGCATTTATTTACAAAATGATTCAATTTTAATAGCCTACAAGTTACCCCAACAGTACTTTTGCAAGGATTTGAAAACTTTGAAGGTTAGAATAACATGATGGTTTACGCACAATTTATGATCAAAAGTAGCCTTACATAACCTTGGAAACAGTATCTCTGCCTTTTTCTTTAGTAAATGCACTTTAATATGGTATTACATAATGTTGTATATGTTATATGAAAATCAGGACCACAAGACTAAGGGATTGAAATTAACTATGGTTCTCAAAATTATCAGTGGCTGCCATTAACAAATATTTGATAATACACAATAATTGGTATTCGGAACACCGCTCGGCCAATCTCACGATCAACCTCGGATGTACATAGACGGACTATTTTTAAAAATTACGGGAAACTCTTGGAAAAACTCGATGACGTAAGTTAAAATGGCGTTAGCCCTCGAAACTTTAAGTGAAAACATTCGACGTCGCCAACGCTACTCGTTTAAGTCACCGCCGTGAAACCATCGTATAAATATCTTTAGATTCTTGATTAACGGCTGAAAAATCTTAATTTTTGAGAATGATTCGTCATTCTCAAAAATTAAGATTTCTAGGCCGTTATTTACTTTAAAAGATATAAATCTACAGTGCTAATTTTCTTACACTGTTTCCGCCTAACAAAATGCACGATTTCGTTACATACCCATCCGCCTTACATACATCCGAGGTATGTTGCGGTTTACGGAAATGACCGAGTGATGTTCCGAATGAATAATTAGGCTGTATGTTGAGAATCAGGGGAGATAAGTAAGTAAGAAGTGTCAACTATCTCCTGACTGATTGAACAAAAGAGATACCACCACGATCTATATTATGAAATATATAGTTCGAAAAAATATTCTATATCTTCAATATGTTTTTTTAGGATGAGTTGACTTAAATCAAACGCCACCTTATTATCCGCTTAAGCATGCTGTCTTGATAGTAAATTTTATTTAACACAGTAATAATTTTTCTAATATCAAAACTGTTTGTTCCACTTGACGAACGAAGTGATAAGTTTATAAGTTTAAAAACTATGCATTTTATTAATTTTGAGAAGGAAGATGAGGGAGGAAAAGGAATAGAGAGGAAGAGATAGAGAGAGTCAAGTTTCTTCGTAAATATAATTATTACTAATCTGAGTATCAAAAGTCAATTTTTTAAAAAAGAATAAAAAAAATGAGTAGAAATTGTGTATTCAAAATCGTTATCATATATGATACTATATATTTCTTAAGCTCCTAAAAATATGAAAGTCATTTATTCCGTTCTTTCCTTTTCTTCGGTGTTAACTCGCTACGCTCGAACGTTATCCGACCAATCCAAGGCCTCAATTGTTTTTGACGAATGAAACGAGAGGGTGCAACGGACCAATGGTTTCCATGCTTACATTAGGATTAATTTGTCCTAGTATCGACAAATGGGGAAGGTTAAGCCAGTCAAACTTAAAGTAGGCCTACATTTTTGTATCACGAATATAAAACGGAAGTTGTAATTAGGTTTTTCCCGAAAAACCTGGAAATCTAAGAAAAACAAAAAAATCAAGAACATAATCGATGGATTCTCTATATACAACAACAAGGAATCGACATAAAATTAAAGTTAAATCATCAAAATCTGCCAATTTTTTTAATTATCGCTAAACGTATATTTCACAGGATTATATTACAGCACAAATCTTTAAAATAATATTCCGCATGAAGACCAAAAGGAACCATAGGTATTTCCACGGTATTTTGATGCTTTATATGCAATTTTTTAAATATCAATCAAAAATCAAAGTTTATCATACAGTTTTGATAATTATCTTTCTCTATAAAGTGAAATTTCTTTATATTCCTTGTTTTATCTATTGTGCAACAGAAACTTTATTTGAATGCAAATAGAAAATGTTGTAAATTAGTCATATTTTCTTGCTCTAACGACACTTTTTGAAAATTTTTGTACATATCTATATTATTTAGCGTTCTTTGGCAAAATTGTACAGCTAATATATCAGTTATAGAGTAATTGTATGAGTTTTTTACTTCATGTCCATTGACCCAGTTTCTGTGAATTCAATTGGCCATAAACCCTTAAGACACAGAAAGACATAGAATAACACCTCCTTTTGTCAACACAATGTTCAAAGATTTGTGATATTTGGGGAGAAAAATTTATTTGAAAACAACACAATCAAATGAAAAAGGGTAACAAACAAGAGGACCATGATGGTCCTATATCGCTCACCTGTGTTAGTCACTCATAACTTGTCAACCATGGTCTGAATACCAGAATTTGTTTGATGTACATTTAGGGTGGTTAAAGTTTGTCCTACTGCAATTTGATTTTTTTTTAATTTCCGTAAATTTTCATCTTTTCTCTTACCATGGTAAAAAACTAGGAGACCTACACGTTAAGAACATCCATGCTTAGTTAAAAATCGTTTGGCCTCATGGTTAAGGAAGAAAAGAAGTTTACCATGGAAACAAGAGTTCTTGAAGAAATGAAATTATTTTAACAACTTTTGAAGAATTTCACCCAAGGATCATCCCTGTCAAGTTTCAGCTTGATTGGCCAAGTGATTTGAGAGAAAAATAATTTTTTCTAAGATTTTCTGCCATTTTCGGCCATTTTTCAGACATTCTGTCACCATGGCTACCAGAGTTTTTGATGAAATTAAATTATTTTAACAACTTTTGAAGAACTTCACCCAAGGATTATCCCTGCCAAGTTTCAGCTTGATTGACCTAGTGGTTTGGGAGGAGAAGACATTTTTCTAAGATTTTCAGCCATTTTCGGCAATTTTTCAGACATTCCGTTGCCATGGCAACCAGAGTTTTTGATGAAATTATATTATATTTTTACAACTTTTGAAGAGCTTCATTCAAAGATCACCCCTGCAAAGTTTCAGCTTGATAGGCCTGAAGGTTTGGGAGGAGAAGACTTTTTTCTAATATTTTCAACCATTTTCGGTCATTTTTCAGACATTCTGTTTCCATGGCAACCAGAGTTTTTGATGAAATTGAATTCTTTTAACAATCTATGAAGACCTTCACCCAAGGAACATCCCTGCCAAGTTTCAGCTTGATTGGCCCAGTGGTTAAGGAGGAGAAGAATTTTTTCTAAAATTTTCAGCCATTTTCGGCCATTTTTCAGATTTTCCGTTACCATGGAAACTGAAATTTTTGATGAAATTAAATTCTTTTAACAACTTTTAAAGACCATCACCCAAGGAACATCCCAAGTTTCAGCTTGATTAGCTTAGTGGTTTAGGAGGAGAAGAATTTTTCTAAGATTTTCTGCCATTTTGGGCTAATATGTAACCATGGCAACCAGAGTTTTGATGAAATTAAATTCTTTTAACAACTTTTAAAGAGCTTCATCCAAGGAACATCCCTGCCAAGTTTAAGCTTGATTGGCCCAGTGGTTTAGGAGGAGAAGATGTTTAAAGAAATTGTTGACGGACGGACAGACGGACAGACGGACGACGGACAGACGACGGACAGTGAGTGATCACAATAGCTCACCTAGAGCACTTTGTGCTCAGGTGAGCTAAAAACAAAATTACAATTGCACATAAAGTACAATACTAAGAGGTTATTTAACATGATTGTGTACAATACTGAATTCTATTGGATGAGTACCCTGCATAAACAGTCCATATTTGACGAGGCGATAGCCGAGTCAAAATATAGACTGGTTCTGCAGGGTACGAACCCAATGAATTCAGTATTGTACTCGATCATGTTAAATGACATCTTTATTTCACACCATACACTGAAAGTTCCACAATTAACGATTTGCAGTATTTGAGAGAGACAAAGGGAATAGACTCAAAATAATCCGGATAAGGGCGTCAAATGCAAGTCACAATGAACATGTTGAAATTGAAACAAACATACGTTCTGAAAATAGAATTCCACGTGAAATGTTCATTTCATGTGTCAAGTCGATAAGTGCCTACTGATTGTGATATGTAATTAACATAAAACAGGTTGACTTCCCGTCGTCGCTTGAAATGTACATTTTCATGTAAACAAATGATATTCTAAAATCAAGAAACAACAATAATTTCGTTTCCCTCTATGTCACTGAATTCTTCTTTTACTTGCTAAACAATGTAACAAATGAAGAAATCAAGGATCTTCTCAAGATCAAACTTGTTTCAATACCTCCGAACAGAGGGTTTGATACATTGAAAAGGCTGCGAAAAGTGGTGATATCGATATTCGGGACTGCAGCCTCGCTTTCATCGTACAATATAGCTTGCCTCACTTTCATCGTACAATAAAGGTTGTCTCGTTTTGGAATAAAATCCGTATTGCACAGTAGCCTCGTTCTGGTTGTACAATATGGATCTAGATATTTCACTCTCACGTGATGCAAAATAAGCGATGCCATTGGTCTAAATTGTTTAGGTGTGAAATAAATGTATATACTTAAAGTAATGATGATTTACAGTTATTATCATCTTTGTTAGTTGTGGATATGTGTATATTGAATGGGTTTTCGTATTCATAATGCATGACAAACTCAGGTAACATACAAATTGATCTAGCAGTAAATTAATAAATGGAAAGTATCAGTTGAAGTTGGTGTTCAAAAAATAGCGAAGATAAGAAGTAAGTGGTCGCACCCGTATGGCTGTCAGTCGAAACGAAATGCTGACTGGCCATTTAGGTCTTACACCTTGATTCGTCGACTTATTTGCCATGCTCAGACATCAGACGAATTCTATTTAATGAAAATGTGTAATATTGTTCCAACAAATGTGAACTATCAAAGGGTCTAGTAATGATGACAATTTTACAATACAAAACGTATTTTGTTAATTTCTGTTTTAATTTCACATTGATATATCAATGAGAATTACATCAACCCATTCTCCCACTATCCCACTGTTAAGCGCCACTGAATAAGCGAAGCAAAGAAAGAACTAATGGTGAACGAATATGATGGCATTCTAGGGTTTAATATTGCATTCGTTGAGAAAAGAGAAATTATAGATGTAAAAAAATAATTCAGGGAAAGTGTCTCGACAAAATTTCGGCAATTCTGCAATTTCACTATTAATTCAAAACATGAGAAAGAGGGTAAAAGAAAGATAGAGAGAGCGACAGATAGAGAAAGACAGATAGAAAGAGACATACAGAGAGACAGAGAGCGAGAGAGAAAAGAAAAAAAAGGCAACTACATGTCTAGTATCTAGACTAATAATTCCTTTCTTAACTGAAAAAAATGGCAATCAGAAATGTTAATCAATTTCCACATGCAGAACCTATAATTTACCAGATCAAACAGCAGTCTCTCTACATTTTGACTATAAAACGTAATCCGCTATGGCTCTGAATTTTTAATGACCAGAATGCGGTCCCCCATCCTCCGAATTAAAAGACCACTGTTTCGTCTTCAACCAAAATGCGTTAATTACAGGGTTATGGTCTCTTTTGGTAATATGCAGCTTTGTGAAAGAATGATTATCTGATGCCATCGCGTAAAAAAGGATTAAAGAAAAACAATGCGATTTATTTAGGTAGGTATTTTGTACGGGTAACGGATTGTCCAAATATAGTCGTATTCCATGTTAAGGTGCTCCAGTCCACAGACGATAGATTCACAATCCAAAATTCGTTCTATAGCTTTTTAAATATTAAGACATATGGTAAAACTCAGATTATGTAAAGATCGCCTGTGCTTCAGCCACCGCGACTTTTCAGAAAAGTTGCTAATAGCGGTGTTTATCCCTATTTAGAAAAAAGGTACAAGAAAGGTTGTATATTCAAAACACGTGTCGAATAATTCTTAAACCCGTCTCGAGACTGACTGTCTTGTGTTTAAAAGTTATGTAAAACCCGATTGCATAAACCACAAATGTCACTAGTTTGGGTACCGTTTCTAATGCTACAAGGAACAGAACAGAACAGAAAAAAACATTGGCCTATCTTTTATTTTCATCCAAGTACAACGAGGTACAATATAGACAGCATGCATTAATAACTTCTTTTTGTAATATTTTAAGTATTTATGGTACAATAACTAGATGAATGATTGGATTGAGGAAATTTTAGACTCATCCGAGGGATAGAAGCACTACTATACAGTTATAACTACTATGTCAAGTACTTTGAAGAAAAATATTTTTAAAGTGTAAAAGTAGGGGACAAAAATGCCGATGGAGGCTTTAACATCGCAGCTACATGTTAAGTATGCTATAGTTACGATGTTTCAGCCTCCATTCGATGGTAAAATTTGAAATTAGATCTATTGTGTTGGGATAATCGTTCATTCTTTATTTTATTCTTATTTTTCCTTAATAACAACGACATTCATATATTTACAGTAAATCGTGCCGGGATTGCTATATTCCCTGTTTTCCGTCCTTGTTCGAAACGACGAAACAAGGAATAGGATTTCTGGAATATGGTACAAAAATACCCGTTACCTTAACAAAATATTCACATTACACAAGAATGCAACAACATGGTTTGAGATGTACACGGGATTTAAGCAAGAGGTGTAAATTGGGCAGTTGTGAACATAAGTTGTAGTAATGGGTTAAATTTTACTTCATATCAAGGTTTGTCACGGTCAAGTGGTGCGTGTTTATGTTTTAATTATAATTTGGGCTAAATATAGGAACATTCCATTCGTTTGTAAAGTTGACCTTTCGTAATTCATGAGTGCAGATTTCATTCATTACAGCGCAGATAAAATCGTAGTAGGTCATCACGTGTGGAATGGCCAATCAGAGGTGTGTAGATGTGTACGGGAAAAGCAAATTCAATCGGTCACGACCTAAATAAACATATATTTCTGGCAAATTACTTCAAGTTGCAACATCGAAGGCTAAGAACAAAAACATAGTTTCTGAGTATACAGTGTATAGGCTCAAACTTTGTTTTTGCTCTAGAACCTCGACAAGCTTACGCGGATCAACAATACGCCTCACTAAAATTGCAACTTCATTTTGAGTTTTTAATTTTTCTATAATTCTTATTATTTTGACTTGATGAAGAATTCTAGTACCACGCCATTAACGAAATAAAGAGTAATTTTGAGGAGAGAAGTCTTGAAAGATACTAAATTGAATCTAAAGGAGCACTACTTTATTTCGAATCTATTAAGATCCTACAGGGTGTTCCTTACGTAGTAACACTACTGAACGAGACTTACGTTCACCAAGAAACTGCTTTGAAACATGGTGGACAATGAAGAGGTCACTTGGTACAAGATTTTTTATTCATTGTGCATACCGTTTCTTTTCCATGACATGTATTTTCTGATTTGCATAAACCAAAAAAAAAAATCGTCTACAATTTGACTGAAAATTAACCGATCCAAAATTTGTTGTCGGTGGTTATTGGGTTGAATGTTAAATGATGAAAATAACAAATATAACAGTAAAATCATAGGCGTAACTTTTGAAATTCATACGCACTCAGAAGGCGATCACCAAAGAACATTAAAGATAAAGGCGATATCACTCTGACAAAAGATGATTAGCATCCGTCTGCTTCACCTATTTTATGATAAGAGCGTTGGTGAATAATCAAAACATGGTACCCACGGGTTGAATAAGGACACTTATCGTCGATATTTTTTGATAGAGGATTCATTTGTTTAACGCACTTGCGTAATGTGCGTAATGTGCTTAATGGTACGCCCTTGAAAATAAAGAAATAACAGTTAATAGCTGCACAAGTTATGATTTTTGTTCACGAGGAAATAAAAATAATTCTAAAAAGAATCCTTGGTGCACAAGCTGTTTAAAATCCGTCGGCTACCGGTTAAGGCTTGACCAACGATTTTTTGAATAACAAGATCCATGTCGGACATGGTCATCCCCCGCCACGAAAGCTTGATAGTAAACTGAAGCATTAAAGATTAAGGATTCTTTAGTACTTTAAGGGATTTACCCCCAACAAAATCTAAGTCTTTAGAATATCAAAGGGCAAAAACTGGAAAAGTATGCAACTAAGAGCAATAGATATTGTGCACTGTACTTCTCCTTCATGATATATAACCACCCATAAAGTTTCAAGTTGATAGCTTTATACTTTAGGAGATATGGTCCGGACAAAATCTAAGTATCAAAAATAACATAGGGTAATTACTCGAAAATTATGCAAACAGGAGTTGTAGTTCTTGTGCACTGAACTTCTCCTCCATGAGATCTATCCACCCATAAAGATTGAAGTTGATAGCTATTATACTCTAAAGAGATGCTCCGGACAAAATCTAAGTATCAAAAAATAACAAAGGCTCATAACTCCAAAACTATGAAAGCAACAGTTGTACTTTTTATGCGCTGCACTTTTCCTATATGAGAGCTATCCACCCATAAAGATTCAAGTTGATAGCTACTATACTTAAAGAGATATGCTCCGGACAAAATCTAAGTATCAAAATATCAAAGGGCAATAAAAAATTATTCAAGAAAGAGTTATTGTTTAAAAGCATTGCACTTTTCTTCCATGAGATCTACCCCCCCCCCCCCCAAAAAAAGTGTCAAGTTGATAGCTATTATACTTTAGGAGATATGATCCGGTCAAGTTAAGTGACGGCATGACGGACGGAGACCAGTACTATATCCCCTCGCCGAAACCGGCGGGGGATAATAAGACAAAATTTTATTATGTTCCTTGTGGAAGTTAAAGTATAATTAACCTTGGCTCAACGGAGGAATTGCTTTATACGTGTAATTCAA
Source organism: Fragum whitleyi (assembly GCA_948146395.1). NCBI lineage: Eukaryota > Metazoa > Mollusca > Bivalvia > Cardiida > Cardiidae > Fragum > Fragum whitleyi. The sequence goes on along the minus strand of OX411543.1, from coordinate 18,096,587 downwards.
GGCATTTATTCGCATTTTTACATTGCAGCTTTTCTTATTTAAACTACAAGAAACCGCTAATGGGGCTGTCACACCACAGCGTATGTCACAGCGTATGGCGAACGTATGCTCATACGCTCGCCTACGCTGATGTACGCTAGGCGTTCGTTACTCATAAGTCGTGTACGTTACAAGTACGCTGGTATACGTTGGTATACGTTCTTATACGCAGAGGCCAAAAAATATTTTTTGACATGTTAAAAAAAGTTCAGCGTATGCCAGCGTATAGAATATACGCTATTCATACGGTATGCATACGGTTTATACGCTAGAGGTACGCTACTAATACGGTATGCATAAGGTCAATACGCTACACGAACGCTACTCATAGGTCAAGTACGCTTGTCATACGCTGACAGAAAATTAAAATTCTTTCAGACAAAATATATATTTGGAACCGTTTGAGCTTGATTTCGCTAATTTGACCAATGGTATGATCACAGCTCTATTGAAATTAGTGGTCACAAAAACGAATCGGGTTTAAACATGTACTTTATATAAGTCAGTTGTAGATCTAGCTCAACAGAGAGAAGACGGATGCAGCTCTTCTAAGTCACCATTTAACCTTGTATTATGTTGATAAAAGAAGACATGGGAGACGAAGGAAGAGGAAAACATCAAGGAGCAAAAAATGGATTAAACCTTGGGAGGCGGTAGCATTTCGGCCTTTATGACCGACCAGCTCTTGGTTGAGTTAAAAAATGCGATCAAGCATCTGGTCTTCTTCTTCCGTTGAGAGGCTACACGACCTCCTTTTGGCCCTTTTCTTCCTTTCCAGCGTAGAGGACCTGGAAGAACCGTCTTCCGAGGTCGGGGAAGTATCTAGTGACTGGCTATAAAGATCTAGATCTGTACTAAACAGCATTCTCGTCTTCTTTCTTTTGTTGAGTACCATCGCTCTTTTCTTTAGCCGATGAAGAAACACTTCTTTTATCTTCCCTTTCCCACGTGTTCCCGGTATCCTTACTGCTGAGTGTCTACTTCCAGACTGAAGGAACTGGCAAAGGTCATAAATGATGATAACCGCTGTATACGTTAGTCATACGCTTACATACGTTAGCCATACGTTACTCGCTCGCTGGCATACGCTACTTATACGGTGTTGTACGTTACAAATACGCTTGCATACGCACACGTACGTTTTGTATACGCTGATAATACGCTGGCCATACGCTTCTTTAACGCTACTCATATGCTAGCCATACGTTTAAAACTATTTCTTGTCGATGGCGGGGGTTTACACCGAAGAGTTGTGCGTATGAACAAGATTTTGTCTTTATTCTATACGCTAGGCATACGTTATCCTCATACGCTGTGGTGTGACACCCCCTTAACATTGCCTCAAGATCTCTGATTCTGAAAGAACAATTCGATAAATAGAGAATATTGAATAAGTGGTTATGGAATACCGAATTTATTAAACGAGTCATCTATTAACATATAAAAACGAGGCTACGCCGAGTTTTTATCTATTTTAGATGACGAGTTTCATAAATAGCTTTCTTTTTGATACCTGGACATACTGCCTTTTCTGGGCAAATGACGTGCCCTTAAAATTGGGTCTCAAACACTTTACACGAGTCTTTAAAATATTACAGTGATGAGAAGACGTTAATAGAAAGGGAAATCAATGCTTTAACAAAATAATATGCGTTCGTATCGAACATATGGTACAATGTGTATACAAAATGCCCTCCTAAAAGGTAAAATCGTAATTTCAAATCAAAACGCACAGATTAAAAATGCTCTATTTGAAATAATATATAATTGGCGTCACGATGAACGTTGCATAGCAATCACGTGCAATATGACGGGCTTTACGAAGATATGTCCTAGACATTTCAGATTTTGTCTCATTTTTGCAATAAAGAAATAGAATTATCTTTTGCTTTTCGAAGAAGATCGAATAATATTTCATTTCGTGAACAACAAAATCTATATTTTCACTCGTGGCTCAACCACTCGTGAAAATATAGATTTTGTTGTTCACTTAATGAATATAAATCGATCTTACACTGAAACACACGATCATTCTCTATGTGTTACTTGTTTGATTGATAAATCTTTCATTTCGCGAGAAAGAATACTTGTAAAAATATTTCGTGTTTTTTTTTATTGTTCACTCATTGAAAGATGCATCGACCTCAAACAAATAACACCCCCCCCCCCCCAAAAAAAAAAAAAAAAAAAAAAAAAAAAAAACACGTTATCTTTCATTTTTCTTTGTCGATTGTTACCTACTTCAATTTGGACCACTCGTGAATTTAGAAAACGGTAAAAAAGGAAAAGTATTTGTTTTGTCCTTGGTCACGACAAGAAAACAACAAAAGAGTTTTTTTTTTTTTTCCTAGAGATATTACCAATAATACAGGATGTTTTCAAATAAAAACTTACACTTTTTCATCATGAACTGCAAACTTTTTCAATGTATCAGTCTTAATTTAAGAGAACTGGGAGAGGTTTAATGTTTCTACATTGTCTTTCGCCAAATAATGGAACGTATTGCTCGAAAAAAATTATTACAATAATTATTTTCTTTTCTGTTTCTTTTAATGTTTCACTAAATCATGTTTTACTGTTTACATATAAGTGCTTTATTGATTAAAATTTTGTTAAACGTTTGGTCGAACTTCATTATTACAAAGCTTTATAAAATGAGGTAATTAATAATAATAATAATAATTATGATTTATCCTATAACTATACAAATATCCGTGTGATAACATCCCGTACGATATTTTTTATGATATCAAATAGTTAGTTTTAGAACAATGGTATAATTCGGTTATTTTTAGCTCGGCTGTTTTTGGAGAAGACCCGAGGTATTGCTATAGCATTCGTGTCGTCGTTGTCGTCGTCGTCGTGCGAAAACTTTGACATTTTGTGATATCTCTGGTTCTAATGAAAGCATTTACTTGAAACTTGGCACACATGTTCACCATCAAAGGAGCAACCTATACTATCAAGGAGGGTAACTCTAGATGCATTTTTAACAATTTATTCCCCCTTTTCGACTTAGATTTTTTCCACCATCCAGCACTCAACAGCCGAGCGTAGGCACCCGTAGGCGGTGCTCTTGTTAGAAACTTGCATTTCCGCTAGAAACATCTACGAAAACAAGGCAAATAGAGGTTATAAGATAAATATAATACGTACTTAGTGTATTGTATGAAAAAATACCGAACTCGGTTGTGGGAATTCATAATTGTCTCGGCAGAGCCTCGACAATTATCAATTCTTCAAACCTCGTTAGATATTTTTTTCTCATACAAAACACTAAGTACGCATTATATATATCTCCTACAAGAAAGGATATACAAAATATACCGTCGGATGTCATGGTTCTATGTCGTCTGGAAGCTTTTTTCAATTTGAGTATCCTTAGGTATCTATTTCGTACATTTAGTTACATCGTAAAATTGACATTCGTCTCAATCAAAACCATTCTAAATCACTCACTCAGTGCTGCATTCATTCATTCAAAACACTCACTCATACCATTCAAAAACGCTCAAACCCATTGAAAAATATAGAATCAACAACGTCATTTAAAGTAAATTTTGATAGAGAAAATTTGCGATTTTATTGCCATAATTCCAATAGTAAGCGTCTAATGTGTTTTGAAGAAATAGGAAGCTAACTATAGAACTTGTATGCAAATTTATTTAAAGGGAGGTAATCAATATAGCGATATAGGATTACTTCCAGTTAAATTCACTCAAAACTCGCTCCACACACTAAACCAATTTCATTCGTAATTCATTCTAAAATCATTCACTTTGTCAATTTCACGATGTTGTTAACAGAAGTTGCCAAAAAAATGGAGAAAAAAAAATAATACTAGAAAAAGAAGAAATTGTTTGAAACAAGCAAGTTATCCTTTTCTACAAATATTTCCTACAACAAGTGATATTTAACATATCGGAATTTATCTTCTAAAGGAATGAGTGTCTTTTTACCTGCGTCTATTGAAGTACATGTATAAAGTGCAATGGCCTTAGCGCACGACAGGGCGTTATGTCTAAGCCATGTGCTTAGGCATAGCGCTTTATACTCCTATAAACACAGTGAAAAAGACAATCGGCCCTCATAATCGCAATCATTTAGATCTAAGAAACTATTAACAATAAAGTTTCAAGTCTACTTTCTACGCCAATTGATAACACAATCTTTTTTGGGTCGTGAATATTTACGACAATATCAACATAAGTAGAGGTAATTATAATCAAACAAATACTTCTTCAAATTCATTCTGCATTTTAAAACGAAGCCGGCAGACCGGGCTAAGTTGAGAGTGTTGCTTGATGGTCTTCGTCGACTCGCTGTAAACATCGGCTCTGAATCAAAATCGCATGCTTGTTATCAAAATTCTTTCGAAAACACGTTGATTTCTAATAGATTAAATAGCAACGTTAGGTTGTGGAAGGGGAAAGGGTGGTTATTCAAGTTCCTACAACACTGGACTTGTAGTTCGAAATGCCCTGTTCTTTTTTCCGAATGACCTATTGTATTTTATACAGAAATAAAAAGTAATGGGTTTCCCCGTGTGATTCGATTTAGACCAATCATAATTCTTCATTTTATTGGATTGCAATTTCCGGTGGCTACTTTTTGTCGTCTGCAACCTATTTCGCTTGAATCAGTCTTAAATTTAGAAAACGGTCAATATCTCCATTGTCCTTTTCATCTTGGTCGCACATATCACTCCATTAATTTCAAAGCGGATGGTGTAGTAATCGGCACATTCAAAACCCTGATAGGCTGAAAGTTCAGCGCTTCCATCCAGCTTATGGCATCAGTATTATCCTTGGTCGTAAGAATAATGCAACTCTGCGCTTTATCCTTATCCGAGCCCTTTTTCAAAATGTAGATCCTTTTCCCGCTCGTCTCATCCAATTTTGCCTCACATTTTACGGCATTCAGGTACTCGTAAAGAATTATTTCGCTCGGGTCCGTGTATATATAGACTAGACTGTCCTTGGCTGAATAACAAATCTTCACGAAAATTTCGATTGTGGAGTCCATTTCTCGACCAGTTTTTAAACTCAAAGCTCCGTACTTGCATAATCGGAGAACATCGTTTTCCTCTACTCGAAGCGAATCTGGAACGGGTGAACTTTTAACATCCATTGCTTGGTTTATTTCACTGTTAATTCAAAATATAAGGTGAAGTATTTTTTACACTTTCAGTGAAAACAAGAAGATATTATTTACACTCACTTTGTGGTTTTGTTCTCTTTTCTTGTTAGACTTTCTCCTTAAGACGCTTTTCCAATAAAGAATCTGAACAGCCGATAACATTTCATTGGACCTTTATAAGTGGGGATTTATAAACACCTCAGGTTATTGTCCTGTGAAGTATAGCGCTACACCTGGGTGCTTATTTCTATCTACGTAAAATCACTGCAAAAGTACAGGTACCATTTTGGAATTAAGAGGAAAAGATGTTCGGACAATGTTTATGCAGATACGAGGGCTGTCAAAAAAGTTTCAGAAAATGTCCTAAAATTCATCTTTTTCCGTTAAATTCTATCAATATTTTATACAACGCTAGTACACACACACACACACACACACACACACACACACACACACACATATATATATATATATATATATATATATATATATATATATATATATATATATATATATATATATATATATATATATATATATATATATATATATATATATATATATATATATATATATATATATATATATATATATATATATATATATATATATATATATATATATATATATATATATAAATGAAAATAAAAAGTTAGACTTCACTTGCCTATAATGATGATATTTAATTAAATTTTCAGCTATACAAACATGTTTCGGCTATCGCCTCATCAGTGTTAACGTCGTATAACATCGTTGCTAATAGATAACGTCATTTTGACGTCATTTCCTTCGTAACGTCAATGAAGAGCTGAGTAACTAATAAAGTCTTTAATTTATGCGCCATGCGTTCAATTTAGGCTTAAAACAGTTGATAAAATATTTTCCTTTGCTAACCTGACTGAAAGTTTGTCTGAAAATATTTTAAAGAAAGGAAATATTTTAAATTTTATTGTTTCTTTAGAGCAAATGTCAATATGGGTGCTTAATGGTAATTTTCGGACAGATGGGTCTCTAATTTGTTGGGCATGTATCGTTCTGCGGGTTCTCAATTTATCTCCCGTTTGACCGATATAGTATTCTCCACATCCACAACATGTTAAAACATAAATTACATTTTTTACATCACATTTCATGTTCGCATTAACTTTGAAGATTTTTCCACTGAAATTGAAAGTTGATGATTCGGTCATGTATAGACAAAGGCTGCAATTAGTTCGCCCACAAGTTTTTACGGAAAAGCCTTCGTTATTATCTCTGAAGCGAGCTTTAGTTAAAAGTTTTTTCAGGTTCGGTGGCTGTCTTTTACTTTTTATTATGTTTGTGTCCTTTAGAACTAATTTCATTTTTTCATCAGAATTCAAAATATACATGTTATTCTTTAGAAGACCGAACATTTCATAGTTGTTTGGATTAAATGTGGAGACATATGGGATTATTTCATTATTATTGTTATTCTTAGTTGTAAGTAGGTTTTCTCTAGGGATGCTGATTGCTTTATTTATTCCATTTTCTATTATATTATTAGGATATTTTCTGGTTTGAAGGGTCCTTTTTAGTTCATTTAGGCGAATGTTACGTGTTTGCGAGTCTGATACTATTATGCATATTCTTCTGGCCAAATTATATGGAATGCTGTTTTTTGTGTGATTAGGGTGACACGAGTAGTAGTTAAGGTACTGTTTAGTATCGGTGTCTTTGAAATAAATATCGGTATCAATTCGTGAGTTTTGTTTGATTATCAATATATCTAAAAATGGTAGAATATGATCATTGTTTTTCATAGTAAATTTTATATCATCATGGAGATTATTTAAAAGATCGTGAAAATGCTCAAGTTCAGGGCGACTGTATTTCCAGAAAATAAAACAATCATCTAAAAATCTTTTCCAATTTGTTATTATATATTCTGAAAAATCCTGACCGTAGTCATCGCTACATTTTGAATATAAGTTTTCTTCAAGATATCCCAAAACTAATGTTGCATATGTTGGGGCAAACTTGGTTCCCATTGCCGTTCCCTTAATTTGTGTGTAATGTTTGTCACCGAATTGAAAGTTGTTGTTGAGTAAAATTATTTTGATTCCTTCTATTATAAATTCTCTTGAAAATCTTGAATTAATTAAATTTGGATATTTATCTAACCAAAATGAAATTGCTTCTAGACCTAGATCATGCGAAATATTTGTATACAGGGCTGTTACGTCAAATGATACTAAAATGGTTCTTTCAGAAACCGTTTTAGGTATGTAATTTAAAAAGTCAAGATCATCCCTGACATAGCTTCTGACATATTTAAGAATGGTTTTAATAGTATGTCTATTAAATTACTAAGTCTATGTGTTTCACAATTTGAACCCGCAACAATAGGTCTGAATTTTAAATCTGGCGGGTTATTTATTTCAACAATATCTCCTTCGCTAGTAGTACATAGATTAATTATGAGATTACTCTTATGTATTTTTGGTAAGCCATAGAATAAGCTACTCGAATATTCAAAATTTGTAAGATAGTCAATTTCATTCCTAGTTATTTCATCAGAAAGGTTTGTTATTTTTTGTATTTTTTTGAAAATTTCATTTGAGTTGTTTGATGGTATTTCTTTATAGAAGTTACTATCTTCCAACATATTGAGTATTTGACTTTTATAAGATTCTTTATTCATTATCACAATGCCACCCCCTTTATCGGCTCCTTTTATCACAATAGTCTGATCATTTTGAAGATTTCCTATTGCCAACTGCTCCCCTTTTTAAATATTTTTTCTCGGTGTATGTTGTGTATTATCTGGAATATGTTTTGTAATATTGATATAATTTTCTAAAAGTTCATTTCTGCCCTTAGGAGGTTGAAAGTCACTTTTGTTGCGTACCAAGGAATTATCAATAATTGTATCCTTATCATGGAAGTATTCCTGTAATCTTAATTTTCTATGAAATTCAGATATATCAGTCTCTAGTTCTTGAGTATTTAACCTATTTGGTATCGGTGCAAATTTTAACCCTTTCCTTAAAATATTTATTTCAGCTTGGGATAATTGTCGATTGGAAAGATTAAAGATTTTTACTTTTTTCTCCTTTGGTGCTTTATCAGTCAGGTTAGCGTTGTTGAGCTCGCGCTCTCTTCTAAAAATCTTCGTTATCACTTAGCTCTCCATTTACGTTACTTCGGTTATTTACATCATTCCTAAATGTTCTCCTTTGATTGTAATATGGTATGTGCTGAAAAGTGTTTCTGTCCCTAGTGTATTTTGGTCGTCTGCTCATCGGTCCGTGGTTTGCTTGCTGTTGGTAGTTGGTCTGTTTTTGATTTACGGGATTTCTCCAAACGGTCTTCTTATTTGTTTGGTGATTGTGATCTGCTGTGGTTGGTTTAGGTCTGCGCTCGTTTTGGATAATTGTGTTTTTAAAGAACGGACTTTTATTTCTGAATTCCTCTTTGAATCGTTCTTCGTACTCTGCAAGCCAACGCTCATTTTTCTTCCACCTGCGTTTAGATATTATTTCGTTTTGATTTGTTTGAGCTTGCCACCAGTCAATAAGAAGCGTTTGAACTTGTCCCTTTGCCTTTTCTCTTATGATATCTAGCATGAAATTGTCAATGGTCTCATATCTCTCCTTATGCTGATCTGCCCTTAGTGCCTGTAACTCTATTTCTGTTTCAAAGTCATTTTTGACGGATCTTTCTCGGATCTTTCTTTGGCCGTCAGGCTCATTTAAGAAGATTGGTTTTTGAAGGTATCGCGGAATAATTAATTGTTCACCATTCAACCATCGGGAGTAAGTATTCTTGTGGCCTTGGTTTTGGATCATTCCCCAATAGGCATCTCTAGGTTTTTGTAGCTTAAGTTCCCAAAGGTTATAATTGGTAGATTTTACTTTTAGAGCTTCTTCTTCTATGAGTCCAGATCTCGTATCGTCCTTGTTTTGATAATATTCGGAAGACGTATTGTTTTGTCTGTGCATAACGTCTTTAATTTATGCGCCATGCGTTCAATTTAGGCTTAAAACAGTTGATAAAATATTTTTCCTTTGCTAACCTGACTGAAAGTTTGTCTGAAAATATTTTAAAGAAAGGAAATATTTTAAATTTTATTGTTTCTTTAGAGCAAATGTCAATATGGGTGCTTAATGGTAATTGTCGGACAGATGGGTCTCTAATCAAATGAAAATAAAAAGTTAGACTTCACTTGCCTATAATGATGATATTTAATTAAATTTTCAGCTATACAAACATGTTTCGGCTATCGCCTCATCAGTGTTAACGTCGTATAACGTCGTTGCTAATAGATAACGTCATTTTGATATATATAGTATGTACTTAGTGTTTTGTTTGAAAAAAATATATCTTACGAGGTTGGGAGAATTGATCATTGTCGAGGCTCTGTCTTGCTAATGATCAATTTTCACAACAGAGTTATATATTTTTTCATACTATACACTAAGTACGTTTTATATTTATCTTATAACCTCTATTTGTCTTTTTTTGTCGATGTATCTTATTGGAATGCAAGTTTTGAAAAATAACTGCATTATAACATTGTTCTAAAAATAACTTTGTGATTTCATATAAAAATATCAAAAGGGGTGTATCACACGGATATTTGTATAGCTATAAGATAAATTCTATAACCAGGTTCAAACAAAAGCCTGGTTTACACATAATACGGTTGGGCATACGTTAACAATACGGTATAATCGGTTATACATGGGTTAACAGGTATGAGTATTGAGACCTAACCGTGCCTTGCAACGAGCTGGTAAGGTTTACACTCGAATGTAGCACAAGTATGTACGAACAAAGCACGGGTATATATGTACTCGACCAAGTAAAGGTTATCATTGTTTGAATACGATTTGCCCACGCTTTTCATACGATTGCTGTACGGTACCAAGTACGATCTTGCTTTTTGGCTTTATCTTTCAACAGAGAAGTAAAAAAACAGCAGACGACAGAATTAAACTGACATCAAGTAGTCGTGTTATCTATTGTGTTCGAGTGCTGTTTGATTATACACGAGCTTTGTGCAGACGTAGAGACCGTGTCTGGTCGTATATGACCATGTATAATTCGAACTTGGTCATATTTGGTGCAGTGGCGATCGTATTAAGCTGTTTCGGGCGTACGTTGATAGAACGAAACCTTGCAAACACTAGTGTGAATCGTTCGAGGATCGTGTGACATTCAAATGTTAATTCGGCGTTAGATGCTAGACTTGAGAACGGCTTCACACGATTACATTGATGTACGATATAATGCAATGTTGACACAATTGAGCTGACTGGTTGTATATACGGTCTCAGGGTCTTGTACGACCGCGAATACGATCATTCACGTACATGGCATCAGTGTCATTTTTTTAAAAAAAAAGTTTTAGAAATCATACCCTGCTTACACGGATAAAATCGAATGACCCGAGTTTTGCACGGATAAGTCCACGGATGGTTCGGTTTTATGTACGATTTACACGGATGACTATCCGTATATGCCCTGTGTTCTGTGTGAGACAGGCGTTACAGAAATATTAATAGCCCCTTGATTTAGCATCACAATAGCAATGCCAGGTCCACGTGAGCAGGGCATTTGAATGGAAATATTTTATGGCTACCTTGTGCAAGTAATGAATGGCTGACTGCCGGATTAGTAATTACATGTATCAAATCGTTCACTGCCTTATTCTTTCATTGATTTTACATAAAAAACAACAAATAAAAACAAACAAGATGTCCAGTGATACATGTGATGTTATATTTTCCTAAGACGTTGTTTGATTATTTTGGACATCTCATCGAAATTTTTGTAACGTTGAACGTTCGAATCCAATGTGGGATCGAGTTATCGCAAAACATGGACAGCGAAAGAGACAATACATAAAAAACTATACTTGTCAATATTAAACGAAAAACACGCTATAAATGGATATATTTAGATTGATGTTAGAATCATAAATGTATAAAATTTCGCCAATATCCGCCATTTATTATATTCAGATGCTCTTCTGAAGCAAGGGAGTGTTGTTGACTTTATATCAATGGACTTTTTAACAATTTATATCTATCATAAGATATACACATATACAAAATTAATGTAAAAATTAATTTACTAAGATTTTACTCCATCATTTCATCCGTGATCAACAATTTGACGATGCTATGGCAATGATTTTTCACATCATGCTTCTACTTTCGTAGAATTATTTGAATGAACCTGTAGTTTATAGTCCAACCACGAATTCCTGAAATTCAAAATAATAATAATAAATAATTGGCAGCCTTTTCCCAAAACTTTTTTGGATACAGTTAACAACCACTACTGCAAGATGTACCATGATTCAGCTATGAAAATTCATGGCTTGAGCCATTAATATCACCTATTAAAAGCGACATTGTGCTGGGCATTAATAAACCATCAAGATGCCATGAATTTAACATTAGATTATTTTAATGGGAGAGTTATGGCCATAAAAGAAGTCATTCGTGGCCATAAATGGAGAAAGGACACCATTAGATTTTTTACTAAAAATATTTAATTACTGGGGAACTAATGACCATTACAAAAATGAATATTGATGGGCATTGATTTTTTAATGGTAGCCATTATTAATATTAATGGTAGCCATGAATTTGTATAATTGCAAAAATCATTACCCATTATTATTTTTCATGGCACATTTTAATGGGCAGTGGCCATTAAAAGCGACATTGTGCTTGGCATGAATTTAGATTAATGGGCAATATTATCTATAAACCCTTAAAGAAATGTAATGGGCATTAAAATGAAATGACAAATTAATGGTAAAAACAACTGCTAGGTAATGGCCATGAAAAAGTACTTTATAATAGACAAATTATGTTCATTTAAGATTACCACTTAAATGTTGTAAATGGGCATACATTTTTTATTTCCCGAACAATGGGGAGAAAATACCAGTCATGGACCAAAATTGATGGCCATTGAAAATTATAATGCCTATTATATTAATGCCCATTTATACAAATCATCCGCATTATTGATACCCTTAAATTTATTCAATTGGCATTATTTTCTAATGGCCAAACAAGGGGAAAAATATCCCAGCATTGGGCCAAAAATGATGGGCATTGAAAATTTAATGTCCATTATTCTTATGCCCCTTAATCCAAATCATGCTCATTTTCATTTCCCCTTAAATTTTGGTCATCTTTAGTTTCCTATAGGGTTGAATATTCAAAGGTACGAATCTACAAGCATTATACAACTTGACAGATCTTATTCTACACAATTCTACATTCTATACAATTCTACTATAAAATTGAGGCAACAATGTTTAATTGGGATTTGATTATATTTGCACAAACGATTTACCGCTAAAATCTTAAAAAAGTAAAATCTTTTCCTCAATTTTTGCAAATTTCAAAGGCTCCAGTTGAAATTTGTCTTATATTTCGTAAATCAATTGTTTTAAGTCCAACAGTATAAGATTCTATATAAAATAATCAAATTTCAGCTTTTTACCTTCTGCTTGCTATTCTTCCCAATGTAAAAGAGAATAAGGCAAAAAACATTTCAAATTGAAATTTCGTTTGAAAACAGCAGCCATGTTGGATTTCCAAAGACTGGATTCATGGTCATTTTTGGACTGGTACTCTTGGCCATGACTTTGTATAACGACTTATTCATGGTTTGTGTCATGGGCATGAATCAAAATGAAAGTAGTTAAAGGTTTAATTCTGTATTTAATTTCTCCTTAATCAATACCCATTTCAAATAATGTAAAAGGCCATGAATTAACTGATTTAGAATTCATTAGCATATGAATGGCCAGAATTAATTGTCAGAATTTTGTCAATGCCAATTAATGACTTTTTTTATTATGGCTATTATTTATCATGTTTGGTATTTTATTATCATCAAAAAGTTAAAACTTTTCTGTATTCCTTTCATTCCCATTAAAAACAAAATTAATGATCATGAATTATCTGATTCATAATTGCATGATAGATTAATGGCCATAAGTAATAGTCAAGATTTTTGTCATGCCAATGAGTTTTTTTATAATAGCCATCATTTGTTACTTTTTTGTATTCAATGGCCATCTTCAGTGGTTGACTGATGGGCATGAAAAAATGTTCATGGTAGTAAATGGGCATGATTTAAAATTAAGAGAGCAAGTGGTTTTTAGGAATTTTTATAATGGTCATTATTTGTTACTGTTTGGTATTAAATGGCCATCTTCAGTGGGTAATGATGGCCATGAATAAATGTTCATGGTAGTTAATGGGCATGAATCAAAATAAAAGAACTTTAAAAATTCTGAAGTATTTCTTTGATCTCATTACAGTCAAAATTAATGCCCATGAATGGTATGATTTAGATTCAATGATATATTAATGGCCGTGATTAATTGTCATGGTTTATTTATATTCAGGGTAGTTGATGGGCATGAATAAAGCTATAACAAGAAGTAATGACCCATTACTTTTTTAATGCCAATACTTTTATGCTGGTCCATTATATTAATCTGCATTTCATGGTTTTTTTAATGGTCAAAACGTGACTAAATGGCCATTATTTAGCATTTTTATGGCTAAAAGTGATACCCATTATTTTTTTACAAGGACTAATGGCTCATTTTAATGGTTTTCCTTGTTTTCATGGGCCATTAATGGTCTTTTAATGTAATCTTAATGGGACCCTTTTGCAGTAGTGTTAACATCGTGAATTTGATAAGGTAAATGATTTTGGAATGATTTCGGAATGAAATTGAATAAGTGTGTGGAGCGAGTTTTGAGTAAAATTAAAGGAAGGTAATCCAATATTGCTAATTTTGTTTATGATGAACAAAATTGGCAATATTAATTACCTCCCTTTAATGAAATATACGTTTTTTTCTGAGTATACATCATCGTGGACCAATCAGACACTTTATAGTCCACACCAGCTAATAAAATCGTAGAATAGATAGATCGATTTGAATTTATTGTTGAACGTCTTGAATGGTTTTCTAAATATTTCTAATGATTTCTGAGCGTTTTTGATTGATTTGAGTGAGTGTTTGTAATGATTGAATGGAGCGCTGAGTGAATGATTAAAAATGATTTTGATGGGAATGAGTGTCAATATCACGACGTATTTAACTCTAGCTGTCTTCTTTTTATCGGCGTGGTCCGACTAAGCCTTCCACGTATGCGTTTGATTTCTCGATAAATGTTATAGCACCTTCCAAATCAATATCATATGTCCCGATATAACAGGGTTAATTAGATATATTATGTTAATAATTGAAAAGTCATAATCTACCTATATGACTCGATAATCAACCGAAAGGCATCGAAGAAATGGTAACATATACGTACTTAGTGTTTTGTATGTAAAAAAGAATATTTAAAATATTACATGGGATGTTATCCCAAGGATATTTGTACTGTTATAAGACAAAATTTGTAAATTTCATTAAAGTCGGAAGTTAAATGTCTGAATAATTTGAAAAGTTCCCGTATTTACGAGACAGTCCTCTTTAACAAAAGGGGAACGACATGTCGACGTTCCCAAAGACAGAACTTTTTCTGAACATCTCCGCGTGACTCGACAACGTGATTAATGTTAAGCACCGTCACACTGGACCTCTATTTGACCTATGAATTGTATGTAGGATTGAAATTAATAAAAAAGAAAAAAAGAAAAAAAACCAACAAAATACACTCAATACCCAAAGTGGATGCATACGAGAGGATGATAAGTTTTATTGTTTGACGAATAGACTCATCATCTCTTACAATTTAAATTTAATAAGCAATAATTGCAATAATTATGATATTACCTTTTGCATAGGACTCCTTTTCGTGGAAGATTACAGAAAAGCTGAGGAAGAGAAATCGTTTTCATTAAGTAATGAAACCAATTATGAGACCAAACAGATTGCATGAATCTAGGTGGACACAACTAAATTATTTTTTCGAACATAATTCAATATTAGTCCTGTTCATGAAGATTTTAGCTTCTGAATGCTTTATCATTGTTTTTTTTTCATTCCTCAACGAAAACAATTTCGAGTACGCAACTTTTGATATTGTATAGAATTATCCCTAGTGGCCATCTACCTATAATTATTCAATGGACGTGATGTCTTAGGGGTAAAGGAAGCTCAGGTGAGCGGTCAAAGACCATCATGGTCCTCTTGATTTAATTTCACGTAGTTGAAGAACTAAAAACTTAAGTGAATTTTCATTGAATTAATAACAAATCTATCTTTTTAACGAGTGGCGAAGCCACGAGTAAAAGTAAAGCTTTTGTGGTCTATTAAATAAAATTAAATAAGATATATCAATCTCATAAGTAGAACAAACATTTTTTCTTTTTCATCATAAAAAGGGGGATGGGTAATTCGGAACATCACTAAGCCATTTCCTTAAACTGCAACAGACCTCGGATTTATGTAAGGCGGATGGGTATGTAACAAAATTGTGCATTTTCTTAGGCGGAAATTGTGTAAGAAAACCTAGCGCGGAAACAACCGATGTTATCTTTAGATTTATACCTTTTACAGTAAATAACGGTCGAAAAATCTTAAATTTTGAGAATGACGAATCATTCTCAAAATTTAAGAGTTTCAGCCGTTATTTAAGAATCTAAAGATATTTATATAAGGACTCGATGGTTTCACGTCAGTGATGGCAAGTTGTGTTGGCGACGTCGAAAGTTTTCACTCAAAGTTTCGAGAGCTAACGCTATTTTAAGTGACGTCATCGAGTTTTTCAAATGTTTTCCAGCATGTTTTAAAAATAGTCCGTCTATGTAGATCCGAGGTTAATCGTGAGATTGGCCGAGTAGTGTTCCGAATGGGGAAGGGTATCAATACAATTCAGTTGTTCCATAAATATCCATATTTCTCAAATATTGAATAACTAGGTCTAGAGCTATATTATGTCACGTGCAAATGCTAGTAGATGATTGTCTTTGATTCTGACATTATGTTTGACTAATGACGCTGACCTTGACCCCTTGACCTACCCTCTAAAATTTCTATTTAGTATGTGTAGGGCTGTTTGATGTCACAAATTGAACATGGCAGATGACTGTCTTTGACTCTGGTATGTATTTGAACCATTAACATAGACCTTGACCTCATTTCTAAAATCTTTATTTACTCACATTATACATTAAGCAAATATGAAATCAAAAATAAACGGTTGGTAGATAATTGTCCTTGAGTATGGCACCATGATGAACCCTTGACACATATCCTGACATTTGACCTATTTTAAATATGAAATGATCAACTGAGTCAAGTCAATAATGAAGGATAGTATATGAATATCTTAGAATATGACATCATGTATTACGTTTGACTCCAATCTTGATCTTTGACCTTTAGAAAATATTAAATGAATTTGTATATTGAACCATTGACCCTGACCTTGAACTCCTTCTTAAGATTAAGAATTATTAGGTCAAAAGCTATAAACGGCAATAATGACGGTTGCTAGATGAATGCCTTTGATCCCAACCTTCACCTTTGACCAACTTTAAATATTGGATTATATCGTCTCCTTAGAGTACCAATGGGCTATGAGCACTATTCAAGCTATCGAGAAGAGGGATAATAATATTCTACAAACTGGGCATCTGATATTTGAAAACAAATAACTCTTACACAAGGTCCCAACCGCTTTACCGATTTCAACGAAACTTTGGCAGAATGTTCTTTTATGGACCTTGTCTAAAATTTATTAGATAAAATTTGATTGACCCATAAATATTTACATGGCCAGGGATCGTCACTAACTCCTGAGATTAAGGAGTCAATTGGACTCCTAACACATGAAATCAAGGAGCCCAAGCTCAAACTAAGGGGTCCAAATTTTCATAATGGGAGAACACTGCGGAAAAAGAAGAATTTCTTCTTTTCTAAAATGTTCTGCCAAAGAAGAGTTTTTTCTGAAATCACTACTGATCGGAGACCAATTCTCGCCAAATACCAGTTCGACGAATTTCATTTACAGTTTGCTAGATTATTCCTTTCGTGATCCCCTCCAAAAATTGTTTGTGAAACTTTGATTGACCCTGAAATATAGCCTAGGTTGGGTGGGACATTTATTTCTATTTGAAACTTTTGAATGACATGCCATTCTTTAAGCAATAAGCACAATCCAATGAATCTTTGAAGGGTATTTCTTGGGTGGTCCATTCTACAATTGATCGTGATATTTCCAATGATCGATTGATATGGGCGTTAACTAAAATTGGTGGAATATTATACAGTCAATTCCCGTTACAACGACCACATTTGTGTCCAGAAAATTTGTCGGTATCGAAAATGTCGGTGTATTGAATGAACATGTAAAAGGCGTTACTGTATTTTCGGAGTTAAAAAAAGTTTACATCGGGTTTCTTTTAAATCAAATGATAGAACAATATTGACGGTTTTCGTCAATGGTGAAGTGTTAAGCGAGACTTCAGTTACAGTTAGGATGAAATCTCTATGGTAGATTGAATAACTTCTTTTAAAAGAAAACAGGATGTAAAATTATCAAGTGTAATACAGTCTTGTCAAAAAGAGCAGCATCAATTTATTCTATATACCATGTATAGTGCAGTTATAAGCTAAAGGAAATTATTTTTTTCAGTTATCAAAAGTCAATAATTTGAAATCTTTTATAGATAAGATTTTTTTATACTTTATGTGTGGCCATATGCATTTCTATCAAAACTAAAATGCGATGGTATTTAAACTAAAATTTTCTACAATGCAAAATAGAGAAAAACTTAAACTAATGTAAATTTAATGTAAATAAAGTGTACAACAAGGTTTGAGATTTTAACGGGATTTAAGCAAGCGTGTAAATTGGGCAGTTGAGAACATAAGTTTACGGTTATTGGTTAAATTTATATCAAGGTTTGTCACGGTCAAGTGGTGCGTGTTTATGTTTAAATTTGGGCTAAATATAGGAACATTCCATTTGTTTGTAAGCTTGTGTAACTCATGAGTAAAGATTTCATTCATAAGAAGGCAGATAAAATCGTAGTAGGTTATCACGTGTGGTATGGCCATTCAGATGTGTGTAGAAGTTCAAGAGGTCACGACCTAAATTAACACATATTTTCGGCAAATTACTACATGTTACAAAAATGAAGGCTTCGATCAGAAACATAGTTTCTGTCCATACAGTGTACAGACACAAAATTTGTTTTTAGCTCTAAACTCCCGACAAGCTTACGCCGATCATCTATTCGCTCGTTTAAACAGTGCAAATTACTACATGTTACAATAATGAAGGCTTCGATCAGAAACATAGTTTCTGTCCAAACAGTGTACAGACACAAAATTTGTTTTTAGCTCTAAACTCCCGACAAGCTTACGCCGATCATCTATTCGCTCGTTTAAACAGTGCAAGCTCATTTTGTGTTTCTGAAGGGTAATGTTAATTATCTTCATTTGATGAAGAATTCTAGTATCACACCATTAACGAAATAAACAGTGATTTTGCGAAGAGAAGTCTTGAGGTATACTTAATAGAATTTAAAGGGGCACTACTTTATTTCAAATCTATTCAGATTCTACAGGGGTTTCCTTACAAAGTAACACTGAACACTGAACGGAAATTTTTTCACCAAAAATCGAGTTGTCGTCATTCTGTTGATGAAAGTGTATTTTGAGGTGTAGGTGTTGTACAATTTGTAACCTCGTGAATTTGATAATATTCTCGGTCAAAAGAATTTCTAATCACTTGCTCGCCGCTAAATCCAAGGGTACATTTCGCACTTAAACTACGTTAAACAGATTTTTTAATTGGCCCAATGATTGGATGAAATTAAATAACACAAGGTTGAATAAAAAATCGAGTTGTCGTCATCCTGTTGATGAAAGTGTTTTTAGTTTGAGTTGTAGGAGTTGTACAAATTGTAGCCTCGTGTTAATCGTCTCGGTCAAAATAATTTTAAATCACTCGCTCGCCGTTAAATCCATTCAGTACAAACTCACATTCGAAGCATCCATAGTGCACCATAATGTTCAAAAACTCTTCGAAATCAACCGAAACCCATATTTTCATTTAAATTCATCAAATAATTCCATAATTTCATTGAATAAGATGGGGAAGTATCTGATTAATCACATATCTATTTTTTAGATCTTTCAAATATATTAATTAAAAGGGCGTAATGATTATCGCTAGTTTCGTTCCTGATTAATGAAATTTGCGATATTTTATAACCTCCAATTAATTCTGAATGAAATCCAACCATCCAATCATTTAAATTCATACGGAAAGCGTTTCAAAATTATCCACATTGTCAATAGCAAGACTTAGGTTTTTGTAATGGTCCACGAATAAAAAAAATATTATGGATATGTAATGTTCTGGAAAGCTGACAGTCAAATATTCTAGCTGGTAACTGATTAATTCATCTACTGTTTCATACAGTTAGTTACATCGTGAAATTGACATTAATCCCAATCAAAACCATTCTTGATCGCTCACTCAGCACTCCATTCATTTATTCCAAACACTCCCTCAAACCATTCAAAAACGCTCAAACCCATTGAAAAACATAGAATCAACAACGCCATTCAGATTAAAATTTGAAATAGAAAAATTGCGATTTCATTGACATAATTCAAATTGTAAGCGTTTCATAGGTTCTTGAAGAACTAGGACGGTATTTTTTGAACTTGTATGCATATTTTATTAAAGGGGGGTAATTAATATCGCAAATTTTGTTCATCCAGAACAAAATTTGCTATATTGGATTACCTCCCATTAAATTCACTCAAAACTCGCTCACACACACTCATTCAATTTCATTCCAAAATCATTCCAAAATCATTCACCTTGTCAATTTCACGATGCTGTTAACTGTATTTCAAATGCTGATCGACCATCAAATCTTTTCATCGTCTCTTGTCCGTGCTATACAATAAAACTCTCTGGGTTTAACCAGAAGACCGAATTCGAAGTCTCCGTACCGTGGATCACATGTTCCACACTTTCCAGCTGAGGGTAACAAAGTGAACTTCTGAAGTAACGTTGTAAGATACAAAAATAGCCTTGTTGTTGCCATAGTCATACCAGGGCACTTCCTTCGACCTGCTCCGAAAGCCAGAAAACTGAAACGATCAGGACTAAAGATATATAAGAAAATGTTAAAAGATAGACAAAATCAATGAAGGTAAACTAAAAATAACGTTCGATACAAATGTATTGTTTCTTCATCATGAGAAAATGTGTCCTGTATGAAAAGAAGTTTTAGTACTCTATGAGGCTAAAGTCAGAACTGAGTAAAATTTTTAAAACTCTAACTGCTTCGGATATCCATTCCGATATTCATCCACCGCCAGATTATTAGCTAATCGTATTCCATGGGTAGAAGAGCAGTAGAGTGCTTTTAAATGATAATTTCGCGCGATTTGAGTTCGCGCGATTCACGGGAGGTATGTAAACACAAACTTTACACTCCGTGAATAGCCCACTCATGATGAAAACGCGAACTTTAATTACATTCTTAATTTCTTCAAAGGAACTAACTAGTGCATCTCGGTATACATTGTATTTGTACGAAACAACGCGTTTTTTGCGCGGGTGTCAGTGAAATGTTTCTTAATATAAAACATTTTCCGTTATAAAATTTCAATATTAACAAAATCATTATTTGAAGTAGTTAACTCTAAAGGGGTTGAAAACCCTTAAAAATCTATGTCGAGGAAAAGGTTTTGGTCCACTGACGGACGTCTACGATCAACATTTATTAATTGTAGAAACGGTTCCTTTGCCGAACTTTAACTTTAAGTATACCCGTCGAATTTCATTTTGGGATTTATTTGGCAACAGTATATGCGTAAAGGTGTTGATATAATTTGCAAACTGTTGAAATTTATAAGTGCACTTTGTGAACTCAAAGCATAGTTCAAATAAAATCGATTGTCTAAATAAAATAGTTTGTTGACAGCCTTAGGATCGCAACTATACTTTCCAATAACTGACTTTAGGTTGTTTTGTTGACAAAACTTTTTCATCCTGTGGTAAAAATATTGGAAATAGACCTGCACATGCAAATTTACCGTAGCGTGTTTTGTTTCGCGGCATTCGCGGTTAGTTACAATCCGCGAATTTAAATAACCGCAAATAAAAACCTGATATAACGAAAACGCGAACGTTTCTAGCCGCGAACTTTTCTAGGTTCACAGTAGTGGGAATGGAAGATATTGAATGATTACGAATTTGATAAATTTGGTGTTCTCCGGACATTTGATGGTGTATTCATCACATAACGTTAATTTTGCGAAAAATCGAGGATATTTCAGATATTTATCAATTTAACTTATTTCGCGAAACATATAGCTCCGTATGAAAAATCGCGTCAGCTTCCGCACTACGACGTTATTTTCACAACGAAATAAACATCGTCAGCTCAATTTCAGGGTTATTCCACTAGTGTAATAAAACTTGTTTAACGTCAAAATATTAACAGGATTGTTTAACCCTCGTGACGTAGTGAATAATATGAGGGATAAACGAAAGCAGGGTTAAATTCGAGTCACTGCGATATAACCGGAATACTGCTAAAAGTGGAATCAATGTCAGTCCGATATAATACCGCAACTTTGAAATACGATAAAGATATGTAATATAATGCATGTGTTTCCTGACAGTGGAAAACGACACACTTAAATGTCTGATTTTCAAGGGTTTTTTTTATATTCATTTTATCTAGTTCGCATGATGAGTTTTGAGTAAGACGAGCATGTTAAACTCAAATCATATCTATATATAATGGAAGCGATCCTATGTATACATGAACATTTACTTCGAATGCAACATCACTTGCATTTCTGTAATTCAAATAGAATTAATTGATGAATTGAGCCTATGAATAGTGTACTCTAATTACCTTTTCATCAAAGTATGGTCATTGGATAAAATGTTTCCGTCATCATCGAGGAATCTTTCAGGTCGGAATGTCCAAGGATCACCCCAAATAGTGGCATCATGATGTATGGACCAAAGATTGGCTAGAATCTTGAAAATCAAAGATTGTATAAGCAAAAATTATTAACCCAAAAGAATGCTTCTTAAACTGACAAGGGCGTTCAAAGTCGATCAATTGATCACTCCATTTATTTGGAGGGAAGTGTTAAATTAACCGCGCATTATCTCGATCAACCTCGGATGTACATAGACGGACTATTTTTAAAAATTACGGGAAAACGTTGGAAAAACTCGATGACGTCATTTCAAGTGGCGTTAGCCCTCGAAACTTTGAGTGAATTCACTCGACGTCGCCAACGCTACTCGTTTAAGGTAACTGCGGACACATAGAGGGCCATTTTAGGTCAAAATTTTAAATTGTCCGCAAATCATGCCGAATGAAATAAAACTGAACTTTGAAGTACCCGCTTTCATATTTCGGTCATAACAAGGAATTTCATAACGTAGAGTTGACGTCATGACGTCATTAAGGGGCCGACTCCTTTTTTAGGGACCAAAATCAGTAATTGTCCATTTTTTTCGGAAATAATAAACCGATTTTCATCCCGAAAACGCCATTTGCTTCGTTTAAAGACGCATGATGTTATGATTTATTGATATGAAGATATAAGTGTAAGAAATACAATTAAGTGTAACGTTTTAAATGATAATGCCTTCTGTGTTGCTTTTTTCGAGTACAGTCACTGGAAATATTTCCTTTTTGCTGAAATTTATCTATGTTACTGCCAAACCATTCCACTGAAGAAATTTGAAATAAAAACCATGTGTCTTCGGGTTAGATTTTTTGTAAAACTCGATTCCGCGAAGATATCGCAAATCAAAGGATATTTCAACGTCGCGTCAAATGTTAACAAAAGCTGTCTTTTAAAATGGATAAAACCTAAATGAAATTTTGTATTTCTTAAAATCACATTCAGATTCAATACTTCTGAAGCCTATATTTTACAATAAACCTTAATTTCAAATATGTTAGAATACGTTATTGCACGGAGATTGGCTCCAAATAATCATAGTACCGATGGTTTTGGTGCGACGTCAAATCCGACGAAAAATGTTGCAACAACTTCACATAATCGAATTTAATACAAAATCTAACCCGAAAACATATCTTTTTTATTTGAGTAATGCAAAGCATTTTCCTTTCGCTACGAATTAACAAAAAATCAGCATAGGTCACCGGACAAAAATATTGAGAAATTTCTACTTATTTACAAAATATGAAATGAAAAAAGGAACGTCAAATCTAAAAATCCGCGAAATAGTTAGCGTTTCGAGCCTATTTTTCTATATGAATGTGCACAGAAATTAATCGATTAGCTCGGGTGATCTTGGACTTTCAAAATGAAACTTTTTTCGTGAAGATTAGCCGATCAATTCAGAAAATATTTGCAAATAATGATTTTGGCGGGTCGAAAAGGGGTTGGCCCCTTAATGACGTCACAACGTGAATTTAACGAACTTCAGACCCTTTTCATTGCTTGTTCGCTAATTCCCGCACTTCAAATAAAGATCTCAGAAATTATTGTGAGATTTCGAGAAAGTCCAAAATTCGACCATGTTATCTGTCCGCAGTTACCTTAAGTCACTGACGTAAAACCATCATATCCTTATATAAATAGCTTTATATTCTTAAATAACAGCTGAAAATCTTAATTTTTGAGACAGATCTCCATGGCCCACGAACGATTTGTTTTAGTCATTATGCTTTTCATGTTGAACCCGGGATATTCCTGTTAAATCAGCAGACTTATGCAGTCTTATTATTTACCTCCTTAATTTCCTTTTTTTTAGCCAAGAAAAGGTTAGATATTATATTTTCAAAATAAAAACTGGCTCACCATGCATCTGATTCTTTGACTTATATTCTTTTTGCCAAGGTCTTCTACAATGACAAGGGCGAATAGCAAAAAGCATTGTCCCCTTCAAGCAAACCGGATTTCAGACGATTATGTACGTTTAAGATGGTCCATCCTCGCAAGAGGTCTCGGGACGTAGCAAGCAAACCTCATATTTTACCTTTCTGATACACAATACAAAATATCAAACTTTTAGTTAAAACAAGAAAAACCAAAGTGTCAAGGCCCAACTCTCAAGACAAAATGAAGGTCAACCCTAGTAATCTTAACTCATTTTTTTTGTATTTATTTTATATACACGTTCTCTGTCAAGTTGTCTTTGACATCGACAGTTTTAAACATCTTGATTTTGCTCTAATGAATAGTTGATATCGGGATGGTCTATAAAAATAAACGATATTTTATTGCCCCTTTAGTCAATGTAAAGTGTGATGTATTAATAGGTGTGTTGTCTCACGGACCAATGGACTCTTGCACATCCACGCTTGCAAATATATAATGTGATGATTAGATCGATATGAGTGGAGTTGCTGAATATTTTGAACGATTTCTGTGTTTTGTTGATTTGTGATAGTTTTTTGAATGATTTAGATTGGGAGCTTAATGAGCGATTTAGAATCATGTTTTATAAGGGTTAGTGGCAATATCACAATGTTATTAACTATACAAAAAAACTTATTTGTATATTTTGTAAACTTACTTGGGAGTCTGCTTTTATATGATACCCGTCCAGCTCTGTATCAACCAAACACGAATGGGGCAGTAAGAAAGGAGTTGTTGGGATATATCTCAAAGTCTCTAGTAAAACAGCTTGAGTCAAACTACACTCATGTCTCTCTTTCAAGGATGGATGGTTTACAGACCCGAACACAGTATTGATCTCCTTCTGGATTTTGGTTTGGTATTCCGGATGGTTTATCAAACATAAAATGGAGTTCGCCAGAGTTGCAGACGTGGTTAAGATCCCTAGCATTTAAACAAGAGGACCATAATGGCATTTGGTCGTTGACTTGAACTCTAACATCTGCAATTATCTATAAGGCTCGTTTTAACATTGTATTTTCTACAGGTGGAAGTTTATATCTTTGAAATTGTAAATGATTCGCAAGATTTTCTTTAGATTTAATTTATCAATCTGCTTTTTGTTAACCCTCTACACATGTACCCATATTTTATCATTCTTCATTTAATTTAGTTACACATTGAGATAATCTTTGACTCAGTAATAGATACTAATATTCAATGCCTTTTATAGCCAATGTTCTTTTAAAGTAGGATCGAATTTTCCTATGCTATTTCGGAAATTGGTTCGCCTCTTTTGCAAAGCAAATCGCAAATCACTTGGTCATTTACGTAAGTACCTCTGATCTAATTGTAATAGTAGTATATTACAGAGAGTGCTATGAAAATATTGGGTTATTTTAAGTCATTTGGCTGGTAGTATATTGGTCAAAATACTTGATGAAAAATATCTGTTTAATATTTCGTTTTATAGGATTTTGAGTATTTTTTTAATTCGATGACATCACACAGTAAAAGGGTCAATTTTGGAAACTCAGTGAAGAAACGTTTCAAATAAGAATTGTATATGCCTACAACAAAAATAGGCCCATGGACAATGTATGCATTTCGAAATCAATAACGAATGAGTTAAGATGCTCATTCTATATTCGGAAAACAAGAAAACGCTCTTAATATAACCTGGTCATATTGTGCATTGCGATTGAAATTAAAAAAACTCCCTTTTCAGGATAACAAAATTACACACCTGCGCTGAGCACATCTGATACACATATCGCTTTTATCATATCGTCAGTTAAAGCACTTTCTTCTCCGTTTACTTTTTGCTGACATTGGAACAATCCGTTCACGAAACCATTTTTTTCTGTGTCAACTGCACCGCTCTGAAAAGGAAATTTCTCGCACAACAATTCAACCATTCAAACGAAAGGCCACCACTTTGCATCCGTTAAACGAAAAGCATTGGAAGACAGTTTTTGAAAATGAAGAAAACACTGACAACGTTAAATTCCATAAACAACGACAACAAGAATGATATAAAAATGTTCAGCTTTTTAGCTCACCTGAGCACAAAGTGTTCAAGGAAAGTTATTGTGATCACTCATTTTCCGTTTGTTTGTGCGTCCGCCCGTCAACACTTTCTTTAAACATCTTCTCCTACATCAATTGGTCAATCAAGCTGAAACTCGGTATTCTGTTCCTTGGATGAAGCTTTTCCAAAGTTGTTAACAGAAACTAATTGTTTAAAGAATTTAATTCTATCAAAAACTCTAGTTGCCATAGTAATAGAAGGGTCGAAATGTGGCAAAAATCTTGAAAACAATCTAATTAACCATTGGACAACCGGATTTAAACTTGGAAGGAATGTATCTAAGGTGAAGCTCTTCTAGAGTTGGTACATGTAAAAGAATTAATTCAATCAAAAACCCTAGTTTCCATGGTAACGGCAAAGTCGATAATTGCCGAGAGTCTTAAGAAAAACAATCTATTCCTATAGCATTAGACCAGTGAAATAATATTCCGATTTCATTTATGATAAGATAGATTATCATTTTTTTTTATAAATCAAAATTATACTTAAATGGCATTAGAAACTACTTCGACCGACTTTAGGTTTTTTCATTTGAAATATTGAAAAAAAAGCACGGAATAACAGATACACAGATAACTTTTCAGAGTTTTTCTTCTTGATGAATTCATAATTTAAGTCGAATGTTATCCTTCAATGAAAATGTACTGTTTAGAGAAAAGAAACTTTGATATGATAGTTTGTTTGGATTTATTTCATTTTGGACTATTTATTTTCATTATTTCAATAACAGTAATTGTATTATTGTTCGACATAAAACGATCATAATTGATTAACTAAAATATACAAAAAATGAATAAAATAAAGAAGATATGAAAAAAACAGACAACAAAAATGACAGAGGACAGAATGTAAATTCAACACAGATATAATTTTATACTTTAGCGAAAAATAAAAGACAAAAACTTATCGAGAGATGGAGACAATGTTCAAAAGGGAGAAATGAGTTAAAAAGGGAGAAATTACCATGACGTCTATTTACGAGTTGCTATTTCATTTTGTTAATGATTCAAATTTGAACACATACTTATATTTGAAGGGATTTTTAATACAGTTTATTTAGCGCACGTCTTGTAACCTATAACTACTGCTTCCGTGATTAACCGATCTTTGATCTGGGGTCTATGGTATATTTAAAACCCCTTTCTAAAATCATAAACAGACGTGAAGATTAAACTCGACCCTACATAGTTTTTAACACTTCAGTTTTATCAAGCAGTGTGAAAATAATAGTGATACAAGGGACTTGTGCAGAAATATTTTAATGATCCTAAACGAGTATCAGATATATGGCCCCTACACCAGAAAGAACATGAATCTAACTTTAACAAAGTCTGGTATTTCTGTGCTATTTACAAAATACGATGCATTTATCTATTTAATATCATTATTATTAATTTTTCTATAGACCATTTCTTGTGCAAAAAAACGCTGCTGTGAATAGATAACAATTTACACAAAGAAATTTATATTGCACGGTCATAAAATCACATGGGTCTACATTTCTAAAATCATGCTTCACAAAGTGAAATATCGTCAATGTGTTGTTTTCAGTTTTTATCATTTCGCCACGAAGTTTCAAAATCGCAACATCACAAACAAGTTATTCAACGAGATGGTGTATTTGGTTGGATTGCATAATTCTCAACGATTTATTATTAATATTTGTTTTATTACTTTTTGCAAGAATTCATTTCCTTGTCATATTGTGTTGATTACGATGTGACGGCAATGTTTCACACAAAGAAATTAATTCAATACTATATAAAGAAATATTTAAGTAGGCTACGTATTATTTTTTATTTTTTAGTAATTTTAGTAACATTGGGATTTTAATGAAAAGAGAATAAATGATAAGATCTGAATTAAAACAGAAATAATATATGAATCGAAATAATTCATAGACTAACTTAAATGACAAAATAAAAAAAAAGTCAGTATATTATTGCTAACAATAGATCAAAACGCTTCTTCATAGGTCAGAAAGTCTAAATAGAGTTAGATAAAGATAAGTTAAACGAGAGTAAAACAAAAATGCAAAATGACAAAAATGGGCATGAAGAATTTAAGCATTAAAACATTAAAACAACATCTTGATTATGTAAAAGAAATAACCCGGATATCTTTTATAACGACGAGTGTTTATAGTGGTTTAAAATATACTATTTTACTATATATTTTTTTACTGGAATAAAATGACATTACCCCTTGTTTGTATATGGGGCGGAGTCGAGATATGTACGCGCATGCGCAGACTTGTGTGAAATGCCTGCATTAAAAGAGCTTTAAATTCGTTCGTGTTTACAGTTAACACTTTATTTTATTTAAAATAATCGATGTTTATATATTTTCTTTTTGTTTTTCTTTGAGCAAATTTTGCATTTCGATTGGTACATGCGCAGTTTGAGCAATTTTAAGTGACATGTATGTGACCCCCCTCCAAAAAAAAAAAATCTAACAGAAGTATATCAGGTGTACTCGCCTTGACATCAAGGACATATTTATTCTGCAATATTCGCTTAGCACCAACAATCGTCTGCAAACGTCGTTTATAATACGGCAGGTGCAACAACAAAGGCACGTTTGACAAGATGGTATTGGTTCCTGCATTCAGAAAGAAGTCTTCCCCAGCTGTTAACTCGAAGAACAGTTCAACATTTTCATCAGAGGCTTCTTCTCCAATCATCTGAAAGATTTAAACAAACCAACAAATAAATCCCTTAACTTATACATTTTAAATCACTGTGAAATTATCAAGATAAATATTTTTTTGGAATAAATAAGGAATGAAATTTAACGAGTGTTTAGTTCGAATTTTTAAAGAAATTTAAGGGAAATAATTCAATAACAATTCTTTCGTCCGAATTGGACGCAATTACCGATATTTTATAATCTCAATTTGAAAAACCTTCGTGAGATTCTACTTTTTTTGTCTCTGAGGGCTTTTTAGACGCTTAAAGCCCCCGTCTGTGTGCGTGAATATTTTCGAAACGAAAGACAATGATCTAAAAAGACTATGTACACAAAAACTAGACTTTTATTTTAAAGATAAGCTTGAATTTGTCATTCTAAAATCCGGTTATGCAAATGATTATGACGCCATGATCTAAATATAGGACTAACTTAATGATGATTTATGACCCCTAACATTTCGGACTTCAATTTGAAAAGAGCGCATTAGCTCTCTAGGAGTGTTAGCTTTATCGTGTGACAATACGTTATCACTTATCAACTTTAAATATATGACATTAAAAATCTTAAAAAAAAATATTTTGAGGAAAGCATTGTCTTATTATAAAAGTAACTATATTTTCCTCTAAAACTATTCCAGAGCAAATAATCGTTACCAATATTGCGCCTTAACATGTAACAAACGTTACATTTTCATTTATACACTAATTTTCGAATCCAACAAGGCCTAATGTTTTCTCTCAAAATGAAATCAATTACGATAAAGCATCTATTTTGTTATTGTCACAATGGCGGTCGACTTGTCTTTTCAAAACTGCAAATAGTAACTCTTTTCCACCAAATGCGGCATGTTAAACACATATTATGAATATAGTGACCCCAAGTTACGAACAGTGAATAAATTAAGCGTGTTTTTGCTATTAGGTGTAAAAATATTCTTTTATTCTACTAAATTCTGGGGGAAAACATATAATTTTTGGAGGTTTAAGTGAAGGGTAACGTTTATAACATTTACACATATGGCACTTATTTGATGTATCATTGCACTGATTTATTCCAATTTCAAAGCTGTATCATTTGAAGTACTTTTGAATAACCTGACAATTAAAAGCTAGAATGTTTACTTAGATACAATGACTGATTGATAACAGATGTAGGACCAAATTATGATGTGAAATATGTGTCGAATATAACATGATATATATTTTTTCTATCCACAAAAGTTCTACATCAGAAACATGGAAATTTTGATGATTTATTTCATAGAGCAGCTTGTCTCACAATTATTTTAAACATGTTATCATCTGAAAACGATAGCTTTATCCTGTTACATAAAGTTACGTGCACTATCTGTAATATTTATATGAATATCGATTAAAATGTATTTATCAGATTATAACTCATGTAACTAAAACACTCGCGTCAAAAATAATAATAGGGGAAGTTGCCAGTTTCGTCCCTTTTTTATATTATAGCACCAGAAGGATGGTATTCAATGTGATACTTGGAATTCAAAACTGTTTTTCGATTTCCAAAGTGAAACAAAATCTAATTAAGTGTATCACAGAATTTTAAAATCATGATACACCTCTGTTTGAGTCAGGTAACCTAAAAAAACAACCTTGCACCGAACTGGATGTATTAAGAATAATCATGCTAAAAATAACTCACAGGGTAGGTCACATGTGACATTCAAACTTTTCGGTTGTTGTTTTAAGACCATTTGTCTTTAAAATAATATTTCAGACTTATGTAAGCAAAAGTGACGTATTTTACAGTCAAATAGCAGATTTCAATGTTTAAAGAGATTTCAATTCTAGTTATACTACCAAAGTAATTGGGAAAAGATACTTAAAAGTTACACTGTAGCCGATACAATTCTATATAAAACGTTGAATAAAACACTAACTGAAATTATCAAGCTATGTAGCATTCCATTACTTTGACATTTGCTTTACTGAACAAAATGTATAAAGATAGCTAGTAAAACTACAAAACTTTAGAAATATAGAAAGAGTGGAGTATTTTAATCGAAAAAATTGTTTTTTAAACATGACTTGCTCCAAATAACGACAGTTTCTTATACAATACAATACAACATTCTTTATTATTCGACTTGAACGCCTGACGTTCATCATCGATACAAAGACATTTACATAATAAGTACAACACACATGATCAAAAGGTACATCAAAGAAAACACATGTAAAGATAACGTAAGAAGAAAAGGTGTAACGCGGAAGAGGCTTTCATGTTCTTGTAGTTTGGTTTGTCATTATATGGTTTTTTCTTAGTTCAAAGCATTTATTGCAATATAAAGCTAGTTTATTTAATGTTTTGATATTATTACTATTCAATAGTTCTGTTAATTTAAAAACACTCGGGATGCGATAATAGTATTGTTTTATATATTGTTTTCTGATAATAGTATAAAATGGACAACAGAGAATGAAATGGTATTCGTCCTCGATGTCGTTCAGGTTACATAAATTACAAATTCTTTCATTACGTGGAATATTTCTATGTCTACCGTTTTCAATATTGAGTGAATGTGATGATAATCTGATTTTAGCTAAAGTGTTTCTCAAATGGGGAATTGTCATTAGACGTAGATATGGTGATATTTCAAAAGAAAATTTCAATTCTTTATATAGATTTAATGATGTTCGAACTTCTTTATCAGTATGCCAATCGTTTATGAAAAGGTCAATTAATCTGTTACGAAAAAGGGGAAGAAAAATATTAAAATGTTGATTTTTAACGGGTAGCGGGCAACTTCTCCATATAATGCGGAGTTATTTGCATCAGTTATTACATCATTTTGATCTGACCCTTTTTTCAATCTTTCGTTTATGATACTAGTGAAAAGTTTCGAAAAACAACTAGTTAGTGTTATACCACGAAAATTATTTGGATCGCTTGGATCTCCCTTTTTAAAGATTGGCACTATAACACCTATTGACCATGATTTTCTTATAATACATGTTCATAAAATTACTTACAAACCATACTCGTACAATAACGGACCTTGGGTTTATCACTCGACTCACTCAAACCCAATCCAAATCATTCGCTTGTTTCAGGGTCCTTTTTATAGCCCTCTCTCAAACCTCCCAAAACGCTCCAAAATACTGTATCTCTTAACGCTTTAGAACACATTCCGTGATTTCATTGGAGTGTAAATCTAGAATATCAGATTCAGACACAAGTGATATGAAAGTTTGAAAATGAAACTCAAGTTCCTAGTATTGAAACTCAAGTTCCTAGTAAATTACCCCTACCACTTTTAACACAAGGTACAGCTAGTACAAATAAGTGTGGCAGATAATCTCAGATTAAGTTTAGTGATAGTTTAAAAGTAATCCATTCTAGCCACGAAAAGGCCCTCGTAGAGATCCATCCTTTTATTCACAGTAAGAAAGTGTTCGTGTACAAAATGAGAAAAGCTAGAAATACTTACAAGAATCGAGATTACATTCACAATTGATCTTCTTATTAATCCAATGACTTCAAATTCTTTTCCATCGTAATACTCTATCTTTTGAACAACTCTTTTCAATTCGTCTTGAACTATACTCTCAAATTTTGATAACCCGCTTCCATACAGGCGCAAACTTTTCACGAAAGCTTTTCTTACAACGTTATGATCCTTCAATTTGGTAAAGGAAACACTTTTCATTAAGCCTATTCGATCAGCTATAAAGAGATGTGAACGTTCGTTAAATAAATGCCCATTTGTGACAAATGCTTTGTTTACAATATCAACAGAGTTTAAAACAATTACATTCGAACCGAAAAGCTTTAGCTGAAATATTTTTCCGTACAGTTGCGCTAGTTGATCGAACTGTTCATAGATTCTGTCTGGCTTTATCTTGTGAGCATAGCCAATAAATGGCAATCCCCAGGGCCCTGGCAGATAACGCCTGTATCTATTTAGATGGCTTTTCTTGAAAATATACACAGCTGATATTATTAGTGTCACCAAGGTCAATACTATAGTATACATGATGGATGATAGTTTACAAAACAAAATTAGATAGTCACTATTTACGGTGTCCACGTGGGAAACTGCGCTAGCACAAAGAAAAGTTAGTAATATAATTTTTCATTTACCACATGCACTAGAACAAAGAAAAGCTATAATTATTATTTGTACATTTATCTTCATTGAGGATATTTGTTTATTTCAGTGTATGATTAATTTTTCAGCAATGCTTTTCGGTGGTTTATCGAGAAATAACGATAGAGTATTACCGCAAAAGCAGTGAAATTATCAAAAAACGTAAACCCTGCTTTTGTGCATTTCATCCTGTCTGACGTCATCTATGCGAGGCGAAATAAGTGACGTCACAATGAACGTTGCATAGCAATCACGTGCAAAATGACGCGCTATACGAAAATATGTCCTAGAAATTTAACGTTTTGTCTCATTTTTGCATTAAGGTATTCCTAGTGTGAAGATCGGAATTAAATCGGTTAATGTCGGCTATTTCCGCCTATCAAAGCGCGTCGTTTTGCACGTAGGTTAGATGACGTCATAATCATCGACGTTCCCGCTAAAAAGGGCGTCCAGTTATATAAACATAATTGAAATTTGCTTATATTCATCAAAATATTTAAATTTTATTACTTTGATTGTATTGAATGAGTTTTTGGTCCTGTAACCAAATGTCTATCCATACAAAAAATACCTCGAACCATCAAAATTAATTGCAGTAAATTGTCTATCATTAAGCGTACCAACCAAAGGACTGCCGGAAGTCACACCCCCGGAAGCCGATTTACCGAAAAAATTAAACAACAAAAGTTCTTACACTTATAAATTAAACACATTATCTCTGTTTTTACTAAACGCATTTAAACGAAACTTCAATTCATACATGTAAACCATTAAAAGAGCAACCCATATCATCAAGGAAGATGCCTCTATATTTTTTTTGTACAGATAATGTCCCTTTCAGTCAATTCTTTTTCAACCAGGCGAACGATTATACCAATAGAAACATTTTTATTATGCCAAAATACATTATGATTAAAAACAAATTATTCGGCGTGATGTAGACACCAAGCAACCTAAAAGGGGGCCGAATATGTCCATTTGCAAAATATTCCAGTTACAAAACGAGTGTCGTAAACAAAGCAACGATCGATCTCATACATACGGAGAGTTTTCATTCATACTCCAGTTAATGAGTAAATTTATAATGAAAGTAAAATCTATGCCGAGAAAACATTGCTTCCCTATAAATAGCAATTGTCTTTTTTTTTTAAAAGAAATATTTTACATTTTCTCTCTGAAAAAAAAACCCACACACTTTTTTCGTGGAATCTTGTGATTATTTCAAAGGTAATTAGACACACTTTGTAGTCTAGACACTTAAGATTAAGAATAAGTGAATGTAAGTTATAATTTAAGAACAATGGTAATTTTCCAGCATTTTTTGAAGATAGTCAGTGGCCTTAACAAATTTAATTTACTTGGTGATTTTGGTAAAGACTTGAGTGTGATTAGTATAGGGATGAGTGTCTTTTTCACTGCGTTTATTGGGGTATAAAGTGCAATTGCCTTAGCACATGGCAAATAACGCCCGTAGGGCGTTATGATTAAGCCATGTGCTAAGGCAATTGCACTTTATACCCCAATAAACGCAGTGAAAAAGACACTCGTCCCTTATAATTGCAATCATCTAGATCGAAGAAACTATTAAAATACTCCGCCAAACATTAAAGCTTCAAGTCTACTTTCTGCGCGTATAAATTGCACGATCTATTTTTTGATCGTGTATTGTTTATCTCGCTTTCGAAGTGAAATGTCATATAGTAAAACAAATGATACACAAATAAAAGACAACATTAAAATTCGTAGAGGTACTTATGACAAATAATCTTGTTTCTGCCAGGTTAGTCTGTATTTTTGAACGAAAACGGCGTGGTCGGTCTTTGTTGAGAGGGTTGCTTGATGGTCTTCGTCGACTCGCTGTTTTCTAAGTTTAGGTCGGCTCAGTATCAGAACTGCATGCCTGTTATCGTAAATTCTTTCGTAAATATATTAATTCATAATGGATTGAATAGCAATGATGCGTTGATGATCGGGAACTAGGTTAATTCGAGTTCCTACAACACAGGACTTGCAGATCGAATTTCGGGAGTTTCCCGAAAGACCTTTTGCATTTTATACAGAAATAAAGTGCAATGGATTTCCCCACGTGATGCGATTTAAACCAATCAGAGTTCTTTATTTTATTGGATTGCAATTATAGAGTTATAAACGTAAATTTAGTTAAAAGTGAGTTCTTTTTTATTTCAAGGGCGCATAACTCATGGTCAATTTTCTCTATTTTTCCACGGTGAATATTTTTCATACCTTTAGCTTGAAATCCCGAAGTATTGTGGTAATTTTCGAAAAAAGCATTTGCTTTGCCCCATCAATACTTT
Organism: Fragum whitleyi; assembly: GCA_948146395.1. Taxonomy (NCBI): domain Eukaryota; kingdom Metazoa; phylum Mollusca; class Bivalvia; order Cardiida; family Cardiidae; genus Fragum; species Fragum whitleyi. The sequence goes on along the minus strand of OX411543.1, from coordinate 18,061,356 downwards.
TTAAAAAAGAGAAGTTTCTTTGAAAGTATCTGCAACAAGAATGCATTTCAAAATGGCGCCTTATTTTGTTACCGGCTTCAACTATTGGCTTACTATGCGTTATTTGATTAAAATTATTTATTCAAGACTATCTCTTTGTAACATACAGCATTTTTGCCATATATATTACATAAAATATTTTGCATGGTTACACACAGTTACTTGCACAATCAACATTTTAAGATAGACCCCTTCATATCTTACGGCCGATTTCCCAACCCACTCAAGAAAACGGATTTTTTTCAATATTTTTTTAACTGGACGGTGAAAGTCATTTAAATTTCAGATACAATAGAGGAATTACATGTAATATTCGTTTTTAGTATCATTTTCACGTTCTCTTTACCCTTGCTTCACACTAGGAATACCTTAAAGAAATAGAATAATCGGTTGTTGCGAGTAAGATCGATTAATATTTCATTTCGTGAACAACAAAAGCTATATTTTTACTCGTGATCATATAGATTTTGTTGTTCAATCACTGAAATATAAATCGACCTTACACTGAAAAACGATTATCCTCTATATCTTTCATTAGGTAAATAGCGCATCTGAGAATATGGCTCATGTTATCCAGGAAATGAAGAAAAAAGTATCAACTTAACGCAAACAAAAAATGATTATTCTATTTTTTTTCCTCCAAAAAAAAGACGAAAAGTGAAGATTTTCGGAGAAATACTTTAAGATGTGTTATTTCGAAAATGAGTACGGGGCAACGTAATGGCGTCATCACTCTAAGGTGGTCGTTTTGATGACGTCAATACGTTACAGTACCAAAGCAATTTTTTTGCGAAAAAAATGTCCTATAAGTTCTTTGATATTGTCACCTGTGATGACGTCCTGTAAAGTGAAAATAACTAATCTGGGGTATTTTGGTAGTTTCACCAGATAAAGCTTTCAAGAAAATTCCTATTGAAAATATGCAAACATTATTACACAGACTTGCTTAAGGTATTATACAGTTGAAAGCTTTATCGTGGGATTCCTTGTATTACTCCCTTCCTAACCTCAAGTTGCTATCCCATTTAGGTTGACGATCATCTACCCTTTGGTTGGAGAGAAAAAGAAGTTACGTAAAACTTAAAAATAAAAAAAAACGTTATTTTCTTCCTTTTCACCAAAATAAGTAAAAGAAATCAAGATCAACAATGTCAACTGAAAAGAAACATAGTTATCACAAATCCAAGTATCCATTGCAATTTAACTGCATTATCATGCAATGTTATGCATTAATGAAGTAGGCTCTCGCTTGATTGATGAAGTCGTGTTTGAACAGGTTTTTATTTGAAATGATAACATGATAAACAGGTTTTAACGAGACATATGATTTTGTAGTGCATATAGTCCGTATACGGTTAATGTACTTTTTTAATATTGTTGAGTATTTTTTCAAAATCTTGAATATATATATATACTTATGTCTGTTTCCATCTGTTTTCTGCTGTTTTTTTGTAAAGAAATTCTGATTCAACAAATAGTCTAACTTATAGACTCATCGATGATCTTCAGGTATAGGCGCTCGATTCATGACTTGAAAGTCCGAGGTTCGAACCCATCATCGCCGGAGTGCTTTGTTTGTTTGTCAGTGTTTTTGTGTGTGTCTTTTTTTTCTTTTTAGGTTTGGGATTGGGGAAACTTAAAAGTCATACTCAGTTCACATAGCTGTAGAATTCGAAAGCAGTTTGTTTCAACGGCTGCATCATTCTCGACGTAATTCTAAATTGAGCGACAGAAAGTGACTATATAAGCCTAAGGAAGGGGCGATCTAAAAGTGGTCTCAGTATGCAATCTACGCTAAACGAAGACGTCAAATTCGCTGTGTATAAAGCAATCCAGACAGATAAAGGTCCTTTGAGGGATTACCATATCATCAATCTATATACACAATTTTTGCATGTCATTAACTGATCTACGAGGGATGATCCAGAAGTTCGTAGAATGGGTGTTCTTGCTAAGTTTTGAGTATACAGTTAATTGCATCGTGAATTGACACTCATACCGATCAAAATCCTTCTAAAGTATTCACTCTGCGCTCCAATTATTCATTCATTCATTCCAAACACTCACTCAGACCGTTCAAAACGTCCAAATTCACTAGAAATGTTTAAATCAACAACTACATTCGAAATAACATTCGGTAGATTAAATCCACGATTTCACTGACATAATTTAATTTAGTAAGCAAACGATGATTTAATGGAGATACAGAGAGCTATTCATAGTACCTGTATGCATTTTATATTAAAGGGAGAAAATGAATATCGCTAAGTTTGTTCATCTAGAACAAAATTAGCGATATTGGCTTACCTCCCTTGAATTTCACTCAAAACGCGATCCTAACACTCATCCCAGTTCATTCAGAAATCATTTCAAAATCATGAATCTTGCCAATTTCACGATTTTCTTAACTGTACTGTAGAGGCCAAATGTCTCGTTCATTTTGGGTGTCATTAGCGAAAGTTAACATCTTTATTTATTTCATTATTCATTAATTTATAAAATTGCAAATCAGCTCAGTATTCAGGATGTAAAAAAATCTACAAACGTTTGCAAACTGTAATACCTACTACATGTGCAAAGCTGGATAACATTTTGAAAACGTTTTTGAAGCGGTTTTATCTATAACTTAGGAAAGGATCTTACTCAGGAAGAATTTTGGTAGTTTAGAATTTTGTTTATGTCATGCATGCATAGACATGCAGCCCGGCCCTTTGCAAAATGATATCAAATAATTGGAGAGAGTATGTACCTGCTTACAAAAACCCTAAGTATGTATAATATATGTGACCCGTCACGCGAAAAGGGGCCATCTGGGTAGTGCGTAAAGCGTTGTCCCTAGTCAGACTGCGCGGTTTGCGCAGACTGACCAGAGTCGAAACTTTTCGCAATGGGCTTATTTTCTGAATCTAGAATGTTCAATCTACCTTCAAGTGAAAGAATTTTTGAAATACGACCTCTGGTTGACCAATGCTGGGCACAATCTCTTTTTCAAATATCATTTTTTACAAAGTTCCCAGATGGTCCGTTTTTGCGTGACGGGTCACATATGTTTTTTTTGACATTATAGCATTGTTGTACGGAACTGAAATGAATATAAATAGGCTTCCATTTCACCATTTTTTGACAACTTATACAATGTACGTAAGAATCAAATTTCCTATATTGTATTAAATATCATAGTTTAAAGATTCGTTTCGATAAATTTTGCCCTTTTCACTCCTGCATGATATCAATACAAACAGTATGTGCTTGTAAATAGCTAAATAGACCAAAAGGGTATATAAGCGAAGCATTATAAATGTACACTCTTTGTACATGTGTTAATGTTGGATTTTAACTCAGTCAAAATTATTTTTGTTCAAAGTTGCTTACTACAAAAAAAATGTCTTCAAGATCAATTTTGGTTGTAAAAATTGGCCAGTTTGAAGTCAATTGTATTGTAAACTCGGATTAAGCAAGTGCAATACAGAGTAATTTCAATAAAGAAGTAAGTACAGATGGCCTACACACAGGAGTGAAATAAACCATTTGAATAATTTTGATAAAACACATATATTTCTTGAATTTCCTCGATTTACCGTAAAAATCAGGTCATATTTAAAATAGAATATAAAATTCGTGCCAATTTTTGCTAATAAAATGCCAAAATGCCAATTGTTTTATGAACTCATCATCTAAAACACATTTTAAAAAACGGGCTAGTCACATTTTATCTATTTGTAGATGATTCATTTAGTAATGTCGGTACTAAATCACTTTCGGAACATCACTCGGCCATTTCCGTAAACTGCAACAGACCTCGGATGTATTAAATGCGGATGGGTATGTAACAAAATCGTGCATTTTGTTGCGCGGAAACAGTGAAGGAAAAATAAGCAGATTTATATCTTTTACAGTAAATAACGACAGAAAAATCCTAATTTTTGAGAATGACGAATCATTCTAAAAAATGAAGATTTTTTTCAGCCGTTATTTAAGAATCTAAAGATGTTTATATAAAGGACACAATGGTTTCATTTTAACTGACGTCATCGAGTTTTTCCAAGGGTTTCCAGTAATTTTTAAAAATAGTCAGTCTATGTTCATCCGAGGTTGATCATGAGATTGGCCGAGTGGTGTTCCGAATGTACTAAATCAGCAACGTTCTTTATATGACGTAATGATGATGTCATTTACAAAGGGATCTTACACGTAAGACAATAGTGTCTTCGGTGGCTGATCGCTTTATAGAAAATGATGCTAAATTGGGTATAATATATAAATTGTTTATTTGCTCTTCATTTTTTTTAAATTTTACAAGAAAATGACCAAGATAAGGTTACTGTATAGTAATTTGGATTAGCAAAGGCGATAAATTACCCGACATCACTCCTATAGAACACGGATTTGAGCCAGGATTTGACCCAGCTAACAAAGTATACTTTTTCGCGTTAGCCGTTTAACCGAAGCCCTGCATGATGACGCGTTAAAGTCTTGCATAGACCTAAAATTAACAAACGAATGGCAAAATTTAGCCTTTATTCCTTTCTTTTTTGCAAATATTATCTAGGTAACGCCCACTGCGATCTCCCAATCATTAATTATGGTTTGAAGACGTTACTAAAATGGCTACCAGGATAAGAAACATAAAACGAAAACAGGGCCAGAGGAGGTCAAAATAATGTTTATTTTTGACATACAATGTATTAAGTAATTATAACATTCTCTTTTTTTAAGCAAATCTGGTTGAGGGTAGGGTTGGGTAAATTTGATTGGTCTGTGAATACACGCATATTGCAAACTTTGTAGTTCTTTTGAATTAATTTGGACAAAATGGGTGATATTGTATATTTTATCAGCTGCCTTAATTTCATTCAAAACTTGTTCAATGCACTTGCCAAAAATCATATCAAAATCACTCGTCTGGTCAATTACACGATCTTGCTAAATGTAAGCTTCTCAGAGGGCTAAATGTTTGATATTAAGAGGATATTGAATGAGTGGTCATTGAATACCAAATTTATTAAACGAGTCATCTATTAACAGATAAAAACGAGGCTGTGCCGAAATTGTGTCAATTTCAAAATGTTGATAACTGTAACTCTACCTTTCTATTCATTTCAGCAGACAATCTATTGGGCAGATGTCGCAAACAACGGGTACTACTAAAATAGGTTACGTTAAAAAGACTAACCTTTCGGACGATTTTAGGACCCTTCTTGTACCCAAAAAGAAGCCAAAGCCGAGGTTGACCGCAAATTATTGTCCAATATGCCTTAAACAGTATGTTGAACCGAAGAGTCTTCCGTGCTTCCATACATTTTGTGTACGATGTCTTCAATATGCCATTGATAAAGAACCGCCCGATCCAGACCAGGATAGAGGGTTCATTTGCATAATTTGCGGATACTTTGTGAGGGTAAGGCTACACATTAAAAAAAACGCTCATCCAGAGACAAATTGCTTCAAACAACCCATTTATTTCATTTTCTAGTCTTCGTTTGGAAGCGTTTGTTTAGTCCGTTAAGATACCTGAGTCTGTGTCTAAAACAATTGGTACAGTTAACAATATCGTAAAATTTACAAAGTGAATGATATCTGAATGTTTTAGAAATGAAAGTGAATGAGTGTGTGGAGCGAGTTTTGAGTGAATTTAATAGAAAGTAATCCTATATCGCAAATTTTGTTCAGAGTGAACAAAATTAGTGATATGGATTACCTCCGTTTAATAAAAAAAAATGCTTACATGTTCTATACATAGCCTCCTATTCCTCCAAGAACCTATGAGACGCTGGCGATTTAAAAAAGGTGGCAGTGAAATCGCGATTTTTTTCTCTATTAAATCAATTTTGAATGACGCTGTTGATTGTATATTTTTTAATGGGTTTGAGTGTTTTTCAATGGTTTGAGTGAGTGTTTGGAATGAATGAATGGAGTGCTGAGTGAGCGATTTAGAATGGTTTGATTAGGATGAAGGTCAATTTCACGATGTTTTCAATTGTACATGAACTTCATCAAATCTCCCTTTCATATGGTTAAGTGTTCGCTCGTCACAAATATTCAAATTCCCGTATATCATCACTATGTCAATTTACGATGTTTTTGCTAGTTGATTTTGTCAGAATCTATAGCGAGCGCATATTAACTTGAACCTGCCCTTTATGCAGAATAAATAATTAGGCTCATGAATACAATTCCGAAGATACTTCGGCACGTGGCGATCAAGCATGGACATTCCGTTTGACTGTACAAATTACATGCGTGGACTAAGTAGTATACCGGTATACAGGGCATCTAGTCACGGAGCAGACGATCAGTTGCGAATTTCATTTTTTTCCACCCAAAAAAATATAAACTGAATTTATAGAAATTTGAAAATTTGTATTATTTTCACCCGCGTCTAAAGATTCAGTAGTTCATGAGATTGACCGAATATTGCCATTACAGTGAAAAGCATGTGCTATAACGGGTTAACAGAGAAAACACGTGCACCCCAACTTTAAGATTTATTCCGCAGGTATAGTCCGTTTGACTTCTATATGGACCAACATTTCGCCGAAAAACTCAGAAATGAATTAATGAAACGTATATTTTCCTTGTCGTATCATATATTCCATCTAATACCATGACGAATTCTGTTTTTCAGAATTTTTGAACGTAAAATAATGATTTTGTACGTCCGTCTACATGTTAACTCTCGGCCTTTCATACCTCCTGGTATACGTATTAACCGGAACAGCGAATTGTATAACCAAATATAGTTCTGATTTGCATAGGGGCAGAGTCAAAAGTGTGATATTGTAAGCGAGTCGTTTTATAATAAAACCGAGTACTTTTAAGAAATTATGTTTGTCGAAAATTTTACTTCCCTTACATATCAAATTTGAATATATTCTCTCTTTGTTCAGAAACCGTTTGACCAGATAATTGATAATTGTTTTTATCTATTCTGAGATGAACCCCATATTCCCTTATTTAGACCAATCAAAAAGCATTATTCAACGAAGTCGATGGGAATCTCACGAGGAAAACTTGATAACATGGCGAGTAATAACGGTACAAATCACGTGATATTTAAGTTTAAGATGACGTGGACATCGATATGCTAATTAGCATGTCCAAATAAGGAACAATGGACATTTCATTTGTCAGTTGGTTTAGTATAAAACCACGTGTTTTTACGATATGTTTATATTTCTTACTACTCAACAGCCAACATCACCCCTCGTGTTTAAGAGCGGAAAATGCGAAAATATTAACATTAACTAGATAGACAAAATCATTATTTTGATATCATTTTATTTTCAAAAAATATTTTTTGGAATGGTATCAAGCTGAAATTAAGATTTTACCACATACAAATCATTCATTCAAACGCAATTTTATGTAATTGACGAAAAGGTTGAGCCATATAGAAGTCAAACGGACTATACGTCGTGTTTTGCCGCAGGGAAACGACCGATATTTAACAAATTTAAATCACAAAGGTCAGGTTTAGGTCAATGTGCTTCCACTATACTATCAGTTAAAGGCAAGTGTATACACGTAGTGAACGTACAGTTAACAACATCATGAAATTAACACGATGAATGATTTTGGAATGATTTTGGAATGAAATTGAATGAGTGTGTGGGGCGAATTTTGGGACAACTAAGGGAGGTAGTCCAATATAGCTAGCTTTGTTCAGGATGAACAAAATTAGCTAATTTATTACCTCATTTTAATAAATATACATACTTTTCTCTTTGAGCGTTTTCTTGAATCAAACAGACACTTTAAAATTCACCCCCACCCGCCAATAAAATCGTAGACTGTTTTGATCGATTTAGATTAAAGGTTGATCGTCTTGGGCGATTTCGAAATGTTTTCTTAAGATTTCGGAGCGTTTTTGGTCGATTTGAGTGATTGTTTGGAATGAATAAATGGAGCGCTGAGTGAGTGATTTAGAATGGTTTTGATTGGGGCGAATGTCAATTTAACTATGTAATTAACTGTACATGTCGACTGATATCCGAATGACGACTTAATTTGCGATGCTAAGTTTTACTATATCATTGTTAATTAAATTCACTACGTGTCGGACTACGTTTATGTTGTAAAAAAACAAACAAAACAAGAAACAAAAGAATCAACGAATAAGAAAAAAGATTATTAAAAAAATAACTAAATATACATGGACATTGACTAGTGACTAGTGAAATGTTCACTTAACTGCGTTGTAAGCTGCAAGAAACGCATAGAAATAAATTTTCCTTGAGCTCACATAATTTTTAAAAAATTCTTAGGTCCAAGATTATTCATTACCTCGTTCCAAATGGGCCGAACAAATTCAGGAGGACTTCACAAAACACGATGACGGTACTACTCAGCAGTTGGTTAATGAAGAGCTAAGTATCGAAAAGAACATTGACAGTTCCACAGAACGAGGTAAACTAGGTCTTGATTAGGGATGACGAATCGATGCAAAGTGTTTTAAATTATACCCCGCTTGGCACACGTTCAAAACGGGGAATAATTTGTAAACAGTTTGCGTCGTTTTGGTCTGGGTCCGAGATTATAACTACTTATTTTGTACGGGTCATGTAGCTACTGCAATAGCGCAGTTGGTAGCAAAACAGACCCTCAATCCTCAATAACGAAATGAATATGTGCGTGACATTTCCAACAATTTTATGTTTGCGTGATGATCAGACGTTGAGAAGTCTGGACAATCGCGTTAATGCATGAAAATCTGTCATGGTTTGAGAACAGCGACTAAGTGCGCGCCATTAACTATTCAACGCGTAGTGAAGACTCTGATCAGACTGTGCGACTGCACAGACTGATCCGAGTCTTAACCTTTCGCACAAATGAAATTGTTGGAAATGTCACGCACATGCTCAAATGTCATTGGTTCGATCCACGGCGGCGGCACATATCCTTTGCGATATTTGTCGCCCACCAGTGGGCTAATAAAAATAAACCTTGATTTGATAGAAGCTAGAGGTTAGGAAAGGATGTAATAATAGAACTGGTGCAAGGAATATCAGGAATCTTTGTTTAGGTCTCAAGTTGCCGAAATATGACTGAAAGATTGTTAAAAGCGGCGTTAACCAATTTCGAGAACAAAACGAGATCTGAGAATTTACTCAAACTTTGAATTAGAATTATTTATCGAATTATGCATGAGGAGTGCTGAAAATATTTTAAATTTAAACAAGAGACATTTCGGACATGACCATACCCCGTCTGTACAAGTTTGATTTTGATAGTACTGAAGCCAGCTAGATTTAAGGTTCTTGTCAACTGCGCTTCTTCTCAATGAATTGTACCTCTTAACCAAGCAATAGTTGCAGCTCATTTGCTCCGCACCTTTACTTAAGGAGATTTATCCCCAAAAGAAGTTTGATAGCATTTATACTTTTAGAGATATCCAAAAGGACAAAATCTTACACTTTGATACAACAGATTTAGCATTTACTTATAATTAAGCTATCAAGTTGCTTTCTTGTCTATTGCAAACTTTCCTAAAAAAATCTTTCTTCGCAAGAAGTTTCAAGTTGATAACTCTTATACTTTCAAAATATGGACAAATTTAAGTCTGGAAAAAAACACAAAGGGTTATAAATCCATAAGTGTGCATGCTGGAGTTATGGATCTTGTACACTGCACTCCTCCTCAATGAGATCTACAGTTAGTTACATCGTGAAATTGACATTCACCTCAATCAAAACAATTCTTAAACGATCTCTCAGCGTTGAAATCATTCATTCCAAACACTCACTCAAACCATTCAAAAACGCTCAAACCCATTGAAAAATATAGAATCAACAACTTCATTCGAAATTAACTTGGATAGAAAAAAATCGCGATTTCGGTAACATAATTTAAATTGTAAGCGTCTAATAGGTTATTGAAGAAATAGGAAGTTATCTATAGAATTTGTTTGCATTTTTTTTATTAAAGGGAGGTAATTAAATTATCACTAATTTTGTTCATCCTGAACAAAATTTGTGATATAGGATTACCTCCCATCAAATTCACTCAAAACTCGCTCCACACATTCATTCAATTTCATTCCCAAATAATTCCAAAATCATTCACCTTGTCAATTTAACGATGTTGTTAACTGTATCCACTCATGAAGAATCAAATTGATAGATTATAATTGTGTTTGGAATAAAATTCAAGTCTAAAAAACAACAAAAGGCAATAACTCCAAAATTATGCAAGCTTGAGTTGAAGTTCTTGTGCGCTGCATTTCTCCTCAATAAGATATATCCACGTATGCTGTTTCAAGTCGATAGCATTTTTAGGAATCCAAGAGATATGTTATGGACACATTTAGCGACGGAATGACGAAAGGTCGTACAGACAGACGGAGACCCTAACTATATCTCCTTCACCGAAACGGCGGAGGTGGGGGATTAACGTTGGTTGCTAAAAAAAGCATAAAATTACATACTTAAAATTTATTCTTTGTGGACTGAACAATTACTCTCAAAATGTTTGTATTTTATGGACGAAGCTAAAAAAGCAATCAAACAAGAGCACCGCCTGTTGATGCCTACTCTCGGCTAATAAGTGCTGGATAGTAGACTAAAAAAGTCGAAATTGGGCGTGACGTAACAAATGCGCACGTGCAAAATTACGCGCTTTCATATATGTGCCCATATTATTCCCGATGTCTCTTCCGTAGAATCGCTGAAATCACTGATTGCAAGGCAAAGCATAACTTCGGTTTTTCTCCGAAAACAGCCGACATACAAATCAAATGCAATTTTGTAACAATAGCATTATTTTAATATCTTATTCAAATTACACAGATATCACCAAAGAATGGGTTCTGGAGTGGCAGCTATCTACATACAGTAAATCCGAATTCGCCGTGCGAGGCCTCGATCCTTATAGCCGAACCAAGAAAGGCTTTCCTTATGTCAAGAAGCTAGCGGTCTCTGATGAACTCGAATATAACGAGTCTAGTGAAGATAACCGCGCGAGAAATAGAACAGATAACGCGGCAAAAGATAATCTTGGTGACGATCAGAGTAAAATTACTTCAGTTGTTCAGTATAATGATTGGATTATAGTATATGATAAAGGTGTGTGGGTTTTTTTATATTATTTTATTTTTATTATTTTTTATACACGAGGGGTGTTCCAGAAGTCCGCGGACTTTCTTTATTTATCGAAGACTTTTAACGGAAATCAATGGAATTAATATAATGAATATCAAACGTTGAGGAGTAAATCCATAGCATTTTTATACCATTTATTCATATAACGTTTTCAATAGGCGTTGCCACAGAGACATACATTACGTCAAGCGTCGCAGAGATTTATTTTCGTATTTAATGCTTACACATTCTGTGAATTTAGCACCAATTATATAACCTTACACACAAATGCATTTCTTAAAATTCTGTGTGCTATTTCAATATAGACACAGTGGTTTTGCTAGACCCCTTTATTAGCTGTAACACGTTTCGTTACAAGAATATAATGCCTTGATCACCATAGGTGGTAGATAGAACATGGGCGTATCTCGGACTTTGAAATATATACGCACTCAGAAGGCGACAACCAAAGAATATAAAGGATAAAGTCGATATGTGAACCGTGATAAAAGATGAACGTCCCCTGTCCGCTCCCTCTTTTATGATTTGAGCGTTGGTGAATAATCAAAACATCGTAACTACAGCTTGATAAAGCTGTAGTTTCGATGTTTTGATCATTCATCAACGATATTTTTCATCAGATGTTTATTTCTTTTACGCACTTACGTAAATTGCCTAATGGGAGTTACGCCCTTTGATAGAATGCAGCCACTAAATGTCACTGACACCTAGATAAGCGCCGCCACAAAAATCTTTCTGAAACAAATCATTTTCGACAAGTAAATGGAAAAATGGAAAAATCGGATTAACGAAAACTTAATTTTGTCAATAAATGAAGGATATATATCAATTGTTTGTAAATACTGATACTAAATAAGAAGACAGAACATCGGCGCATTAGAAACATAACGAAAGCTGCTTAAAGCGCTGTAATCTAGACATAGATTATATAATGACGCTTTAATTGATTCTCTGTAGTAAACTGAAATTTGTGGTGAATTTAATAGATCAATTTCGTGTGATAATTTGCACTTTTTTTGTATATCTCGACGTCAACAAAATACGTTAGAAACTTGTGGTGTGCACCGCTTGACGCATAGTACATATCTTTGGGCGCTCATATTATGACAGATACTTGGCATACGGACATTAATGCGGTGTAAGAGCAAAGGAAACAATGCACAAAAAATGATATGATTTTTAATTTCATACGATTAGCAGTCTTTTAGATATGATGTTAGTCCACGAACTTCTTGAACATCCCTGCCGTGGAAGTTATCTGAATGGCGTAATTTCTCATGATTCAATTTTGTTTGAATGTGGAATGAAATGTAGGCGGTAATCTTAAGACTAACTGAATTTCAGTATTTATATTTGGTCTTGACTTATGATCTTGTCCTTACAGATATCCAAAAATGTGTTACTCTTAAGAATAAAATATTGGACCATTAGATAGGAACCGAAATTGTGCAAAGTTAATCTGATAGTCATCCACAAATTTATTCATACAGTGTGATTAGATTTTTAGTTTCATAACTCCAAGAAATCAATAAATACTTTCTCTATCTCTTAATTGTTTTGACATTTAATTTTTAGTTTTTCCGTATGTCTCGTGAATCGTTTAATCGAATTTAATGTTGCTTTAATTTATTTTAGGTCTTTCCGAAATCCTAGTATACAATAAAGATCTCACTATAAAAACTACTCTCCCAAACTCTAAGGTAAATGGACTTGCCGTGCTTGACAATCTACTTTACATGACAAACCCAGCAGCCATGTGCATTGAAGTGCTAGATTTACTAACGATGGAACATAAACAAAGTATCAAAATTACAATGAAGTGCTTTGGAATTACGTCCCTCCTTACCGAACTCGCCGTGCTACTTTGGGACATGGACGTTCAGGATTTACATATTTGTTTTCTGGATGATTGTTGTGTTACAGGCGGATATATCCCCTTAATTGGTGGAGAATTTGAATTCAAAAAGCCGCGGAATCTCGCGGGATGTCCAAGCACACGTTTATTATACGTTAGTGACTCCGAAGCTGGACTTCTAAAGTGTTTTCGTCCTAACGGAACTCTCAAATGGGAAAAGATCGTATACGATGCTGGCAACATGACCGTGTTTAATTGTTACGTCATTGTAGCGAGGCGATTTACGCATTCAGTGGATGTTATATCGGAGGGAGGTTGCTTTATCGGAAGACTTCAATCTGAGGATTATGGGTTAATATCGCCAAATGTGCTTTCTGCTAACACAGACACAAAATCTCTAGTCATATCTGACCATGATCACATGCTACATGTGTTTAACATCAAGGCTAAAGCAAAAAATTCTACAATAGCTCAACCTAAAATAACAAGTTACTGTGACAATGTTTTATGCAGTTCGTGTATATGTGCAATATTTTAGGATGAAGCCAAAAAGCAAGTGATACCTTTTTAGAACTTCTGAAACATATTTTTCAACGTCGTTCCTGCAGTTTTTTAACAGTATGAAAAAGGTGATCGAAAACCTACCGCCCCCTTCCCGAGTGATCTGCTCCTGGTGGATCGACATTCATAATTTTAAAGCAATTTTGATAAAGTTCATTGAGCTGATGATCTATGCCAAATTTCAAAGCTGTAGGACTGATAGCTCGGTAGAAAAAGATTTTTTTTAAGATTTTATATAAAAAAAGAGACTTGTTGCCATGGCAACCAGAGTTTTCAATAGATTTCAATTCTTTCAGCAGTTTTGGGAGATTACGTAAGGAATATTCCCAAGTAAAATGTTGTGTAAATCGGTCGAGTAGTTTAGGAGGAAAATTGGTTTGAAAATTGTTGACGGACGACGGACAGGCGCCGGACGGTGATCGCAATTGCTCAGGCTGAACTAAAAAGTGAAACTTTGGTTAAATACCTTGAATGAAACAAATTTGAAACGGCCACTTGGTTTTTATTGAAAACGATTGATTTGATTCGGTTTCTAAAACGGTGGTGGTCAAAAAATAATGAGAAATTTATTTAAAGAGGAACTTTAATCTCGACCCAGAAAGAGTTGAAGAAAAACGACGGAGTTGTCGGAATTGTAGGGTACGTGTAGGCTACCCGTGATTTCAAAATTAGAATTTAGTGGATGGGTTAATTAACTTAAATTTATCATTTAATGTTTGTCTCAAGCAATTACAGAGATAGTTTAATTATAATATCATGATATGTCCAAGTAAGTCAAAATCCATAATTCAATTATGGATTAAGACTTGCTGGGGAATAAACTTTTCACGTGATCTTAAATCTAAATCATTAAAATGCATGGCCATTACCTTAGTTATTTTTCTTATCCGAAGTCAACCTAGACAAAAGACCGCGGATAATCTTGAATATCCACAGCCGAGACAAACAGGAAAGCGGGAATGAGTTTAAGAGCACAGGCCAATAGATTATATCATAATCGGTTTTGTCATAATATGTTATTATGTAACGTATTGAGCGCTACGCCGAAGACCAAATATCTGATGAGAAAACTATGCCGAGTTAAAGGCAACACTGCATCCCACATTTCTTATTCTGGCGAGATTTTTTCGGGATTGTTGAAGTCTACACTAATTTCTGTTAACAAGGTTATTCATAATTCCAATGAACCCCCATCCACAACCCATTTTCAATATAGGCCCTAAATGAAAACAGAAAAAGCATTATAAAAGATACATGATAAATAAGGCCTTCATCAATTATGAAAAAAAATGCTTTATCGTTTGTTTCATTGAGAAATTCGAACTACCATTTAGAATGTCTAAATAAATTTGGAGTAAATGTGATGTTTTTCGACATGTACTTGCCTCATTTTTGCTGTTCGAAGTCATTTTTATATTAACCTCATAGTGGTTACGTAGTAACTGAATTTAGTTTTGTGACATTGATTAAAATGCTATCAAAAATAAATAAAAAAAGACCTATGCATCTTTATTTTGGTTGTAGCTAAAAATATCGTAATGGCTAATTTGGCGAATCTGTTTAAAAGAAATACATAAAACACGAACTCTTTAAATTGAGAGTCCCTGCAAGCGAACAATTAAGGTTCATTATGCTGCTAGGCTACTACCAGACCTGGGGTCGAGTACATGCCACTGTATTCGATTACAAATACAATTACTTGCAGATTCTATGATTACTGATTACACTATGATTACAGAGTTTTTTTTCAATGTAATCGATTACAATTACAATTGCTTTTACAATGTAATCATGATTACATCTGATTACCTGTGATTACATTTCATTTCAAACTTACTTGCAAACATTTTTTTAGTTATTTTTTTAAGTTGGATTTATATACTTGAAGATATAGAAAACTGGAGTAGGATAAACAATACATGATTTATGTCTAAATCTTCTCTTAGGTCCGTTAATATCTACCTGGATGCTTTATGAATTGAGATATACCCCAAGTTTAAATATGTACTAGGAATTGCCTTCTTTAAAAATCCACTGATATGGAAAAAAAAGCCTTGGGTATTTGTGAATAGTTATCAGAATTTCATTAATGTGGTAGTTGTAGAACTAAGTGGTAGATATTGTACATGTAGGCAGTGTGGATAACTGTTAGCTAACGTTTAGTTGTTTCTCTTTTGATGATATTTCCCTTAAATTTGGTAGTATTTTAAGTATCAGTGCTTCATAGAACTTTTCTCAAAAATCGATTTTCTTGGGATTGCGCAGCCATTGTAACAAATACTTTTACAACCAGCGGTGAGCACCGATAGCTGAGGGTTACATCTGCACAATGCTTCTGTTGGTAAATTCGATCCAACAAAAAAGATAAAATTTAGAAATTGGTCTTGTCAGTATTTTCTCAATTCTAAATGAGTAACATGTTGTTATTTTTTTTTTTTAATTTTCTCCATCATTTAGAACTTGAGTTTATGATTTCAGAAAAGAAGACTTTTTGCTAAAAAATAATTCACTCCGTTTACCATTTTAATTTACTGTTCAAAAAAAGTGCAGGCCTTATCTATTAGCCTTTTTTCTTCCTTTTTTTCAATTGGAGGAAAAGAAAAAAATTGTAGAAGAAGTTTTTTTAGGCCCATTTAACTTCAATGGAAAAGATAGTGTAATAGCTACTGATATTCTATATTTTGAAGTCCTCAATTAAATTTTGCCCAATGGACTTTAAACTGTACCCTATTGAAACAAAACCAAGATTCCTGTGAGGAAACAATCGTAATAAAGATTCATTTACCGGTACATAGAGTATCAATTGAACACACACCATGTTTTAGGATAGGAGAAAAAAATATCAGAGTAATAGGAATTATTATGAGAAGAGAAAAAAAGTCCACTTATTGCAAAATTTCACTATTGAAGAAATCAAAATTTTTCTAAGCTTGAATTTGCAAAAAACACCAATTTAAATCATAATGTAATCGAGATGAAATCATGATTACAGGCCTTTTTGCAATGTAATCGATTAAATTACGATTACATGTAATCAGAAATGCTCCGATTACAAATTACAATGCGATTACTCAAAAATTGTAATTGATTACATGTAATCATGATTACCTATTACGATTACTCCAGGTCTGGCTACTATCCTTAAACTGGACACGTGATTTTGCACATTATTAAACACCATTATGAACTGCGCTAATTTTAATTATTAAGTTGAATATATTGTTATATTTTTTTTATTCTGACCGACATTGATCTCTCCTTGTCCAGATATGGAAAGGAAATATTGGTTTCCAATATTTTAAAACATTTGATTAAACATGCCATCTTCGGGATTGGATTTTTCGTAATTGCGCGTTTTTTTTTGTGTGTGTGTTTTTTTTAGCGATACTAGCATATCACCAATTCTCAATAAACAGGTGCATTCGAGAGACAAAAAATTTAAAAAAAAAAAAAAATCGACCATCTCAAATCGATACAATTTATCTTGGTTTTGAAATTTTCATTATTCCTACAAGTAATGCACATAAAACGGTTATCAAAAGACAATAGAGGAGGTGCAAATTTTTGTGTTGAAATAAACAGCCTTTCAGGTACTTGAAGTTTTTGACACGAAAATGTTCGTTACTATCCTTAAAAAGCGCATTCAATACGTTAAACAATCAAGCCGTAAAGACCAAAAGTAACGTACAACATTGCGAAAATGAGAAATATATACAATTATCAATAAAAATGAATTTTCTTTTAATAAAATCATGCCTGAAAGACATAATATTTATTGCATTTCATTGAAGAAAAAATAACACACTATTTAATTCACTTTTAACCTCGCATTCTGTAGGCACTTCAAGTTGTTATTCTTACTGGTCTCGTGAAATATATAAACAAGAAGGAAACCAAAGGTAATTAAACTCTTCAAAACATGTTTGTCGACATTTAATAAAATATTGACAGATGGGTAACGAACATTTTATAAATAATTCGAGTTTCTTAAAAGGCTTTAAAAATCAGGTTTTTGGCTATAAAATTATTTCGATCTCTTTAAATCTCATCAGCAACGATCTAAATCACTCTGTATTCATTGGGTCTGTGTTTAATTCATCGGATTATGTTATGGTAGGTATCATATCCTCTTTACCTACACTTTTATTTTTTGATAATTTTTGTAACGTGGGAGCAAATATTTTCAAACAAGTTATCTAAATATGATAAAAATAGTAGGGACAATAATGAATAAGTGGAAATGACACATGTTTCGAGTAGAACCATCTTTTTCTACTATAAGATCACATTTTTTACATATTAGTTACCTTTAAAAATAACCCTAAAAACAGTTATTATTACGGTTTTCTATTCAATATTGCAAGTAAATTATGACGTGAACTTGTCTTAAAAGTTTGGCAACTATTTAAGTGGATAAAATATTGATAGAACGATAATATGGAAAAAACTTTTTTTCTTTGGATAACGAACATTTCACAAGAAATAGAAAAAAAAGGCAATTTAGAACAATACATTTTGCATCTCTGATACAGAAATTGAAACAAATCCTATAGCTTTGAAGTTCTTTTCAGTTATGGAGTGTAAATTTAAAAATCCAATAATACTATATACCTGGTGGGAAGAGGGGGGGGGGGGGGGGGGTAAGGGAAAATGTGTGATTACAGTCAGGTTCAAATTGTATTCCAATTCTGTAAGTATTGGTCGATTACTTTAGTACTGCAAACATATTAGTGATATATCGGTTTGTGCTATTAGTCCATTCAAACCATTTACGATCGGTAAAAATAAAAGGTCGGTCTTTAAGTACTTTCATTTTGTAATTATGACGAAAGTTGGAAAAAAAGAAAAAGGAAAAAATCACAAATCGCTTAACTTTGAAAGTAAAGACAAGTCAGGGCGAACGCGCAGCTTCATCTGGATTTTTTACACATGTACGAAACAAACTCGGTGGAATGAGTCTAGCCTAGTTCTGGATGGTCATAGACATATTGTACGTATAGTTAAAAAAATGAGAATAGTAAATAGTGAACGTGTGAGAATTGGTAAAAGACAGGAACGAACATTGTGAGAGATAGAGAGAACAAATGGAAAAAGAGTGGTATGAAATGGTGGAGTGTCTTTCAAGTTTAAGTTCACCACAAAAATAAACGGCAACGTCATGAAGAAAGAAGACTGGGTCTACACCTGCAACCAGACGTACTCCTCATGGGCCACATGAAGGCACTAAAGAACGCCACCAGTTGAGTCTGTCCTGACACCATTATAAAAGCTTGCCTCTTTCACTAGACACATTAGTATATGGAGAAAAGTACAGAGTTTTGGGCTGACGGACCTGTAAAGAACAAACGAAGATATCCACAGATTGGTACGACGCGCGAAAGTACTACCTCTGGTACCATTAGTAGACGTAGTTGTATGGTTTGAAGCGCCTACAGACGTTCGTCACTTGGAACTGCCGACTCTCGTTGAGACATTTATGGACTACGTTACGGAATACTGGATTGAAGGCGAAAAGGAAAATTGGAACTACTTCCATACACAAGGGCCTTCTACAAACCACCTCGTGGGCTAGTACAGCATGCTGAAGAAATCCATCAAGCACCCACATCTGAATATCTACAAAACGATTTGTGCTATACAAGAGAGTGAGGCCCTTTCCTGCATCATTGAAGGAATAAGACCATTGAAGAATAGAAATCATCGACAGATCGACGAGCGCTTAAGTGTCCTGAAAGACAGACTCCGTGAAGAGTATTATGATACTGAACTTTTACTTTTTTCTTTGCAAAATGAAAAAAAAAACACAAAAAAACCCCAACTTAAAATGTGGATTTTTTGTGATTTACTTTTTGCAACAAAGTAGGGTAGAATGACAATGAAATATCAATCAAATCAGTTTTATTTCTTTCTGCGACACACATTTTCCACAAGTCACTTTTCGAGTGTTCAATTAATCACAGAAAATGTATGGTTGAAAATTTGGTAATCTGAAAGGTCATTCTACCTTACTGTCTCTGTGTTAAAATTGTCATCCACACACCATGACGTCGGATGACCACCAGAATCTCGTAGCTGCAATTAAAAAGACGTTAGCCAGAATGCGCGCGAAATCTTGTGAGGTAGAAGAATTTTGCTTGGGATAAGTAACTGTTCCTGTTATTTCAATGATTTCAATTCTCGTTTGCAATTAAAAAGGGGATCTGGTACGGCATATGATAACGTATATGTTCGTTACTCGAAATCTAATATTTCAAATTGAAATGCTCGTGAAACAAGGTTGGAGAACTAACCAATAACTTAGCCCCAGGCAGGGATTATCCCATACCTTACCTGTATTGATTTTTTATCGACTTTTTCAAATGTGGGAGAATCGGGAATAAACCACAGAGGCACAGGGTCATTTATTTGGTAAAATCGACCTAGACGTGTTCGTTATCACAACATCACGTCATTGTAATCTTCTCGAAGTTTCAGCTGCTTTGTAGTCTCTATCAATGAACCCACTGAAAATACGAGTACCCAAATCTGGCACTCTAAATTAAAATTTTATATAGAACTTAAAATAAAGCCTCCGTTTTCTACCTTTATGTTGAACGAGGAAATGTGATCTATTTTAGAAAGTAATAGGCAAAATTGCAACCTTTTTCCATTCAAAAGTCATCTTTAATACTATATTTGCGTACCCATAATCGTAATTAGTAATTTTGTTTAACATATCGACGAAATAAAAGCAGCAATACCAGTGTATCATGGCAATGTAATTTGTTGTAACGTACATGTCAGTAACGAACATGTTATATTTTTTAACTAAAATCAATTGTGTTGACTTAATCTTCTAGATTTTGTTGATTCAAAGAAATCATTCTTCTTTATAGGCCTACACTTGATTGCTGCACAACAAATAATTGCATTTTTAATGAAATAATTTCACACAGTTAGCGGTAATAAGCCGCGGGCCTTGACGAACATTTCTCTTTCAGGTGGGTTGCCATGTTTAAATCGCAAATACTAAGGTCTTTGGTCACCAATCCCATATCTTATATGCTTTTCGATTACGTAAGCTATCAGAAAATCTTCATTTACCAAAACCAATTG
Source organism: Fragum whitleyi (assembly GCA_948146395.1). Lineage (NCBI taxonomy): Eukaryota > Metazoa > Mollusca > Bivalvia > Cardiida > Cardiidae > Fragum > Fragum whitleyi. The sequence goes on along the minus strand of OX411543.1, from coordinate 18,040,710 downwards.
AGTGTCGACCATTCTTTTCCGTCAACTTACCTTTAACCTAAGACCTCATGAACATTTCATGAATTTCGGCGACATCAGATTTTGTTGGATGATCTGACGCTATGTTTTTTTAAACGTACGCTAGACCACTAAATTTACCATGTTTTTAAAGTGTGCTGGTTAGCGGTAATATAGAGTGGCTTTTTTGGCTTATTTCCAATTCTGTCCTATTTGTTTGCACGGAGAGAATAACACTTCTAACTCTCGGCGACAGTAACGAACACGTCAAATTCACTAGTTTGGTGTCAAATATTTTCTTTGCGAAACGTAACTTGGATTTCTCGCTTATCCGATTTATAGATGTAGACCTAAAGTAGGCTATCTTAAACACCAATATTTACTATCCTAAATTCGCATGCTTTTAAACGAAACCCGGCGCCACCAAATGCACCCGCTTATTTAGAATGAGTGATATATGTTTTGCTTTAAGGAAAAATCTCATAATATATGGTTCTAGATTGTTCCGTTCACTTGAATTTTATCCATAATTGCCGAACCTACCCCGGAAATACCCGAATAACGCATGAGAGCAATGCTAGGGCATAAATTCTTGAATCTACACGAGTATTTTTAAAGAAACTGTCGTAATCCTGAAACTTTTGCGAGTTTTCAAACATCAAGATATCGTCATCGCAAACAGGAACACTTAAATTAAATCAAAATATTGTAACTGCAGCTTCATTTGAGCAGAGACATAATGAATGTAGTATATAGATATCTATATGTCTCTGATTTGAGCTGTATTTACGACGTTTTTGATTTCCATTAACGGTCACTGAGCTAGCTGTTTCGAATGAGATTTAAATATGACGATGGATTATTGTAATAATCCCTCTTATTTCCGTTTATTGCCCATAATCCGTGTCTTTCAAGATTAACTATTTAGAAGCGAGCTCCTTACGACATTGCTTGGTTACGAACAAATCGACCAACACAAGGTCAAAGGTTATGTTTATGCGGAAGTGACCTATGGTGGATCAATTTGCTAAAAAGCAGTGACAACTTTCGATTAAATGGTGATAAACCAACTACAGGTATGCGTATGTCTTTCAACGTTGCAAACTACACCTTAGCTTGTCAATATCCTCTGCGGAAACGGACTGTTGACGCAGAATATTGTCGTGTAAAAACACAAAATTATGAGCCTGTGCGGTCTTAATATTCACCCCGGGACGCACCGGGACACCCCGGGACTCAATGAAACACCCCGGGACGCATCAAATATTATTTATATGCAATAAATAGATGGATATTATGTATATTACTGTTTTATATGAGTAATTTACATATCTAAATTCAGTCCCAATGTGTTAGCGAAATCGATTTGTGAATTCGTATTTATTACAAATCAGTCCCAGGGTTCTTTTCTTATCCTGTGAGAAATCGTTTTGTGAGATCGTATCTATATAAAGTCCCGTTTTTTCTTATTTCACGAGAAGTCGTTTTCCGTACACTTGAAGTAAGTCCCGGGTGTTTCTTATCATATCATGAAGAAAACGATTTATGAATTCATATATCCATATAAAATTAGCCAATCAGTGTCAGGGATTTTCATCTTCCAGGAAAATTGTTTTGAAAGTTTAATGTTCAATTGAAAAAAAGTTCCGCGGTGTTTCTAATCCTTATCTGAAACATTTCATGAGTTCTCGTATGCATATCAAAGTAGTTCCGGATACTTTTCTTATCCTGTAGAATTCTTTTCTGAGCTCGTACATCATTTAAGTCCTGGGGTGTTTCTTATTCAAAGAGAAGTCGTTTACTAAGATTCTTGTGTAATTTAATTTAGTAACGGAGTAGTTTTTTCCTTTCGTTGTGTGAGTTTGTATATGCATATATAATTAGTTCCGGTATGTTTCTTCAGCAAAGAAAATGGTGTTGTTAGATTTCCCATGCATTTGAATTTAGTCACAAGGTCGTTTTATAAAAATCATAAAAGAAAACGATTTTTGAGCTCGTATATACATAAAGAATTAGTCCCGGGGTGTTTCTTCTTCCGAAAGAAATCGTTTTGTATGTTTACTGATCAATTGAATTTAGTCCTCGGGTGTTTCTTATCCTAGGCGAAATCGCTTTGTGAGTTTGAATATGCATATAAAATTAGTCCCGGAGTGTTTCTTCTTCCAAAAGAAACCGTTTTGAATATTTTCTGATCAACTTAAAGTAAATTTAGTCCCCGGGTTTTTCTTTTCCGATGCAAAATTGCTTTGTGAGTTTGAATATGCATATAAAATTGGTCCCGGGGTGTTTCTTCTACCAAGAGAAATCGTTTTGTATGTTATCTGTTCAATTGAATTTAGTCCTCGGGTGTTTCTTTTCCTATGCGAAATCGTTTTGTGAGTTTGTATATGCATATAAAATTAGTCCCGGAGTGCTTCCTATTTTACGAGAAATCGCATTGTAAGTTTTCTGGCATTTGTATTTATTCCTTTAATATTCTGGTTTTTTTCTATTCGATGATAAATCGTTTCTGAGCTAGTGTTTGTATTTTGATTTATACTCAGTGTGTGTCTTATTTTAAGAGAAATCGTTAGCAAAGATTTCAGTGAAAATAATTTTGGTCCCGGGTGTTTCTTGTCCTTTTCGAAATAGTTTTGTGCTCGTATTTGCATATAGCATAAGTCCCTTTTTGTACTACATTAATTACTTGTTTGAGCCAGTTTTTGCATATAGAATTAATCCCAATATGTTTCTTATTTTACAAGAATCGGGTAAAATGTAAGTTCTATCTTCACTTGCATTAAGTTCAGGGGTGTTTTTTCTTATTCAACGTAGTCTATAAACATCGACTTTTTAATCTTATTTCACTGTGATAAACTTTGTATTATTATTTTATGTAAAAAACCTTTTCCCGAAACATCGATCTAATTCTCATTAAACTGATAAACGTGTCCCAGGGTTTATTAACGTACACTTTAAAAAAGGTAACTCACTTTAAGTGAATCCCGGGGTGGTGTCACATCCGTAATTTTTTAATACTCCTTGAAAAAGTCCTAACATTCCCTATTCTTATTTAATGGCAAATTAATTATTGTAGAATTTGTAAAAGGATTTTTTTTAAAATAAAATTGCATGCTTTTCCACGATCAGTAAAGGTAGGGGTGTCCTGGGGTGTCAGTCTCAATACAATGATATCATCAAAATTAGTGTAATACCAACTGAACAAGTTTAAAATCTTATTTATATTTAATCAAATGTACATTTATATAATTAATTTCTTTTTGTCTAATTATCTTATCGCCTAGTTTTCATATATGAACCGTCCCGGGGTGTCCCGGTGTGTCCCGGTGCGTCCCGGGGTGATTATCAAGACCCGAGCCTGTGTGCGTGCCTTTTCCAACAATCACTCATTCATGAATGATGAAGCATCTGGACATTAATGATTAAGCAAGCAACCAGCCCTGCGTTCAATAGCAAAACGATTGGCAAAGTTGTCACCGCTTCGCACGTGTATTCATGTGCAAAGCGGAGTGCAATTTTCAAACGTTCCCAGTCTGAATTTGACGGTGACCGATTTTGACAGTCCAACAATTGTTGAGTCTTGACTCGGAACATATGAAGTTAGGGGGTCATGGTGCAATCTTAAAGTATAGATTCTGAATTTTAAAATCAGGGAATATACAAGGGCGTAACTCACATTACTCAATTTATGCAAGTGCGTAAAAGAATTTATCCCGCTCTGTTGAAAAATATCGTTGATGAATGGTCATAACATAGAAACTACAGCTTATTCAAGCTGTAGTTTCGATGTTTTGATTATTCACCAATGCTCGAATTATAAAAAAAGAGAGCGGACAAAGGGCATTCATCTTTTCATCGGTCACAGTCCTTATATAGCCTTTATTTTCTATATTCTTTTGTTGTCGACTTCTGAGACTGCGTATAAATTTCAAAGTCCTAGATACGCCTATGAAATATTATAGAAAAGAAGATAATGGCTTATCAAGTGTATATAATAGTTTTTTTTTACCAATTATGATATTACCTGGTGTTTACCTTGTGATTCTGTGGGGGTCTACAATTTTACGCATTTTTGTTTGCATGAAAATGAAATGACTAGGCAAAAGTGTGTGTGGGTTGGGTGAGGAGATGCTTGAAACACTGAACTCCCCATTGATCTGCCACTGTTTGTGTGGCATGAACAACAAGGCAATGGTAAATTTTGTAAGCTATGCCCCACTCAAGTCATGCAGTTTATCCTATGTAATTTCTGACTGAGTTTGGACCCCCTCTAGATCGACCTATTGAGATGTTTTAAACAGTTTTTCCACTGCTGCGTTTGTAAATCTGGGGATAAAAATTGCTTATCTAGCAATATGTTTATTAAGTAGCATGCTTGTACCAACTATTCAAGAGACAAAGTGATTGCAAGCTCCCTTCTGATTAAAAAGTTAAGTGTACAGGCTTAAATTTGGTCATAAGCAACCCTCATTTTAGAGGTTTTAATGTAACCTTATCAGAATAGTAATTTTACCTAATTCTGCAAAAGATAAAATTTGTTTAAAATCAACCAGCCATAGTAACAATACATCATAATTTAAGCTAAAGAAGCTTTTGAACTTACTATAATATGTGCGTCCTTGGATACCCCAGGATCTCCCTTTTTGTTTCATTATCTTGACATAGTGTGGCATCAAGGAGACCCTGGGGTATCTGAGAATGCTAATTAAGGGTTTTAAGGGACACAGCTTTTGCGAGACCCTCAAATATGTAGCCAGGACCCTGAAAAATTTCTGATGAGTCCCAAAGACCCTCTGGGGATCAGCTTCAGAAAAGAAATGTTTAGAACAGTCTCCAATTCTTTCTTGAAGTTGAGCCTCCAATAGTCAGTATTATATCCAATACAATTATACCTATCTTGACCTTCAACCAGGAAATAGTTGGAAATTCATTTAAAACAAGTTTAGGGGTCCCCAAGTTTAGTACTAAAAAGAAACAATTTATACATCTTAAACAGGGACCCCAAAACATTAAGAAAGTACCCCTACGGTCCCTATTGATGAGTCCTTTGTTCCCTGTTTATTTAACCCTTATCATGCTGAATAAATTTTGGCCATAAATTTTCATCTAAATCAAAGGGCTAAAAGCACTGTACACACCAACTGCAGGTTAACTTTTATTTGAAAAACTAAATATATTGTCAATTCTGGTTTGAAAGTAAGAAACAGGTGGTGTAGATTAACATCAGACTGCACATATGTGCAGGCTGATGTTTGTCTATAGCTCCTGCCAAGGCAGGAATATTCCGGGCTCAGCATGACAAGGGTTAAGTAAAACTAAAACCCTGCAATAATTCTGAATTTATCTAAAAATACTCTTAAAATACCACCTCCAGTTGACCTCTACTGATTCAATCTCATTTTGAAAGATTTATTTTACATCTTCCCGCATGATGCCCTTTAGTTTGACAGGTCACTGTGACTTTTAAAAACTTTAAAAATTGTTACCTGAAACCAATGGTTCTAACTCATAATAGGATAAAGTTTAATTTATTTGACCTAAAATTGATTGACCTTTTATGGAAAGTTGTTTTAATATCAACAGCTAACACATTATTTCAATGATAGAAATGACCAAAATGCCTAGAGAGACCCATCTCATTTTTAGCTCACCTGAGCACGAAGTGCTCAAGGTGAGCTATTGTGATGGGCTGCTGTCCGGCGTCCGTCGTCCGTCGTCCGTCGTCCATCGTCCGTCGTCCGTCGTCCATCGTCCGTCGTCAAACTTTACCTTGTGTGCACTCTAGAAGCCACAATTTTGGCCCAAATGTCTTGAAACTTGGTCAGAATGTTTGTCTCCATCAAATCTCGGTCAAGTTCGAAATTGGGTCAAGTGGGGTCAAAAATGGGGTCAAGGGGTCAAATTTTAGAAAAACCTTGTGGGCACTCTAGAGCCCACATTTGTGGCCCAAATGTCTTGAAACTTGGTCAGAATGTTTGTCTCCATCAAATCTCAGTCAAGTTCGAAATTGGGTCAAGTGGGGTCAAAAATGGGGTCAAGGGGTCAAATTTTAGAAAAACCTTGTGTGCGCTCTAGAGACCACATTTGTGGCCCAAATGTCTTGAAACTTGGTCAGAATGTTTGTCTACATCAAATCCCGATCAAGTTCAAAATTGGGTCAAGTGGGGTCAAAAATGGGGTCAAGGGGTCAAATCTTAGAAAAACCTTGTGTGCGCTCTAGAGACCACATTTGTGGCCCAAATGTCTTGAAACTTGGTCACAATAATTGTCTCCATCAAATCCCGATCAAGTTCAAAATTGGGTCAAGTGGGGTCAAAAATGGGGTCAAGGGGTCAAATCTTAGAAAAACCTTGTGTGCGCTCTATAGGCCATATTTTTTGCCCAAATGTCTTGAAACTTGGTCACAATAATTGTCTCCATCAAATCTCGATCAAATACTAAATTGGGTCAAGTGGGATCAAAAAGGGGGTCAAGGGGTCAAATCTTAGAAAAACCCTGTGTGCCCTCTAGAGGCCATATTTATGGCCCAAATGTCTTGAAACTTGGTCAGTATGTTTGTCTCCATCAAATCTCAGTCAAGTTTGAAATTTGGTCAAGTAGGGTCAAAAATGGGGTCAAGGGGTCAAAACTTAGAAAACCTTGTGTGCACTCTAGAGGCCATATTTTTGGCCCAAATGTCTTGAAACTTGGTCACAATGTTTGTCTCCATCAAATCTCGGCCAAGTTTTAAATTGGGTCAGGTGGGGTCATAAAATTGGTTCAAAGGGTCAAATATAAGAAAAACCTTGTGTGCACTCTAGATGTCATATTTTTGGTCCAAATGTCTTGAAACTTGGTCAGAATGTTTGTCTCCATCAAATCTCGGTCAAGTTTGAAATTGGGTCAAGTGGGGTCAAAAATTGGGTCAAAGGGTCAAATATAAGAAAAACCTTGTGTGCACTCTAGAGGCCATATTTTTGGTCAAAATGTCTTAGAAATTGGTCAGAATGTTTGTCTCCACCAAATCTCGGTCAAGTTCGAAATGGGTCAAGTGGGGTCAAAAACGGGATCAAGGGGTCAAATCTTAGAAAAACCTTGTGTGCACTCTAAAGGCCATATTTTTTTCCCAAATGTCTTGAAAGTTGGTCAAAATAATTGTCTCCATCAAATCTTGGTTAAGTTTAAAAAATGGGTCAAGTGGGGTCAAAAATGGGATCAAAGGGTCATATCTAAAAAAAAACTTGTGTGCACTCTAGAGGACATATTTTTGGCTCAAATGTCATGAAACTTGGTCAGAATGTATATCTCCATCATATCTCGGTCAAGTTCAAATTGGGTCAAGTTGGGTCAAAAATGGGGTCAAGGGTTCAAATCTTGGAAAAACCTTGTGTGTACTCTAGAGGCCACATCTTTGGTCCAAATGTCTTGAAACATGTTTGTCTCCATCAAATCTCAGTCATGTTCAAAATTGGGTCAAGTGGGGTCAAAATTGGGGTCAAGGGGTCAAATCTTTAAAAATAGAAAACATGTTTACTCAAATACCTTGAAACATGGTCAATATGTTTGTTTGAAACCTAGGTCAAGTTTGAAATTGCCTTGAAATCTTACACAAGTTTGATAGAGGGTCAAAAACGTTTTTTAGTACTTTAGAGGCAACATTTTTAACTGAAATGATTTCTTCTTGATCTCTTTGACTTTTGTTTAGCCATGCATCAGGTGAGCGCTTTAGGGCCAATGGCCCTCTTGTTAGCTCACCTGAGCACATCGTGCTCATGGTGAGCTTTTGTGATCATTGATAGATTTTATTTCGGTAAAAAAGTACATACAGCAATAGAGTAGTACAATATAAGGATAACAAAATGCAATTCCAATTTAAATGACACAATTTAGTTACAATATTAAAATACATACGTAAGACAATGTTGTAACTATTAAAAAATAACAAGCATCTCAAAGAGTGATACTACCCACTATATGCACCCAGACCCAGGATAACACGAAAAAGAGAAAACTCTTATTTCCATCGTGGTCCTGATCAAAAACAAAAAAAAACAATAATAGGGTGGCATGACACCATGAAAGGCTTGTTCAACGTTATTTTTCACAATATATCAATTTAGAAAGCATGTTTTAAAGATTGACATCACAGTAATAAATTTATCACACGTTTAAAGCTATACATATCACAGTATTTGAATCACAGAAAGAGAGACAAGAAATGTCTTTATTTTTTAAAATATCTTTGATCATTTAATAAAACATGTTTAACTGCTTGCTTAAAAGGACTGTACTTTGATATATTAATGACGTCCGCTGGAAGAGCGTTCCATAATTTGGAAGCATTATAACAAAATGATTTTGACCCAAAAGATTTGGAATACGATAGCCCCGTTTTGAGCTTAGCCTTGTGTTGTGGCTATGGACAGAGGCTTGCGATACGAAAAAATGCTTCAGATATTCAGGTGCCATATTATTATTGATTTTAAAGATATGACACAGCATTATTTGATCAACTCTGCTCTGGACAGGTAACCAGTTTAATTGCCTAAAATGTTCCATAGTAACTTTTGATCTTGCATCTAGGTTAAAAATAAACCTAATTAACCTGTTTTGCGTAGTTTGATTGTCTGTCGGCCGTCGTGTGTCGTGCGTCGTCCGTCGTCATGCGTCAACAATTTAAGTGTTTACACTCTAGAGGCCACAAATATGGTCCAATCTTCATGAAACTTGGTCAGATTAACCATCAGGTCACAAGGATGAACCCTATTGAAAATGGGAAAGATCCATGTCATATCAAGGGAAAAGGGGCCTAAATGACAATTTCCTTGTTTACACTCTAGAAGCCACAAATATGGTCCAATCTTCATGAAACTTGGTCAGAGTAATTGTTAGGTTGCAAGGATGAACCCTATTGAAAATGGGAAGGATCTGTGTCATATCACAGGAAAAGGGGCCTTAATGACAATTTTCTTGTTTACGCTCTAGAGGCCACAATTATTAACCAATCATCATGAAACTTGGCCAGAATGATTGTCAGGTCACAAGGATTAACCCTATTGAAAATGGGAAGGATCCGTGCCATATCACAGGAAAAGGGGCCTTAATGACAATATTCTTGTTTACACTCTAGAAGCCACTAATACAATTCAATTTTCATGAAACATGATCAGAATAATGGCTAGGTCACAAGGATGAACCATATTTAAAATTGGAAAGATCCATGTCATATCACGGGAAAAGGGGCTAAATGACTATTTCCTTTTTAGAGGCCACAAATATTGCCCAATCTTTATGAAACTTGGTCAGAATGTTGGCCAGGTCACATGAAACTTGTTTAGAAAAGGATAGAAATTTATGCAGCGATCATAGAAATAGAGTTATGTTTTTCTTTGAAAAATTTAATGATCATTTAATGATCTTTCAAGTATTTAATTTTGCTAAGGGAGAAGTCAAAGAAGGTGAGCGATATAGGACCATCATGGTCCTCTTGTTTTCATCTAAAAGTCAATCAAAGAGACTTACAAGGACCAAATGATCAAGATTATCTATTAGAGAAATACATTTCCATCTTTTTTGATATCTCAAGGATTTTATCACTTGTTCACAAAAGTAGACATGACTAGTCTTTTATTATTCTTTTGGAATTTCAGCCTTCAACTAACAATTGCTAGTTATGACAATGGTAATCTACTCTGCAAAAGGACGTAGTGAAAGGCCCTTAAAAAGGCACAAAATATAACACAGATGTCAGATATAAACAAAGGTACCAAGAAAGAATCTTGTACAATGGCGCTGTCATCAGTATCGTATAAAGTCAAATTCAGCATCAAAGTGCATACAAATCCTGGGGAGACGGTGTTTGTGGTTGGTAACTGTCCGGAACTTGGAGACTGGATGCCTCAAAAAGCTGCCCAGCTTAGACTGGAAAGCAAACCTAAAACTGTGTTGGGAGAAAACGAAAGTAAGGATGATGGTAAAGAAAAAAGGTAAGGAAATAAAGACGGACAGGTGATATTGATGGTAGTGTTGGGCAATCGGTTCAAATCAAAATCGATTATCAGTTTTCAACTAATGATTGATTGTAGGATCGTTTTCTTAGAAATTAATACAGCGCTCCCAGTATCATATTCCTTCAAAAAATTGAATATTAAAGTTGAGTTAGAACTCATGACCTAAAGACTTATCCTGCAGATTTTTCTTCCAACTCCATGGCTCAGCATGAAACAATTGGAACTGCCTATAAACATATAATATGCAGTTCAAACTGTTTCATGCTGAGCAATTAAACTGATATCAGCTCCGTAAACAAAATATACGGGTAATGTCTTTCATTTATGTGTTAGGACCAGATTAGGACCAGATTAATCAATTATGGAATTTTCTTAGTTGATTATCACAATACAGAGCTAAAACCAACTGATTATCTATTATAATCCATTATCGATTATAATCAATTAATCTGCCCATCACTAATTGATGGATTGCTGATCCTGCCCCATGTCTTCTGTCATCAATTAGTGATTGGCAGATTAATTGATTATAATAGATTATCAGTGGTTTTGGGCTTTTGATTACGATAATCAACTAAGAAATTTCATAATCAATTAAACAGTTTCTAACATAAATGAAGACTATTATATGTTGTTTTCAAAACTGACAAGATTTTAACTAACCTTTCCTCAAAGGATGATACTGGGAATGCTGTATTCATTTCTAAGAAAATGAGTGTACAATGGATCATTAGTTGATTTACTTTTCCAACTTAAGAACGATTATCGATTCGTGATTTGACACTGATTGCTCAACACTAGTAGCAAGTAACATTTCCCACATTTGCTACATGAATAGTGATTTCATAGAAACAAAGAATAGAGACAAAGCATTCTCAGATATTATTGTATCCCATCTTGAAGTATTGGGGCTAATTATTTTATCATTTAATTTGTCATCTTCTGTCATCTAATCAGCCTGTCTACAAAATTGAAAAGGCTTACGATTGAAATAATAAATTACACATTTCTACAAAATACACTACTCTTACTTCACATGATATAAGTTCCTGCCATTGATGCACATCTGCAGGTTTCGAGGTTAAGATTATCAAGGTTAAGGTCATCTATCATGTTTGAGCCTTGGCAGATTACATTTAAAATATAAACATTACCTATTTTTCATAATGTGACTCTACACATATTCATTTCAGATACAATACGGTCCATCTTGCTCAAGCAACCACGTATATTAAGTGACCGTTTTTGTAAAGCTACTGTTTTCAAATTCACTTCTTTAAATCAAAATGTTATCTTAAAAAATAGACATTTGTAGTGATAAGATTATCATAAATGAGCCCTATGTTATTAAAACTCGTTAGACAACCACTTTTATGGTCCCGTAAATGGACACTTAATACACATTTTACTGTACTTGCAGGGCACTAAATTAGCTACATGATAGATCACATCGATGTGCTGACGTTGATATCAAGATTAAGGTCATTTTAAAGGCCAAGGCTGTCTAACAAGACCAAATTAGTGAAAAAAATATAATGCTCTTTGAGGTCTAAAAATAATGTGTTTTAACAGGCATATCTTGTTCTACTTCTTTTTTTTTCACAGTGATATATGGTCAAAAACAATTGTATTCAGTTGTAGTTCAGAAAAAAAGTACCGATACTTTATTGGTCATCTGTTACATTCAGATGATGAGGAAGATAATTACACAGTTATCGTGTCAAAATGGGAGACAAACATTCAACCAAGAGTGTTCTCAGTAACAGGTATGTAAATGAGAATTATATTTTAGTGTCTTTGAATATCAATGTTATCCAGTCATAGTTTGGAGAATTTATCATGACAAGGTTTATTTGAATGTTCTTTAGAGCTTTATTTTAATTTCTCACAGCAATAATAACATTGATATTTAAGACACTAACATGTTACTCTTTTTTATCATGCAATCATTTATCAGGGCTTAAAATTATATCAAACCTTAAATGTAAAGAATTTCATGTCAGAAATGTGTTTTGGTTAAGTTCATGAACATGCATATTGTTTCTAAAAACAAACTGCTTGATATCATTTCACATTAGTGATATCAGGTCAATACAGGCTAATAGTCGTATAATAAAATCACTTTTTATGTTGACTTTTTGTGTCTCTCTTTATTTTCCTCCTTATTTTGAGACACAATTGAAGATTAAGTTGACATTATCAGAAATTATTCAAAGATAATAAGCCTTGTTTTAATGTTTATAACTTTATTGAGTCAGTGCCTGACACTTCCAACAATTTCAAATATGCGCCTCAAAAAGCCTCTGGCCAGTCTGTTTGTCTACACAGTCTTACCAAAGTCTTTGCTATGCACATTGTAGATGCTGTAAAGTCTCAAATAATAATAAGACTTTCTTGTAAGTTTCTTAATGTATTTTAGGACTTTGTAGGTTGCTCAAAGTTTAGGTCCATCACTCATATTAAATTGTTGGATTTGTCACCCACAGACTCAATTTTGTTTTATTTATCAGACGCTGTAAGTGGGAAGTCAGGTGAAGAAATTGCCCAGTTTGGATCATATGGTATGTATATAACTACATGTCATATCATTTATAATACCAGTAGTAAAAAAACAGAAAAATAATAGGTATAAAAGGTATAAAAGATATTTCTTGTCAAAATATAAAGGATAATTGTTTGTGTCAGTGTAAGATATAGAGGATATTGAATAAGTGGTCATTGAATAACAAATTTATTAAACAAATCATCCATAAACAGATAAAAACAAGGCTGTGCCGAGTTTTTATCTGTTAAAGATGACAAGTTTAATAAATTTCGTATTTATGAGCATAAATTTGATATGACCCTAATTTTTCACGAAAAAAGTTGTCAAAAATTCTTAAAATTCAACATTTTAATTTTCTGCAAAACTTATAACGCCGTTTAAAACTGACGTCACAATTAATACATTATGACATCATTCTGCGGTTACAAAATTAGTGTTGCTATTTGCTCTGAGCTCATTTGTATAGTTATTCCACTAGTGTAATAACACCTGTGTAATATCAAAAATATTTAACGGTGTTATTTCACTCCCGCGACATAGGTCATATTATAAATGATTTATATATAATTGTGTGAACAACAAAAGCCGTACTTTCACAAGTGGGGTTTCTTACTTGAAAAACATTATTCTATTGCTTTAATGCAAAAATGAGACTAAATATGAACATATTTGGGAAAATTCTTCAAAGTGCATCATTATGCATGTGATTAATCATCTCCCGCCGTTTTCGCAAGGGGATATAGTAATGCTCTCCGTCTGTCATTCCATCCTTCCGTCATTCCGTCCTTCCGTCACTAAACTTGTCCGGAGCATATCTCCTTAAGTATAATAGCTATAAACTTGAAACTTTATGGGTGGATAGATCTCATGATGGAGAAGTGCAGTGCATAAGAACTACAACTCTTGCTTGCATAATTTTGGAGTTATTGCCCTTTGTTATTTTTAAGATTTAGATTTTGTCTGGAGCATATCTCCTAAAGAAATATGTCTATTTACTTGAAACTTTATGGGTGGATAGATCTCATGGAGGAGAAGTGCAGTGCGCAAGAACTATAACTCTTGCTTGCATAATTTTGGAGTTATTGCCCTTTGGTATTTTTTAGGACTTAGATTTTGTCCGGAGCATATCTCCTAAAGTATAATAACTATAAACTTGAAACTTTATGGGTGGATAGATCTCATGATGGAGAAGTGCAGTGCACAAGAACTACAACTCTTGCTTGCATAATTTTGGAGTTATTGCCCTTTGTTATTTTTCAGACTAAGATTTTGTCCGGAGCATATCTCCTAAAGTATAATAGCTATCAACTTGAAACTTTATGGGTGGATAGATCTAATGGAAGAGGAGTGCAGTGCACAAGAACTATAACTCTGGCTTGTATAATTTTGGAGTTATTGCCCTTTGTTATTTTAAACACTTAGATTTTGTAGGGGCTTAATTACTTAAAGTAGAACCCTTAATCTATTAGGCTTCAGTTTACTATCAAGCTTTCTCGGCAGGGGATGGTCATGTCCGACATGGCTCTTGTTTGCAATGTTCATGATGACTTCACATGCATAGATTACATCAGATAGGGTGACATAATGGAAAGTAGGGCAAAGGTTTTTGGTAATTTCTCAAGTTAGCTTTCTTCTTTGTAGCTTGGCTGTTTTCCGAGAAGACTAGAGGTATTGTCATCACATTGAGGTTGTTGTTTGTATTGATGTTGGAATGACAAACGTTAACTTTTTTTGACAGTTATGCCCTTGTTTGACTTACAATTTTCGCGTTATCGAGCACCTGCCAAGAAATCTTGACATTTGTTGGTAGTGTTCTTATGTATAATTTTTAGGCAAAGAAAATTAAAATTTCATCAACTTAAAATTTTGAGCTTGACATTTCCAACAATTTGACATGGATTTGGTGTGATTAATTGATATCCTAGACAACCAAAAAGTGCAATTTGAAGATAACCTGACTGTCTCAAGATACTTTGAGACATTATTTATCTACAAATTGCCTTGTGGAAGACTATGGTCAGACTGTGCAGATGCACAGGCTGGCCAGGGTCTTAACTTGGCGCATTTTTTATATTATTGGAAATGACAACATAGACTCTCTTGTTTTCAACATTTTGGAATTCAGGCAAGTCTAAAATTTTTGGAAGGTTAAAATTAGAAGAAAAGAATAGAAAAAAATATCATACGGAATGGTTAAGAAATAGTTTAAGTAATAGAGGATATTTTGTAGGTGGAAAAACAAGATTGTCCAGAGGTTGGCTGATTGACCAGTCCCACATCTGCATCAACCTTCACCACAATCCAATCAAAATGTGGAATTTCAAGACCAGAAGTCACATGTACAGCGTCAAATGCACTCCAATTGATTATAGATATGCTCATGTAAGTCTGAATTCCCCAAAAATCATACCGTAAGAAGGTGACCAAAATTTTGTTAATATGATCATGAATGGGTCAGCACAACACTATACTAAGTGCCAATAAATTTATTGGCATTTACAATAGTGTTGTGCTGACCCATTCAAATATATACTGCTTGACTTTTTGAATGGGATTACCTTAAACATGGTTGAAGTCATATTGCTGCAGCTGATGCCCATTACCCATGGTTTTTTGTCGTTTCTTACGACAACAGACCAACAATTTCTCATTTGACCCACCAATTGTTCATTTAACACGTCCAATTTAAGAATTCTACTTAATACTTATTAAATGACAATTGATGGTAGACAAATGACTTATAGCAAATGTCGGATGAAAATTGGCCAAGTCAGGGATTAAACTCGCATGATCCCGTGATTGACAGACCAACACATTGCCTACAAAGCTAAGGAGAGCTAACTAGGCTCTGAATTATGGAAAAGATATAATTATGATATGTAGATCAAGAATGATGGCCGTGTCTAGAAAAAGGAAATATTGTCATTTTTAAATCTTAGCCCCCAAAGAATTCCTATGCTGATACATATTTGCATTACATTAGAAAGACAATATGATGGAAAACTAACAATATATGGTTAATGGCAATGTTCTTGCCTTATTAAAAAAATGGTACTGTGACTAAAAAAGTTTACACATTGGTTAGTTTTTGCCTCTTCTAGATGATTCTGACAGATGTATTTGCAGGCTTCAACAACATAAAATGACTGAAGTTAACCTTAAAGTTGTGTTGTATCACATACATACAATCAAACAAACAAATCTTACACAGTGGCTATAATTTTAGTTTCTTTTAACTTGGTGCAAAATCAATACAAATATCTTTTATTGAGCAAACAACAAAAGCTATATTTTAAATAGATGAAAGTTAAATGGATTTTATTCTGGAACTGAAACTAATAAGTAATCTCTATGTTTAACTTTTATAACCTTTAGCTGTACAGTCAGGAAATTTTATGTCCCTAGTTATTTTATACTTGAGAAAACAATGGCAGAAGAAAGTTATGCTTATAATAAGCAAAATATAATAAATACTTTCCCATTTATTTTCTACCACATACTGGTAGAATTATTATGCCCCCCCCCTTCGAAAAAAAGGGACATATTGCTTTGCACTTATCAGTAGATCGATTGGTGGGTCTGCCCGTCCGTAGACCGTTTTTAGCTCACCTGAGCACATCGTGCTCAAAGTGAGCTTTTGTGATCATTGAATGTCCGTCGTCCGTCGTGCGTCGTCCGTCGTCTGTCATCCGTCGTCCGTCGTCAACAATTTAAGTGTTTACACTCTAGAGGCCACAAATATTAACCAATCTTCATGAAACATGGTCAGAGTAATTATTAGGTCGCAACGATGAACCCTATTGATAATGGGAAGGATCTGTATCATATCATAGGAAAAGGGGCCTTAATGACAATTTTCTTGTTTACGCTCTAGAGGCCACAAATATGAACCAATCATCATGAAACTTGGTCAGAGTAATTATTAGGTCGCAACGATGAACCCTATTGATAATGGGAAGGATCTGTATCATATCACAGGAAAAGGGGCCTTGATGACAATTTTCTTGTTTACGCTCTAGAGGCCACAAATATGAACCAATCATCATGAAACTTGGCCAGAATGATTGTCAGGTCACAAGGATTAACCCTATTGGAAATAGGAAGGATATGTGTCACATCAAGGGAAAAGGGGCCTTAATGACAATTTTCTTGTTTACACTCTAGAGGCCACAAATATGAACCAATCATCATGAAACTTGGCCAGAATGATTGTCAGGTCACAAGGATGAACCCTATTGAAAATGGGAAGGATCTGTGTCATATCACGGAAAAAGGGGCCTTAATTACAATTTTCTTGTTTATGCTGTAGATGCCACAAGTATGGTCCAATCTTCAGGAAACTTGGTCAGAAAGATTGTAAGGTCACAAGGATGATCCCTATCGAAAATGGGAAGGATCCATATCATATCACGGCAAAAGGGGCCTTAATGACATTTTTCATCTTGAAGCTAAAGAGGCCACACATACGGTGTAATCTTCATGAAACTTGGTCTGAATGTTTGTCAAGTCACAAGGATGAATCCTTTGAAAATTGGAAGGATCTGTGTCATGTCAAGAGAAAAAGGAGCTTTCATGATAATTTTCTTGTAACACTCTATAGAGACCAAAAGTCTTAAAAGTACAATTACGACTTTTGCTGGAAAATTTGATACTAGTTAATTTAGACAAGATACACAGGTGAGCGATATAGGACCATCATGGTCCTCTTGTTTTTTTTATCTGGAGCATATCTTAAAACATATGCAAGCTAAAATCATGAAACTTCACAGGTGGATAGGTCTCATTGAGGAGAAGTGCAGTGCACAAGAACCATAACTGTACTCGTCATATTTTATGAGTTATTGCCCTCTGTTAATTGACAAAAATAGGTTAATGACCTGTATTTATTGGGGGGCATAAATGTTTTACAAACATATTTTGTTTCTTTCCAAAATTGCACCCACATTTCATCTTTGTTAGCATCTTCCTTGAATTAGGACTAGTCTAAAATTTGAATTTTTGATTTATTGAATTTTACCAGAGCACTCCCTCTACTAGAGGTGGGACAAGTAGAAATTTTGTACCTGAGGTCTTGTATCTTGGTAACCAGCGGTAATTGAGTATGATAACTGTCAACCAAATACCAAAGTGGACTTAGAATTTCTGTAAACTGGGTTTGAACATACAAATTTTGACATGGTTTTGAGGGATATAGGTGTTACAAGTCTGGAAATCACCAATTAGTAGCAAGGACTCTTAAAACTATCCAATGTAAGTCCATCAAGAAATCCATTTCAGAAAATAATTGAAGACTGTTTTAGGCAGTCCCCAAAGGTACATAGTGCTTATACAACAGGTCGCTAAAGGATAATGAATTCAGGAGCTGCTCTGTGATTAGTATGACCAAACGGTGCAAACAGTTTGCCAATTATACCCTGCTTTGCACACAAGTGCACATGCAACGAAGGGTAAAATTGGCTAAATGTTAGCATGATTTTGTAATCCTTAACGCTGGGCTTGGTAGGGATGTTACCCTAACGGGGTACTCAAGTACTTGCTCGACCCTCTATTTATAGCTTAAATCTGATTGGTGTAGCTATTTTACAGGAGGATGAAGATGATGATAGTGAAGCCAGTCTCGTTCCAGCAACCAATTCCATTGTCACTGTATCTGTAAGTCTATAATCTCACTTTGCAAAGTGAGATTACAAACTTACAGAGATGCTGACAACAGAATCAGGTAAAGTTCAAAGTCTGTAATCTCACTTTGAACTTTACCTGATTCTGTTGTCAGCATCTCTGTAAGTTTGTAATCTCACTTTGCATTTTACTTTATTCTGTTTTCACCATCTTTGTATATTTGAAATCTTTCTTTGAACTTTACCATTTTCTGAAAGTTTCTAAAAATAATTGCATTATGACATTGTTCTAAAAATATCCATGTGATGTCATAAAAAATATCATATGGGATGTTATCACAGGGATATTTGTATAGTTTTGAGATAAAATGTACATTACACAGCAAATTTGAAGAGTGATGTTATATGTATGTAAGTCGATGATATTTGTGGTGGCTGTTTGCTGTGGAAGACAAGGGTTACTTTTTAAAAAAAATATCAATACTGTACCTAACAGGGAAAAAGACTAACAGGGGCCCAGTCGCCCATGGGCCCCTAGATTTTTGGTGAAAATACCCACATCCCTAATGTTAAATTTGTTTTGGACAACCTTATTAAAATTAGTTTGTCTTTTTCCCCTCCGAAGCAAATAGTTATTTTATTTCATATCAGGTATTGGAGAAAGGTTTATCAGAACAAAGACCACAGTATGAATATGGTGCCTTGTATACGCCTAACTGCTACATGAGTTTTAATGTACAGACTCTGGATGTGGAACACACAGTGAGTTGTACAGTTAGTTACATCGTGAAATTGACATTCACCTCAATCAATACCATTCTAAATCGCTCACTCGGCGCTCCAATCATTAATTCAAAACACTCACTCAAACCATTCAAAAACATTCAAACCCATTGAAAAATATACAATCAACAAAGTCATTCAAAATAAATTTTGATAGAGAAAAATCACGATTTTCACTGACATAATTCAAATTGTAAGGGTTTCATAGGTTCTTGAAGAAATAGGAATCTCTGCATAGAACTTGTATGCTTATTTTATTAAAGGGAGGTAATCAATATTGCCAATTTTGTTCATCCTGAAAAAAATTTGCGATATAGGATTACCTCCCATTAAATTCACTCAAGACTCTCTCCACACACTCATTCAATTTCATTCCTTAATCATTCCAAAATCATTCACCCTGTCAATTTTATGATGTTGTTTACTGTAGTCTATATTTACATAAATTCAGTTCCTGTTTTACAGGTAAATCATTTCAAGCGAAATTCAGCTGGAAATTTCCCAGTACATGGGGGCACTTATAAGTTAAATAGATTATTCAGTCACATGCCATTATTTAGTTTAAACCTTTCATGTACATTCCCTGCTTTTTATGTCTCGTTGAATTTGTAATTAAGAAAATATTGTGGAAAAGGAATAAAATATTTGTAAGAGCTAACTTCTTTTTTAGCACATCCTGCTCTAGGTGAGCTTTTGTGATCATTTAATGTCCGTCATCCGTCGTCATGCATCAACAATTTAAGTGTTTACACTCTAGTGGCCACAAATATGATCCAATCTTCATGAAACTTGTTCAGAATATTGGCCAGGTTACAAGGATGAATCCTATTGAAATTGGGAAGGATCCATGCCATATCACAGGAAAAGGGGCCTTAATTACAATTTTCTTGTTTAAACTCTAGAGGCCACAAATATGGCCCAATTTTCATGAAACTTGGTCAGAATGTTGGCCAATTCACAAGGATTAACCCTATTGAAAATGGGAAGGGTCCATGCCATATCAGGGGAAAAGGAGCCTTAATGACAATTTTCTTGTTTTTACTCTAGAGGACACAAATGTGGCCCAATTTTCATGAAACTTGGTCAGAATGTTGGCCAGGTCACAATGATGTGCCTTTTTGAAAATTGGAAGGATCCATGCTATATCACAGGAAAAGGGGCCATAATGACAATTTTCTTGTTTATACTCTAGAGGCCACAAATATAGCCCAATCTTCATGAAACTTGGTCAGAATGTTGGCCAAGTCACAAGGATGAACCCTATTGAAAATGGGAAGGGTCCATGCCATATCAGGGGAAAAGGAGCCTTAATGATAATTTTCTTGTTAGCGCTCTAGAAGCCACAAATATGGCCCAATCTCCATTGAGCCTGGTCTAAATACTGGCCAAGTCACAAGGATGAGGGGAAAAAGGGACATAATGACATTTTTCTTGTTGACACTCTAGAGGCCACATATATGGCCCAATCCTTTTGAAACTTGTACAGCATGTTGGTCAGCTCTCAAGGATTAACCCTATGGATAATGGGAAAGATCCATGCCATATCACGGAAGAAGGGGTCTAAATTAAATAAAAGGCTTTTGCCCTGTCTGGGCAAAAAAGTCATGGAATATGATATACACGAATCTCAAAAATGAGAAACAGTTGATTATCAAGATCATTTTTTGTTATCATGAGAATTGTACTTAACATTAGGGAACTAGTTCAACAATCATATAGTTAATCATTTGCAATTGTTTCACTTTATGATTACTTTTTTCAGGGTTTCAGGCTTGACCTTTATCACCATTCTGATGTTTCAAATGATTCTGAAAAAGACTGCCATCCAAAGCATGTTGGATATGGGTTTATACTCCCCCTAGATCATGAACACAGTAGAGATAGTAGAAAGATTCCTATATACAGTCTGAAACATAAACCATTGGGAGATTTGAAATGTAAGATTTGTCATTATATATGGTCCATCAACATTAAAAGGGTCAAATTATTTTTTGTTAGCAATTTCAGCTTGTTGAATGTCTTAAGAAAACATCCATGAGGAAGGGGTCATTATAGATCAAGGTTTCAGTGCAAGACTGTACCATGTGTCTATATTGTCTTGTGATGAACATTCATTATGTAAGTACCAATGGGTAGATAATCGTAAACCTATGTGAAATAGCAGTCGGAGGCTAGGAAAGGGTGTAATGGTAGTACAGGTGAAAGAAATTCCAGGAATCCATTGTTAGGTGCTCCGGCCGCCGCGATATAACTGAAATAATGTTGAAAGCGGCATAAAACCCCATTCAATCAATCATTATGTAAGTGTCCAGGTTTATTTATTGGAAGAGATCTTTCCCTATCAGGAGCCCTTGGCAATTCTATGGAATAGATCCTTGGAATAATACAGACACAGCCATGAAAGCGCATCATGTCGCACTTGGGTTTATATGACATAACAAACATCAATGATCCCATTAATGATCACATTGAAAAAAAACAGAATCAACAAAAGAATAATAGTGGGCACATTAAAGTTTGATTACAAAATGCATTATTTAAATGCGTTTTGTCATCGAAATATAATATGCCCAAAAGATCTCCACAGTCAATCGTAAATATTAAACAAAAAAGTGTTTTTCTTCAATCATATTGATGACCAAAGTACACGCAGAAGCCAAATAACCTAAAGCATGACCCAAAATTACTACACTTACATCCAAGTTACTTTCCAGTTCACGAAAAAGTCAGAGCAATGTTCCAAGTGAGATCTGTCCATCAAATGCGCTTTGATTTAAAGTATTTGGGCAGACAGGTTCAAACAAAAATTGTTGCCTGAGATAAAACTGCTCCTTAAGGAAGGTTGATCAGGGTCTACAATGTTTGGCTGCTACTGGAAGATGATTAGGGTTGTGGACCCGAAATAGTTCTGCAACATTTTGGAACTCATGATCTTTCACAATGTTGACCAAGGTTTCCTAATGAAAATCATTAGGAAACCTTGTTAACACTGTTAAAGTTCATTACTTTCGAAACATTGCAAAACAATTACAGGTCCACTACCGTAGTAGCCCCCCCCCCACCCTATTGATAGATATTGTTTACTGCTATCAACTATCATTCAGTTAATGTTAGTGATTCCATTTTAAGTGTTTTCATTTGGATTAACCATATTCTGATTGCTTCAGAAAATTTATAGCGCATAGACTGGTTACTTTTCAAATTAGACTTTTTGATTTTGTCTTCAATCTCTTTTATTTGGACAAGTCTTTCATTTAGTAATTGTGCCAAGCCTACACTTTACCCTACATTCAGAATAAAAAAAAAATATTTGCAAACTTTTAGAAATTGTTCCTGCTTTGCACACAAGTATATGTCCAAAGCGGGAAATATTTTCAAAGCTGTTTGTAAATGTTTTCATCCATCCTGACACTAATGGAAAATTATATACTTTTTAACTTGGCTTGATTAATATTTCAGTTGACTATTTGATTGTGAAACCATTGCTTGGTAAAGAATTTGACATGCAGGTTTCCTACCAAAATTACTGGAAAGCAGCCAGAAAGCCTTTAGATATTGGACATAGGGGTATGGGCCTATCTCAGGGTAGTACTAGTCCAACTACCAAGTAAGTTTACCATTTTATACCCTAAATTGATATATATAGAATACAGACTTAGTGAATTATATGAAAAAAATATCTAATGGGGTTGGGAGAATTGAAAATTGTCGAGGCTCTGCCGAGACAATTATCAATTCTCACAACCAAGTTTGATATTTTTTTCATATAATACACTAAGTATGCATTATATTTATCTTATAACCTATATTTGTCTTGTTTTTGTAGGTGTTTCTAACTGAAATGCAAGTTTCTAAAAAAAAACTGCATTGTATTATTGTTCTAAAAATAACTATGTGAAATCATAAAAAATATCATACGGGAAGTTATCACACAGATATTTGTCTAGTTATAAGATAAATATTGTTTTAATGTGAATCTATCAGTCTCCTTTTGTCTGTCAGTCTGTCTGCAAAAGGACTTAATATTGACAATACCTATCAATTTTCAAGATTTGATTTTCATTTTTGGCATTATGATAATGCTCAATAATATTCATCTGCTGATTCAAATATCAGGTTCATTTTATAAGGTCAAAGTCATAACGAATTTCAAATATTCAAACACTGTGCTCTAAAGCTCAACAATATCAATCACTTTGAAATTATTGAGATACAATGTTAAGTTTTGGCTTGATCATAGATCTCATTGATAAGTATTTGCCTTTCAAGGTCATGTGATAAGGTCAAGGTCATATACAAAGGTAAAAAAAACAAAACAAAAAGCTTGTAATTAGGACATTCTACTTTGAGGATATTCAAGATACAATGTTCCTATTTTGCATGTACATATGCCATTTAATCACCAAGGCATAACTACCATTACACACATTATGCATGTACGCAATACAAAAAAGTCAAGTTTACCTATCAAAGAGAAATTTCTTACAAAGTTGCTGTTTTGGGGACATTTGTGTTTCACAAACACATATTGTTATCTTTGCTTTTTTTGTGAAGAAAACCAAAGATAGCCTTGATGTTGACTTCATTGTTGTCAAGTGACCAGATCCATTGGGTTGATAGTTGTAGACCTATGTGTGATAGCAGCTTGAGGCTTGGAAAGGATGTTTGGGTAGCACTAATGCGAGAAATATGAAGAATTCATTGTTAGAATCTCCAGCCATGATAGTTTCAGACAAGTTGAAATTAGGTCACATGTGGCCTTAGACTAGTTTAGGTTGCTCAAAATCCAATGTAAGAAAAAAACTTGGCTACATTTTGAGCCTAACCAATCTGAAAATTGTTAACAATTATGATTTGATCAGTTCTTTGATACAATTTAATCCTACGATTACTAGGTCACTCAGCTTAATCTCAGCATAATTATTTACCTGAAAGATTTTATATCAAGTGAGCAAATTAGTGTAACTTTAGTCCTTTATGTTTATGTCAAAGCTACAAATTTATTCTGTAATACAGACCTGCTCCAGTCCAAGAGAATTCAATACAGTCTATGAAAGATGCAGCTAGTCATGTGAGTATAAACTCCATCTGTGCTTGATAATTTCAACAAATTTTGCTTAACGCTTAATAAAGAATGATCAGCCTGTGCATAAGCCACAGCCTGTGCTCCTCATTTTAGCTCACCTGAGCATGAAGTGCTCACAGTAAGCTTTTTGGTTTATGGAACGTCCATCATCTTTCGTGCGTCTTGCGTCATCAACATCGAAACTGGGTCAAGTTGGGTCAAAAACTAGGTCATGTGTCAAATCATGAAAAAATCTTGTGGACTCTTGAGGGTCGCCATTTTTAACCTAATCATATTGAAATTTGGTGAGATTGATTAATCATCCTGAAAATTGGTGAGAATGATTATCTTGATGAAATATGGGAAAAGTTGAAAGTTGGGTCAAGTGGTGTTAAAACCAGGTAATATGGTCAAATATTAGAAAAACCTTGTGGACACTCTAACAGCCACATTTTTAGCCCAATCAACCTGAAAATTTGCCAGAATGATTGTCTTGATGAAATCTCGGCAATTTTGAAATTGGGTCAAGTGGGGTCAAAACCGAGGCCATGGGGTTAAATCTTGGAAAACCTTGTAGACACTTTAGTGGACACATTTTTAGCACAATCAAACTGAAAATTAGTAAAGATGGTTATATCTTGATTAAATCTAGGACAAGTTGGTCAATTGGGGTTAAAAACCTTGTGGTACAGCCACTTTTTTAGCCGAATTAACCTGAAAATTGGTCAGAATAATTGTCTTGATGAAATCTGATCAAGTTTGAAATTGGGTCAAGAGGGGTCAAAAACTAGGCCATGGGGTTAAATCTTGAAAAAACCTTGTAGACACTCAAATGGCAACATTTTTAGTACAATTAACCTGAAAACTAATAATGATAATTATATCTTGATGAAATCTAGGACAAGTTGGTAATTGGGTCAAGGGGGATCAAAAACAAGGTCATAGGGTCAAGTCCTAGATAAACCTTGGAGACACTCAAGATGCTACATTTTCAGCCCTATCAACTTCAAAACTAGTCAGAATGATCATGTTGACATAATCTCAGACAAGTTAAAAATTTGGGTCAAGTGGTATTTTGTCTAGGTCAACATGTCAAATCTTGAATAAAAAACTAGCTCAGGTGAGTGATATAGGGTCACTTTGTCCCTCTTGTCTATCTATCATGTGCATCTGAAATTTTTGGAAAGGTTAAATCAAATCAGTGTTTTGACAGCACAGTTAGCATTTCTATTTTGTGGGTTATAAATTCAATAAAACCCAATTGCGTTACTAATTCTATCAAGCAATTTGTCTCCCATCAATTAATAATGGTGAACCTGCTTGAGATAGCAGCTAGAGGCTAGGAAATGATGTAGTGCTAGTACTGGTCCAAGATTAAATTTTCAGATGGTTCAGCCGCTGCAACTTTTCTGAAAGATTGTTAAAGGTTTGTTAAAACCCCATAATTGCAATTTAATAAAATGAAGACTTATTTAAATTCTTGAGAAAATTCTCAGTTGAGAATAAGAAAAGTTTTATAATATCTTAGAATACACTACCTTACTTTCTGCTTAATTATTGTGGAAAAAGGTAAGCAAGACTGATTGAACTGTTTCAAACATTGGCAATTTGTTTGAAACAAACATGATAAAATTCAGCATGATCAGGATCATAAACACATTTTTGGATGATCAGTAAATTTTTATTTTTGTTTATGTTTTCGAAGGGGGCAGATTTTGTAGAAATGGATGTAATGTTAACAAAGGATAAAGAAGTTGTTGTGTTCCATAACTTTCAAGTACATATCTCGTATAAAATGGTAAGTGATTAGATTTTTACAGATACTATCTTATTGGAAGCTTTTTAGCTTGGCTGTTTTTGTAGAAAGCCGTAGGTATTGTGCAGGGGTGTGGAAATAAAAGTTTTCTACACTTGTCCCTGGACGAGTAAAAGCGGATTTTCTACTCATCCAGGATCAAAATGAACAGGTAAATAGAAAAAATTGAAAAAAAACGATGCCTTTTGATGAAGAAAATGCTGGTATCCAGCATTTTCTTCATTAAAAACAATGTTTTCTACCCTATGATATGAACATAAGGATGATTTCTTTCTTAATTCTTTTAAGTAACATTCCAAGATTTTCCCTGGTATTTACTTGTCCTTGGACAAGTGGCTTAGAAAAATTTACTTGTCCTCAAGTACAAAAGCCGGAGTCGGAATTGTATTGTGTCACATCCGTGTTTTTGGTACTGGGTTGTTGTTGGCATTGGCGTTAGTGTAGGCTTTGGCTTGAAAAACTTTTACCTTTGGTATGACTCTGGTGTAGGCTTTGGCTTAAAAAACTTTTACCTTTGGTATGACTCTGGTGTTATTAGAAATATCTTGATGAAACTTGGAATGTGTGTTCACCATCACCAGAGATTCCAAGAATATCAAGGTGGGTAACTTTGAAATCATTTGTGTAGTAAATGATTTTTTTATTCCCCTACAGCGAAAGATCGGGGGTATATTGTTTTACCATTGTCCGTCAGTCTGTCTGTCCACCTGTCTGTCCATCTGTCTGTCTGCAAAACTTAACCAAAAAACTTAACATTGCCAATATTTTTAAGGCTATTCAAGATACAATGCTCCTATTCGTTGTGTTAATAGATCTCAATGATTCGCATCTGCTGGTACCAAGGTCAAGGTCATGTGACAAGGTAAAGGTCATCTGTCATAGTCTAATTTCTAAAAAAAAAATAAAAAATGTTGTTTTGGGGGCATTCGTTTTTTATTATACGCCCGTCGAAGACGGGACGTATTATGGGATCACCCGTGACGTCCGGCGTCCGGGCGTCCGGGTGTCCGGGCGTCCGGCGGCGTCCACTTCTTTGTCCGGAGCATAACTCTGTCACTTGAAGTCCGATCGACTTCAAACTTGGCAATTGTATTCTTCTCATCATTGCGGAGTGCAGTGCACAAGAACCATAACTCTACCTGTCCTATTTTTTGAGTCATTGCCCTTTGTTGTTTTTCATACTAGAATCTTGTCCGGAGTATATCTCTAAAAGTATAATAGCTAGGATCATGAAACTTCATGGGTGTATAGATCTCATCAAGAGGGAATGCAGTGCACAGGATACACAACTCTACCTGGCCTATTTTTTGAGTTATTGCCCTTTGTTGTTTTTCACACTAGAATCTTGTCCGGAGTATATCTCTTAAAGTATAATAGCTAGGATCATGAAACTTCATGGGTGTATAGATCTCACCAAGGGGGAGTGCAGTGCACAAGAACCATAACTCTACCTGGCCTATTTTTTGAGTTATTGCCCTTTGTTGTTTTTCACACTAGAATCTTGTCCGGAGTATATCTCTAAAAGTATAATAGCTAGGATCATGAAACTGCATGGGTGTATAGATCTCACCAAGTGGGAGTGCAGTGCACAAGAACCATAATTCTGCCTGGCCTATTTTTTGAGTTATTGCCCTTTGTTGTTTTTCAGACTTGAATCTTGTCCGGAGTATACCTCTTATAGTATAATAGCTAGGATCATGAAATTTCATGGGTGCATAGATCTCACCAAGTGGGAGTGCAGTGCACAAGAACCATAACTCTTCCTGGCCTATTTTTGGAGATATTGCCCATTGTTGTTTTTCATACTAGAATCTTGTCTGGAGTATATCTCTTAAAGTACAATAGCAAGGATCATGAAACTTCATGGGTGTATAGATCTCACCAAGGGGGAGTGCAGTGCACAAGAACCATAACTCTACCTGGCCTATTTTTTGAGTTATTGCCCTTTGTTGTTTTTCAGACTTGAATCTTGTCCGGATTATATCTCTCAAAGTATAATAGCTATGATCATGAAACTGCATGGGTGTATAGATCTCACCAAGGGGGAGTGCAGTGTATAATAACCATAATTCTACCTGGCCTATTTTTTGAGTTATTGCCCATTGTTGTTTTTCATACTAGAATCTTGTCCGGAGTATATCTCTAAAAGTATAATAGCTAGGATCATGAAACTTCATGGGTGCAAAAAATATTCATTCAAAATAACCTCAGTTCTATTCAAACCCCCAGTTAATACTAAGCAGTGTGACGGGCGTATCTTGTGACAATTTGGCACCTTGTTTGCATTATTCAGCACCTGTAGCCTAATGTTTGCATTTGAAGGTGGTGCTCTTGTCTATCAAATGAGCCTATGCTGTTGCATGTCATTTTTAACAGTTTGAAACATGCATGAGGTACAAACTTTAAGCAGCCTTGGAAGCCTTTATCTGGTAAGTGCAAAGCAAAAGATGTAAATTATGAGAGAAATTAAAAGATGATGAATTCATAGGATCATGAAACCAAAAATCAAATCTTACATATTATTATGTATGAATCAACTTCGCAATGCCTAAACATTTTTGTACCAAGCAAATTTATGGATTTGGTTCAAATTTTACAGAAAAATTAGATATGTTTATATTATACTATAAACTGGTTTTATGATAGAAAAGGATTTCTTACGAATAATCCGTTTTTTTCCAATCACTTTTGTGAAAAATTGATGGTAAAATTTAGCAAAATTCGTATGCACAAAATTGGCTTTTCTTTAGATTTTAGTCTTTATTTCCCAAAACAAGCATGTAAATTTACACACTTTAATAATGGGTATAAAATGAAAAAAATCATCTACAATACATTTTCAAGATTTTTGTCCAAACTGTGTAACTTTACGCAGTTACCAGAAAACAATCTCCTATCAAATTTCATTTCTAAAATTACTCGAAAGATCAAAAATAATTCATTTCAGCTCTAAAGTGTTTCATTTCTGCTCTGAAGTGTGTAATTTACGAACTTTGTTCGAACTAGAAAAATACGTGTGTGCAAGTCTCTTAAAAGTGCACGCTACTTGTAAATAGCACCCTGCTATCAAGTTACGAACTTTAGATAGAAAAAAATCTAGACAGCTTGAATTACTGTGTAAAGTTACGTACTTTCAAGAAAAACTAATTTCCTATCCAAATTACGTAACTTCACACATTTTCTGAAAAATTATATAGAAAACCTCTATTTTCTTTTTTTTTTATTAACATCGCCGTAAAGTTACGTGCTTTTGAAGGAGGTGTATAACAATTTCAAGAAAGCAGCTAAGGGCTCGTGTTTGACCCTTAAATCAGGGTTGTGACTCCCAGAAATCCAGTTTTGACCCCCAAAAATTTCCTGCAGGGGGTCATTTTTACCTTATGAATTTCCAGTGGTGCAATCTAAGCAATGTAAAAGATTATATATAGTCCGTTTGACTTCTATATGGACCAACATTTCGCCGAAAAACTCAGAAATGAATTAATGAAACGTATATTTTCCTTGTCGTATCATATATTCCATCTAATACCATGACGAATTCTGTTTTTCAGAATTTTTGAACGTAAAATAATGATTTTGTACGTCCGTCTACATGTTAACTCTCGGCCTTTCATACCTCCTGGTATACGTATTAACCGGAACAGCGAATTGTATAACCAAATATAGTTCTGATTTGCATAGGGGCAGAGTCAAAAGTGTGATATTGTAAGCGAGTCGTTTTATAATAAAACCGAGTACTTTTAAGAAATTATGTTTGTCGAAAATTTTACTTCCCTTACATATCAAATTTGAATATATTCTCTCTTTGTTCAGAAACCGTTTGACCAGATAATTGATAATTGTTTTTATCTATTCTGAGATGAACCCCATATTCCCTTATTTAGACCAATCAAAAAGCATTATTCAACGAAGTCGATGGGAATCTCACGAGGAAAACTTGATAACATGGCGAGTAATAACGGTACAAATCACGTGATATTTAAGTTTAAGATGACGTGGACATCGATATGCTAATTAGCATGTCCAAATAAGGAACAATGGACATTTCATTTGTCAGTTGGTTTAGTATAAAACCACGTGTTTTTACGATATGTTTATATTTCTTACTACTCAACAGCCAACATCACCCCTCGTGTTTAAGAGCGGAAAATGCGAAAATATTAACATTAACTAGATAGACAAAATCATTATTTTGATATCATTTTATTTTCAAAAAATATTTTTTGGAATGGTATCAAGCTGAAATTAAGATTTTACCACATACAAATCATTCATTCAAACGCAATTTTATGTAATTGACGAAAAGGTTGAGCCATATAGAAGTCAAACGGACTATACCTACATCAATTGTTTTCTTCGTACTATTACAAAAAATTCTATATGAATGATACAACATAAACAATAAAGTCTGTCAACACTTTATTGTTTATGTTGTTTCATTTATATAGATTACTGTAGAGACTGATAAGTTTTGATGTTTTGCTCTTTTTGACCCCCAGAATTTTATTGTCAATGGGTCACTGACTCCCTAATTTAAAAAGCTAGCACAAGCCCTGCAGCTTCTCTATAGTGTGTTACTTTATGAAGATAGAAAAAAATGAAATTCATTTCAAATAATATTTTGTAGCATACATTTTTCGTAAAGAGCGTAACTTTACGCAGTTATGAACAATTTGGAATTAAATCAAGACAGATTGAATATTCCCTTTCTTGTAAGTGTGTAACTTTACACAGTAATTGAAATTTTGAAATCAATCAAAATATCCACGTCAGCTTTAATATAATGATGGAGAAAAACTGGACACTCAATTCCGCCCCTCTAAAAAGGTGTGTAAATTTACGCGGTTATGGAAAATTTGGAATAAATCAAAATAACTATGTTGCCTTTACATTCAGTGATGACGACTGCGTAAAGTTACGCACTTTGGAGAGAGAAAATCTAGATAGTTCGAATTTTCTGCCCTTAAAAATATGTAAACTTTTGGCAGTTATGGAACATTCAAAATAAATACAAAAAACTATGTTTACTTTACATTCACTGAAAAAGGCGTAAAATTTACGAAATTAAGACGAAGATAAACTAGTGAGTCTGAAATATTCTCTCTTAAAAGTTCGTAAATTTACGCGGTTATGGAACATTTTAATTACATTCAGTGACAAGTGCGTAAAGTTACGAACTTTGGGTAGAATTAAAAATCTAGACAGTTTGATTTTTTCTATCCAAAAATGTGTGCAACTTTACACGGTTGCTAATAATTTAGAATTAAAAAGATCATGAAAGATATTTCTTTAAAGTGCGTAACGCATTATGAACAATGTGAAACAAATGAAAATAATTGTACTTTATATCCACTGTGAAGTGCGTAAAATTACAAACTTTGGAGAAAATTAATTTAGACAGTCTGAGTTTTCTGCCTAGGGTGTAACTTAACGCGGATTGGGGAAATCTTGAGGCTGACCTTTATACTATGGAATGTTGACATCTGATCATATTCATTGAAAAAAGTTAAGTAACAACTTCTGAAGAGAAAAAAATCTTGGCAGACTGTTCTGTCTTCAAATTGTGTAATCTTAGTGGTTATTGAAAATTTGAAATTAGCCACAAAACTGTGTTGACTCTACATCCAGTGAAAAGTGTGTAAAGTTACACACTTTGGAGAGAGAAAATCAAGACAGTTTTAAAGTTTCTACCTCTAAATGGTGAGTAACTTCAGGCAGTTATAGAATACTTGAAATAAATCAAAATTACGTTGCTGTCCACTGACAAGTGCATAAAATTACGAGCTTTAAAGGGGAAAAAACACATACAGTCAGAGTTCCCCCCCCCCCCTGAAAAATGTGCAACTTTGCGCTGTTATGGAACATTTGAAATTAATCAAAATAACTTTACAATAACTTTAATTACTTTACATTCACTGAAAAAGGCGTAAAATTTACGAAATTAAGACGAAGATAAACTAGTGAGTCTGAAATATTCTCTCTAAAAAGTGTGTAAATTTACGCGGTTATGGAACATTTGAAATTAATAATAATTAAAAAAAACTACGTTGCCTTACATCCAGTGACAAGTGCGTAAAGTTACGAACTTGTCACTGAATGTAAGGTAACGTATTTTCCCCTTTAGAACTGTGTGTAACTTTACACGGTTAGTTCTAATTCATAATTAATCAAAATAACTACAGTATGTTTACTTCACATGCAATGAGATTTGCGTTAGGTTACGTACTTTTGAGGGAAAAAAATCTAGACATTAGAATTATCTCTCTAGAAAGTGCATAACTTTACACGGTAATTGAAATTTTGAAATCAATCAAAATATCTATGTCAACTTTGTATTCATAAAAACTAATCATTTGAATCAAGTTGTGTCCAACATTTTGATTGGTGGAAATATCAGTTTCATATTCCCGTAGCTGCAATATTTTACAACTCTTTCTGGCAGGATGATGACCCTCTTCACCCCTTTATTAAATTTTCAATTGAATAAATTTGGTTTACTGAGTCTTTGTCTACCGATGACGATAATTTATTCAATTGTTTAAACCGGGATAAGATGTCCGAAAATTTTTGCTTTTTGATCTAGAAACAGTTGCAGTAAATAAATTGAATTTAATTGAATATTTATTCACTTGAACTTAATCTCCAATTTCGGATTTCGCCCCTTATTTTATCAATGATCCTCAAGAGCCTATTTTTTCAGCAATCAATCGTAATTAACCAAAATTTTATTTGACTGTGCAAAGATTAGAATTATTATTATCATTAATATTATTTTTCTAAAAGCAAACGGTTTTGTGTAGAACATTTATTCTTACCAGAATACAGCTGTCTATTTTCTCCCAATCACGGTAAAATTTCCATCACACAATACGCATTTTCGCAGACATTAAGCAACATGTTAGTCACGTGACATGACCGGGTAGATGAAAAGTCGCGAAGTGTGTTGATAACGCTTTATGCATTTCAAAGCCGCCGCGCCCTTATTTGATCTTCGTTATATAACATAAATGCCCGCAGGAAGCAATTTTGAGATTGGGGTAATTGCTCGGGGATTTTTTTTCGGGGCTGTGGCGCCAATTTGAGGACTCACTTCTGACAATTACTTGTGTAAGAACATTTTAGATTCGCCACTGGCCATAACAGGGACGCACAGGAAATGTCTCTCCCTGTTAGCATACTAAAAGACGTTGGTAAATTATTATTTGTTAAAGGCAACTATGATGATAACGATTAATATATCGCTATCATTTCGTCTACACGCATTATGTCTTAAAGTTTAATTCTAATTTCGTCTAAAAACCTTACTTTAACCAATTCTCATTTTGTCTTGAAATTTAAGATAATGGTAAGAATTATTTTTCCATTATTCTTATTTCTTTCTCTTCAATGTAATAAATAAGTATTATCTTAATGGAAAAAGCCAAAATATAGAAAACATATATAAAAATCGGGAATAACATACATGTTTTATTCAAACTTTGAGTATTTCATTAAATATCTATCACATATTTACAGGATTTTGCATGGTTCAAAAGACAGATATATACCGTATACAAGAATTGATAAAAGAAATGAAATAAAAATAATTTCAAATTAAGTTATGACATGAAAAGAATAGTTGTTGATTTCGTGGATATATGAAACTAAAACCCAAACTCGCGAAGTTAAATCATACGTGATTTTGATTTGGTTTTTAGTTTCATACATCCACGAAATCATCAAATACTACCTATTTCATACTTCCATGAAATCATCAAATGCACCCTTAAACAAATATGAAAATCGGGAATAACATACATGTTTTTATTCAAACTTTGAATATTTCATTAAATATCTATCACGCATTTACAGGATTTTGCATGGTTCAAAAGACAGATATATACCGTATACAAGAATTGATAAAAGAAATGAAATAAAAATAATTTCAAATTAAGTTATGATATGAAAAGAATAGTTGTTGATTTCGTGGATATATGAAACTAAAACCCAAACTCGCGAAGTTAAATCATACGTGATTTTGATTTGGTTTTTAATTTCATACTTCCATGAAATCATCAAATACTACCTCCATGTATTATCATTCAGTATCATACAGCAAAAAAATCTAAAGATCAATTTATGATCATTCCGATTTCACACGGGACTATTTTGTGTAGATGCTTTAATATAAGATGTGTACCGAAAATGGTTTTCATTGAGGAATAAAATCAACCTTTCAATTGTTAAGCCAATCAGGAGGCTGGAATCTTGAAATAACTTGAAATAAATTGTTATTATTATTTTTTTTCAGTTTAAAAATATTTAAGGAGTCAGGTAGGATTATTTAAAATTAGAATATTTAGGTCTAATCTAGATTTTTTCACATTGGTGATGAAATGAGTTTAGGAGAAGTGAGTGTGAACCAAAGTTCGATTTGAGACATAGTCGTGAAAAGGGCGGCAAATTAAAGGCGCCGCCCCATAAATAACTGTTCCTATGGAATTCATTTTTGCGGCAAAACTAGGTGGGATGGTTCTGGGTTTTTCATCGGTTTCCAAGGAAATCAGAATATTGCTACTTTAATAGCCCTGTTCCAACTGCATTTAAGAAGTGTGAAAGTATGGCACAACTTTTCCTTATCATTATTTTAGAACTTTGAAAAAGTGACAACACAATAAACGATAAAGGGAAAAGTAAACGTCAGTTTTTTTATTTACTGAAATTCTCTAGACCTAACAATTAATCATAATTAAGACACATATATTTTTGCAATAAGCACGCGTTTTTGTCGTGTTAACAAGCGATAAAGAATCAAAATGACACCCTTTCCGGACCCTGCTTGATTAACACCAAAAACTAGGTAGCGTCTTTATCTAATGATATAAGCCATTTTCGACTTTCTTTCATTAGACCTTTTCCTAATAAAAGCTTTTGAAATAATCTCGAAATTCAGGGCGAATGTAAGAATTATTCTTTTCATAATACTACTATTAGAAAGATTTGTTGAATTTGTTTGTTTTCTTTTTATTTTGTTTAACTCCGCTTTTAACAATCTTTCATTCATATCGCAACCGTAAGCGGTTCTTGAGAAAAAAAAACAAAAAAAAACAAAAAAACAGCCAAACAAACATACCAAGCTTACTTCAAATCTTATCATTTTAGTTTTCAATCGATTTAAAAATGTTACTTCACAAATTATCAACAAGACTGGATCGATACTGATCAACGGGCTACCGGTTCAGCTTAGAAATGGCTATGTATTACTTGGAGTAAAGGTTCTGTCCAGTGACCGTCTCAATTCGGCGCAAAACCGAATACATTGTGTAATACGCAACAGTCACAACCTTTAACACGCATGAAATCTTGGTTCATAAACAAATACGTTCTTTGAATGTTTCTACCTGATTATAGTTGTATTATCTATTGCTATTTTGGTAGGATGGACTTACAAGTATTGATTAAGTAAAGGTTACCCGGCGTAAAGAAAATGGAGAATGCAATATGCGTTATTCTAAAATTCTATCAAATTGAAAATTCGGCTTTGAATATGCGCAAAGGGTTATCAACAAAATTCGCGTCTTTTGATCTACCCGGTCTTGTCGCGTGACTGACGTGTCGCTTGTTGTTAGCGAAAATACACAAATTTAATGCATATTGTGTGGTGGATATTTATATTGGGAATAAAAGCAAGTAGAAAGCTGTTTCCAGGTAACAATTATAGTTTTAAATGAAGCGATTATTGTTAGAAATAAATGCTAGTTTAAGTACAGTCTCCTAAATATTTGATAACTTACTATTAATTGCAGAAAAAAAATGATTAAGCTCTTCACGACCATTGATTGAACTAGGGTCAAAATCCAAAATCATATCTTGAAAACAAAATGCCAAAAAGTCTTTTCGCCAAATGGGACAGATTTCTAATAGATCTGTAGTGAATCGGACCTGCTTTTTTCGAAGCCACTGGAATATGAAACTAAATATTCTACCAATCAGAATCATGTGAATTACATCTTGGTTGAAATGATAAGTCAAGCCATGATATTTCTAAAATAAATTCAATAGCCGCGTGAAGTGCAAGAGAGAAAATCCAGTCTGTAGTTTTTCTTTCGGAATATCGTAACTTCACGCATTTGTCACTTGTTATAGGATGTAATCGAGACATAGACATTATGATTTATTTTGCAATTTAAATAACGGTTAAATTTTTACGGGAGAATATTTAAAAAGTCTTGATTTTTTCTTAAAAGTACGTAACTTTACGCAATTGTCATTGGATGTGAAATAAACATATTTATTTTGATTAATTTCATTTGATTTGATAACCACGTGAAGTAATATACTTTTAAAGGATTAAATTCACATTGTCTGGTGTCTTTTCTCTGCAAAGTTTGTAATTTTACGCACTTGTCACTGGATGTAGAGTCAACACAACTATTTTGATTAATTTCAAATGTTCCATAACTGCGTAAAGTTACACACTTTTTAGAGAGAAAAATCATACTCACTAGTTTATCTTCCTCTTAAGTTCGTAACTTTACGAACTCGTAACTGGGTCTTAAGTAAACATAGTTTTTTATATTAATATCAAATTTTCCTTTATCGTGTAAACAGTTCAAAGTTTTTAGAGGAGAAAATTAAAATGTCTAGATTTTAATCTCTCCAAAGTACCTAGGTTTACACACTTTAAGTGGATGTAGAGTCAACACATTTTTTGGCTAATTTCAAATTTTCAATAACCACAAAGATAACACAATTTGAAGGCAGAAGATTCTGTCTAAATTTTTTCTCTTCAATGATCGATGCATAATGCTCTTTTCAATTATTTTATAGTATAAAGGTTAGCCTCAAGATTTCTCCAATCCCCATTAAGTTATAACCTAGACAGATAATTCAAACTGTCTAGATTTACTTTCCCTAAAGTTCGTTATTTTACGCGCTTCAAAGTGGATGTGAAGTGAAATTATTTTGTTTAGTTTCAAATTGTTCATCATGCGTTACGCACTTTTAAAAAATATATTTGGTGATGGTAATAATTCTAAATTACTAATATCCGTGTAAAATATCACACATTTTTAAAAAGGAAAGAAAATCAATTGTCTAGATTTTTTCAATCCAAAGTTCGTAGCTTTACGCACTTTTCACTGAATATAATTCAAATGTTCCATAACCACGAAAATTTTCTCACTTTTGAGAGAAAAAATTCAGACTCACTTGTTTATCTTCATCTAAAGTTCGTAAAGTTTACATACTTTTAAGAGCAGAAAATTTAAACTGTCTAGATTTTCTCTCTCTGAAGTGCGTAACTTTACGCAGTTGTTGTCACTGAATATAAAGTCAACATAGTTATTTTGATTTATGCCAAATTTTCCACAACCGCGTAAATTTACACACTTTTTTAGAGGGGAGAAATTCAGTGTCCAGATTTTCTCCATCATTTTATTAAAGCTGATGTAGATATTTCGATTGATTTCAAAATTTCAATTACTGTGTTAGGTTACACACTTACAAGAAAGAGAATATTCAAGCTGCCTTGATTTAATTCCAAATTATTCATAACTGCGTAAAGTTACGCACTTTACGATAAATGTATGTTGCATTATGTTATTTGAAATAAATTTCATTTTTTTTTCTATCTTCATAAAGTAACACACTATTGAGAAGCTGCTTTCTTGAAATTGTTATACACCTTCTTCAAAAGCACGTTACTTTACGCAATGTTAATAAAAAAGAAATAGAAGTTTTCTTCATCATTTTTCAGAAACTGCGTGTATGTACGTACTTTGGATAGGAAATCAGTTCTTTTTGAAAGTGTGTAACCTTACACAGTAATTCAAGCTGTCTAGATTTTATTCTATCCAAAGTTCGTAGTTCGTAAAGTTACACACTTCAGAGCAGAAATGAAACACTTTAGAACTGAAATGAATTATAATTGATCTTGTATTTTTAGAAATGGATTTTGATAGGAGATTGTTTTCTGATAACTGCGTAAAGTTACACACTTTGGACAAAAATCTTGAAAATGTATTGTAGATGATTTTTTTTCATTTTATATCCATTATTAAAGTGTGTAAATTTACATGCTTGTTTTGGGGAAATAAAGACTAAAATCTAAAGAAAAGCAATTTTGTGCATTCGAATTTTGCTAAATTTTTCCATCAATTTTCCACAAAAGTGATTGGAAAAAACGGATTATTCGAAAGAAATCCTATTCTATCACTTTTTTAGGAGGGGGAAATTCACTGTCCAGATTTTCTCCATCATTTAATTAAAGCTGACGTAGATGTTTTGATTGATTTCAAAATTTCAATTAGTGTGTAAAGTTACACACTAACAAGAAAGGGAATATTCAAGCTGCCTTGATTTAATTCCAAATTGTTCATAACTGCGTAAAGTTACGCACTTTACGAAAATGAATGTTGCATTATGTTATTTGAAAAAAATTTCATTTTTTTTCTATCTTCATAAAGTAACATACTATAGAGAAGCTGCTTTCTTGAAATTGTTAAACACCTCCTTCAAAAGCACGTAACTTTACGCAATGTTAATAAAAAAGAAATAATAGAAGTTTTTATCATTTTTCAGAAACTGCGTGTAGTTACGTACTTTGGATAGGAAATCAGTTCTTTTTGAAAGTGTGTAACTTTACACAGTAATTCAAGCTGTCTAGATTTTTTCTATCCAAAGTTCGTAACTTGATCGAATGGTGCTATTTACAAGTAGCGTGCACTTTTAAGAGATTTGCACACACATATTTTTCTAGTTCGAACAAAGTTCGTAAAGTTACACACTTTAGAGCAGAAATGAAACACTTTAGAGCTGAAATGAATTATATTTGATCTTCTAATTTTAGAAATGAAATTTGATAGGAGATTGTCTTCTGGTAACTGCGTAAAGTTACACACTTTGGACAAAAATCTTGAAAATGTATTGTAGATGATTTTTTCATTTTATACCCATTATTAAAGTGTGTAAATTTACATGCTTATTTTGAGAAATAAAGACTAAAATCTAAAGAAAAGCAAATTTTGTGCATTCAAATTTTGCTAAATTTTGCCATCAATTTTCCACAAAAGTGATTGGAAAAAAACGGATTATTCGTAAGAAATCCTTTTCTATCATAAAACCAGTTTATATTTGATGAAGATCCACAGACTTTAGACAGAGAAAAAACCTTAGAAGCTAGCTACTGGAATGCTATAAATAAATAATCTGATTTGTTATTTAGAAAAGCCTAAATGACAACAAAACTGACAAAAGACAATTCCAGTTTTAATTTTTTTGTGAAATTCTTTTCAAAGAAAAATAATTTATCTGTTTCTAATGTTTTAGACAATATTTGCAGTCTCTTTTCAATTTCATATTTGCAAAGATTTCAATGGTTTAAATTCTTCAGATTTGGGTTAGTTTTGAATTGTTCTATTGTTGAATCTGCATACAGTTAGCAACATCGTGAAAGTGAATGATTTTGGAATGATTTAGGAATGAAAATGATTGAGTGTGTGGAGCGAGTTTTGAGCGAATTAAATGGGAGGTAATCCAATATCGCAAACTTTGTTTAGGATGAACAAAATTAGTGATATTGATTACCTCCCTTTAATCAAATATGTATACAAGTTCTAAAGATAGCTTCCTATTTCATCAAGAACCTATTAGACTCATACAATTTGGATTATGTCAGTGAAATAGCTATTTTCTCTATCCAAAATCATTTTGGATGATGTTGTTGATTCTATATTTTTTCAATGGGTTTGAGCATTTTTGAATGGTATGAGTGAGTGCTTGGAATGAATGGATGGAGCGCTGAGTGAGCGATTTAGAAAGGTTATGATTGAGGTGAATGTCAATTAACTAACTGTAAGACAGCTGAAATTACCATTTGACGCCAATTAGGCAGGTTTAGCTGGATTACAGATCATTTATTATTTTGTTTTGCAGAAAAAAGATGGGGAGTTAGAGTTGCTATCTATACCTTTACATGAACTCAAATTATCTGAACTACAGAAAATGAAGGTTTGAACATTAGCTAGTGACCCATCACACAAAAAAGGACCATCTGGGAACTCTGTAAAATAAATATTTGGGAGGTATTGGCTATAGTACAGGTCAATCACAAGTCAATTTTTGAAAAAAAAAAATCACAGAAAGGTAGATTGATCATCCTAGATTTAGAAAATCAGTTAAGTGTGAAATGTTTCCCACAGCCTTTCTAGGGTCAACACTTATCACACTACCCAGATGGTCCTTTTTTGTGTGACGGATCACATTTATATCATGCAACTAGGCGTGTTTTGACCTAACATCACATGATATCTGTACCTTATGATATTAGGCAATCTAGATCTATTGCTAGAATCAATTTGCATATTCATGATATTTACTAGAACCACATTCTCATGAATTCTTTGATTTCAATGGTATCATGAAATTTTAAAATCAGAAAAATTATTCAATGACAAATAGGATATATAAGTTTCTGAAAATATTATTTTGTAAGCTGGTCTCAGCTCTGAGAAATTTATTTATCATGATTTGAAAGAGAATCATCATGATAAATTGAACAATTTTTGTCTTTTTGGGTAGAAATTAAATTAGACACTGAAGAAATTGCTTTTTTGAATTAATTTCTTCATTTTACACAATGTTTCCCAACACCTTTTTCTTGAGAGCCTTCAAAGTTAGGGATGAGTGGGAATGGCTTGAATAATGTATGTTTAGGGTTTTCATATGTCTAAAGTACATGTTTTATGCATGCTGATAGTAACTTAAAAACAAAATGATTAAATTTACTGTAAAAACTTTTGTGAATGCCAATAAGTGCTTTACACAAACCAATCTGTGTTTCAAGGCTTATTTTGATGTGTTAATATTGTGTGTGAACTTGAAGCATGTTTGAAGTGGGTTTTTAAGACCTTATACTATAAATATTTAGCCAGTACATTATTAGTTATACATTTTCTTGCCAGAGTATATGACAATTTATTCCCGGCTGGAAGAAATGATGTCACCTGAACCATAGGCGAGGGTTGACATCACTTTTTACTGCCAGGAATAAATTGTCATATACCCAGGCAAGAAACTGTATTACAAATTTATTATACTATAAAGTTTTAGGCCTAAATATCCGTCTTTTGCCTATCTTAGGCCTTGGTATAAACCCAATTCTTTTAGACCACCAATATCCCTTAATGCGCCCCTATGAAAAATAAACATATACAAAGTGACGACATTTATAGTTGTGACATCAGAATGATACACTCTGCGATGTTGTGACATGAAAGCGGTTCTTTGCTGAACATGTGAGAATGTTTGCACTTTAAATGTACAGATTTGTAAAAATTTAAGGTATTCATTGACATCTTTATCACTTTTTAGCTCACCCGGGACAAAAGTCTCGGAAGAGCTATTGTCATACCCTCGGATGTCAGCGTCGGAGTCAGCGTCGGTGTCGGCGTCCGCATTAGGTTTAAGTTTTTTATTTCTATCAAAATTTATCTTAGAGGCTTTATTTTTTACAGAAACACTCATTAGGGCATAGGCTTTCATTTGAGACCAACATCCATGTCAAAAAGACCTTTAGACTGTGACCTTGACCCTTTCAAAAAAACTTTAACCAAAAACTTTAACCAAAAACTTTAACCAAAAAAACTTAACCTTGCTTATATTTTCTGTAAGCTTTAAACTAGAGACATCATTACTTCATATGCACACTCATTAGGTGATAGGCTTTCACCATAGACAGAGGTCCTTGACAATTTGACCTTGACCTTGACCCTTTGTGAACTTAGAAAAACTTTAACCAAAAAACTTTAACCAAAAACTTTAACCTTGCATATATTTTGTTAATGCTCTAACCTAGGAACATCATAGCTTCATATATATACTCACCAGGTGATAGGCTTACACCAGAGACCAACGTCCTTCACAATTTGACCTTGACCTTTACCATTTTGTGGACTTAGAAAACCTTTAACTGAAAACTTTAACCAAAAACCTTAACCTTGCTTATATTTTCTGAATGCTTAAACCTAGGGACATTATTACTTCATATACATACTCATTAGTGATATGCTTTTGTGAGAGATCAAGGTCCTTGATAATTTGACCTTGACCTTTTATGAACTTCGAAATACTTTAACCGAAATTCTTTTACCAAAAACTTTAACCTTGCTTATATTTTCTGAATGCTTTAACCTAGGGACATCATTTCTTCATAAACATAGTCATCAGATGAAAGGCTTTCACCAGAAACCAAGGGCCTTGACAATTTGACCTTGACCTTGACCTTTTTTGGACTTGGAAAAACTTAAACTGAAAAACTTTAACCAAAAATTTAACCTTGCTTATATTTATGCCCCCGTATCGAAAGATCGGGGGCATATTGTTTTACCGTTGTCCGTCTGTCCGTCCGTCCGTCTGTCTGTCTGTCTGTCTGTCTGTCTGCAAAAGTTAACCAAAAAACTTAACATTGCCAATATCTTCAAGCCTATTCCAGATACAAAGCTCATATTTGGCATGATGATAGATCTCAATGATCCGCATCTGCTGATACCAAAGTCAAGGTCATGTGACAAGGTCAAGGTCATCTCTCAAGGTCAAATAACTCAAAAAGTTAACCAAAAAACTTAACATTGCCAATATCTTCAAGTCTATTCAAGATACAAGGCTCATATTTGGCATGATGATAGATCTCAATGATCCGCATCTGCTGATACCAAAGTTAAGGTCATGTGACAAGGTCAAGGTCATTTCTCAAGGTCAAATAACTCAAAAAGTTAACCAAAAAACTTAACATTGCCAATATCTTCAAGCCTATTCAAGATACAAGGCTTATATTTGGCATAATGATAGATCTCAATGATCCGCATCTGCTGGTACCAAAGTCAAGGTCAGTTGACAAGGTCAAGGTCATCTTTCAAGGTCAAATAACTCAAAAAGTTAACCAAAAAACTTAACATTGCCAATATCTTCAAGCCTATTCAAGATACAAGGCTCATATTTGGCATGATGATAGATCTCAATGATCTGCACCTGCTGATACCAAAGTCAAGGTCATGTGACAAGGTCAAGGTCATTTCTCAAGGTCAAATAACTCAAAAAGTTAACCAAAAAACTTAACATTGCCAATATCTTCAAGCCTATTCAAGATACAAGGCTCATATTTGGCATGATGATAGATCTCAATGATCCGCATCCTCTGGTACCAAAGTCATGGTCATGTGACAAGGTCAAGGTCATTTCTCAAGGTCAAACTTTGAAAAAAATGCTGTTACGGGGGCATTTGTGTTTCACAAACACATCTGGTTTCTAAATGCTTTACTCAGGGACATTATTACTTCATACACATACTCACTAGGTGATAGGCTTCTACAGAGACCAAGGTCCTTCACAATTTGACCTTGAAATTGACCTTTTGTGGACTTAGAAAAATTTTAAAGAAAAACTTCATGTTTGATACAAAGAAATTCCATTGGTAACCTCATCTGCTTGTAGGCTTTCACTTTACCCTAACCTTATACATGCAATTAAAACAAAAAAGTTTTTATATTTCTTAATTACTACTCAAACAGATATATATTAGATTATGGACTTTAACATTGAAAGAAACTACTTTGAACTTTGGTCTTCGGTCAAGCGCTGTTTGTGACAAGCAGCTGTTTGGGAGAGCTGTCCGCCGACAACTTATTTGCAAATTATTACCCGACATGCTTCTTAACAGTAGCATAATGTGCATACTCAGGTCGTGGTATCACTTTTTTGTCTATGTTCACGGCGAGGCACCTTAAGGAAACATTAGAAGTTATAGGGGAGCGGCCGTAGATATCAATGTTTGTCAGGTCATCATTAACCAATGAAAATGCTAGAATTTTCCTTGCAGTATAATAAGTAAACCGTATCTGTTTGGAGAAAATGTTAAGTGTTGCTGTAGCCTTGGGGTCAATGTCAGAGATGTAATCAGTATTGTAGTTGTCATGCAATAACTTTGATATTTTATTATATCTCTGAAATTTTTAAAGGCGCTTGCCTAAAACTTTGAGTATAATTATACTCACTATCAAAAGTGCAAGCATTACAATTATGAGCAAAAGGGGGGGAGCTAAAAAGCAGTCTTGTTCAAATTTAGACATGTACAATTCAAGAAATTGTAGACAACAATTATTTTTTTCAATGAATTATTTTCTTTTGCAATTTCTTCATTTTCCATGATGTTCTCTGAAACCTTTACTTACAAGACATATAAAAGTAGGATTGTATGGAAATGAATTAACTGGAAATAAATGCAAATTCAATGTTTGATGTGATCGAGTGGCTTATATCTTGAATAATTGCATGACCTTTCCATTATTTCCATAGGTATGGCACTCT
Source organism: Fragum whitleyi (assembly GCA_948146395.1). NCBI lineage: Eukaryota > Metazoa > Mollusca > Bivalvia > Cardiida > Cardiidae > Fragum > Fragum whitleyi. Next base: position 17,996,555 of record OX411543.1, on the reverse strand, counting down.
GCAGATCCAGATACGAATACAGGTGAGTTTGTATATTCCATGATTTTTGCCCTGACAGAGAGCACCTGCAGTTATGGGTCAGTGCATTTCAGGTTAAGGTGAATCACATTGATCACACTGCAAATGGGTCCAATTAAAATTATTTTGAAAGACCATTAATGGGCCATGAAAACAAGGAAAACCATTAAAATAAGCCATTATTCCTTGTAAAAAAAAAAAAATGGTAACACTTTTAGCCATAAAATTGCTTACTAATGGCCATTAATTCATGAATTGACCATTAAAAAACATGAAATGCAGATTAATATAGAGAGAGAGAAAGATAGAGGAATGCCCACCGGGCACTCACTCGAAAGTTAGAGCATTCACGTGTATGTGAATGCACTTGAAGTATATAATGGACCAGCATAAAAGTGTTGGCATTAAAAAAGTAATGGGCCATTACTTCTTGTTTTAGCTTTATTCATGCCCATCAGCTACCATGAATATTTGTTCATGCCCATCAATCACCCATGAATGATGGCCATTTAATAAAAAAAGGACAAATAATGGCCATAAATAAGATTGCTAAAAGTCACTGGCATTTAAATAAACTATGAAAATTAATCATGGCCATTGATATATCATTGATTTTGAATCAGACCATTCATGGGCATTAACTTTGATTGTAATAAGATCAAAGAAATACTGAAAAAAAGTTCTTTTATTTTGATTCATGCCCATTAACTACCATGAACATTTATTCATGCCCATCATTACCCACTGAAGATAGCCATTAAATACCAAATAGTAACAAATAATGGCCATTATGGAAATTCCTAAAAACCATTTGCTCTTTTAATTTTGAATCATGCCCATTAACTACCATGAACATTTATTCATGCCCATCAATCAACCACTGAAGATGACAATTAAATACAAAAAAGTAACAAATAATGACCATTATAAAAAACTCATTGGCATGACAATAATCTTGACTTTTACTTATGGCCATTAATATATCATGGAATTATGAATCAGATAATCCATGATCATTAACTTTGTTTTTGATGGGGATGAAAGGGATACAGAAAAGTTTTAACTTTTTTTTTCATTTTGATTCATGCTCAGTTACTATCATGAACATTTATTTAAGCTTATTACCCATATAAATGATGATAATTAAATACCAAATATGATAAATAATGGCCATAATAAAAAAAAAGAGGACCATGATGATCCTTAATCACTCACCTTTGTTATTTTAGTCATAATTGATAATTATTAAATTTTCCAGTAAAAGTCTTAATTTGTGATTTGTTAAAGTGAAAACAAAATAATTGTGATTAAGGCCCCTTTTCCCATGATATGGCATGGATCCTTCCGATTTTCAATAGGGTTCATCCTTGTGACCTGACAAATATTCTGACAAAGTTTCATGAGGTTGGACCATATTTGTAGCCTCTATAGAGTAAACAAGAAAATTGCCTTTTAGACCCCTTTTCCCGTGATATAGCACGGATCCTTCCCATTTTCAAAAAGGTTTGTCCCTGTAACCTGACAAACATTTTGACCTAGTTTCATGGCAGTTGAACCATATTTGTGGCCCCTAGAGTATAAACAAGAAAATTGTCTTGAAGGCCCCTTTTCGCATGATATGGCATGGATCCTTCCCATTTTCAATAGGGTTCATCCTTGTAACCTGGAGAACATTCTGACAAAGTTTCATGATGACCATTCTAGAGTGTAAACAAGAAGATAGTCTTTTAGGTCCCTTTTCCCATGATATGGCAAGTCTTTTAGGTCCCTTTTCCCATGATATGGCACAGATCCTTTCTATTTTCCATAGGGTTCATCCTTGTAACCTGGCAAACATTCTGACAAAGTTTCATGATGATTGGACCATATTTGTGACCTCTAGAGTGTAAACAAGAAAATTGTCTTTTAGGCCCCTTTTCCCATGATGTGGTATGGATCCTTCCCATTTTCAATAGGGGTAATCCTTGCAACCTGGAGAACATTCTGACAAAGTTTATGATGATTGGTCCATATTTGTGGTCTCTAGAGTGTAAACACTTAAATTGTTGACGTCTGATGACGGACGACGGACATCCAATGATCACAAAAGCTCACCTTGAGCATGACGTGCTCAGGTGAGCTAAAAATCAAGTCATTAATTGGCATTGAAAAAATTCTGTCAATTCTGGCCATTCATATATGCTGTTGAATTCTTAATCAGTTCATTCATTGCCATTCACATTATTTGAAATGGGTATTAATTTATGAGAAATTAAATACAGGATTAAAGCTTTAACTACCTTCATTTTGATTCATGCCCATGACACAAACCATGAATAAGCCCTTTTAGAAAGTCATGGCCAAGAATACCAGTCTAAAAGTGACTGTGAATCCAGTCTATGGAAATCCAATATGGCTGCTGTTTTCAAACGAAATTTCCATTTGAAATGTGTTTTACCTTATTCTCTTGTACATTGGAAAGAATAGCAAGCAGAAGGTATGTAAAAAGCTGAAATTTGATTATTTTAAATAGAATCTTGTACTGTTGGACTTAAAAAAATGGATTACAAAATATAAGAAAAAATTTAACTGAAGCCTTCAAATTTGCAAAAATTGAAAAAAAGATTTTATTTTTTTAAAGTTTTAGCAATAATTCATTTGTGCAAATATGCTCAAACCCCAATTAAACATTTTTGCATCAATTTTATAGTAGAGTTGTATGAATAAGATATGTCAAGTTGTATTATGTTTGTAGATTCTCAACCCTATAGAAAACTAAAGATGACCAACATTTAAGGTGAAAGGATAATGGGCATGCATGGTATTAATGGGCATTAAAATAATAGGCATTGAAATTTTCCATGGCCATCATGTTTGGTCCATGACTGGTATTTTCTCCCCATTGTTTGGCCATTAGAAAATTAATGCCTATTTACAACATTTAAGGGGTAAACTTTAATGGGCATTACTTGTCTATTAAAAAAGGTAAAGTACTTTTTCATGGTCATTACTTCGCAGATATTTTGACCATTAATTTGTCATTTTATTTTTAATGCCCATTACATTTATTTCAGGGTTTATGGATAATGGGCATGGTATAGCAGTGAAAATAAAATTCTTGCCCATTAATCTAAATTCATGCCCAGCACAATGTCTCTTTTAATGGCCACTGCCCATTAAAATGTGCCTTGAAAAATATTTATGGGTCATGAATTTAGCAATAATACAAATTCATGGCTACCATTAATATTCATAATGGCTACCATTAAAAAATCAATGCCAGCAATATTCATTTTTGTAATGGTCATTATTTCCCTAGTTATCACTCCTGAAAATGTAATGGTGTCCTTTCTCCATTTATGGCAATGAATGACTTCTTTTATGGCCATAACTCTCCCATTAAAATAGTTTAATGTTATATTCATGGCATCTTGATGGTTTATTAATGCCCAGCACAATGTAGCTTTTAATGGGTGATGTTAATGGCTCAAGCCATGAATTTTTCATGGCTGCTTCATGGTTGATCTTGCAGTAGTGTCAGCTTGTTTTGATATTAACTCACTTTTATACAAAAAAAATAATTTAAACTTTGAACATTTAACAGTCCTAGGGTTACCTAACTTTTGTAATTTCAGCTTGGACAAGCTTAGGTTACGCAGTAACCCAACAATATATGTGGTCATTTTTTCTTGAGCATGTTAATCTTATTGGTTGAAGGATACAGTTATTTATATGCCTAGGTGATATTTAACGACTATTTGTTGAAAGAACTCAAAATATCGAAAAGTAAACTCGCCAAATTACATCATCGCAAAGCCACCTCTGCCAGTTGAATAATTGATATTAAATTCTGTCATGACAACACATGTTTACCTCTATTGCCTAAAGGTCTGAAGAGCTAGAGCAATGGCATAAATACCCATCTGTCCATCCATTTGTTCGCTTCAAAAACACTTTGAAGTCCACTAATATTACCAGATTTACTTCAACTTTCACAGGATGATTACAGGTTCATTTAAAAATGTGACTTATCAGTTCAAAAACATAGAAAAAGAGGCCTTATGGATGTTCACTCAAAATGTTTTTGTTTATGCAACATAGTTTATGAATGAGCCTGAGTGTGACATTTCAATTTGAAATGTGTGCGAGGTCCAAACATTGAGTAGGGTAGATAGCAACATACTGTAAATATAAAGTTACCAGACAGTCTACAGATACTTTGAGACCTTATCTGACTTTCACAGACTTTATAGTGTGTGAAAATTTGTTGAAAATACAGTGTAAGTCTCAAATGCATCTGGTTCAAGAATTCCCCCCCCCCCCTCTTGAACTTATATTGAACTTATATATTATACTATGACAATATTGACTCATCATACACATGTACAACAAATTTTACTAACAATCCTGGGAAATTGATCATTATTGTCAAGCCTCACAGTTTGTGGTGGTAATATCTGGTTGATGTTGACTGGAGCATAGCTGCTACAATTATAAATGGATTTCAAATGATTTGAAGCAATTGTTCCCCAAAATGAGCAGATGTGCCGTTTGAAAGCTTGCTTTCTGTTTCTTAAGGGGTAATTGGCCACGCTAAAGGTTACGGTCAATTTTTTGTCAAGGGCATAACTTCAGGTACAGATCAGACTTGGGTTCAATTAGAATTAAAATTTAAATAAATGTAATTAATTACAAAGTTTTAAATAATTGAAAATAATTAGTAAATGAGTTCAAAATCAATGACTTAAATTGTAATTAATTAATTACAAGGGCCAAAATTGCAAGATAATTGACAATTATTTTTAAATATTTCAATTACTAATTATACAAAATAGAGATTCACTTCATATAGAATTTTACAGAGCAATGCATGCTCCCAAGAATTTTTGGCATAAAATATGTAACCCTTTAACTCTATCCAATTTCTTAACAGGTGCTATTTTCACACCTTTGGATCATCTCAATCTTATGTTGTTGATAGATAAAGCTAGGTAAGAAATAATAGCCTGTCCTAAATAGGTTTTCAAATATTAGTATACTTGACCATTGGTGTCCTTGAACAACCATAGAGTTTCCTGAGTGCTATAGGTTCAGTTAAGAACATTGTGAAATTGACAAGATGAATGATTTTGGAATGATTTTGGAATAAAATTGCATGAGTGTGTGGAACCCTTTTTGAATATAATTCAAGGGAAGAAATTCAATATTGCTAATTTTGTTGAAGATAAATATTTATTAACTCCCTTTAATGAAATATGCATACAGGTTCTATGAATAGCTTTCTGTATCTTCACAAACTCATCATTTGCTAACAAAATTCAAATATGACAGTGAAATAGTGGACTTTTAGTTTGAATGTAGTTGTTGACCTAATCATTTCAAGAGAATTTGGAGTGTTTTTAAAAAGTTGGAGTGAGTGTTTGCTATGTTTGCGCCGAGTGAATAATTAAGAATGACTTTGATATGAATAATGTCAATTTCACGATGTAATTAACTGTAGATTAATGACAGCATTATTGTCTTTCAGGAAGTTCAAATGAAGAAAACACAGCCCTCGAGGATGAGCAGCCTTTCCCAACATTGGAACGTTGTCTTGAGTGTGTGGACCTTCATACAGGGTTTCAAATTGAATTAAAATACCCTCAAGGCTATACAGTGAGTATCTGGGGAGTCTTATCCTTTGTAATGCAGATAAAAAACCTTTGCAAACTCGCATTTAAATCTAAGTGCTGAAAGCACTAATTGCACTCTTTAAGAGTCATATGTGTTTGCTGATCTTTGTCTACACCTTCCTCCACAGCAGGATAAATCTGGGTTCATAATGACAAGGGTTCTTAGCTTTTTCAAACTCACTGGCTCCCTAATCATAACTAATACATTGGGGTCCGGAATTAAGGAGAGTAGAGGGTGAAATTCAGAACCCCAACGAATCTTACCCAGTTCAGACTGTGCTTCCTGAGCAGGTTTACAGGATTCATACTTTTCAATTATAGGCAATTCTCTGAATCTAGAACAGTCACTTTCGATTTATGTATTTTGAAATTGCAACCTCCTATTTAGCTCTACTTGACCCAATTTCTTTTCATGCCCCCATTGAAGGGGGAAATATAGTTTTTAGCTCACCTGAGCAGCGTGCTCAAGGGGAGCTTTTAGGCCGATCCCAAGTCTGTTGTCCATAGTGTGTTATGGGTTGCCGTCTTAAGCAATCTTAAAAACTTCTATTCCTGAACCAATGGGCCGATTTGAATGAAACTTTGAAAGAAAGTTCCTTGGGTGACCCTCTTTAAATATTATTCCCTAAATTGGCCTATAAATATTGGTGTGGCATGGGGGGGATTTTTTCACTATGGAAACTTTGAACAACATCTCCTGAACCTCTTGGCCGATTTCAATGAAACTTTACCAGAATATATCTTGGGTGACCCTTTTCAAAAATTGTTCACGAAATTTTGATTGGCCCATAAATACAGGTGTGGCAGGGCGGGCTTTGTTTGAGCCCAAAATCTTTGAACAACATCTCTGCCTGAACCACTTGGCTGATGTCATTGGAACTTTACCAGAATGTTCCTTGGGTGTCCCTTTTGTCAGTGGGAGGGGGCATTTTTTCACTATGAAAACTTTTAACAACATCTCCTGAATCACTTGGCCAATTTCAATGAAACTTTACCAGAATATTCCTTGGGTGACCCTTCTTACAAATTATTCACGAAATTTTGATTGGCCCATGAATATGGGTGTGGCAGGGCAGGGCTTTTTTTGTGCCCAAAATCTTTTTAAGACATCTTCTTCTGAACCACTGAAATTGAATCAGAATATTTTTTGGGTGACCTTTTTCAAAATTGTTAAAGAAATTTTGATTGGCCCATAAATATAGGCGTGGCAGGGTGGGGCTTATCTTGAGCCTATAATCTTTGAACAACATCTCCTGAACCACTGGGCGGATTTCAATGAAAATTTACCAGAATATTTCTTGTGTGACCTTTTTCAAAAATTGACTCTGAATTTTTGATTGGCCCATAAATGTAGGCTTGACAGGGTTGGGCTTATTTTGAGCCCAAAATCTGTGAACGTCTCCTCCTGAACCACCCGACTGATTTCAATGAAACTTTACCAGAATGTTCCTTGGGTGACCCTTTTCAAAAATTGTTGAGAAATTATTATTGGTTTATAAATAAGGTCCTGGCAGGGTGGGGCTTTTTTTTTGAGCCCAAAATCTTTGAAAATCTCCTCCTGAACCAATGGACTGTACTGTACCAGAATGTTCCTTGGGTGACCCTTTTCGAAAAATTGTTTACGAAATTTTGATTGGCCCATAATTATGGTTGTGGCAGGGCCGGGGGCTTATTTGGAAAACATCTCCTGAACCACTGGGCTGATTTCAATGAAACTTTACCAGAATTTTCCTTTCATGATCCTCTTCAAAATCAGTTTTCATAATTTAGATTGGCACATAAAAAAGCGAATGGCTGCAGGGTGGTGCTTTTTTTGAGTCACCTAAGTAACTGTAAAGAATGGGCGGGCTGGGGCTATTTTCAATTCTTTGATTAACATCTCCTCTTCAACAATTAGGCAAATGTGAATTAAACTTTGTCAGAAATTTACTTGGATGGGTTCCACTTTACCAATAAAATTCAGGTGAGTGGCTAAGGGCCATTCTGGCCCTTTTGTTTACCCTAACTGTTATTATACCGGGTACCCCCCCCCCCACCTAGGAAATAGAGGGGGGAATATTGTTTTCACCAAGTCTGTCAGTCTGTCCATTCATTCATCAATCCGTCCGTCTGTCTGTTGGTAGACCTTTTTGTTTTCGCACTCTAACTCAAGAACCAAGTGACCTACAATCATGAAACTTAATACAAATGTTACTTATGACCCAAGGAAGTGCCCTATTCTTTTGGGGTCACATATGTCAAAGGTCAAGGTCACAGTCAGCCTTTGTTCAATTTTCGCTTCTTGACTCTAACTCAAGAACCAAGTGACCTAGAATCATGAAACTTCATGCAATTATTGCTTATAACCCAAGGAAGTTCCCTACTCTTTTGGGGTCACATAGGTCTAAGGTCAAGGTCACAGTAAAATTTGTTCAATTTTCATTTCCAGACTCAAACTCAAAAAACAAGCGACCTAGAATCATGAAACTTTATGCAAATTTGCTAAATCCAAGGAAGTACTCTATTGATTTTGGTTCACATTTGTCAAAGGTCAAGGTCACAGTCAATTTTTGTTCAATTTTTGTTTTTGGACTCAAACTCAAGAACCAAGCAACCTAGAATCACGAAACTTCATGCAAATGCTGCATATGACCTCAATATTTGTTAGAAAGCACATCCTGCACTAATAGCACTTGCATTTTGACAAAGTGCTTGTGGGGGGTATAAGTCCCCTCTGCCACAGTTCTACATTTTTCTGTTTGTCCCTCTCCAAAACTTTAACTTAGGCCAACTATTTCATATAGAATTGCTTGTGACAAGACCTTGCTGTTGGAACTAAGGTTATCTGTCAATGTCAAGGTCATTTTTCAAGGTAAGATAGGTTTAAAAATTCTAAAATTGGCAGAGGGGGGGGCTTTAGTGTTAAACAAATACATCTTGTGCAAAAGATTGTTTAAATGATTTTCAAGATTATCAGGATTTCTCAGACTGAGACAAACATTTTTTCACAAAGCTTACCCGTACCTTGTTTTCTTTAGCAAACAGACAACAAACATATCCATGTCTACGCATGTGTAATATCACACTATTAATTGTGTCATAATGACATCATTTAAGACACATTTTAGTGGTATTTCTGTCATTTGGGTGCTCCATAAGTTGGCTTTTAACATACAAACAATTAAAGCTTGTGCGTGAGATTTCCAACATTTTAAATATTGGCAAAGCAAAGACTCTGGTTAGCCTGTGCATCCGCACAGTCTGACCAAAGTCTTTACTTTGGGTTTTGTAGGTTGATAAGATCTCAAAGTATTTGTAGACCATCAGGTTACTTTATATTTACAGTTTGTGGCTGTCTATGTTGCTCAGTGTATGCACCTCTTGAACATTTCAAATTGTTGGAAATGTCACACACTGGCTCTATTATTAATGTGAGAAAAAGAATCTGTTTCTAGATTTGTTTGAGACAAGCTGATCTGATATCTCAACCTTGTCTAGAATAGAGAATTTACTAACCATTCTATTATAGACTCACTTAAGATCAGATTGTCTTAAACAAAATATCATGACAGATCCTATATATTTTTTCTCTTTTTTCTAGGATGGTGCCCATGAACAGAAGAACTTCACAGATTTGAATGAGTTTGTAGATAGGATATTACACACTGTGTTTAAACATCATGGGAAAAGAAGAATTATCTTCTCTTGCTTTGATCCAGATGTGTGTATTGCGTAAGTTTTCAATTATGAGCTATTACTTAAACAAGACCCTCATATGTTTTAAGAAATTTTATATTCAAACTGAAATGATATTTCATACGGCAAATGCAAGTGACACTCATTTTTAAAATAAAAGAAATCATATCCAGCTCCTAAAGAAATTTCCATAAAAGAATTATCTAAAAAAGGCAGGATTGTTTGGTAAAGGGTTAGATATATATCTGTCAGAATTGGCCACAAGTTGAAATGTACCGTTTATTGTTCACATTAAAAGATCTAAAGATTGATCAGATTGAGGAGAAGTGCAGTGCACAAGAACTACAGCTTTAAGGGCGGGGGATGGCCATGTCTGACATGGCTCTTGTTAATATTATGTGAAAAAACAAATAATTTACTCATTAAGACTCATAATTTTTTAATACAAATACAACAACAAACTAAACAATTTCTTCATCGTGATAGTTTTGCCATAGTTTAGCAATGTCCTTTATTCTTTTGTTTTCTCAAATGCAAAGCTGATAGGAAATGTGATAGCCTTACAAAAATTTTCTTAAAGCATGTCATTGCACAGCATTACATGGCATGATAACATCATTACTTCAATGATGTCCAAAAATGTGAAATGAATAAAATCGGAATTTATAAATCTTTTGAAACCATGAGGTTACCACTTTGATAATTTCACCTGTCTTGCAGTGAAATTATTGCTAGTGATATTCAACAAAGTCTTTATCATCTACTGGAGAGCGTTATAATTTTGTGTTCTAACAGGTTGAGTTTAAAACAGAATCGGTACCCAGTTTTATTTTTGACTCAAGCTAACACAACTACCTACACTCATTATGAAGGGATCCGGACTCAATCTGTCCAGATTGCCACAGAGTTTTGTTTGTGTTATGGACTTTTGGTAAGTTATATTGGGGTTATACAGAGGATATTGAATGAGTGGTCATGGATGACTTAATTCATTCAATGAGTCATCTATTCATCTATAAACAGATCAAAACAAGGCTTTGCAAAAATTCAGGTCATATTATAAATAGAAAATCAAATTTGTGCTCATTTAATATCAAATTTGTTAAACATGTCATCTAAAACAGATAAAAACTTGGCATAGCCTCGATTTTATCTGTTTAAAGATTACTCTTTTAATTAATTTCGGTATTCAATGACCACTCATTCAATATCCTCTATTTAGTGCCTATATATCTAAAGGTTATTACAATAACTTTGAACTGACCCCTGAAATTCAAGGAAGAATAAAACCGTAATTGTTTACCCCAGGTCTTATTGAACAATTTTATTGATTTTTGTCAAGCCTTCTAATGTGGTGAGCTTGAAAAATTTTCACAACAAAGGCTTTTTGTATATATCGATGGTTCAACACGAAACAGTTGTAACCGCCTATATGTTTATAGGCAGTTACAACTGTTACACGCTGAGCCATTGATATGTGTATTAGCGTATTAGTGCATACATCGGATTTTGTCTGGAATATTTTTCCCAACATTTATCAAATTGGATTTCAAAATAACAATTATTGCCCATTATAAGTAGATGTGGTACTTGAAAGAAATATTCATATAGCTCAAGGGTCAAGATTATGTTTTTAAATCTAGATTAGATAGCAGCTTTCCTATAGTTTTTATACCCCCCCCCCACCTACGAAGGAGAGGGAGGTATATTGGTTTCACCATGTCTGTCTGTCCGTATGTCTGTCTGTCCGTCCATAGACCTTTTCGTTTCCGGACTCTAACTCAAGAAACAAGTGACTTACAAACATGAAACTTAAAACAAATGTTCCTTATGACCTAAGGAAGTGCCCTTGTGTTTTGGGGTCAAATAGGTCAAAGGTCAAGGTCACAGTCAGCCTTTGTACAAATTTCATTTCCGGACTCTAACTCCAGAACCAAGTGACCTAGTATCATGAAACTATGCAAATGTTGCTTATGACCCAAGGAAGTCCCCTATTGTTTTTGGGTCAAATAGGTCAAAGGTCAAGGTTACAGTCAGCCTATGTTCAAATTTTGTTTCTGGACTCTAACTGGAGAACCAAATGACCAAAAATCATGAAACTTAATGAAAATGTTGCTTATGACCCAAGGAATTGCCCTATTGTTTGGGGTAACATAGGTTAAAGGTCAAGGTCACAGTCAATTTTTGTTCAATTTACATTTCTGGACTCTTACTCGAGAAACAAGAAACTTAAAATCATGAAAATCCGTGCAAATGCTACACATAACCTCAATATATGTTATAAACACATCCTGCACTAATAGCACTTGCATTTTGACAAAGTGCTTGTCGGGGGGGGGGGGGGGGGGGTATAAGTCTGCTCTGCGACAGTTTCTATTCTAGGATTGAAAAAGTATTGGGGTATCTTGTTGAAATCGCTAACATTCCAAAAAAGCTAGAAATCTTGTCTCTTTGGCTATGTAAAACAATCCCCTGTCTTCTTCAAAAATAGGGATGAATTTTCAAAAGTATGTGCTAAAATGTGCGATCCCCCTCCTAGGATAGACACTGTTGTTGTTCACTCAATGAAATATAATTTGATCTTACAGTTAGGAACATTGTGAAATTGACAAGGTGAATGATTTTGGAATGGTTTTGGAATGAAATTGAATGAGTGTGTGGATCGAGGTTTGAGTGAAATTAAAGGGAGGTAACCAATATTGCTAATTTTGTTCATCATGAACAAAATTAGCGATATTGATTACCTCCCTTTAAAAAAAATATACGTTTTTTCTGAATATACGTCACCAAGGACCAATCATGCACTTTAAAGTCAACACCAGCTAATGAAATCGTAGAAAAGATAGATCGATTTGAATTGTTGAAAGTCTTGAATGGTTTCTAAATGTTTTCTAATGATTTCTGAGCGTTTTTGATCGATTTGATTGAGTGTTTGGAATGAATGAATGGAGCGCTGAGTGAATGATTAAGAATGATTTTGATCGGAATGAGTGTCAATTTCACGATGTTTTTAACTGTACACTAAAACAAACAATTAACCTCTGTTTGTTTGTTTGCAGGGTGTGAATGCGATGTCAGAAGTACTCTTGAGGGATGAATCTCTTATACAGTATGTCAAAGACAGTGGACTTGTGTTGTTTTGTTGGGGGGAAGACAACAACAATTTTGATATTATCAATCTACTCAAGCAAAGGAATCTCGATGGTATAATTTATGATAGGTATGTATGGAAGTTGAACTCAAGTTTTTAACCCTTGTCATGTTGAATATGATATCATTGAAAAATGTGTATTGAAATCAAAGTGCTGACAGCTTTGAATCAACTGAAACTGGGTCAGATTTTATAGCCCAGCCTTGAAAAATAAATTCCATCTATTTTGCATAATTTTTAGTTATGGTTCCTTGTTAATGTAACGTCTTGCAAAATTAATTCATTTATTTTTATTTAAGAGTGTATATGGATCTATTACAAAATGCAGTTTATAAGTAAAATGATTCTTGCTCAAGTAATTCTTGATATACCATCCCCTTATCATATTACCCCTAGTCATGCTTTAACCCAGAATATTCCTTCTTTGGATTGTAGTAAAGGCAAAGATCAGCCTGCACATATGTGCAGACTGATCTAAGTCTTTACCACTTCATTTAATTTTATGAACCAGAAAAGTTTTAAAAAAAAAAGAAGAGATATTTTATCTGAGATAAATGCATCAGTCATTTGAATTGTAAGTTATGTAGCATTCATTTCTTGTAACCCATGTTTTTCTACTAATTTCCATATCCTTGTGTCAAATCAAGGTTTGTCTTAATTTGTATTGTCCTTTTAACAAACACATCTTGTTTCATTTCAGAATTGACCATTTTAAGACTTCTGGAAAGGAGAGTATTTTTAAAATAGAGACCAAGGAGAAAGCACGGATTCTTGAAAAATTCAGACACTCGGACTCAGAGACTGTGAATGTCAATAACACCTGATATTTTCTTTGTCTTTCTTATATTAGATATTTGCTCAAACTGATAATCTCATCAAAATTTAGAAAAAAAAACCAAATATTACAAGGAAAATCGTGGAGGGGGGAGGGGAGATATGGCATTTTGCAATCAGATGACCATTTAGAAATCTTTGTTTTGCCAAATATTGTTTGCAAAGAAACCTTTGTATGATTTATATAAAAAGCCATAAAAAAAATTAACCTAAATGCTAGCCAAATGAAAACAAAATGTCATACTGATTGCAAAATAAGGAGTTTTGGAGCTTGCTTTTAGTTTTTTTGTGCCAAAACACACCTTATGAGGTTAGCACAAACTACGGACCTTTTGGTCACTAGTTGAGTGCCTATCCCATGGAAACAGGAAAAAAAAAATATAAATTGTGTTAAAACCTTGCAAGTCCAGCTTGCAGTGAGTGGAATATTGTTGTAGGTTTGGCTTAATGATGATGTCAATTAGTCCCAATATTAACTTACCTTTACAAATATGAATGGATTTCAAATTACAATAAAACTTCTAACAGAAACCTGGGATTCTATTAGAAGCATTGCATTTTCATTAGAAAAGGGTGGGCTTTTAAAGACAATGCTACATGTCGATTACTCAGTACAAACCATTTGTTGCTATCTATAAACATATGTCACTTTTACAAGTCGGTGTTTTTGCTCAAATTTGTTAAGATCATTACCCCTATATTTATTGGTGGGTTTTATAAATAACCTGGGGCCTGTTTTGCTAAGCATCTTATGATCATTTTTTGCTTAAGTCAAAAATTTAAGTTGCTTGTACAGAAGTAACTAAATATGGAATTCTGCCATGTATCATCGTCAAAAATTTAAGTAGCTTGTACAGAAGTAACTAAATATGGAATTCTGCCATGTATCATCTTTAAGACGTTTCCAAAGTGATATTGAATCTAACAATGAATCAAAACACTGGGTGGGATTTGTGATTTTGACTTAAGAATATTTGTTTCGTAAGACACTTAGTTAAATTTAGTTAAATGGGCTGCAGGTGTAAACATTCTCCATCATGAGAATATGTGCCCTTTTTAAGAATATTCTGGTGTTATTGGAGACCACTCTCACCACTGTTCACCACAGCTTCGTTGGTTTAAATAAAGTGTCTGACACCTGCGTCAGGGAAGATCTTCTTTGGCTCAGTGGTTAGTGCATTGAACTTGTAAACTAAATATTTGAATATTGTTGTCGGCATGGGTTTGACATTGGCTCTTGTTGGATCTTTTTCAGCTATTCTTTGGTTGCGATATTTCTCAACTTTTTTATGATATTATAATGATATTGTATTATCTAGGAAAAAGCAACTTTTGTTATTTTATAGAACATATATTTAAGTGTTTTTAGAATATACAATTTGAATATGAATAATTATTTATTAAGATTGTTTAAGGTGCATTTTTGCATTAATTGTACGTTTTGGGGTTGTTATAGGCATATGATACAAAACCTGGGTGTTAATGGGAAAAAACATGGATTAATGAGTATCTTTACGTGCCGTTAACGCCTAGATTTTTTTTTACTTAAATTTCCTCTGACTTGGCTTATATACCTTATCAGTTCCTAGGTTAAACATTACTTAAGATTATAAATAAAGACATTGATCTTATTCCTGTCTTAAATTTTGTGACGCCATAAATACCAAGCAACATCTGTATAAACAAAAGTGATGGTGTTATGCATAACACAATTTACTAGCACATTTGTGGGTTTGTAGCTAGCTTTAAGGCTTTTTAGTCCCCTACCGGCGAAAGCCGAAAGGGGACTATAGGTTTGCGCTCTGTCCGTCCGTCCGTCCGTCCGTCTGTCTGTCAGTCCGGATTTCAGTTTTCCGGACTTTTTTTCTTAACCCTTGGAGATATTGAGCTGATTTTTGGTATGTGAGTCCGCATCAATGAGTTACAGAACGAGTTTGAGTTTGGTTTCGGTCCATTGATTTTTGTGGATGATACGGATGCTGGACTTAGAAATTACCAGGAAATTTCAGTTTTCCGGACTTTTTTTCTTAACCCTTGGAGATATTGAGCTGATTTTTGGTATGTGCGTCCGCATCAATGAGTTACAGAACGAGTTTGAGTTTGGTTCCGGTCCATTGATTTTTGTGGAAGATATGGATGCTGGACTTAGAAAATTACCAGGAAATTTCAGTTTTCCAGACTTTTTTCTTAATCCTTGGAGATATTGAGCTGATTTTTGGTATGTGCGTCCACATCAATGAGTTACAGAACGAGTTTGAGTTTGGTTCCAGTCCATTGATTTTTGTGGAAGATACGGATGCTGGACTTAGAAAATTACCAGGAAATTTCAGTTTTCCGGACTTTTTTTCTTAACCCTTGGAGATATTTAGCTGATTTTTGGCATGTGAGTCTGCATCAATGAGTTACAGAACGAGTTTGAGTTTGGTTCCGGTCCATTGATTTTTGTGGAAGATAAGGATGCTGGACTTAGAAAATTACCAGGAAATTTCAGTTTTCCGGACTTTTTTTCTTAACCCTTGGAGATATTGAGCTGATTTTTGGTATGTGAGTCCGCATCAATGAGTTACAGAACGAGTTTGAGTTTGGTTCCGGTCCATTGATTTTTGTGGAAGATACGGATGCTGGACTTAGAAAATTACCAGGAAATTTCAGTTTTCCGGACTTTTTTTCTTAACCCTTGGAGATTTTGAGCTGATTTTTGGTATGTGAGTCTGCATCAATGAGTTACAGAACGAGTTTGAGTTTGGTTCCGGTCCATTGATTTTTGTGGAAGATATGGATGCTGGACTTAGAAAAGTACCAGGAAATTTCCATTTTTTTTTAGCTCACCTGAGCACGAAGTGCTCAAGGTGAGCTATTGTGATGGGCTGCTGTCCGGCGTCCGTCGTCCGTCGTCCGTCGTCCATCGTCCGTCGTCCGTTGTCCGTCGTCCGTCGTCAAACTTTACCTTGTGTGCACTCTAGAGGCCACATTTTTGGCCCAAATGTCTTGAAACTTGGTCAGAATGTTTGTCTCCATCAAATCTCGGTCAAGTTCGAAATTGGGTCAGGTGGGGTCAAAAATGGGGTCAAGGGGTCAAATTTTAGAAAAACCTTGTGTGCACTCTAGAGCCCACATATGTGGCTTAAATGTCTTGAAACTTGGTCAGAATGTTTGTCTCGATCAAATCTCGGCCAAGTTTGAAATTGGGTCAAGTGGGGTCAAAAATGGGGTCAAGGGGTCGAATCTTAGAAAAACCTTGTGTGCGCTCTAGATGCCACATTTGTGGCCCAAATGTCTTGAAACTTGGTCAGAATGTTTGTCTTCATCAAATCTCGGCCAAGTTTGAAATTGGGTCAAGTGGGGTCAAAAATGGGGTCAAGGGGTCAAATCTTAGAAAAACCTTGTGTGCGCTCTAGAGGCCACATTTGTGGCCCAAATGTCTTGAAACTTGGTCAGAATGTTTGTCTTCATCAAAACTCGGCCAAGTTTGAAATTGGGTCAAGTGGGGTCAAAAATGGGGTCAAGGGGTCAAATCTTAGAAAAACCTTGTGTGCGCTCTAGAGGCCATATTTTTGGCCCAAATGTCTTGAAACTTGGTCAGAATGTTTGTCTCCATCAAATCTCGGCCAAGTTTGAAATTGGGTCAAGTGGGGTCAAAAATGGGGTCAAGGGCTCAAATCTTAGAAAAACCTTGTGTGTACTCCAAAGGCCATATTTTTGGTCCAAATGTCTTGAAACTTGGTCACAATATTTGTCTCCATCAAATCTCAGTCAATTTCAAAATTGGGTCAAGTGGGGTCAAATATGGGGTCAAGGGCTCAAATCTTAGAAAAACCTTGTGTGCACTCTAGAGGACATATTTTTGGTCTCAAGGTCTTGAAACTTGGTCAGAATGTTAGTCTCTATCAAATCTCGGTCAAGTTTGAAATTGGGTCAAGTGGGGTCAAAAATGGGGTCAAGGGGTCAAATCTTAGAAAAACCTTGTGTGCACTCTAGAGGACATATTTTTGGCTCAAATGTCTTGAAACTTGGTCAGAATGTTTGTCTCCATCAAATCTCGGTCAAGTTCGAAATTGGGTCAGGTGGGGTCAAAAATGGGGTCAAATTTTAGAAAAACCTTGTGTGCACTCTAGAGCCCACATATGTGGCTTAAATGTCTTGAAACTTGGTCAGAATGTTTGTCTCCATCAAATCTCGGCCAAGTTTGAAATTGGGTCAAGTGGGGTCAAAAATGGGGTCAAGGGGTCAAATCTTAGAAAAACCTTGTGTGCGCTCTAGAGGCCACATTTGTGGCCCAAATGTCTTGAAACTTGGTATCAATGTTTGTCTCCATCAAATCTCGATCAAGTTCGAAATTGGGTCAAGTGGGGTCAAAAATGGGGTCAAGGGGTCAAATCTTAGAAAAACCTTGTGTGTGCTCTAGAGGCCATATTTTTGGCCCAAATGTCTTGAAACTTGGTCAGAATGTTTGTCTCCATCAAATCTCGGTCAAGTTCAAATTGGGTCAAGTGGGGTCAAAAATGGGGTCAAGGGTTCAAATCTTGGAAAAACCTTGTGTGCACTCTAGAGGCCACATCTTTGGTCCAAATGTCTTGAAACATGTTTGTCTCCATGAAATCTCGGTCAAGTTTGAAATTGGGTCAAGTGGGGTCAAAAATGGGGTCAAGGGGTCAAATCTTAAAAAAAAGAAAACATGTTTACTCAAATATCTTGAAACTTGGTCAATATGTTTGTATGAAACCTAGGTCAAGTTTGAAATTGACTTGAAATCTTACACAAGTTAGATAGAGGGTCAAAAACATTTTTTAGTACTTTAGAGGCAACATTTTTAACTGAAATGTTTTCTTCTTGATCTCTTTGACTTTTGTTTAGCCATGCATCAGGTGAGCGCTTTAGGGCCAATGGCCCTCTTGTTATTTTCTAGGGGGGGGGGGGGGGGGGGGGCTGCTATTGTATTGGCAAGTAACAAAGCCGAGGAGCTTACTGGTTCATATTGAGTTTGAGTTCTATGACGTAGAGAAAAGAAAATCATATTGTTTTGTTTTACTAGTAGAGAAATCTACTTCTTCTGTTTCAGACTGCTGAACAGATTCCGATGAAGACTGAATTTACTTGATAATTATTGGTTCAAAGTGTTTAATAAACAAAATTTAATCTCAGAATAGTGTGTATTTCTAAATTTTCACTGATCAAAATGATTCAGATATCGGCGCTATGCAGACACCCAAAAGTCGTAATCACAGATGATCCAAGCTATTGTAACGACGCGAAGGCACCGAATCGTAAATTGTATGGCCAACTACTTTCTTTTTCATGATTTTATATCAAAGTGAACTTCACTTATTATTTCAAGAATAAACTATGCATTTCCATTGTTTATTGGTAGATAACCGGGTAATAAAGAGGCAGTCTGATGAGAAATAAATAAAGCTACCCAAGCTTTCTGTCAGAAATTATAATCACCGTATCGGCAAATCTACCTCGGTCCCGCTCAATAACAAAATGCGTAAATTTATGATTGTTCTATATCGTTTCTTTATTTTGAAATAATGTCCTACCTGCTGTAAAAAATGGTAAAGTATTCCTGTTTAATCAAATTTAATCCGTGAAGAGAGTCATATAAATCCAATGTATTTACCCTGGCGATGGAAAGGGTTTAACATCACTCAGGTTTTTCAAGCGTGCGTCGCGTGCCGAGTCAAGAAACTGAGCCCAAAATAGTCGAACACCTGGTCTCGGCGTCTTTGATTACCTGTTCACCCTCCCCGAAAAATAAACTATTCTGGATCAAAGGTTTAAAACGTGAGAGAAAATTACAGATTGACGTCATATTGAAACTGTTTTAGTCGAGATTTTTTAAAAATTTTCTTGAGTCTTTATTTCTCGAATATTTGGAACCGGATTTAATTTTCAAATAAACAGTAAGTAATTTTGAAAGTAAAAAAATCACGAATGATGACGAGGATGGATTTTTGTCACACCTAAGTTGTAGAAATGCAGTAAAATAATGTTTGATAGGTTTGAAATTACACAAAACAAAGCTTACTATTTTAGATAGAACTGATAAGAAATTCGAAAACGGAAATGCTTTTAATGGTCTCAGGTAATTAGAAATAGTCCAGACGAGTAAGAATGTGGAAAATCGACAAAACCATAGAGCAAATCATTAGTTACAGCATTTATTTTTAACTACGATACAAAAACAAGTTGTCGTGTAACTGTGACCTTATTCTCGACATCTTGTAGACGCATCAATCTGTAATATAAGCATACTTCTTGTCAAGCAAAATCACCTGAAAAATAGAGAAAAAGGTTTGTTGCTTTCGACTTCAAGATATTTTCCCGGCTATGACGGCTTCTTTTTAGCTCACCTGAGCACATCGAGCTCAAGGTGAGCTTTTGTGATCATTGAATGTCTGTCGTGCGTCGTCTGTCGTCCGGCATCAACAATCTTAGTGTTTACACTCTAGAGGCCACAAATATGGCCCAATCTTCACGAAACTTGGTCAGAATGTTGGCCAGGTCACAAGGATGAACCCTATTGAAAATGGGAAGGATCCGTGCCATATCACGGGAAAAGGGGCCATAATGACAATTTTCTTGTTTACACTCTAGAGGCCACAAATATTGCCCAATCTTCATGAAACTTGGTTAGAATGTTGGCCAAGTCACAAGGATTAACCCTATCGAAAATGGGAAGGATCCGTGCCATATCACGGGAAAAGGGGCCTTAATGACAATTTTCTTGTTAACACTCTAGAGGCCACAAACATGGCCCAATCTTTATGAAATTTGGTCAGAAAGTTGGCCAGGTCACAAGGATTAACCCTATTGAAAATGGGAAGGATCCGTGCCATATCACGGGAAAAGGGGCCTAAATGACAATTTTCTTGTTTACACTCTAGAGGCCACAAATATGGCCCAATCTTTATGAAATTTGGTCAAAAGGTTGGCCAAGCCACAAGGATGATCCCTATCGAATATGGGAAGGATCTGTGCCATATCTCAGGAAAAGGGGCCTTAATGACAATTTTTTTGTTTACACTCTAGAGACCACAAATATGGCCCAATCTTCATGAAACTTGGTCAGAATGTTGGGCAGGTCACAAAGATGAACCCTATTGAAAATGGGAAGGATACGTGCCATATCACAGGAAAATGGGCCTTAATGACAATTTTCTTGTTTACGCTCTAGAAGCCACAAATACAATTCAATTTTCATGAAATATGATCAGAATAATGGCTAGGTCAGAAGGATGAGCCCTATTTAAAATTGGAAAGATCCATGTCATATCACGGGAAAAGGGGCATAAATGACTCTTTTCTCTTTAGAGGCCACAAATATTGCCCAATCTTTATGAAACTTGGTCAGAATGTTGGCCAGGTCACATGAAACTTGTTGAGAAAAGGATAGAAATTTATGCAGCGATCATAAAAATAGAGTTATGTTTTTCTTTGAAAAATTTAATGATCATTTAATGATCTTTCAAGTATTTAATTTTGCTAAGGGAGAAGTCAAAGAGACGAAGGTGAGCGATATAGGACCATCATGGTCCTCTTGTTTTTATCCTCAGAGATATTGAGCTGATACATAAAATCTGATACAACTTATATTTTGGAGAGGTAGTTATACCTTTACCACCAAAAAAGATACTGCTCTAGGGATGTATTTATAAATCCGGTAGGGGACTTGGTATTGCCATGCAATACTTCCAAATGCTTGTCTATGAATCGTTTATCATCAATCTTTAAAAGAATATGGTTTATTCCCATTTCGTCTAATCCCTTTTTGTCTATGTACAGTATAAAATATTGGTTCAGACCAAAAATTCCCATTTGGTCTAAACCTTTTCGACACCTTATTATATCAATTTTCCGTATCATCTACAAAATGGTTTTTGACATGTTATGAGTGTCATAGAGGTGTTAATGCCATGTAGGTGTTATCTACAGCCCCCCCCCCCCCACACACACACACACAGAGATAATGAAGTAAAATCAATTTATGATTTTGAACGATTTCCTCTTAAGGATTAAAAGTTTATGTCATTTTCAATAAATATTACATTGGTTCTAATAAAACTACATCAGAAAATAAGTTAAAAGCATTACTCAAAACCTTTTTGCTATGCATTAAAACATAAAGGAAAACTCCTCTTTTCATGATATAATAAGAGAATATATAATAAACATTAAATTAAGCATTATCCTTAACCCCTTCCTGTTCAATCCCTGGTTTTTACGTCCTTAAGATTTCGTAATTGAGAAAACATTGTAGAAAAAGAAGAAAATGTTTGTGAAAAACAATTTCTTCTTTTTCCACACTATTTTCTACCCTACTGAATGGTTATTTTTCAAATTAAATCCACTTTAAATTTCCGTCTGCAAAACCTTTGAATTTGGACAGGTCTAAAATTTTGTAAAACAGGGAAGGGTTAAACAATAAGTAAATGAAACTAGACCAAATGGGATTAGATGAAGTGGGAACAATCCATAAATACTATAGTCTTTCTTTTTATGAAGTAATAGGCTCAATTTACCTTTTTCTGGTGTTAACATGGGCAGAGACCCTAAAAATGATTTAATGCCCTTGTGCTTGAAAGCTTGGCACTCGGGCTTAGACTATTTTTCGGGTCTGACTGCAAATGTTAATGGCCTCAAAAACATGAATTTACCCTATATTGTTTTATTGCAAATGTTTTTGAGGTCAGTTGGAAAATTACAGTTAAATCTCATGATAAGCTGACCAAAACTAATTAAAACTGACTAGGATATATATTTATTTATATGTACTTAGTATTTTGTTCTAACGAGGTTAGGGGAATTGATAATTGTGGTGGCTCTGTATTATCCAGCACCTGCAACCAAGCAATGGCACCCAGTGGGTGGTTTTCTTGTTGTTTATGTTTCTCATGGTTTTCACAGCAAATAACTGCTGGAAACAAAGATTTTACAGAGTAAAGCTCAAGATTAGCCTACACTAACATACAGTCTGATTGTAACCTACACTTTTTGAGGTAAAAAAAATTGGGTAAGACATGTTGATATGTCAAGATATTGTCATCAACTTTGAAACAAAATTTGATATTGTCTTAATGCAAAACTCACCCAATTGATGTTCTACCGAGTTATGATCAAAGGAAAAATAAGATAACAATGCCAAATGCCAAAATCTGTCATTTATATTGCCCTGGAAATTATTGTATAATCACACATACTATTTGTAAAACCGCTTTTCAAATGTGCTTATTAATGTACGGTATAATAACATGCAATAATGATATAATAGCAAGTTGGGCTATGTACACTAATCTCAATCAAAAGCACTGGCTCAGTGCTCCAATTATACATACCAATCACTCATGCCAATCATTTAAAAATGCTTCCAAATTGTTCGAAAATGCTTTAAAATCATTCAAAATGATCAAATAATAGCACAACGTTATTGGCTGGTGTTGATTTTTTAGCTCACCTGAGCACAAAGTGCTCAAGTTGAGCTATTGTGATCGTGCAATATCAGGTGTCAGTCATGCATCATGCATTATCCACAATTTCTTTAAACATCTTCTCCTCCTAAACCCGTGGGCTAATCTTGATGAAACTTGGCAGAGATGTTCCTTGGGTCAAGGTCTACCAAAGTTGTTCAAATAAATGAAATCCACCCTTGACTTTTCCTTTACCCTTAAGAAAAGGGTGAAAAAAGGAAAATCTTCTCTGAAACCAGAAGGTAGACAGCTTTCATATTTGGTATGTAGCATCATCTAATGGACCTCTACCAGGTTTGTTCATATCAAGACCCTGGGGTCATATTTGGGCTTGTCACTAAAAAAACAGAAAATCAATGTCCAAAGCTTTTTTATCAAATGTTTCGAATGATTTGACACCAAATGTTGTTCCTATGCAAAGGAGAGGTGAATGTCTGTCTGAAAAAAATTATCATAAGAATTTATGCCTCTAAATCATGAAATAAGTGGGTTTTATAAATGTGTAAAATCGCATGTCCAGTTTTAGGGTATTAAGTTTTACCTGGTCCTCGATGGGGTTTCTTTTATATTTTTTGTTTTGACAAATTAATCAAATTTGCCTTTAAATGTTATATTTTAAGCTGCAACCCAATCAAGATGCCCATGAATCTAAGTTATTTGTTGACAGCTTTTTATCAATGTCACAAAAAGTACAGTGAATTACGTTACCGCTTTGAGGTTAACATAGAAATGGTTTCAAACAACCGTAGTGAAATAATAATGTGTTAAAAATCTTCACATATGATACAAATTTAGTTTAACAATCTATATGGTTGCCTGAATCTCTTAAAGAAATCATTTTCCACTCTCTACACTCTCTACAAATATAAATATATAAGATTGGAAAGGGACCAAAATAATGAAAATCTAAAACAAAAAATCTCTCTGACAAATTTGACTGAAAAGAGTGTGTTTTTCTGGTTTTTTAGTGTCTACCCAGGCATAACCCTTTTTATATAGAATCAAAGAAGGAAATTCTTTAAAAATCATCTTCTCTGAAACCAGATTGCAGAGAGCTTTCATATTTGGTTTAATTTGTAACATCTTCTAATTGGCCTCTACCGAGTTTATTAATAAAAAGACATTTGTGTCATATTTGGGCTTTGCCCAGGCGCATCCCTTTTAGCTCTTATGAGCACGAAGGTTAAAAAAAGGAAAATCTTAAAAAAAATTCTTCCCTAAAACCAGGTGTCAGACAGCTTTCATATTTGGTATGTATCATCATCTAGTGGGCCCCTTCCAAAATTTTTCATATCAAGACCCTGGGGTCATATTTGGGCTTGAACTGGGCACATCCCTTTTTAGCTCAACTGAGCACGATGGGTGAAAGTAGGAAAATTTTCAAAAATCTTCTTCTCTGAAACCAGAAGACAGACAGCTTTCATATTTAATATGTAGCATCGTCTAGTGAACCTCTACCAATTTTGTTCATATCAAGACCCTGGGGTCACATTTTGGCTCTACCTAGGTGCATCCCTTTTTACATAGAATCAAAGAGCAAAAAAGGCACATCCTTCTTGCTCTTGGCTGAAAACATTCCGTGGCATTGATTTTATGTAGAAATGATCTCCCTGTAGGCTTTTGCCTATTTAACTAATGTAATGTCCCAGGGGTCAGGTGAGTGATCTAGGACCATCATGTTCCTCTTGTTTCGCATCTGATTTGTTCATGAATACATGAAATTAGAAAAGAACATAGATTTTATTTAAGGGAGGTAAAAAAATCATTGCCCATTCGGACCAAATTCTCAATAACGTTTTGTATCCCTTGAAAATGATTCAAACTCCCTCCCCCCACTCAATCAATTGCCTTCTGCTTATTCAATTTCATTCAACAATCATTCCAAAATTCTTCCACTTGTTGATTACAATGTTTTTACTGTATCATACATCTTCTTTGTTTATCTTTCTGTCCCTACAACAATATGTTTGTCCTCATCCTTCGCAACTCCTTCAATTGTAGAGGGATTTAAATGAAACTCACAGATTGTTCGTTGTCACCTGACCTTGCTCATAATTGTCTGGATATGGCAATATTCTGTCTGGCAATTGTTTAGTAATGTATTTTGTGACTCTTGCTCTCTTGTTTTATTAGCTCACCTGAGATTGAAGTGCTCAAGGTGAGCCTTTGTGATCTATGAATGTCAGTTGTTTGTCTATCTGTCAGTCCCTCTGTCTACAAAAAATTTCCCCCTAAACTACTTGGGAAAATTCAACTAGATTTCACAGAAAGGTCTATGGCTCAATTCCTAGATTAAACTTTGATTTGCTAAAGTCAATATGCTGGCTCAAAAATGAAGATTTTTTAGTTATAAGAAAACAAAAAGAAAACCTTAAAGAATATTTATCCTTAAAACAGTCTGAATGCATAGATAAGTGATATCCAAAAGATAAGGGAGACTCAGGTGAATGATAAAGGACCATCATGGTTCTTTTTTTATCCCCCGCCCTTTTCGGCAAGGGGATATTGTAATGGTCTCCGTCCATCATTCCGTCATTCCGAGGTTCAGTCACTAAATTTGTCCGGAGCATATCTCCATATCTCCTAAAGTATAATAGCTATCAAATTGAAACTTCATGGGTGGATAGATCTCATGAGGGAGAAGTGCAGTGCACAAGAACTACAACTCTTGCTTGCATGAAATTAGAGTTATTGCCCTTTGTTATTTTCAATACTTACATTTTCTCCAGAGCATATCTCCTAAAGTATAATAGCTATCAACTTGAAACTTTATGTGTGGATAGATCTCTTGAAGGAAAAGTGCTGTGCACAATAACTGCAACTCTTGAACACTTAATTTTGGAGTTATTTCCCTTTGTTATTTTTCATACTTAGATTTTGTTCTGGAGCATATCTCCTAAAGTATAATAGCTTTCAACTTGAAAGTTTATGGGTGGATAGATCTCATGAAGGAAAAGTGCAGTGCACAGGAACTACAACTCTTGCTAGCATTATTTTGGAGTTATTGCCCATTGTTACTTTTGATACTTAGATTTTGTTCGGAGCAAATCTCCTAAAGTATAGCAGCTATCAACTTGAAACTTTATGGGTGGATAGATCTCATAAGAGGAGGAGTACAATGCATAATAGCTACAACTCTTGCTTGAATAATTTTGGGGTTATTGCACTTTGTTATTTTTGATACTTTCAGGCTGCCCAGCACATTTTGGACTTAAATATATATTTGTCAACAAAAAATATAGGAATTCAGTCATCTAAAAATAGGAGAAAAATAGGAAATAAAAGGCTCAGTAAATCAATATACTGGTACTATCTTCTTAAATATATTTATTTAGGTAAATATATGGTCTTATAAATAGGGAAAAATTTTTCTGGCCTCCTCCTCCCCTTACAGCCAGCCATTTATATCACCATCCCGTTATTAACCTTCATTATTGCTAAAATGAACATTTATCAATTATGTATTTATTGATACAAAACAGATCACCTACTTTTGAGGATAACTGAAGATGAGCACAGCCCTTTTCTCTGTTTGCATACAATGCATCATATAGTAAAAGCAACCAAAAGTATGATTAGTTGCTTCAAATCAAGGAATCAAAAACAAATACTGTCAACTAAAAAGTAGACTGTGATTGCTATCAGTCAATAAAGTCTACTTGTCAGCTAGAAGATTTATGGTATTTGAATGAACAAACTTGTTTATTACGACATAAATGTTTCTGTCAGACAAGTAAAGGAAATAAAGCGAAAATATACATATATATAATACAAAGCAGCAGAATGGTCAAAAAGTCTAATAAATCTTCTTTATGAGCCTTATTAATTTAACCTGCAAGGACCAATCATTTTACAAACTTATTATATAAACTTGTCTGTTACTCTGAGAGGTTTGACAAATTTCCTTAGAACAATTTCTTATACATGCTTCACACATATTATGTAAACCATAAAGAAAATACATTCCTCTTCAGAATGATGAGAACAGTTAAACACATAAATATATATGTTACCATCATTCATATGACTTTATAGCTATAGATATTCAGTGCATTGGTAACACTTCCAACACATTTTTATTGAAAACCAAATCACCTAATCATTAGCATCTTGAAAATAGGAAAAAATAGGAAAACACAGGAAAAATACAAAAAATAAAGGAAAATATAGGAAGCTCTAAAAAAATAGGAAAAAATAGGAAAAATAGGAGTACTGGGCAGACTGTACTTTGATTGTTTTATTTTTTAGGGGGTAAATTTCTTAAAGTTCAAAAGAATCCTTTATATAATCAGTTTTACTATCCAGCTTTCGCGGCGGGGGTTGGCCATGTCCGACATGGCTCTTGTTACTTATTACAGTGCTTATACTTCAATAAATATGTACGCATTTTGTTAGCTAACTCTTTTTTAATTAAACAATTCAGAGAAAATGATGTCATTTTGAATTAGACTTGATTTGCTTTTTGTTAGCTCACCTGAGCACAAAGTGCTCAAGGTGAGCTATTGTGATCGTACAATGTCCGTCGTCCGTTGTCAGTCGTGCAGCGTCCGTCGTCCACAATTTCTTTAAACATCTTCTCCTCCTAAACCAGTGGACCAATCCTGATGAAACTTGGCAGGGATGTTCCTTGGGTCAAGCTCTACCGAAGTTGTTCAAAAAAATGAAATCCACCCTTAAC
Organism: Fragum whitleyi; assembly: GCA_948146395.1. Classification (NCBI taxonomy): domain Eukaryota; kingdom Metazoa; phylum Mollusca; class Bivalvia; order Cardiida; family Cardiidae; genus Fragum; species Fragum whitleyi. The sequence goes on along the minus strand of OX411543.1, from coordinate 17,969,081 downwards.
TTTCTCTTTACCCTTAACAAACAGGGTGAAAATATGAAAATTTTCAAAAATCTTCTTCTCTGAAACCAGAAGTCAGACAGCTTTCATATTTGGTATGTAGCATGATCTAGTGGACCTCTACCAAGTTTGTTCAAATCAAGACCCTTGGGTTATATTTGGGCTTTGACCGGGCGCAACCCTTTTTATAAAGAATCAAAGAGCAAAAATCTTCAAAAATCTTCTTCTCTGAAACCAGAAGGCAGTCAGTTTTCATATTTGGTATGTAGCAACATCTAGTGGGCCTCTACCAAGTTTGTTCATATCAAGGCCCTTGGGTCACTTTTGGTCTTGGCCCAGGCGCATCCCTTTTAGCTCTTCTGAGCACGAAGGGTAAAAAAGGAAAATTCTTCAAAAATCTTCTTCTCTGAAACCAGAAGGCAGACAGCTTTCATATTTTTTATGTAGCATCATCCAGTGGACCTCTACCAAGTTTATTCATATCAATTTCAATTCTTTATTTGTACAAACAGGCCACCGGCCCATACACATATATATTTATACATAGAAGAATTTTCATGCTAAGGGAAGAGAAAATGCTGTCAAATATACAAACTTCAAAAATACATATATGAACAATTTTTGAGAACTCTCACGAATTAAGGTTCAACATATTAGATATGCCTAACAATTACATATTTCAACCATGTTTTTGAACGACTCATATAAAATTGCATATTAATATAAAATAAGACACAAAGAGAATGTTATTAATGAAACAGAAAAATACATTTGTTCACGTTCACAGATAATCTTTTTCTATTAAACTAATACCAGTCTAAGAGAATGCAAATTATATCATTTTCTCACTCTTGATTTTCAATGTATTCCTTCCTGCGCTTGAAAGAATGAAATAGATACATTGCCAAATTTCGGATTTCTTTTTTATTCTCCGATGACATGAGACGAGTGAAATAACGTTGGCAAGGTGAAACGATGTAATCTTTTGAGATATATTTTTCACGCAAATTATTGTACAGTGGGCATTTTAAAAGAAAGTGTAGCTCATCTTCAACAATACCATCACAGTATACACAAAATCTGTTTTCTCTCGGGATTCCATAATGTCTACCTTTTTCAATCATAAGAGAGTGTGACGAGGATCTAAATTTAGCCAAACATGTTCTAAATTTGTCAATATCAATATATTTAGCTTTAGTAGATTGATCATCAGCCATCTTAAATAATGACAATTTATTAGTGAAGAGTAAACCAATATAAGTGAAACTTTGGACAACTTCTAAAGCTTTTCCTCTATAAAACCATTTCTCTTTTCTTGATTGGTTTCCACCTTTTTTAAAAACCACTATCTTTGTTTTATTAACATTCACATTTAAACCATATACACCACAAAAACTATCTAATATATTCAGTTGTTTTTGTAAATTTATTATTGTATCTGCTATAAAAGCTACATCATCTGCAAACATAAACATAAAAATTTCTACTATACTTGGAAAAATTTGAATTCTGCGACCCTGCGATCATATTTGGGCTCCCCCCGGGTGCAACCCTTTTTACATTCTATGACAGAATTAAAATCTTTAAAAATCTGATACCAGAGGGCAGACAGCTTTCATATTTGGTATGTAACATTATCTAGAGGGCCCTACCAAGACTATTGATATCAAGACCCTTTGGTAATATTTGCGCATCCGTTTTAGCTTATCTTAGCATGATTGGTGCATCCTTTTTATCCCCCGCCGTTTTCGGCGAAGGGGATATAGTAATGCTCTCCGTCCGTCATTCCGTCATTCCGTCCTTCCGTCATTCCGTCACTAATCTTGTATAATAGCTATCAACTTGAAACTTTATGGGTGGATAGATCTCATGGAGGAGAAGTGCAGTGCACAAGAACTACAACTCTTGCTTGCATAATTTTGGAGTTATTGCTCTTTGTTATTTTTAAGACTTAGATTTTGTCCGGAGCATATCTCCTAAAGTATAATAGCTATCAACTTGAAACGTTATGGGTGGAAAGATCTCATGGAGGAGAAGTGCAGTGCACAAGAACTACAACTCTTGCTTGCAAAATTTTGGAGTTATTGCCCTTTGTTATTTTTAAGACTTATATTTTGTCCGGAGCATATCTCCTAAAGTATAATAGCTATCAACTTGAAACTTTATGGGTGGATAGATCTCATGGAGGAGAAGTGCAGTGCACAAGAACTACAACTCTTGCTTGCATTATTTTGGAGTTATTGCCCTTTGTTACTTTTAAGACTTAGATTTTGTCCGGAGCATATCTCCTAAAGTATAATAGCTATCAACTTGAAACTTTATGGGTGGATAGATCTCATGGAGGAGAAGTGCAGTGCACAAGAACTACAACTCTTGCTTGCATAATTTTGGAGTAATTGCCCTTTGTTACTTTTAAGACTTATATTTTGTCCGGAGCATATATCCTAAAGTATAATAGCTATCAACTTGAAACTTTATGGGTGGATAGATCTCATGGAGGAGAAGTGCAGTGCACAAGAACTACAACTCTTGCTTGCATAATTTTGGAGTTATTGCCTTTGTTATTTTAAAGACTTAGATTTTGTCCGGAGCATATCTCCTAAAGTATCATAGCTATCAACTTGAAACTTTATAGGTGGATAGATCTCATGGAGGAGAAGTGCAGTGCACAAGAACTACAACTCTTGCTTGCATAATTTTAAAGTTATTGCCCTTTGTTATTTTTAAGACTTAGATTTTGTCCGGAGCATATCTCCTAAAGTATCATAGCTTTCAACTTGAAACTTTATGGGTGGATAGATCTCATGGAGGAGAAGTGCAGTGGATAAGAACTACAACTCTTGCTTGCATAATTTTGGAGTTATTGCCCTTTGTTATTTTTAAGACTTAGATTTTGTCCGGAGCATATATCCTAAAGTATGATAGCTATCAACTTGAAACTTTATGGGTGGATAGATCTCATGCAGGAGAAGTGCAGTGCACAAGAACTACAACTCTGGCTTGCATAATTTTGGAGTTACTGCCCTTTGTTATTTTAAAGACTTAGATTTTGTAGGGGCTAAATTTCTTAAAGTAGAACCCCTAATCTATATGGCTTCAGTTTACTATCAAGCTTTCTCGGCGGGGGATGGCCATGTCCGACATGGCTCTTGTTAACATAGAATCAAAGAGTGAAAAGGCACATCCTTCTTGCTCTTGGCTGAAAATATTGCATGGTATTGTTCCTATGTAGAAATGATCTCCTTTTTGACATCTGCCTATTTAATTAATGTGAAGTCCCAGGGGTCAAAGAGACTCAGGTGAGCGATCTAGGACCATCATGGTCCTCTTGTTATGTTTCTTTATGCTTTTGGATGGATTGTCAAGAATTAAAGGAAGATGATAATCGATACTGAAAAGCCAATGATTTTATCATAAACCTTTACCCGTTAGGAAATTGTTCATAATCAAATATTTTGGCGAGAAAAACGTAATGAAATAAATATCAATAAATAGAAACAACATCAACAAAATAAGAAATACGGTTTTTCGGTAGTATCCTTTTAAAGTGGGTGGGGTAATTCAATGAAGAAATTCATTTCCGTTTACACATACAAACCTTTAAAACCTTTATTTGCAAATTTGTTGCCGATTTATCATGTCATATATATAATATTAAACATTAGAGGAAACCTTACGAAATTTAAGAGGTCACCCTTCTGAATGCTGCGTCCTGGCCGAATGATGACGTCATCAATTTGACATCCTTGGCGTCACGATTTTTTTCAGAGCTTAGCTTATGTAATTCGTTCGTTCAATATCGTGAAATTTGCGGAAAAACATAATGAAATAGATCTAAATCTTAAGAAATGAATTTATGTATTTCTAACAAAAAACATGATTTTTGATAGTATCCTTTTCAAAGTGCGTGGGGATAATGCAATGAAGAAAGCTATAAACGTCTATTTATACTGAAACCCTTTCTTTTTCTTTGAAAAGGATTTTGCAAAAAAGGACAAATCTTTGATCTTTAATTCTTATAAGAAATAGAATGTTTGATTTTTTCAAAAGAGTTATAGCTATTTAAATTACATCGGGCTTTCCAAGAATCAAAGTGCTGGATGCACTGGTTGTAGATTTTACGCGTCCAAACCTAATGGTATTTATGCTATTTTCAAATTAACGTACAATTGATAAACTTTTGAATTTAAAACTTACGTATGAAAACAAGATTTTACTTTACTTATTTCATTTAAATATTTGTAAAAAATCAAAGTACCAAAAGCATCGAGGGAAGCAGTTATCTAAAGAGAAATTGTAAAGTTCAATCAATATTCATGCAAGAAGGATCTAATCAGTGCTCCAAAATTATGAATCAGATATTTTTACACGCGTTTTCCTCTGTCTCATAGTATTCAATTTTTAGAAAAATGAAATTCTTCTATATGCATCAGGCTTAATGTAGATTTGCTCTATCTACACGTGTAATAAATTGCTGAAGAATTTCAGGGACTGCAAGTGATGGTGTTACAACACGAGTAGATTGCGACCAAACATATGTGCTAGGATAATATTCCGATTAACAAGGTCAATTTAAAGAAATAAATATATTAATCTTTTTTACTACAAATTGAAAATAATGTATGTATGATATATATATATATATAAGAAAGTGGAGTTTTGAAAAAAAACCCATAAGATTAGAACATAACATTGTACACCAGCCCTCTACCTCTTTATGTTATTGGAAAAAACTGGGTTAACTTTGAGCCTCTAATGTAATTAGTTCTTGTAAAAGAAGTAATCATTCCATACATACTAATAGTTTGTTTGTTTTTTTAAAATAAACTTATAGGTTAAATGGCTGTTATAAACATAGATAGCAGTTGCTTTTGAATTCTTTGTTCTATCATATATTTTAGATCACCCTGTATATCTTCCAGAATCCCAAGTTCAACAATACTAATCTGGCATTAATTCATGGACCAGGATTTCAATAGGGGGGGGGGGGGGGGCAGAATTTCGAACGTTGCACTGATACTATAAACGAATAAAAATTTCAATTAACAAGGCTCATTCTGTGCTTAAGCATGATTTCTTGAAAAATACGTTGTCTCGCGTAGTCATCACGAGGTTGATGAAATTTGCAGTGGTATTTTCTAAGATTGTATAAGAAATTATTTTCTAACGGTTGTACAAGTCTTCTTGAATAAAATGCTCAGAAACGTGAAATCCCTGTCAAAACTTTTCATTTCTTGACATAGAGCCGACAACATCACACATACAATTGTTATTTCTTAAAATAAAAAAGACTCAGGAAATGTACATAAAATTCAGATTTATGCATAGAATATATTTCATTTTGTGTCACTCTTTGGTACTTGTAACTGCTTCTTCCTTGCTACTAGACATATATTCATAGTTAGCCGAGGTAGATATAATTATGTCCTTGTGTGCGATTATACATGTTTCATTCGCAAGTTTCGTCGTTTTTAGGAGATTCAGATAAAAAAAAGCTGACATTTGAATTTTCAAAGACCAATATGTCAGCAATACTCTCTTTAAAAAACTTTAAATGGGAGTAGAAACTACAATTTGATAGACAATACTACCTCTACCAGCCAACCACGAAGTACAAGTTTCTTTGAACTTACTATATCTTCTCTGCAAAAAACAAGATTTATGTCTTCGTAATGGCTTATCAGATTTTTAGCTTAACAAGAAAATGAACAAGAAAGTATGTGTACGTTTTGAAATCGTAGTGCCAACTAAACACTGAAATAGGACAATTTGCTTGAATATGTATACGTCGTCTGTAATTACAGTCTAATTTGTGTTTAAACAGAATTCGATGTATTTATCCATAAAGCTAGAAACAAATTCGTTAATTTATGGAATCTTCGATTCATTATTAAATCGTCGGTGAATATTGAGTTTAAACATCGGTTAAATGACGTTTTATACTTGGATGATCACTTATAGTTCATCGCATCATTCATGATTCGCCAAACGGATAATTCGCAGAAAGGTTGCCCAACTGAGAACACTTGCTGTCCTTTCTTGGTAACAGATATCTATTAAAGTTACAAATTTTGTTAGGGATCTATTGTGACTTAATAATGGTGGTAGTACACGTTTAAAACTTGTTAAAAAAACCAAAACAACAACAGCAACAAAAAAACGATTTTGATTGATAAAGACCTGCAACCTTTCAGCGCACTGACATCACTATGATTATCAAAGTTGCAATGGGCGATCAGTCACATCATCATAGTGACAAGCTGAGTAATATACGAGGAAAGAAAGCGTTAATCAACATCTTAAAACTCTAACTTTTACGTTTAAGCAACTGGAATGCTTTAGGGCATGTCACAGAGCAATGAAAACACATGGGAACTGTTTTGACTGGTTCTAGGAAGGCTTAGTTTGTAAATACATGTACATTGCTTATTTACAAAAAAATCGTATTCCCGTACACATTTTTTTACCGGTTTATTGCAATGATATGTTGGTGAATACGGGCCCAGATGTGCTTTAGGAATGACACCGTTTCAGGAGTTTATCAGAATACAGATCTATGTATATGACATACTGAGAGAATGTGTCAGCGACATTAAAAACAAGTTATTGTGAAAGACATTTTTTTCAAATTTGCCTCGGACTTTTATCATGAATTGGACCGAGCCAATGCAATATTTTTTTAATGTTTAAAGGGAAAAGTATTCGGATAAAACATAATCACCGAATAGTTGGTTACAGATTCAAATGTTTTTGAGCTACGAAAATCAGACACTTCTAATAAGTATTCAGTGCTGACAAGTCACTTGTTTTGTATAACTTTGAGGATTCTTGTTCTAATTGTTTAAAACTGCATTATAAAATGCTATATGTACAGCGATATAAATCGAAAATGAAATACAAAATGTGTGCGTTGAATAATATGCTTCACAAAAAAAACTCTCAATTATGTACTTCAATACATGTTTCACAACAAACTCTCAATTTTGTACTTCAATTTTTGTTTTATAACTAATTATAAGTACATTTGTAGTTTGAAAGCAAAGTATTAAGCTGGTTTAGGCCAAATGACTTTATTGTCATATCGTAAAAAGGAAGAGGAGCCGGATAGTACATTATCCGAATATTTAAGCAACGACTTTGGGTATCACAGGCTCTAAAATTCCACCAATTTTAGTGTGAATTATTGCCTATGGAACCTTCTTACTGTAAGCAGTAAAAGAATCTTCTATTAATAGTCAAGATTATATATATTCTACCGTTAGCTAAATAAGCTTTAACTGTATTTAAGTCGCCATATTGATAACGTCATATATAGACCCACCCACGAATTTGAGATGGGCGACCTCTTCTAAATTAAAGTTTAGACACCACAGAACATTTTGATATAGGTCGCCACAAATCGGCACCAATTTTGCACGGGACCCAATTTTTGTCCCTTAGGGCATATACTAATCATTTTTGTTATAGAATAATTGAAACTTCTTTTTGGCAACTTAAGTTGTGTGATCATCACAAAAGTTATCTACACTATCAAGGGGTATAAATTTTAAAGAAACTTTGTAAAAGCTTTACACCCCCCCTATCGTATAAGATATTTTTCATTGTTATGCACCTGCGGTCGAGAGCCAGAGCCCGCACGGAAAGCACTTTTTCACAATCAACCACTCTCACTCAAACTCACATCAGCTTATTGTTACTCTAGTGATTTTGTTCACCGAAGAAGTACAGTAGAAAACCCCTACAGACTAGGTGAGTGATACGATTAGTTACATCGTGAAATAGATTTTCATCTTTATCAAAACTATTCTTAATCGCTCACTCAGCGCTCCATTCATTCATTCAAAACACTCACTCAAACCATTCAAAAACGCTCAAACCTAATGAAAACAAATAGAATTAACAACTTCATTCAAAATGATTTTTGATACATGTAGAGAAAAACATACGATTTCACAGACATAATTCAAACTGTTAGCGTCTCATAGGTTCTTGGAGAAATAGGATGATATGTATAGAACTTGTATGCATGTTTTATTAATGGGAGGTAATCAGTATCGCTAATTTTGTTCATCCTGAACAAAATTTGCTGTATAGGATTACCTCCCAATAAAACCAATCAAAACTCGCTACACACAATCATTCAATTTCCTTCCTTAACCATTCCAAAATCATTCACCTTGTCAATTTTACAATGTTGTTTACTGTATAGAGGACACTTTTTTTGTTTCAGTGTAAGATCGATAACTGTATATCTTTCAATGAGTGAACAGTAAAAACTATATTTTCACAAGAGGCGAAGCCACGAGTGAAAATTAGCTTTGTTGTTCACAAATTGATAGATTTATTATCTTACATGAAAAAAAAACGATTAAAAAAAAGCAAAAATAAAACAAATCGTCAAAATTTTGGACTTATTTACGGATAGCGTGTAAATTTGAAAGGGGTGACCAGAAAACCTTCATGAAAACGTCATTTAAAGAGCCCAGCATATTTAACGTGAAATAGGGTGAAACGAACGAAAACAGGGTACACGTATTGGGTAATTTCATTGGTTTGGCAGTGACTTTATCCAATGTTAAACTACCGAAAAGTCTATTTTTCCAAAAAACACCGAAAAGCTTTTAAGGTATTGGGAAAACAGCGGTGAAGGTTTCCAAAAGCGTGAACTTGGCAAGTTAAATGAGTGTTTGAAGCGAGTTTTGAATGAAATTTAAGGGAGATAATACGATATCGTTAATTCTATCCAAATTATCAATATTTCATTACCACCCTTTAAATTTACGGACTATTTACGCAAATTTGGGTGTCGTCAAGTACCAATTAGTTGCTTTAAAGTTCAATCAAAATTTGATCGTTCAGTACGATTTCGAATAAATGTTTTTCCCTTCTTCTTTTTTAAGATTCCGGAGGGCTTTTGAGTGATAGGAGATAGTGTTTGGAAGTGTGAAGTGACTGTAGTGCTAAGCGAGCTATTTAGAATGATTTTTCATCGAGGTGAAAATCAATTTCACGATATTACTTACTGAACACTATTGGCCAACTTATTTGTCGCCCGAGCGGGACCCGATTTTCAGCCGGGCCACAATTAGAAACCAGCTCTATATTTCCGGCTGACAAGATTTTGCAAACCGTTTTCAAATTAACCCCGTTTTGCGCGAATGTGCACGCGCAAAACGGGGTATAATTTGAAAACGATATGCAACATTCTGTCAACCGGAACATAGGAGCTGATTTCAAGAGTGGCAAACAAAACCGTGACCCGTTAGGGCGATAAATAAGTTGGCCCTATCGCACGATTCATCCTTGATTTTGATGACGCATGTCAACACCTTCAAGTCGGGAAAGGCGTTAATATGGAAAACCTAGATATTCAATAGACCTTATCACACCTATTCCTTGTATGATAAAAGAATTTTTTTTTTGTGCTCAGTATTGTACTTTCATATTAATCTGAAATGAATAGTGTCAGTAAAAATCTAATTTTGTCGACCAAATTAACAAAGAACAAATTATTTTAAGCAGGCAAACCCCATTTGCTTAAAATCTGAGGAAGGTACCAACGTGATGGGGTCATTTCATTATGCAAATACCAAATGGCTTATTCAAAGTGGAATATTGAATAAAAGTAATTCCTTTCACTATTTTGATATATACGGTTTGCATAAAATCTAGCATTTTTAAGTAAATGCGGGCGCAAATAAAGCTATATATTGGTGGTTTGTGTAGCAACAATGCTAGGATTAGTTGTTCACGAATTGTTTCTGGGAAATAAACAAAGGAAACGAACAGTGATTCTAATTCGCGAATAAGTAAATTGAAGACATAAGAATATGTGACGCGTCTTAAATAGCGCCATTTTGCCTTGTCTAACAAAAATCGAAATTGTATTACTAAACACACACACACACACACACACACACAAATTATATGTAATATATACGGACAATAATATATATAGATTTCGATTCTCTAGAAAAATGACCCTATGTTTGAAGTTCGAGAACATGTACCGTAAAAATCCTTGTAGAGCTGTATGCTATAATAAAGACCCACCCCCTCGTCGGAGGTTGAATTCGACCATTTTGGATGTGACTTTACAAGCTTTTGAAGCCTCTTATAAAGGCCCTTACAGACAAAATCAACAGCACGCAAAATTCAACAGAAGTTTTATGCACCTTTTCCCAAATGAAATGTTAATATTTTGCATGGATTATGTCTATTTAGCCATTGTTTTACCGCCTTAACAAATTCTGATGGATTAGCGCGAAACGGTTGTAACTGGCTGTATGTTTATAGGTAATTACACTGTGTTTCTCACTGTGCCATCGATATGCAATGTAGCCTCTTATGAAAGCCTCCCTTTCATGGAATATGTAGATATATAGATTCCCTTTTTCAGGACCAATCCAACGCTTACAATTTCAGTTAATTCACAGAAATCGCATTTTCTTATGCTATATCTAATTTAAGTGTAGTTGTTGATTTTATCATTTAGTTGAGTCATTTTTTAAGCGTTTTTGAATGGTTTGATTGAATGTCTGGAATTAATGAATTGAGCAATTAAGAACGGTTTTATTCGGAATGAGAGTCAATTTCACGATGTTCTAAACTGTTCATGCAGCATTCCTACCGCACACTCAAATAGTTCAAAACGCACCGACCTTGTTCAAAAGACTTCTCGAATTCATACTGTATGATGCGCTTATTGATTTCAAACCTCCACAAATTCAACAAATTTTCTCGCCATCTCACGAATTAAAGAAAAAAAAAGTTCACCTCTTAAACGCATTCCATCTCATGACATTGTTTTACTTCAATGAAAGTTCATAACAGACCTTTCCACCAGCCTTCATTTTACCCCAGTGTTATATTACCATAATCTTAATACGAAAAAAATAAGCAGTCATTTCCTGCATTAATGAATGCTAATAGAAATCGCCACATCTATTCATACAAGCATTAGCGCTTTAATTGAGGCCATCCCCCGTTGTCACGTATTTGTTCGTATTGATGGGGAAATAAAATATATTTCCTTGGTAACAAACGATAAACAGCGCTAGCCAAGAACACAAAGATTATTTTCTAATAGATCTAGGAACAATGTTAGTATTCAAGCTTGACCTATGGATTTGAATTGATTTGATAATTTGGTAAAATTTAGATTATCTGATCCTGTCAATATATAGTCTGGAAGTTTCTAGATATACATGGTCGTAATAAGGTACAAAAAAAAATAAATTAAAGTTATATTCTTTTGGGGTTGTACAAAACTCGATGCCACCAAACAGCTAGGATATTTGAGTATAAACGGACAGAAACACTACTAAGGTAAAAGAGTTTATTTCATTCTTGTCTCCCGCGATCAACATGATAAACGTTTGAGAAATGGTGCCCTGCTTTGCATGTGAACTCATTGCAAGTCGGGATACAATTTCGTGACATAAGCGACTTTTTTGTATACAGAACGGAGAGATGTCCTGCATTTAGACTGATAAAACGGTGCAGACTGTTCGCAAATTACACCCGCTTTGCACGCAGGTGCACGTGCAAAGCGGGGTATAATTTGCAAACATTTTGAACCCAGGGCTTCTTTCGTCCGACTTTTGCCATATTCATTCAGTTTATTTAGCGTTGTTATTTCCAGAGGAAACGCAAATATATTGATTTTGTTGTTGTTTCGTTTTTGTAGTCATAAAAGCAACAACGACAACAACAAATATCATATTAATTGAGCCCGGCTGTTTTGGAAATGCCCATTGTTAAATGGCCTATTAATCGCCGATGGGGTTGGATTTGTTTGTTTGAATGGGGTTTGATGCCGATTTTAAGATTTTTTCAGTTATATCGCGCCGACTGGAGCACCTAACAATGGATTCCTGGTATTTCTCACACGAGCACTACTATTATATTCTTTTCTAGCCTCCAGTAACTATCCCATATAGGTCTAGAATTATTGGCCCATTGATTGGAGGTAAACGGTTGCTAGTCTGACGCGCTACCAACCACGCTATGAAAGGCGGCTCCGGTTGGGTTAGAAGCGAAGATGGCGTGAGCCAGTTTGAGAGCGAAATTCAAATTGAAAGCGTCTGATAAATTCTTAAAGAAATGGCAAGCTATCTATAGAACTTGTATGCATATCAATTAAAAGAAGATAATAAATATCGCTTATTTTTCACATCCTGAACTTAATTTGCGATATTGGATTACCTCCCTTGAATTTCACCCAAAACTCGCTCCACACACTCATCATATTTCATTCAAAATCATCCATCTTGTCAATTTCACGATGTTGTTAACTATATTGATACAGTATAGTTGTTCACCCAAAACTCGCTCCACACCCTCGCGCTCTAAATGTTTTTTTTCTAATGTCGCCTTCTAAATACCTTCGACTTTTCACTACGCGGGCGATTGCAGATGAGCGCGACATCTGCCCAGAGTTCAGGATGAAAAGCGACTGCGAACAGTTTCAAATGATACCTCGCTTTGAATGTGTTTCCTAGAGCTCTTTTGAATTAAATTTTCGTTATTGGGTTACTTTCAGCCTATTCAAGCTATAGATGCGAGGTTTCGATCGCTTACTTATGTTTAATGTTTTTTATGACAATAAACACTTAAACTTTTGCCGACATAGTAAATTTCTCAACCTTGGATGTTGATTCGTCTTCAAGAGTAAGTTTGTTGCGCCTCGAAATAAATCTTATGGTAAAGTTAACAACATCGTTAAATAGACAAGTTGAATGATTTTGGAAGTCAGTTTTCCAAAGTTTTGGGGCGATTGGGAATGATGTTAATGAGTGTTATGAATGATTTGAGCGCTGAGTCATCGATTATGAATGGATTTGGCCGTGTTAAATTTCAATATCGCGTTGATTCGATTATTGTTATAGTGCGTAAAAAACAAAGAATGAGTGTCCCGCCCCTACAAGATAACTGGTATAAGCGAAATAATTCTATTTCCCGCGATCCGTCACAAATCTATCTCCCCGTCAATATAAACAATCGTTCAAGGAGTTCTCTGATTGGTCAATATTGTTGAAATTCAAAATTATTTGAATAGTTTTCTTTGTTTATAATCTGGTGCTATCGAAAAATTGAAGATTTTATACCATTTTTCCATTTCAAGAGCTATTTTAAAACAGGGGTATATTTGTTTGAGGGGTCGGTAAAAGCAGCTGCGTGGTAAGGGTCATCTCAAAAATGGCCCAAAAAGTCGTAAAGAAAAGGGATCACGCCATTCTAATTTTTATTTCAGTTCATGCGGGATTGAATAACCCTCAATTTACTGCGGGTTTGACCTTTTTCGCAAACTCCTCGACTGAGCTATGCCCAAATATGTTATAATGGCCACCTACGGAAAATGAATTACTTCACCTAGACTTACTAAACAACTGTTAAAAATGGTGGTAAACCAACTGACTCTTTCTTTACAATGAGTTACATCGTCAGATTGACATTCATCTTAATCTTAACCATTCTAAATCGCTCATTCATCGCTTCATTCATTCATTCATTCATTCATTCATTCATTCATTCATTCATTCATTCATTCATTCATTCATTCATTCATACATTCATACATTCATTCCAAACACTCACTCAAAGCATTCAAAAACGCTCAAAATGAATAAAAAGGATAAGATCAACAACTACCTTCAAATGAATAAAGAAGGAAGTTAATCGTAATTTCCTTGACATAATTGAAATTTAAAGCTTCTGAATGTTCCTTAAGAAATAGGAAGCTATTTATAGATCTTTTATGTATATTTCCTTAAAGGATGTTAAAACATGTCTCTAATTTTGTTTAGCTTGAACAAAATTAGCAATATTGGATTACCTCCCTTTAACTCACCCTAAACTCGCTCAACGTACTCGTTCAAATTCATTCCAAACCCATTCAAAAATCATTCATCTTGTCAATTTCACGATGTTTTAACTGTAACAGGAATTTATCTCATCGCACTGACCAAAACTCGCTATGATACTACTGTTAAGCCTTGGTCAAATTATAACGTTTATTACGTAGTTGGTCGTAGTTATGCATCAACGTAGTCAGCCGTAAAATTTACGTAGCCGAGCGTATACTGCGCAGTAAATGGTTAAAAAGTTTTTCAGTCTGCTAGGCTGATAGGATGCCAACTTCACTCTGCCAGGCTGCCAGACTGCCAACTTCACATTTCCAGCAGTCTAGCAGCGTAGCATCCTCAAATGACCACTATCTTTTTTCCCCAAAGGTTAAATTTCTCATATTTATTAGAACAAGATTGATAAGTGTTGGGCAATATTCGGGCCATGTTTGTCCGACACGTTGAATAAAGCGAATTATCCGGCACAATTCTACCTTCACTAAAAATTCAGTTTTTACGGTTAGAAATGACTTCTAATGTATAATACTATTGTCAGATATCAATAATTTGGTTTTTTTTTTAGTTTTAGTCTACTAGGCTGCTAGGCTGCTAACTTCACTCTTCTAGGCTTCTAGCCTTCTCGGCTGCCAGACTGCCAACTTTACATTTCCAGCAGTCCAAAGATTAGAATTTCAGTGTTTATGGGTTGAAGTGACTTCTAGTGTATAATACTAGTGTCAGATATCAAAATTTTGATAAAAAGATTTTTCAGTCTGCTGGGCTGCTAGGCTGCATGGCTGCCAACTTCACTCTGCTAGGCTGATTGGCTGCCACACTGCGAACTTCACATTTCCAGCAGGCTAACAGCGTAGCAACTTAAATGACCACTATCTTTTTTTTCCCCCCAAAGATTGAAGTTCTCATATTTGTAGGGACCAGATTGATATGTTCTGGGCAATTTTCGGGTTATTCTTGTCGGAAAAGTTGAATAAAGTGAGATATCCGGAACAATTCTACTTTCTTGAGAAATTCGGTGTTTCTGGTTTGAAGTGACTTCTCGTGTATAAAACTAATGTCAGATATTAATAATTTTGATAAAAAAGTTTTTCAGTCTGCTAGACGGATAGGCTGCTAGGCTGTAAACTTCACTCTGCTAGGCTGCTAGGCTGCCAGACTGCCAACTTCACATTTCCAGCAGTCTAGCAGCGTATCAATCAAAATGACCACTTTCGTTTTTTTCCCCAAAGATTAAAGTTCTCATTTTTTTAAGGACCATATTGATATGTTCCGGGTAATTTTCGGAACATTCTGGTCGGAAAAGTTGAATAAATTGAGATATCCGGAACAAATCTACCTTCACTAGAATTTCAGTGTTTACGGTTTAAAGTGACTTCTCGTGTATAATACTAGTGTCAGATATCAATAATTTTGATAAAAAGTTTTTCAGTCTGCTAGGCTGCTAGGTTTCAAACTTCTAAAGAGTCTCATGTTATTATTTTTTCAGACGATGTCAAATATCACTGAAGCTACAACACACCATACCTCGGAGCCAGTGAGTCCTGCCGCGTATGTGTTCGCTGTGCTCGGTACCGCCTGGACAATAGGAACAAATGCGATTATCCTTCTGTCTTTCTACCGGGATCGAGCCAGGGTCCAGACAACATTCAACAGTCTGGTATGCAGCATGGCAGCCAGTGATCTTTTTGTTGGCATTACGGTGGTACCATTTTTGGTGAGAGACGGGTCCAACGGACAGCTAAATGATTATGGGTGTTTGATCTCATTTTACCTTCTGTTTTCGTCGCATGCGGTCAGCTTGTTACATGTCCTTGGAATCTGTATCTATAGACACGCTCAAATTCAAAGAATTACGAAGGTGTCAAGTAGTCTAACCAAGAAAAAGAACAGGAAAGTCGTTCTCGGAGTTGCCATATTTTCTTGGACTACACCTTTCCTACTCAATGCAGGTCCGTATTTCATTTATGGGAAGGTGAAAGGTGTTGACATTTTTTGCTCGTTCGATAAAGTTTTCGGAACTAATTTCCAGACATTGGCCCTTCTTACGTCAATATTTTACGTCACGGCTCAATGGATCACTAACTTGCTATATATTATCACCATTTATCGCCTTCGATTCACCGTAAGAACGGAGAGCGCGAGGACTGTTCCTGAAGCGGCACAGTCCGAGCAGGTGATGTTAGATCATGTACCTCAAACAAACAGCATTCATACACAAATGGAAAGACGGGCGATTTGGACGATCGGAATTCTTTTGCTTCTGTTTAACATTTTCACGTTCCCAACCACAGTTGCTGGATTCATGATAGGGCGTAAAAACCTGTTGAATTCAAATATTCGCTATATCATCGGCACGTTTTTTGTTGTGAACTCCGGCCTTAATCCGGTTGTGAATGCTGTACGAATTCCTTCAATTCGGGAGGCTCTTAAAAGCTTTTTTCTTGATGTAAAAGACATATTCTTTCGACGGGAAGAAGGAAATATATCTCCTTTCAATGGAGGAACAATAGCTACATCTTCTACATAACATTCAGATTTTCAGAATTATATTTACGTAGTTTATTTTGTGAAAAATTAGAAATAAACGAAGGGCCATCTAAAATTTTATGAACTCGTGTAAATTGCATGCTGGTTGTAGAGACATTTTTATATATAATACGTATTTAGTGTGTTGTATGAAAAAAATATCTAACGAGGATGGGAGAATTGATAATTGACGAGGCTCTGCCGAGACAATTATCAATTCTCACAACCGAGTTAGATATTTTTCATACAATACAGTAAGTACATATTATATTTATCTTATAATCCCTATTTGTCTTGTTTTAAGCGATGTTTCTAACAAAAATGCAAGTTTCTAAAAATAACCGCATTATATCATTTTTCTAAAAATAACTATGTGATATCATATAAATATCATACGGTATGTTACCACACGGATATGTGTATAGTTATAAGATAAAAATTAATACTACATGTATAATTATTGCAACAACTTATTGCTTTTATCTCAACACTCGACTCAAGATAAAAGCATGTTTTAAACACTAGTCACAGTATCAAAAGTGAATAACGATAATTGTTATTTAATAATGAAAAGGTGTCTTAAAATAAATACAAAAAAAAACCCCAGCTCAGCTTTCAAATCAATATTACTAAAATTTGAGTGACCAGGTTCTTTATTGCCTAAAAGTGAAGTACAAGTCTAGACTTTTTGCTGGCGATTTCTCCATTCGCATAGAAGAACTTAAATATCTAGCTATTGCGAATCCCCCCCCCCTTTCAGTGTTCTTTTCTGTGAAACAGAGAATAAAAAGAAATAGTCTGCCAACTTTTAAAATTATTATTTCTAAATTCACTTCCGACCGACTTTGGGCCGTTTATTTGAAAACGTCATCGATTACATGTAAATTAATGATTGTTGAGCAATTATTCTGAATCAATTAATTATCATAGCATTGGAAACCAAATATTAATCGATTTTTTATTATCAATTTCATTGAAGTAATCGATTAAAATCATGATAACTTTTTAACTTTTTTCAGGGGTTGGGGGATGGGGGGGTTAACAAATGAATCTATATATTTAAACAATGACGGATAAGCTTTCTGCTTCAAGCACAACAAAATTTACTTAGTGTGTGATGAGGATTTCTAATTGTGTCTATAAATTACAAAATTACAAAAACAGTATTTGTGGAATCGAAGCATCGATGAAAAGTGTGAATCTCACTAATTAGTCGAGTCAAACTAAGACTAAAACAGGGTCAACCTGGACAAAATTAGAACAGAAATGAAACCTATGCCATAGTACTCAGAAAGTATCCACCTTTCCATAGAAAAAAATATAAAACAATCCCTTCGTTGCGATTTGAGTAATTTTGGGTAAAAAATGTTGGTTTTTTTTGTGAAAAATTGGGAAAATTGGAATTTTGTAGTTTTTGAAAAATGAATCATATTTATGACGTTGAAATGTGAGAAAATGTTACTTAACACGAATATGATTGGTAGAAATTTGTAATTTAGCAAAAAACCAATAAAAAATATTTTTTTATGATTTTTCTTGGGGGGGGGGGGGTATTATTGCTGGTATCATAGCATTCAATTTGTTAATGGATAAATTATGTTTCAGAAAATTAAGATTAATTGAATCCGATGAATGTTGAATGCTCCTTTCAGGAATTTCTGAATTATACATTATCATGGTGCACCTGACCATATCTTCCTGGTATTTCTTGTACTAGTACAGTTATCATCCCCAGTCATCAGCTCCTAGTCCAATGAGTATCATTCGTAAATGATGCATCCATTAGAACACAAGGTACATGAAAGGTACTCTTCAAATGAATGGAATTTAAACGAACTAATATAGTATATTTTATGAGTTCATATACTACTCAAAGTTTGCTAAGCACCAAATTTTTTCGCTGTCCTACGGGAGCTGATTTAAAAAACAACATCCATGTTCATGTTTCTAAATTGTACAATAATGTATTGACAAGATATCTAATGTATACGAGGGGTTATCAAAAAGTTTTGGGACTTTAATCATATCTTCTATCATAGATGTCTCACGACTAAGAAAATTACATGAGCTGAATTGTATGCCTTCTGACTACGAATTCGCCAAGTTTGAGTAGAATAGCATGAATACACTCAATTCCAGGTCAAATTGAATTGAGATGGTTGCGGCGTCTCGGGGCAAAATAGTGACGTCATGAACGTCAGACCCACTCTTGATTGCTTTTGTCATCAATATTTTTTACATGTTATAAACTGTGAACTCCTATCAAGTCCTACGAATCAAATCTTTCCAAAAGGTCAGTGCAAATCTTCAAAAATACATACAACTCTTTCAAGTAAAATTCGTTAAAAAGATGAATGTTTGAGTTTTGCTCTAACATTTATAAGAAACGATTCGATCTTCGCTCTAAGCGAATTAAACATTTCAAACAGGAGAAAACATAGTTATCAATCTTCGATAACATTTAAATAAACCAACCCCAGAATTGATGTTCAAGAATGTAATTTTGTCGTTATTGTTCAGTTTGGGACGAAATTGGAGTGCAATAAACGCATTCTATTAAAATAATAATCCATATTAGTTGTAAGTACCATTTCAAGTGCCCAAACGTTATGTTCTTTCCGAAAAAAATACGTCGTCTTAGTTGATAAGAAATTCTACCAGCGTCAAGCCTTTTTAGGTTAGCCTCGTGTTTGGAAGTACGAGGGATGATCCAGAAGTTCGGAGAATAGGCTAATAACTTTCGCATTTCTAGCTCGTTCAGTATATATTTTGGTCAATTTGCAGTTTAGTAGCTACGGAGCACATTAATGTTATCATTTTTGCAGAATTATCTTTAGCAGTCTTAGGATACGTTACCATAGAAACATATGTATGCTTAAGCGGGGGAGCGTGAAAAAATATTGAAAATCTGTTGAATACATCGAGTTTTTTGTAAGTTTTCTGAAACTTTGGTTGGAATTCCTTGGCTAAATTAAAAAGGAAGCAAAGAGAATTTATATGTTATTTTCTTAAGCTATTGTGACACTTTTAACGGGCACAGAATATATTTAATAATTTTGAATAAACGAGGAAAAAATGACAAGACGTCAACACAAACAACAACAAATATGAATGCCGTTTAATTAACGAGTTTTGATGATGATCTATGCTGTTCATCAATCTAAACATTTCAGGTAATTCAGAAAAAATAATAATGGTGTGCAGAAAAGAACTTTTCCTAAAGCTTTCACGGATTTTAGAAAAGGGACAGGCTTTAAAGGAGCATTTAGAATGATATAATTGAGATTCAACGAACGAACATATTCCAATTGATTCTCAGTACCTTCCAAAAATAAATGTCGTGCATTTGGCTTTCAACTTTACTAAAAATACCATACATATAGAAATTTTAAACAAATTTGATTTCTAATTGGATGTGGATAAGTTCAGAAAATGGACGTATCCGATACAGAAAGGCATGAGAGTTAGCGTAGACTGTGTAGAAAAGAGTTATTATTGACGTCGCATTTGACGTTCTTGCTCCCCCGCCTTAGTAGGGGGGTCTCTGTCTTGTTTCGTGTATTATTCAGCCGCTTTTGAATGTAAACATTTAAAAATTTCCACGTTTATTTCACAGATGATGCATTTAAAGACTGTATGATATATGATTTGATAGTGAACTTTTCTGATGATTTATAACCTCATTTTACGAACTTTTGGATCAACCCTCATACACTTGTTGTGCATTCAATGCTTATTTCAACACAATTTGAATTTTTTAAATCGCTTATGTATGTTGTGTATTGCGCGTTTTGCAGGATTTTTGTTCTCATCTGTGAGTTAAAAACATATGGTGCCCCGAAAGAGCATCATTCGGTTTCCATAGCGAAGGTTCCTAGAGGGACGCGTTGTCATAATTGGTTGAATGTTTGTATAATTAGAACTCATATCCATTTGAATAACTGCTGACAGTTTCATCAAAATCTGATGAATGATTTAAAAGATATTTCAATTGTCTCAGAACTTTTTGATATCTTCTCGTACATTACAAAATTTGACACGCAATCTTCTCGCGAGTCCCGTGCTTAATGAGGAACCCCGGATTCCTACCTGTCCTTTCCTTTCTCATTTTCTACATGTACAGGTTTGGTGTAGATGCTTAGTTTCAGTTTTTCAGTACTTATTTGCCTTTTAAGTCGTTACTCATGTAAAATCCAAATGTTGCACGACATTTATCTGTCGAACAATTGTGGCCTGCTGTAGGTATGGTGGAGAAAAGAGGCTTCGCACTGTGATGTTGGCATGGTACTGGGAGTACACCATACTGTTGAAACCAGAGCTTGGGCACGATACCAACAGTATGGTACACCTGTAAGGAAACCTGGTGGAGGTAGGAGTAGAGCTACCTCCGTCGCAGAAGACCTTTTTTTAAATTAAAGTCCGGAGGAACAAATTCGCCTTGGCAACGCGGCTACTTTTCGACCTAAAAAACGCCTCGGGAGTGCAAGTTTCGACTCAAACCATACGAATACGGCTGTATGAGCAGAACCTGAGGTCAAGAAGACCATGTATTTGTATTCCGCTGTCCCAAGTTCATTGTCGGCGTCGGTTAACATGGGCATTGGACAACGCTGATTGGCGCATTTATAAGATGCTGGAGCCCCATGCTATTCACGGATGAGTCCAGGTATTGCCTGGACTACACTGATAGGCGGGCTAGGGTGTGGAGAAGGCTGGGGAAAGGTTTCATGTAGCAAACATTGCTGAGCACGATCGTGATTGTGGTGGGTCCATCATGGTATGGATTTGCATCAGCTGGAATGGGCGGACTGATCTTGTTATTTTAGAAAGAGGTACTCTGAAAGCTCGTAGGTACTTTTATGAAATCCTCAATACCAACGTGAGTTTTTACGCTGGTGCTATTGGGGATGGATTCGTTTTAATGGATGATTATGCCCGTCCACACACAGCTCGTGTAGTCCAAGAGAATCGCCAAGAAGTGAGCATTCCACGTCTGGACTGGCCGGCTCGCTCACAGGGCTCAAATCCGATAGAGCATATGTTGAATGAGCTTCAGGTCCGAGTTTAGGCTCGCCAGGTCCAGCAAAGGACACTCAGGGAGCTCGGCCAGATCCTTGAGAAGAATGGTCTGTTATTCCCCAAAGAGTATTCCAGAACTTAATCAGGAGTATGCAGAGGTGCTTTCAGGCTGTTGTTGACAGTGCTGGCTCTCATACTCGTTATTGAATGAAATGCAATTGAAAGAACACCTTTTTTGGTCAAATTCGATTTTTTTCAATTTTCAGGAAAACAGACTGATTTCTTTGGTCTTCCCGTTTGATCTACATTTAAAGTCTTATTATTATTATAAGGTTTTATTTTCTTCTTAAAAATTGATAAACTGATAACAATCGACCGTTTTCCAACATTCTTAAGATCAAATTTCATTTTTTTCCTGAAATCATAGTATAAAAAAGTTTTGGTGCTTAGGAAACTTTGAGTGATATATATATCTACAACCTTTTCCCAACGGCAACACGTTTTTTTTTTTAAATTGAAAGCTGTTGCAGATGACGATATGGCGTTTTGGATAAATGTTAACAAGGATTCAAATGTAGGAACCAAAACAACTTTAACACATTAATTTACCAAACAGCCGAATTCTAGATTGGTCCAAATACAAAGTTAAGACAACAATTTCAAGTGAATCAAGTTTTACATCGTTTGTTCTTTCGTTGTAGAGAACATTGTGGGAAATGAAAATATTGTTTGTGAAGAATTTTTGTAATGATATTTGCTCTTTTATTCTTTATAAAAAGGGTTGTGCCCGGGTGGAGCCCAAATATGACCCGAGTGTCTGATATGAAGAAACTTGGTAGAGGTCCACTAGATGATGCTACATTCCAAATATAAAAGCTGTCTGCCTTCTGATTCAGAGAAGAAGATTTTTGAAGATTGAATATCTTATTTTCACCTTTTTTTTCTTAAGGGCAAAGTGTGAGTTAAGGGTGGATTTCATTTACTTGAACATTTTTAGTAGAGCTTAACCCAAGGTTAATCCCTGCCAAGTTTAATCTAGATTGACCCACCGGCTTAGGAGGAGAAGATGTTTAAAGCAATTGTGGACGACGGACGACCGACATTGGACGATCACATTAGCTCACATTGAGCACGTGAGCTAAAAAACGTGTTGCAGTTGGAAAAAGGTTGTAGTTATATATATAAATAATTATTTGTGTTTGTTTGTTAAACTTAATTTCATATGAACAAATAAAAAAAGTTATATTAGTTCGTTTAAATTTCCTTCATTTGAAGAATACCTTTCATTGATTTTGAGTCCTAATGGATGCATCATTTACGAATGATAATCATTGGACCAGGAGCTGATGATTCGGGATAGAAATGAGTACTGTCTAAGTACAAGAAATAACAGGAAGATATGGTCAGGTGCAACATGATAATGTATAATTTAGAATTTCCTGAAAGGAGCATTCAACATTCATCCGATTCAATCAATCTGATTATTCTGAAATAAAATTCATCCATTAAGGTTCATGTAAAGTGTTTGAGACCAAATTTTAAAAGCACTTTATTTGCTAAGAAAAAGCAGTATGTCCAGGTATATTATATATCAAAATGAAGCTCATTATGAGCAAAAGCAGTTGGGCAAATTAAGACTGTCATAATTATAGCGGTTGACTGTACTTTGTTAAAATATGAGCCAAGTTTATTATCTGTCATGCAGTTGTTTGTTATGTACAAAATGACTCTTTTCCATAATGTTTTGGCTTTACCGCTTTAGCTATGGCAGTCTTATGTTGCCCAACTGCTTGTGCTGATAAATAGCTTCATTTTGATAAATAATATACCTTGACAAACTACTTTTTCTAGGCTTATGAAGCGCCCTTTAATTGGGTCTCAAACACTTTACATTAACCTTAACATATTGAATGCTATGTGTTAAGTAACATTTTCTCACATTTCAACATAATAAATATCATTATTTTTTCAAAAACTACAAAATTCCAATTTTCCACATTTTTCATCAATAAACCTATTTTTTAACCCAAAATTACTTAAATCGCAACGGAGGGATTGTTTTATATTTTTTTCTGTGGAAAAGTGGATAGTTCCTGAGTACAATGACATAGGTTTCATTTCTGTTCTAATTTTGTCCAGGTCATATGCTATTTTGACTGGACTAAATGCTAGGTTCCCACTGCCAATCCGATCATCTCGATCGCCTAAATTCCCCGACCGAACCCGAACAAATTTCGCCTACGGCAATCGAATGCCTCCTCCCGATCGCTACTCGATCAAACCCGAAACTCTACACGAGCATTCACGACCCTTTCTCGATCGAAGTCCGTCCGTCCATCCGATTTCCACCCGATCACCCCGACCTTTACTCGAGCCCTACACGAACGATACCCGATCAACTCGATCTCTACTCGAACTTCACCCGACCAGATCGATTTGATCGTGTTCTAGTGGTCGGAGATCGGCGTGTACTGATAATAAAATTTTCACTTCAAATTGTAGCTTTTTGAGATTACAGTTAGTTAGATCGTGAAATTGACATTCACCTCAATCAAAACCATTCTAAATCGCTCACTCAGCGCTCCAATCATTCATTCCAATCACTCACTCATACCATTCAAAAAACGCTCAAACCCATTGAAAAATATAGAATCAACAAGGTCATTCAATGAAAATTTTGATAGATAAAAATCGCGATTTCACTGACATAATTCAAATAACAAACGTCTCATAGGTTCTTGAAGAAATAGGAAGCTATGTTTAAAACTTGTTTGTATTTTTTCATTAAAGGGAGGTAATTATTATCGCAAATTTTGTTCATCCTGAACAAAATTTTTGATATAGGATTACCTCCCATTAAATTCACTCAAAATTCGCTCCACACACTCAATCAATTTCATTCCTTAATCATTCCAAAATCATTCACCTTGTCAATTTCACGATGTTGTTAACTGTACCAGGCGATGAAATGGAGCAATTGCAGTTGTGGTTCAGGTGGATAGGGGTCTAGAGGACCAGAATCATGGCCGTTATTGAGTAAGAGGGCTACAGTTAACAAAATCGTGAAATTGACAAGGTGAATGATTTTGGAATTATATAGGAATGAAATTGAATGAGTGTGTGGAGCGAGTGTTGAGTGAATTTAATGGGAGGTAATCCTACATAGCAAATTTTGTTCAGGATGAACAAAATTAGCTATATTGATTATCTCCCTTTAATGAAATAAGCATAAAAGCTCTTAAAATATCTTCCTATTTTTTCAAGAACCAATCAGACGCTTAAACTTTCAATTATTTTAGTGAAATCGCGATTAGGTTCTTGTTTTATTAATTTTGAAGGTAGTTGTTGATCTTATATTTTTTATTCATTTTGAGATTTTTTAAATGGTTTGAGTGAGTGTTTGGAATGAGTGAATGGAGCGCTGAGTGAGCGATTTAGAATGGTTTTGATTGAGGTGTTTGTCAATTTCACGATGTAACTATCTGTAGGAAGTCAAACATGTTCGCCATAGGAGGCCACAACGCAGACAAGTCTGACTAAAACTTTGGCTTACACGTCGACCCTATTATGAACAAAATGAAAATCTTCTGCAAAAGCTGAATAGAGAAAACGCAAAAGGATACAAAGTTATTCTTAGTGTAGATGCTGACATATTTGGAGAAATTCTTGATCGTATATCACAAAGAATTCAGAAGAAGCACTCAGGGAAGTGTTAGGATCTATCCAAATCAAAATATAATGGGTAGAAGGGTAGATGATTTTTTATATTAACAGATGTATGTTATCTCCATCCCCTTAATAAAGTATTTTCAGCCATATATGCGTAAAAGTATAACAACTTTGTCTGTAAAAATACTGAGCACAAAAAGTTCAGGAGTTCATTTACGACCTTCAAAGTATATTCACATATTAAGATTTTTCAAATAGTGGAATCAATTAACGAAGCAATTTTTCTAAAATTCTTGTTGAATAAGGCTAGCGTTTTTTTTTTTCTTTTTTTTTTATTCAAAGAAGAAAAGTTATTTAAAAAAACGGAGGGATCTTCGGGAAAAATAAAAATGACGAAGCAGTGTATTTCGTAGTCTTCTAAAAATAAGAAGTCATATAATTAGATGGTAGTTCTGCTATATGACGTACTTGTAAGTAGCTCATCACGGTAAATCGCTTAAAACCAAATAAAACATTTATAAATGCAGCTCTGTGGCGTTTAAAATTCATGCCTTCCCCTTTTAATCGGTTACCAGTAATCGAGTAATCTCGACTTTTTTCTGCTTTAAAATATTGCTGTTATCATTAATTTTACAAATGCGAAGAACGAGTAAAAAAAACGTAAAAAAGATTGGTTTAAACATATTTATTTTACATCGATTGGGAAACGAGTTCTTATAACTTAGATAAATCCCTCTCGATTCTTCTTCCTGGAAAATTCACCAGTACTCGCGCCGAATGTGCGGGCCGATGAAAGAACCAAGATCGATAGCCGCAAAAACGATAACGCAAATTACAGTTAACAACATCGTGAAATTGACCAGGTGAATGATTTTGGAATAATTTAGGAATGAAATTGAATAAGTGTGTAGCGAGTTTATGGGATTTTATTGGGAGGTAATCCTATATCGCAATTTTTGTTCAAGATGAAAAAAAAAGAGCGATATTGATTACCTCCCTTTAATAACATGCATACATATCCTATACACAGCTTCCTATTTTTTCAAAGACCTATGAGACGTTAACAATTTGAATTATGTCAGAGAAATCACGATTTTTCCCTATCAAAATTTATTTTGAAAGACGTTGTTGATTCTATATTTTTCAATGGGTTTGATCGTTTCTGAATCGTTTGAGTGAGTGTTTGGAATGAGTGAATTGAGCGCTGAGTGAGCGATTAAGAATGGTTTTGATTGAGGTGAATGTCAATTTCACAATGTAACTAACTGTATTCCCTTGACTTCGGATGTACGCGAGTATACATACAGATGATCTAAACCATGTTTTAACGGGACACTTCCGATTATAAAAAAAAAATGACATAATCAATCCTCTCTTTTACAACTGAAGATTTCTCCTCTAAGCAATTACGTCCTTAAATCACGACGTCGTAACGTTTGACGCTTTTCAAGGACCTTCGATGACGTGTTTGCTTTATTTACAGCCAAAGTCAATTGTAATAATAAAATACGACTTACATGTACTGTGACGGGGACACAAAATTAGCTAATGACCTTTTTGTGATGCATTTCTATGTTTAACATTCAACCAGATACATTTTAATCAAAAACCGTTTTTCTAGAACGTCAAATAAAGCCCGTTTTTCTAGCGTTTTCGAGCGGTTTTAATCAATCGAGATATGCCTTGGTGCACTTAACAACATCGTGAAATTAACAAGATGAATGATTTTGGAATGATTTTGGAATGAAATTGAATGAGTGCGTGGAGCGAGTTATGTGTGAAATTAAAGGGATGCAAACCAATATGGCTACTTTTGTTCAAGATGAACAAAATTAGCAATATTAATTACCTCCCTATGATAAAGCATACGTTATTTTCTGTTTGTTTGTCTTCAAGGGCCAAATTGATACTTTAAAATCCACTCAGACCAATCAAATCGTGGAATAATTTGATCGATTTGAATTAAATGCTTACATTCTTAGTCGATTTTGAAGTGTTTTCTAAAGATTTTTGATCGATTTGAGTGAGTGTTAGGATGAATGAATGGAGCGCTGAGTGAATGATTTAGAATGATTTTGATCGGAATGATTCTCAATTTCATGATGTTATTAGCTGTACAGCCAAATAGCTATCGTGGAAATATGGCTAACAGTAATTTTATTTAACGCGCTGAACTACATTACATCTTAAATGACATTGCAGCGACAAAAAAAGAACAAATTGCACTAATGCTCGGTTCAGCAAGAAGAAAAATAGTCACGAAAAACCGTCAAATATTGTCCAACTCACATCTCAAAGGAATTCGTTACCTTTTTATATTCAACTTTCTGTAAACGAGGAAATGTTCGCGCAATGAAATTGTTTGTATTTTCCGCGGCTTGTCGTTTACGTGAAATTAACATGACGTGTAATTTAAATTGAAATATTTGGTGTAAATTATTATTTTGTTACAATATCAGTTTTATATTTTCTTTCAACAAGAACAGGTTTTATGAACCAGGTGACTTTTTTGGAAAAGGAGTGGTGGAAAATCGGTCGCTTCAACTAACATTTCTCGCGATTATTTCCTAAATACGGAATAGATTGTCACCAGACAAAGACGACGGTCTGGCACATTTAATTTCACCTACATGTACAGCCCCATGCCAAAAATGAGTCAGGTTTTTAATGGCGTCGTATTATTGAAAAATATATAAACAAACTTTAACAAATAACTTACCCTCTGATGATTCAGAATGGAATTAAAATTGTGCGTCTCATTAGTTTTAAGCATCTACTAGCAAACAATGATGAGTTTATTTATGTTGGAGCTTTGGTAAAACTATAATTAGACATCAGTAAAGGCATGGTGGAATTTGTCTTTCATGTCTTTGACACCATCTTTCAGGTAAAATATAACTATCGCAGAATACTCCAAATACTTTTGAGGAATTTCATTTTCAGATAAATCAGGGTCCTTTGCTGGTCAGCAGAGTCGAATTTTACATCCCTGTGTTTTCATTCCTCTTATATCTTGGGTGATAAAAATGGGCATCGTCCATTTAGAAGAGTCTGAGATAGATTCTATTATTTTAAGCCCCTTGCTGACAAATCTTGATAATGTGTATTTTTCCCCTGAACAATCCAATTTTTCAAATCTTTGTCATGCGATGCATTCCAACACCGTATTTCAAAATACATCGTCCAAAAACTTTCACTTGTTTTGCTCTAAAAATCAGCTTCCAAGCTTGAAATATTTCTTGCATCTCTTTTCCTTTGTGATTTTAAATACATAAAACAAAACATTCAAGTATTTAAAGATATGGGTACTTCCATATCTTATTATCCAATCACAATCAATTAAAAAATATCCCATCTTATTATTAAAGCTAGTTCAGTAATTTTTTGAGGTTAAATAAGATTCACACAGGTTAAACTTAAAGCGCTAAAAAACTTCAATACACAATAAATATATTACAACAAAAACTACACATCCATCTGAAAATATACCAAACATACTAATTTCATCATGCAAACTGTACGCGAAGTTGTTTAACTCAGATACAATTGATTTACCGATCGCTCTATTTATTCCGCCAATGAAAGGCCGCCATTTCGTTTGAAATTCAAAAAATATATCCCATAACCTTATGATCTGCTCGAATAAGTGAGCCACGTGACTGTAGGTCATTATGGGCGGGGACTACATTCAAAACCAGACAGTGACGTCATTATCTTATCTGATAAAATGCCTCGAAAGACCCTTATCATGAATCGAAAACTTATAAAGAAAAAACGTTTTAGTTTTAATCTTTTTTTTTAAGTAATGCTTGTACAAATATGTTCACTAAAAGGAGGAGAAATTCTTGAATAATATGTCGGCATATTAATCAATAGAAGGTTAGGCTTATAATATAGCTGATTCTGATTATAAAATATCAATCTATATGTATATAGCAGTAAGAATGAAATCAACCAGTTTGCTTGAAACAAGCCTTTCTGTTCTCCCTATCACTTTTTTTAATTGAGGAAAAAAGAAAAGTCGAAAGGGTTGAAACATCTAAAATTTCAATTCCTTTTTTAAAATGAATACTTTGGATCTTTTCAACGACAATAACTTTGGACCTCTTTATCGACATTTTAATTTAGTAATTCTGCAAAGTTCCTGTTTTTAAAGAAAAATGCAATCAGTTGTTCTGTAGAGGATCGAGATTTAATGTCCATTTACGACGAATCACGTGAAAGGTTGTCAAAGAAGGGTAAACAGAATAGATTTAAGGCAAAGGAAACGACTATAGACTTCTATATCAAATGTAAGTACTTGGAAAGGTACATGTAAGCAAAATGATTGTAGAACAATTTGTAATACTTATATGATTCTAATATTTTCACAAACAAAGCGATTCGAAGTATGTTAGACCTTGACAGCAGACTAATAACGAATGCTTGTGTGATACGGTTATCTTCAACGTATATTCGGCGAGGAACCAAAATTTTGAAACTACAGCTTAATTCATTTTGCTGATTTCAAACATTATAAAATTGACCATGAATATGCGGTGGTTTTGTTTGTTTGGGGCTTAACGCCGCTTTCAACAATCTTCCAGTTATATCGCAGCGGCTGTGGCACCTTGCAATGGATTTCTGCTATTTCAAACACCATTACTACAAATGCTCTCTTTTTCCTAGCCCCTAGCTGCTGTCCCACATCTACGATTATCGACCCATTGCTGGGCGAAAAAAAATAGTCGCAAAGGATGAGTGCCGCCGTCGGGGAATCGAATCTAGGACCTTTTGAATGAATGTCCGCCACACTACTTACTGCGCGTCTGAATATGCCGCGATAGATAACTTTTTCTACAAATACAAAATCCCTATAAGAGAGGCATGATGTCCGCAAAGAGCTTCCTAAATAAAATACAAAATCCATTAGTTGCAACCACGAGGTTTTGTTCATTAACGTTCTCAACTGATTTTCTCTCGCAAAATGATAAAATATTTACAGAGACCCAATGGTGATAATGTCGCTCTTCCCACTTTTGGTTTACCTCCATTTGATTGGAGAATGTATGACGCAACAAAAATGAATGATATCATTGATTGACACGCAACTCATTTGACCTAACAATATTAGACGAAAAAATAAGTCGATCGGTAAAACAGTTATAGTTCATTTCTGCCAATTTACGCGTATAACCTTGCGCTCCGCTAACGCCCCGCTTAGGTTATATCGCGTAAATTGTCAGAAATAACTATAACTATTACTTAAACTTTACCCATGAGGTGTATTCATAAGATATTTATAGGGCAGCCATTAAAAACCTTGACTCACTTATTATATGGCATGGTGCTGTATATGCTTGTCTGAAAATATCCTTAAATTTACAATAATAGTTTCCCAAAGTTCGAAACACGTAAATTGTAAAATCGTCCGAAGGTGAGCAAATCAAGGAAATCTGGAGAAAATGCAACATGGTGGCGTGTACAAGGCGTTTTAGGTAAAACATACCCGTAGGATATTTTTGAGGGGTCAAAAGTAAATGACCACAATCTTTAAACGTTTTAGAAATTGTCTTTTTATACCCGAAAATCGACATTTTGCTTTTTACGTCTTGTGGGGAGCAACTCTACCATGACCCCACAGGGGAGCCGTTTTCAAAGGGTACTCCTAGCATTTTCTGACATTGGAAAGATCGCAAGTTTTTATATCCATTCATGCTTGGCTATTTTTTGTTTGTTTTTAAACGTACGAACTATATGACTTTCGTATCTTTATAGCTAAAACGGGAAAATAAGCTTTTGTAGAATCGACATCAAATACTAAATGGTAACATACCAATAATATCATTGATATAAAATATGCAAAAAAATATACACTATCTTACCAATTGTCGATACTGTACTTAATTAGAACTGTCGCAGCTGACTTATACCCCCCACAAGCACTTTGTCAGAATGCAAGTGCTATTAGTGCAGGATGTGTTTGTAACAAAAATTGAGGTCACATGCAGCATTTGAATAAAGTTTCATGTTTCTAGGTCGCTTGGTTCTTGAGTTAGAGTGACTGAGTCGAAAAATGACGGTGACCTTGACCTTTGATCTATGTTACCCAAAAACAACAGGGCACTTCCCCGGATCATAAGCAACATTTAAATAAAGTTTCCTTAATGTAGGTCACTTGGTTCTGGGGTTAGAGTCCGGAAACGAAAATTAAAGAAAAGCTAACTGTGACCTTGACCTTTGATCTATGTGACCCAGAAACAATAGGGTACCACTTGGGTCATTAGGAATATTTGTATAAAGTTTCACGATTGCAGGTCACTTGGTTTTCGAGTTAGAGTCCGGAAACGAAAATTGAACAAAGGCTGACTGTGAATTGACCTTTGGCCTTTGTGACCCCAAAACAATAGGGCACTTCCTTGAGTTATAAGGAACATTTGTATAAAGTTTCATGATTGTAGGTCACTTGGTTCTCGAGTTAGAGTCCGGAAACGAAAAGGTCGGATGGACGGACGGACAGACGGACGGAAGCACAGACAGACAGACATGGTGAAACCAATATACCCCCCTCTACTTCGTAGGTGGGGGTATAATTAATACATTTACGAAATGGGAATCGATAATTATAAGAAAAAAATATGTTTTGAATAAACAGTCTGTTCCAGCTGAAGTCGCTAACTTTGATATACAGATGCAAGAACAAGTTACAAATATTTTAAATGAGTATGTGAATGAATCTATACAAGATTGTGAAATAACACTGAATTCGTTGGTCAACAAATCCTTGTGTTAAACGCTTCCAAACAAAGAGTAATCTAACACGTCAATAACATGTATATCTTTTTTTTTAGAAATGGCGATTCGTTGGTGGGGATCCAGACCGGCATGACTAGAATACGCATATGGCATTTTTGGCGAATATGGGCGAATATGACTTACGTTTCATGATCAGGGCATTAAAACGAATATTTAAACATTTTTTCCACACTTCCTATGCATGAAATCATTATTTATCATCAGTTGATTAGCTTCGTGTAAAAGGCTACCAGAATTTCATTTTTATTTTCGTCAGTCGAATATGACTGAATGAGTTGCGAACAAGACTCTACTGTTTTAACCCAGTTAGCAATTTAACTTTAGTTTCATACTTTAAATTAGGCATTTCATCAAAATAAAAATCTAATAATAGTTATGATTCCCAGTCGAATTCGTCGTAAAGAATCATATTCGCCAAATCGAAAACCGCATGTGTACGCAAAAAGATAGTCATATCAAACTTTTTAAATGATAAATATAACTGCATTGTTCTTATTATTCGTATTCATTTTTATTGTTGTATCGTCTAAGCAAGTAAAACAAAAGAAAATACAACAACAAAAAAAAGAAAAAAAGAAAAAGAAATACTTATTCTTCATCAAAACAGTAGCGGTTATACTAGTTGTTATTGTAAGGATGAGTGTTTACGCTAATTTCTAGTTGTACAAAAAACATCGTTTACTAAATAAAAGAAGAAAATATTTAAATAACCTTTGATGTACATGCACATGCTAGAATAACATCTTTAATGACCAATTTGAGTATCATTTATACATGTTGTTTTATTATAAACAGTCTATATTCGCTCATATTCGCCGAAAGTGTCATATTCGTATTTTAGTCATACCCATCCAGACTATACATACTGTTCATGCAGATTTGCTGCACGTGTTGATGACCAAAACATTTGTTTTGGACGAAATTGTACAGTACAACAGCCTATGATAGGTCCAAATCGGGTCTTATCAACCAAATTGTTATCTTGTAAAATTCAGATTGCATTTCGTATCCCCGTGATTAACAAGAAAATAAATCTGGACTAAAGATGATTAAAAAAATGGAAATTTCTTTTCTTCTCTTAACACTTTTCAAGTCCGACTTACTTTTAATGGAATTTTTTGTAATAAGACAAGTCAAAACAAAACATTTATATCAGCACAGCCACTAAGAACTATGCTTAGTAAATATGGGTACAATAAGGGTCTAAAAAAGAGGAATGGCCGTTGTAAGTGTTTAAAATCGAACTCTTTATAGCAAAGAGTAGAATGTCGAAGAATGTGTACCTTTAATCGTTATTTATCGATTTATTTTAGATGCTTTTTGTATATGATTTTGTCCGAAGATCTGTGTAATGAAATGCTGGCACTGGTATACCACGTGAGTAGACTAAGGTGTCAGTGATCAACTATCGGATGGTGGAAAGCTCAGATACATAGTTAGAAACGTCTTGGATATGAACAAATAGTTGTCTCCGATGAAGTTTTGAGTTTGTTATCCCTCTCTTTATCAATCCAAGTCATTCAGGATACACATTAAGTATTTTTTCTGTGGTTTTAGTTTCAAGATGTAAAACATGATGACACCACTTAATCAAATACTGTTCCCGAATTTTGAAAAAAGGCTATTTCTTTGGCAAACTTCATGCATGTTTAAAAATTATTCAATTTTGTTTAAGCGTTACTGAGACTTTTACGTTTTTGTACTAATTTGGGCTAGAACGATTTGCTAACAAAGATCCGAAGGTAGGTAGAACATTGAAATGGAATTAAGAGCTGGCAAAAAAGACCAGAAAATGTCTTCAATGAGAAGACCTTATGGACGACAATAAGAATATTCAAATCAATATTTTGGCAGAAATATGTAGCACTTAAAAAAACGTGATTTTGTACACAATTAAATATATGGAACAAAGCTATCTTTGGGGCGCAAGAGTGTGTTTTTCAAACCTGTTAGTCGAAATACACACATTAGATGTCCGTAAAGGGAATTCCGACGCTATAACCGTTGGGCCTCGCCGGACGAATAAAATGACATGACAGGAGAGAAATTCGATGGACAGGGAATTTAAGGCGTTAAAATGTAGTGAATAATGTCGAAAAACGATGAAATAGATGTAAAACCTTTGTTTCCAAGAGATTCTATTGCAAAATTAGCAGTATTAATTGAAATGATAAACGGCTCCCATGTGGAGTCATCGGAGAGTTGCTCCCCACCGGACGTAAAAAGCAAAACGTCGATTTTCGGGTTTAAAAAGACAATTTCTAAAACGTTTCAAGGTTGTGGTCTTTTACTTTTGACCCCTCAAAAATATCATAAGGATATGTTTTGCGTATGCACCTTGTATGCCCCAACATGTTGCATTTTCTCCAGATTTCCTTTTTTGCTCACCTTCGGACGATTTTTAATTTGCATTTTTCGAACTTTCGGGAACTAATACTGTAAAATTAAGGATATTTTCAAATAAACATATGTATTTAGGGAGGTGAAATCAAAATTGCCAGGCCCTTGTCTTTGTCTGGTGACAATCTGTGCCATTTTTAAGAAATAAACACGATAAATGTTCGTTGAAGCTAGCGATGATCCTCCCCTCCTTTTCCAAACAAGAGGACCATGATGGTCCTAGATCGCTCACACGAGTCTCTTTGATCACTAGGACATCACATCAAGTAAAAAGGAAGATGTCTTAAAGAAGATAGTTTCTACATTAAAACCAAGTTTCACAAAGTTTGGGCCATATTTGTGTCCATGAGAGTTAATTTAAGTAAATTATCATTTAGACTCCTTTTCCTGTGATATAGCATGAATCCTTCCCATTTTCAACAGAGTTCATTCTTTTGACCTGGTAAACATTTTGAACAAGTTTCATTAAGATTGGACCATTTTTGTGGCGTCTGGAGCTCTAACAAGAAATTTGTCATTAAGGCCCTTTTTCCTGTGGTATGGCCTGGATCCTTCCCATGTTCAAAAATGTTCATACTCATGACCTAACAAATATTCTGACCAAGTTTCATGATGATTGGACCATATTTGTGGCTTCTAGAGTGTTAACAAGAAAATTGTCATTAAGGACCCTTTTCCCGTGATATGGGACGAATCCTTTCCAATTTCAAAAGGGTTCATTCTTTTAACCTGGTAAACATCTAGAACAAGTTTCATGAAGATTTGACCATTTTTGTGGCGTCTGGAGCTCTAACAAGAAAATTGTCAATAAGGCCCCTTTTCCCGTGATATGGCACAGATCCTTCACTTTTTCAAAAGGGTTCATTCTTGTGACCTGATCAACATTCTGACCAAGTTTCATGAATATTGGGCCATATTTGTGGCCTCTAGAGTGTAAACAAGAAAATTGTCAATAAGGCCCTTTTCCCGTGATATGGCACGGATCCTTCTCACTTCAATAGGGTTCACCCTTGTGTCTGATCAACAATCTGACCAAGTTTCATGAAGATTGGATCATATTTGTGGCCTCTAGAGTGTAAACACTTAAATTGTTGACGCATGACGACACACGGCGCACGACGCACACCGCACATTCAATGATCACAAAAGCTCACCTTGAGCACTATGTGCTCAGGTGAGCTAAAACGTCACGTGTTTTATACACCCTAAAGAAAGTGCAAATTAAAGTTATTAGCCTTTATGGTCATGTGGGCTCGTGATTGGTCAAGTAGCGATCGAGAATCGTCGTGTGTGGTCGGGTATCGATCGACTTGATCGTGTGAACAATTCGAGACTAATCGAATTGATCGGGTATGATCTAGAAGTGCTCGAGTACAAGTCGAGAATGATCGTGTCAAAGTCGGGTAGAAGGTATCTACCCGATCACATTTGATCTCTACACGACAGATTCACGACTAGCTCGATCTTGCATCAGATCGATACACGATCGCTTCCCGACCGCTTCTCAAATTTGAAGGATCAAATTATCAACCCAAACTTACACGAATGTTTTTGACATGTCAAAAAAAAATCGGGCCGGAAGCCCGACCGATGCCGACCACACTCGATCGCTGTACTCGATCGCTTCCCGACCAAGCTCGATCACTACTCGATCGAGTTGATCAGATCGGCAGTGGGAACATAGCATTACATATTTTTCTTTAATGCTTTTCGGTGGTTTATCGAGAAATAACGGTAGATTATCATTTGATAAACTCACCGCAAAAGCAGTGAAATTATCAAAATCTTATGCCCTGCTTTTGTGCATTTAATCCTATCTGACGTCATCTATGCGGGGCGAAATAAGTGACGTCACAATGAGCAATGCGCAGCAATCACGCGTAAAATGACGAGCTTTACGAAAATATGTCCTAGAAATGTCACATTTTGTCTCATTTTTGCATTAAAGAAATAGAATAATCGTTTGTTTATCGAGTAAGATCGATTAATATTTCATTTCGTGAAAAACAAAAGCTATATTTTCACTCGTGGCTCTGCCACTCGTGAAAATATAGCTTTTGTTGTTCACTAAATGAAATATAAATCGATCTTACACTTAAACAAACGATTATCCTCTATATCAATCTTTTGTTATTGTCATGATGCATGTGCCCCTGAGGCAATAACTCTCCAATGGTGTGAAAATATAGAAGGCATCAAATTAAGACTAGTTAAACATGTGGATAATGTTAAGGAGCTTAGGTTGTAATATTTTTTTTTCTCACTAAAAATCTAAAATAATCTTTAATTGGTCGTGATAACTGCATTTTGCTACAATTTATCGACCAAACTATCAATCATTAATCTGAAAATGTAAAATAATCAATAATTTCATGATTAATTGGTATTGTTAATCATTTTTTGAATAAGCAAAATCATATTTAAAAAGTCGATTCCTTTTTACATTTGAATACGTGAGGACATTTAAAGAACATAATTTTTTATCTTCACGAGGATCCTCTGTCGGTCCTTTTATAACGCAACCCTTTGTTTGTTAAACCGTAAAGTCGTCATTTTTAAAGAATTGCATTTTATTTGACGCCATCAAACAGCTATGACGTCATTAAGTATGATGTCATGTATTGTGCGTCGTACTCTTCGGGAACAGGTCAAGATGTATGGCGATACACACAGGTAACCAGTCTAGTTACGATGCGTTAACAAGTAGTCCATGGGCCAGGATTACCGTGCAGCCCCCTTAGTGCTCTAAGAGAGTGGTATGGAAATGTTTATCTGACCTCCTAAGTGAGAATCAAGATGATAATAGGTGATATTTTGGGTCCCGACTGCCATTCCGAGTAGTTTTTAAGACTGCAGCCATGAATAAATATATTTTTCCTTTGATACACTTTAAAGGTTTTTTTTTTCATTTAGAACTTTTTTGAATGCAAAAAACATGTATACTTTGCGTTCTGATTAAAATCTCTTTTGCTTGAAATCATTTGAAAGATACCAATTTTCAAAATGGAAGATGGCAGCCAGTTCAAGATAAGAATGTTCGCAATTATTCCGTTGAAAACCATGAGATAAGGGTGTTTACTATGTACTACACATAACTGCATACACTTTTGTTGATTTGACATTTCTTAGTTCGAATCAAGTTGTTAACAGGCGACATTGTGTATCGCGACTGCCTTTCTAATAGTTTTTCGGAGGAATACAGTTATCTTTTCCGGGAAACGGAATAGTAACACATACAGTCACATGATGAGGAATATATATATTTGGAGAGAACAATCAAAATACCAACGTAATTACTTTCTGAAACACTGGATCCAAAAGGATTCAAGAACAGTTAAATAATAAGATAAATATGAGAAATATAATTGCTCAAACAGTGTTAGAATTTTAGGATTATTAAATATAACCCTAGCGCTTTCGAAACATAATGTTTCTTCTTCAGGGGTTCTTAATAAACTAAATTATAGCTAATTTGACCTACGTACTAACGCCAGTCAATAATCATAAAAAGTAGCAATTAGTTGACTCAAAATAGTCTTCGTGGCCTAAGTAATCGTTACTGTAACCTAAATTGGGCTGAATTATATACAGTAAAGCGGATTTGACCTGTCCGCTACCGCTAGTGAACCAAAGTTAAGAATAGCAAATACTTGAGCTGAATGATTTGCGTGACCTTCTTTGACCCGAATAATATACTTGACCTAGTAAACTGACATTTGACCTGAAATTTACCTGTCTATCTCCGTTAGTCAACCGTCGTTAGGTGTTGCTAATACATAACATGAATTATCGTTGTGACCTAGTGGATAGTAGCTGGATAGTATTCAAGCGCCTAATCCAATAGGTCTCCCGTGACATACGTTCTTTGTCTGTCAATCTATCAATTCGTTATCATACACATGGGTTAGTAGTGTTAGTTAAAAGAATCAAGTGCTATTGATAACACCACAAGCAAATTTGAAAAATATTACAAATTATAAACATGTTTAGATGGAATCATCATAGCAGATATTGTATGGACTTCAGTTTCCTGATGTTATTTAAATGGAATTAAGTGATTCTAAACTTTGCCCCAATGACCTAGTTTTTGACCTAACTTGACCCAATTTCAAACTTGTCCGAGATTTTATCAAGATAATCATTCTGACCAATTTTCAGGTTGATTTGGCTAAAAATATGCCCTCTAGAGTGTCCGAGAGGTTTTTCTAAGATTTGGCCCCGTGACCTAGTTTTTGACTCCACTTTACTCAATTTCGAACTTGTCCGAGATTTAATCATGATTATCATTCTGGCCTATTTTCAGGATTATTCGGCTAAAAATATGGCATCTAGAGAGTCCTCAAGGTATTCCTTAGATTTGACCCTGTGACCTAGTTTTTGACCCACTTGACCCAAATTCGAATTGTTTCGAGGTTTTATCAAGATAAACACTCTGACCAGTTTTCAGGGTGATTAGGCTAAAATATGGTCTCTTCAGTGTCCCCAAGGCTTTTCTGAGATTTGACCCCGTGACCTCGTTTTCGACCCCTCTTGACCTTTACCCAATTTTGAACTTGTCGGAGATTTCATCAAGATAATCATTCTGATTAATATTCAGGTTGATTGGGCAAAAAATATGGCCCCTAGGGTGTCTACAAGGTATTTTTTAAGGTTTGACCCTGTGACCTAGTATTTTGCTCTACTTGACCCAATTTCAAATGCGTCCGAGATTTCATTTAGATAACCATTCTGTCTAATATTTTGGACAATTCGGCTAAAAATATGGCCTCTAGAGTGTCCAAGAGGTTTTTCTAAGATTTGACCCCGCGACCTCGTTTTTGACCCCACTTTACCCAATTTCGAACTTGTCCGAGATTTCATCAAGATCATCATTCTGACCAATTTTCAGGACGATTCGGCTAAAAATAAATGCTCTCTATAGTGTCCACAAGGTTTTTCTATGTTTTAATCCTGTGACCTAGTTTTTTACCCCACTTGACACAATTTCAAGCTGTCCGAGATTTTATCAAGATCATCATTCTGACAAATTTTCAGGATGATATGGCTAAAAATATGGCCTCTTCAGTGTCCAAAATGTTTTTCTGAGATATGACCCCGTGACCTAGTTTTTGACCCCACTTGACCTTGACCCTATTTCGAACCTGTCGGAGATTTCATCATGAATCATTCTGATTATTATTCAGGTTGATTGGGCAAAAAATGGCCCCTAGAGTGTCTACGAGGTATTTTTTTAAGGTTTGCCCCTGAGACCTAGTTTTTTACCCCACTTGACCTAATATCAAACGAGTCCGAGATTTTATTAAGATAATTATTCTGACCAATTTGCAGGACGATTCGGCTAAAAAATGTGGCCTCTAGAGAGTCCACAAGGTTTTTCTATAATTTGACCCCGTGACCTCGTTTTTGACCCCACTTTACCCAATTTCGAATTTGTCCGAGATTTCATCAAGATAATCATTCTGACCTATTTTCAGGATTATTGGGCTTAAAATATGGGCTCTACAGTGCCCACAAGGCTTTTCTGATATTTGACCCCGAGACCTAGTTTTTGACTCCACTTGACCCAATTTCGAACGTGTCCGAGATTTCATCAAGATAATCATTCTGATTAATATTCAGGTAGATTGGGCAAAAAGTATG
The DNA here is from genome assembly GCA_948146395.1 of Fragum whitleyi. Classification (NCBI taxonomy): domain Eukaryota; kingdom Metazoa; phylum Mollusca; class Bivalvia; order Cardiida; family Cardiidae; genus Fragum; species Fragum whitleyi. The sequence goes on along the minus strand of OX411543.1, from coordinate 17,929,170 downwards.
GCCCCTAGTGAGTCTGCAAGGTTTTTTTTAAAAGGTTTGACCCTGTGACCTAGTTTTAAACCCACTTAATCCAATTTCAAACGTGTCCGAGATATCATTCAGATAATCATTCCGACCAATTTTTAGAACGATTCGGCTAAAAAATTGTCCTCTAGAGTTTCCACAAGGTTTTTCTAAGATTTGACCCTGCGACCTAGTTTTTGACCCCACTTTACCCAATTTCGAACTTGTCCGAGATTCCATCAAGATCATCATTCAAACCAATTTTCAAGATGATGGGCCTAAGATATGACCTCTTGGTGTCCACAAAGTTTTTCTAAGATTTGACCCCCGTTACCTAGTTTTTGACCCCACTTGACCCAATTTCAAACTTGTACGAGATTTCATCATGAAAATCATTCTGGTGAATTTTTAGGCTGATTGGACTTACAATAAGGCCTCTAGAATGTCCACAAGGTATTTCTAAGATTTGACCCCGTGACCTAGTCTTTGATCCCACTTGACCCAATTTCGAACTTAACCGAGATTTAATCAGGATAATTATTCTGACCAATTTCAAGGATGATTGGGCTAAAAATATGGTCTCTAGAGTGTCAACAAGGTTTTTCTAAGATTTGACCACGTGACCTATTTTCTTTAGGTTAATTGGGCTATAAATATGGCCTCTAGAGTGTCCACAAGGTATATGTGACGACGCACCACGCATGACCGGACGACGGACATCAAGATACCCAAAAAGCTCACCTTGAGTACTTTTCAATTACCAACTGATTCTTGCCATTTATTACGCATTTAAATTAAGAAATGAGAAATACATGTATAAACATTATGTTTAACAGTATGAGATAGAAAAATAACAGAAATCTTCTTCAATTACAGAAGTTTTTTTGTAATATACGGTAGCAAGTTTTTGCAATAGTTCTTATAAATTTTTGTTCTGTAAAGAGTACTTTTACCTTTTCTGGATCATTGATGTTTGAAAAATTTGGGTATGTACGAGAAGCCTTTGTGAAAAGGTCTTGTCTAAATTCTTTATAAGTGTTACAATGAAAAAGAACATGGTACTCATCTTCTAAGGTGTCACAAAAAGAGCATTTTCTATTAATTAAATTAAGGTTTTCATATCAATTCAACAACACAACAACGAAATTTCCTGAGAGCTGAACGATGGCCGATGGGAAAAAGTATCTTACAATTATTCTCGGGGACAAAGTTAAATTTGAAGAGTGCATAATTCCTAAACTTATTTTTTTCCAATATTGTTCCTGTCATTTTGTCTTGAAAGGGATAAATTCCATTCAACTAAAAATTCCTCGACTAATTTCTTTTTTATTATATCGTATAACTTGATTTTATCACACACTGTATATATTGACTGAAATTCAGAACAGTTGGAATTCAAATGCTTTTCTTTTACTGAATAAACTAAGTTTTAAATTTAGAACCAGCCAATTGTTGAGCCAAATACCTATTCGTTTCTTTGTTCTTTCACATGAAAGGTTCGTCGTATGATAGGACACCAACCCATTTCTCTTTCTATCGCAGCATTTGGTGTGTATTTGCTAACTCCTAAAAAAACAAGAGCTTCGCAGAGCGGCGCATATACGCCCGATGGGGCTTGTCAGTAACCTTGGCTTGTCAGTAACGTGAGCCTGGATGATAGCTAAAAAAATTTCAAACAGACAGACAGACAACTGGTGCCATAACATAGTATGACCTTTTGAGTGTAAATTGAAAATGATTTTTTGTACAACTATATGCCAAACAGTTATTTTGCAAGTTTCAGTTCATTCCAATTCAAAGTGCGACGAGTTGCTCACAAAAGAAATATAGGGAATTTCAATCAATTCAAGGGCAGATAATACAAGAAATACCCAAGCTTTTTGAATTTATGAAGTCTTATGCATAACCAAATATCAGGGTTACATTATGGCAAGATTCATTTCAATCCAATTAAATTTGTTGGAGTTTTGCACACACACGCACAAAAAATCTGTAATTTAAACTATTTTGTGAAGTTAAGGGCAAATAAATCTGGAACTACTTTAAATATGAAAATATACTTAGTCCTAGGCACAAATAGACAACCTACAGAGTCATTGTGGCAAGTTTCCTTTCATTTCCATCCAAAATGTAGGAGAAAATGAGCTGACAAGAAATTTTGCTTTTCATCAACTCAAGGGCAGACAATCCAAGATAACTCAAGAATGACTGGAGTTTTTTGAATTGAAAAGTCTTTATTCAAGACTAGACATCATAGAGAGTAATTGTGTCTAGGTTCAGCTCATTTCAATCGAAAGTTAAGGAGGAGTTGCACACCAAATACAGTGTTTTTTGTTTAATTCAAGGGCAGATAATTCAGGATTTCTCAGGAATGACTGGAGCGATTTGAATTTCAAAGGTCTTATGAACAACTAGACATCATAGAGAGTAATTGTGTGTAGTTACAGCTCATTCCCATCGATAGTTAAGGAGGAGTTGCGCACACAAAAAAGTGATTTCCGTTATATCCAAGGGCAGATAATTCAAGATTTCTCAGAAATGACTAAAGCGATTTGAATTTCAAATGTCTTATGCACAACTTAACATCATAGAGAGTAATTGTGTGCAGTTTCAGCTCATTTCCCATTGATAGTTTAGAAGGAGTTGCGCACACAAAAAACAGAGATTTTCGTTAAATTCAAGGTCAGATAATACAAGATTTCTCAGGAATGACTGGAGCGATTTGAATTTCAAAGATCTTATGCACAACTAGACATCATAGCGAGTAATTGTCTGTAGTTTCAGCTCATTCCCATTGATAGTTAAGGAGGAGTTGTGCACAAAAAAACAGTGATTTTGGTTATATTCAAGGGCAGATAATTCAAGATTTCTCAAGAATGACTGGAGCGATTTGAATTTCAAAGGTCTTATGCACAACTTAACATCATAGGGAGTAGTTGTGTGTAGTTTTAGCTCATTCCCATTGATAGTTTAGGAGGAGTTGCGCACACAAAAAATTGCTAACGGACGGACAGACGGATGACCGAGGCCATAACATAATACGTCCCCTTCGGGCGTATCATTACCAAGATCAATCCAAATACAAAAGATTTAAGATAAATTGCTTAATCGTTTATGAACATATTGAATAGTATGGGAGACAACCCACATCCATGCCTTAGACCACGATTTACTTCAAACCAATCAGCAAGGATCCCATTAATTCTTACACAGGCTGAGATATGATTATATAAAGATTTGACAGCTTGAAACAATTTACCAGAAAACCCAATAGTCTGTAATTTATTCCATAGATTAGACCTGTCGATAGAATCATATGCTTTCTTAAAATCAATAAAAGCGCGGATGCAGACCGACCTTTACCTTTTTTCTAGACTCTATGAAACTTGTAAGTGAAGCCAAATGATCAGTCTTATTACGACCCTTCCTAAAACCGTTCTGTTCGTCAACAATCTTTGAATTTCCTCAGTCCATTTTGTCATCCTATTATTCAAAGCATTACAATACAATTTATACATTGAGTTTGACAACGAAATTCCCCTATAAGATAGTGGGTTTCTTGGGTCATCTGGCGAAGATTTTGGTTTTGGGTTGATAATACATTTTTCCCATTTCGAAGGCACTTTAAACCTTTATTAAGATATACATTAAAGAGTGAGTGTAAAAAAAATCAGAAGTGTCATTTTTGAATATCTCCACTGGTATCCCATCAAAACCGCTTGCTTTACCAATTTTGGTCGGATAAATTAAACTTTTTACTTGAAAAACAGTAAAATTATCTTTGAATAAAAAACTATCAATAGTATTTGCAGACTCTGCTATTTTAACTCCAGCAGTACCAATATATTCTACTGGACCGTAGTTATACAATGTATGAAAATCTAATTTCCACTTATTTAAAACATCATTAGGTTTGGGTGATACTGCATCTTTTAGAACAACCTCAAATGGTATTGACATTTTCTTATTGCTGTTGATACCAATCTTTCCTGGAGATTTTCAGAAATCCGGTCTACCCGAAGTACACTCATTCAATAAGTCTTTTTGGAAATCAAACCAAAATAATCGTTTGAATATCTGTACATCCTCACAACACCGAATTCGAATAAATCCATGAGCGTGTAAAAGTAAACCCATTCATGATTTTTAGCCCGCGAAAATAATATCAGACTGAATGCCAGCTACCTAGATTTTTGTGAACAATTCCGATTTCAAAGCCATATTTCCGTATTACGAATTTGGACATCAAATTCCGGGAAAAAATCGATTCGAACGGCGCCTAAAAGTAAACACGAAATCGAAAGTAGTCAGCGACCGTTTTTTAAAGGGAATGCAATTAGGACAATCGTCTTTTGGAGTTACTTCCCTTATTCAGACAGGTTTATCGTTTAGTTTGAAATCCGGTGTAAGGGTTCTGCCAAGGCCGCGCGACTAGAACTTAAAAGTTGTAGACTGCGAATAAAAATGAAAAGGATGGGCCCTACGTCGCGCCGAATCTTGAAATACGACATCGACGAAAATCGGACTTCCGCGACGACCTGCCGTTTTGGCCTATTCCAAAATAAAAATCTTAATGGTACCCCGCACAGCGTTTTGATAATCGGCGCTGTATTATCGGAAATCCAATAAATCGGGAACCATTCTATGTTTACATGTTTCTTTACGAAATAGATCAAGATCTATGGCGTTCAAAGACAATTTATAACCTTTTCGCCGGGTCTCCCGAAAAGAAGGCAAAAGTAAATATAGAAATAGATTCTAATGAACCCAGGCCAATTTCACAGGGCCCACATCCATATTACACAATCACTGGAAATCTGTCCCTCTGACATTTTAGAAGACGAGCAAGTGACTTTTGCCGATCTAAAAACCAAAGCGGGGTTTTCTAACCTACTTGCTTGACAGATATTACTGGCTTAAGTATGGTTAGAAAACCAACGTTATGACATGTTCATTGTGAATAAAAAGAAGAGAATAGCAGAGTTAGATAGTTTACAATATCATGTTGATTTGTTGACTCCAGTGCAATTTTTGGGGTGGTTTTATGTCTGTAGTTATTTGCTGTTAACGCGGCATGAGTATTAGCCATCAAAGGAGCTATCCCTATTATCAAGGTGGATGACGATGGAAGATATAAGAATTAAGCCCTTATTATTTTTATATTATTTTTCTGACCTTGTAGTAAAGCATTAGCCTTCCAAGTAGTGCTCTTTTCATCAAAAGCAAGGGCTTTAAGCATAAATAAGGCAATATTTTGGAATGAAAGGTCAGAATAGAATGCCAAAGATCTGAAGTGTAGATTTTAGCCTTAAATTTCAGAGAAGTTGTTATAATTGAAATATTTTAATACTCAAATATTGTTCCGTCCTGACTGCATTCAGGCCTTTGATATATAAGCTACATGCAACCGTTTCTTTTAGTCCGAAAAATTTACAAGAAACCAATAAACATTCTGCAGTGCAGACATCAGACCAAAGCTCTGATGAAAGTTAGTCGTTCCACCAGGGTTTCCTAGGGTTCCAACGTTTATTATTAGAGAAACCATGCGGAATATTTCGGTAGGGAAGTCTAGATTTTATATTTTTCTTCAATGTATTAACCCATTCTTCATAGATAGCATCAATATTATCCCGTGCTTGCTGGTTTTGTTATTAATTATCAATAAAACCATTTACTTCAGTTAAAATATCATTTGTTTCAAGAAAATCTTGTGGTTCATTATCAAAGTCATACTTGCGTTTGACTTCATAATTTCCAGACGGCATGTATGTTATACAACAAGACAACTGAATTGTCCGGGAGAGCAGAGAATGATCAGGCACACTCGCATCGGCAAAGGTGTCTATATTTGAACACAACTGTCGTAAAATTAAAGTTTTTTTTAACACAAAATTGACTACATTTATCAAGATCATCATGACAGGTAATACAATAGTCAACTACAGACAAATCTTAGTTGAAACCGATGTTAAATCAATAAAAAGTGTTATTTCTGCCATTTAACATGCATAAATTTGTACTAGTCAGGAATTTAGTTAGCAATTCACCAAATTTGTTTATCTTAAAATCTATGACATCTCTGAGGAATGTGTTGACAAAAATTTTTACACCAAGCCCCACTCCCTTTTCCGTGACGTGGCATTATACCACAAAACAGCAACAAAATGCATATTGTCACACGGTAAGGAATATTCTTTGGAAGTTTCGTGAAAGTCAGTCAATAAAAGAAGGATTTTTTAGTAACAGAAAAAATAGACATCATAATAAAGTATTGACTCGGCTTTCCATTCATGACAGTCTAAAAACACCGATTCAAAATGCTCCTTAATCATTCAAACAACATCCAAACAATCAAAACGCTCCGAAATCATTTAAAAAAATCCAATCATTCAATGATTCAGTATGCTTTAGTGGATTTTGAGTTGAGGCCTTATGATTATGCTCGATTACGATCACAAACGTTCTAGTCATTCGAATGTCGCTTATGACACTATTTAGATTTCAAAGTGAATCATCCAAAGTTATTATCCCCCGCCGTTTTCGGCGAGGGGATATAGTAATGCTCTCCGTCCGTCATTCCGTCATTCCGATCCCGTCATTCCGTCTATCCGTCACTAAACTTGTCCGGAGCATATCTCCTAAAGTATTATAGCTATCAACTTGAAACTTTATGCGTGGATAGATCTCATTGAGGAGAAGTGCAGTGCACAAGAACTACAACTCTTGCTTGCATAAATTTGGAGTTATTGCCCTTGGTTATTTTTAAGACTGAGATTTTGCCCGGAGCATATCTCCTTAAGTATAATAGCTATCAACTTGAAACTTTATGGGTGGATAGATCTCATAGAGGAGAAGTGCAGTGCATCAGAACTATAACGCTTGCTTGCATACTTTTGGAGTAATTGCCCTTTGTTATTTTAAGGACTTAGATTTTGTCCGGAGCATAACTCCTTAAGTATAATAGCTATCAACTTGAAAATTTATGGGTGGATAGATCTCATGGGGGAGAAGTGCAGTGCACAAGAACTACAACTCATGCTTGCATAATTTTGGAGTTATTGCCCTTTGTTATTTTAAAGACTAAGATTTTGTCCGGAGCATATCTCCTAAAGTATAATAGCTATCAACTTGGAAGTTTATGGGTTGATAGATCTCAATGAGGAGAAGTGCAGTGCACAAGAACTACAACTCTTGCCTGCATAATTTTGGAGTTATTGCCCTTTGTTATTTTTAAGACTTAGATTTTGTCCGGAGCATATCTCCTAAAGTATAATAGCTATCAACTTGAAACAATATGGGTGGATAAGAACTACAACTCGTGCTTGAATAATTTTGGAGTTATTGCCCTTTGTTATTTTTAAGACTTAGATTTGTCCGGAGCATATCACCTAAAGTATTAAAGCTACCAACTTGAAAATTTATGGGAGGATAGATATCGTGGAATCGAAGTGCATTGCACAAGAACTACAACTCTGGCTTGCATAGTTTTGGAGTAATTGCCCTTGTTATTTTAAAGACTTAGATTTTGTAGGGGCTTTATTTCTTAAAGTAGAACCCTTAATCTATAAGGCTTCAGTTTACTATCAAGCTTTCTCGGCGGGGGATGGCCATGTCCGACATGGCTCTTGTTTCCCTTGTCAAAACTTGTCTTGTTTGCGTTAAGAACATTTCACAATGTTCTTAACGCAAACAAGAAATTAACTAACATGTCTAAAGCCACATAAGAAGATGTTACCAATACCCATTCATCTTCAACAGAACGATGTTCATAAATATATTTTAACAGAAGTATGAGGAATTAGAATAATGTCTGGCTGCCATGTCAGATAAAAAATGTTATTGAATGATGCTAATCCTACAGGTGAAACGAAGAAATTTGAATATTGATATCAGGGATCTTTCTGGGATGGGCCGAACTGATTTTGAGGACAAATTATTTGTGATAGGCTTAATCTGATGATAGTTTTGGATGGGCCCCATATATAAACTAGTCATATCCAATGTTTATTTTAATCTAGAATAGGTATTAAGGATTCTTCGCATCCTTTTTCCAAAATGGCCCAGCAATTTTGCAGATGGCCCATCAAAATCCTAGATTTTACATGTAAATGAAAGGGATATGGGCCTTGGCCCATTTCAATGGCCCATCCTTAAAAATTCCAGAAATATCCCTGGATATCATAATTCTCTCTCAGGGAGGTATGGTGAACAACTTGATGCACCTTCCCCTCCGCAAGAATGGTATATCAAAATATGGAATATTTAAAGAAACTGTAGGAGAAGCGCTTTATCCTAGCGTTTTTTTTTTTTTTTTTTTTTTTTTTTTTTTTTTTTGTTCTTGAAAATAGATTAAATATGAACAAGTGTTCAAACAGATATTGTTATGTAATTTATGCTTTTTCTTGGCTGTCATCTAGAAAAACGCACGGAAAGGCAGTCGGAAAACAAAATATCGATTGCTAGCGTTTTTATTCTCACTCAGTATAGTCGGTCAGCAATTCCTTTCATCTATAGGATGGTGCATGGGTACTCCTTTTGTCTCATGGACTGCACTAAAAAAATAGCAAAATTTCATATTTCAAACTGACTACCATCTACCATCCAGGATGTATGATTTTCCATACAGTTGGAAAAAAAAGAAAAGGTGCTTAGAGGCCCCCAATCTTTCATAAACTGCAACAAAAAAGCAAAACTCCTTTCCCAAATTGGCTGCCATCTCTCATGGAGGATGTTTTGATCTCTAAAATGACTTTAAACGACTGCCATTTAGAAAACACATAGAAAGTTAACAACTTGAATTGAACCTAGATAGGTCATATCAATAATATCATAGCATTCTGACAGAGGATCTATTGTGTAGTACACAGTAAACACATTTGTTTCCTGGTATTCAGCGAAAATAAAGATGCAAAAATTCTTATCTAGAGATTGCTGCCATCTTCTATTTGGGAAATTGGGACCATCAAAATATTTTCAAGTAAAAGAGGTTTCTACCAGAACGCGAAATATACATAATTTAGGCCTTCAAAAAAGATCTAAAGTGAAAAAAAAAACTCTAAAGTGTATCAAAGTTAAATTATCTTAATCCTGGCTGCTATCTAGAAACCTATCGGAATCGCAGCCAGGACCCAAAAAATCACCTGTTAGCAGCTTGATTCTCAGATTAACATTTCCATACCACTCTCTGAGAGACAGTCACATCGTTATTTAGACATTCGCCTCGATCAGAATCATTCCAGATCGCTCACTCAGCACTCCACCTTTATCATAGGCGTATCTAAGACTTTGAAATTTATACGCACTCAGAAGGCGACGACTAAAGAATATATAGGATAAAGGCGAAATGAGAACTGAACAAAAGATGAATGCCCTCAGTCGTCTCCCTTTTAATGAGTTTAGGGTTGGTGAGTAATCAAAGCATCGTAACTACAGCTTGAATAAGCTGTAGTTTCGATGCTATGATCATTCATCGACGATATTATTCAACAGAGTATTATTTCTTTTACGCACTTGCGTAAATTGCGTAATGGGCGCTACGCCCTTGTTTATTTCCTAAAATCTGTCCAATCACCCAGAAGCGCTCGAAAAGAACTGAACAGATCATTACTTTCATGCAAAGACAAATTGATCTCGAGGAGTTTGTTTAAAGAATTTTGTTAAAAGGACCGACACAATGATTGTAGCAAACAAAAGAAGCCACCAACCTTAGTTTGAAAAAGTCACAAAACACGCAAAAGACTGGGAATTTTCAAAATTTCACCTGGGGAAATACCGTAATTTTGTCGAAAAATCACTATCCTTTCTATGCCTCTAAGGTAGCTGAATTAAAATGATTGAAAGAAAACATAATTAAAGACGTTCATTTAGGTAAAAAAAGTTAATTTGTCAAATTTACCGTACCCATCTATGTTAATAATGAAAGTGGGGGTAGCTGTGTGTGTTCTCCTGAAGTTAAATTTCTTTCCCTATAGATTTTTTGATAGATTTTGGTTTCGCTGTCTACCAAGTGAACGGGCTATCAGAACTCAACAAACACTTGCATCTTTAACATTTTTAACAATACTTTTCGTGCTTTGTTTGGGTGACCGATTAGAAGTTGGTTTAAGTTTATTTGTAGTATTTACCTGTTTTTAAAAGCTCTGTGAATTAGGTTGTTGAATATTTTATAAGTTTTTCCAATGGGTCTTTCTTTACAAATAGTAGTTATAGGGTATCGACCTATCGCCTCTTTAACCGCGGGGTTTTTTTTTTTGTTTTGTGAGTGTGTTTTTTGCTTTGTCACGGATAAAAGGGACTTGCAAAACTTGATATGAATTCTATCTATTTCAGTGCAGCTAAAAGCAACCTACACGGATGCACTGTATGTCAGTATGGGTACAACCATGCCATCGAATAATTCTTAATTTTGTCTTGACATCTAGCTTAACCCTAGTTTCATAAATGGCGAATGGTTACAGTTAACAACACCGTGAAAATGACAAGATGAATGATACTGGAATGATTTAGGAATGAAATTGAATGAGTGTGTGGAGTGAGTTTTGAGTGAATTTAATGGGAGGTAATCCTTTATTGCAAATTTTGTCCAGGATGAAGAAAATTAGCGATATTGATTACATCCCTTTAATTAGATATGCATACAAGTTCTACACGTAGCTACCTATTTCTTCAAGAACCTATGAGACGCTAACAATATAAATAATGTCATTGAAATTGTGATTTTTCTCCCTCAAAATCTTTTTTAATTGTCTTTAATGATTCTCTATTTTTCAATGGGGTTGAGCTTTTTTGAATGGTTTGAGTGAGTGTTTAGAATGATTGAATAGAGCGCTGAGTGAGCGATTTAGAATGGTTTTGATTGAGTTGAATTTAATTTCACGATGTAACTAAATGTAAGATTTGTTTTGATCAGGGGAATCGTCAGTTGTTCGATGTTGTGAAATACAAATTGGGCGAAGGAAAAACAATAGCCACCCCCAGAAGCGATACATCGTGCAGTGCTGTCTTAAAAATAGAAGTAGTCTTTAACCAAAGCTTTTAAAAACATATTAAAAGTCCATGACTTCATTTGTATGTGTGTGTCGAGTTTAGTACGCAACTGATCTTAGAAATCAACTCACTGATGAACATAAATTTAAGGTACGCCATCGTGTTGAAGTTACATAAGCATGAGCGTGACATTTTCAACAATTCCGTAGATGCGCAACGTAAAGAATCAGATTGGCCTGTGCAGCTGCATAGTCTGATCAGAGGCTAAACTACGCGCAGAATTCACTTTCTTCGACTCGGTTAGCAATAAGAGAATATTATATCCTACATGGCTACCAAAGGCTGTTTAAGGTAGCGGACCCGTAATAGTTTTGCAACATCTCAAAAATATTGAACTTTAACAGTGTTAACCGAGGTTTCCAAATGATTTTCATTTGGAAACCTCGGTCAACATTGTGAAAGAATATAAGGTCCGAAATGTTGCGGAACTATTACGGGTCCACTACCTTAATTAAAGTCAATCAGACCCAAATGAAATTGTCATAAATGTCACGCACATTTGCCTTAATCTTTCATAATCAACCGCTTTTTACTCAATCAGATCCAAATGAAATTGTCAGAAATGTCACGCACATTTGCCTTAATCTTTCACAATTAACCCCTTTTTACTCAAAATTTTATTTTTAACATGATATATAATATTTTGTAAATCGAGCAAAGGGAATATTGGAGTGACAGTAGAAGGACGGTTAACAACATCGAGTAATTGACTAAATGAATCGTTTTGATATTTTTTGAATGGTATTTTTGCATGAAAATTGCGATTTCGTGTCGCTATCGCCATACGTTAATGGACTAAACCCGGACGTTAAAAAAGAAAACGTTGATTAATAAGTAAATTCACCTGCCGTTAACGCCCGGCTTCTTCACTTAAATGTCCTCAGTTTGGGCCTATACTCGTTATCATTTTCCTTGTCTTGCATTGATATAGAGCATAAATAAAGACGTTAACCATATACCCGTGTGATTTTTTGTGACGTCATTTTTTACCAAGAAGCGCAATTTTTCCCGGCACATTATTACTTTTGGAGCTAGTTTTAAATATTCCTCTGAATTATTTTGAAATTTCTCTTTGAAACAAATTTCTTAAGGAAAGCACTGTTTTTAAGTGAAATGTGACTCGTCACGCGAAAAGGGACAATTTGGCTGGTGTGTTAAGTGTCGACCCCAGACAGACTGCGCGGTTTGGGCAGGCTGACTAGGTTCGAACCTTTTCTTTTTTGCTAATTTTCTGAATTTCGGATGATCATTTTACCTTCTTGTGAAATATTTTTTATCGATACTATTTTACGGAGTTCCAAAATAGAAACCATGGTTAAGGGCACCAGTATCCATAATAAGCGATATAATGATTAAAGTGGCGTTCAATCCCATACACAAATGCAATCTCAAGGTAATCGTGCGTACGCCGGTTGAAAGGCAATAGTTTGTTACACCGATCTACGTCAATATGAGTCAAAAAAGAGGAATATTTAGGTTCAATGACAAATTCTGTCAGTTCTTATTATCACGTTTAGTAAAGAACTCTGCACGTTTTAGGGGTCAATATTTCGATGAATTTATGTGCAGAAGAATTGCATTGTTTTCATTGAATTTCTTCTTTGTTTTAAAAATCTTTTTATTTTTCAAACAAAGTTTTGATTTCATTTTTTTTTTTATTTTTTAAGGGAACATTATCTTGTAATATGTTTCTTTTCCAAGGTTTCTTCATTCTGAAACAGTTAACAGCATCACGTAATTGGCAATTTCGATGCTTTTGAAGGATATTGAAGGAGCAAGTTGAGCGAATTTCAATGAAATTTATGCGAAAATAATGAATATTCTTTCCAATCTTTTTAAGTCGTATCGCTGTGGCTGAAGCACATAGAAATGGATTCCAAATATCACTCTCGCCAGTACAACCGTTCACAATCTTCTTGCTCAAAGTTGCTGTCTCACTTATGTTTACGATTAAACATTCATTTGCTGTGGACAAAAAGTAAGAGTGCAACCAATGTGAATGGAATCCATGATCACACGCTTAAATCGGACTAGGAGTCTGTTGGGCTGGCAATTGCGCTTACGGCGACTAAGATTTTTTTGAAAAAAGAAGTAAGATTCCCTTGTCAAAATGATCTATATTTTTGTTTTCTTCATGGAAATCGTCAGTTCTACGATGATGTGAAATACAAAAAGAGCAAACGAGATACATGTACCATACATACATAGGCGAAAGTTCGTGTAGTGCGTTCTTTATAATAGAAGTAGTCGATAATCAATGCTTGAAAAACAAATTTAAAAAAGAAAACTTACATTGGTGCATTTTATGATGTGTCGAGTAAAGTACGTTTCGTATTCTAGAAATACATTCACTACAATAAATACAATAATTTGAGGGAAATCATTCAGAGCTTTATATTTTCAACAATATCGCATGTGCGTAACGCTAATAATCAGACCAGTTTCTCCGGTCGCGCAGCCTGATAAGCGTCTAAACTACTCACCTAATAAATCCATACAGACTAAGTTGGATTCGGGGAATATTCATGATTCATTGTGTATAGATATGCATATAGAGGGGTGTTTTGGATTTCAAATAAAATTATTTTTAACAATACCACCCCAAATCCTATATCGTGGGTAGTCATTGGAATCATCGCGACGAGACGATTCAAATGAGTACCAACAACATAGGGTTTTAATGGGGAAAAAAGATAAAGATCTTATCTGCATCTCTGTTTGCGTGGCTTCGAAAGTATATTTAATATCTGTCACTAATAATAGCGAAGTAACTAGATGTTATGAGGGAAAGTAATATGGGATCGATGATTTCGTCCAATTTGCATGAAGTTAGCGAGATGTACTACCTCCATTGAATTTCATTCAAAATTCGCCCAACATACTCAAACAATATCATTCCGAAATTATTCGAAAATCATTGAAGTTTCGAATTACACGATGTTACGAACTGTATGAATATTCCAAAACCTCCTGAAGATGGCCAGAACCTTGCCTATCCACATATATACATATATATTTGATACTTAGTGTTTTGTATGGAAAAAAATATCTAACGAGGTTGGGAGAATTGATCATTGTCGAGGCTCTGCCAAGACAATTATCAATTCTCACAACCGAGTTTGATATCTTTTCATAAAATACACTAACTACGTTTTATATTTATCTTATAACCTATATTTGTCTTGTTTTCGTCGGTGTTTCTAACTGAAATGCAAATTTCTAAAAATAACTAACAATATATAATTGTTCTAAAAATAACTATGTGATATCATAAAAAAATATCATACAGGATGTTATCATACAGATATTTTTGTAGTTATAAGATAAAGTTAGTTACATCGTGAAATTGACAAACACCTCAATAAAAACCATTCTAATTCGCTCACTCAGCGCTCCATTCACTCATTCCAAACACTCACTCAAACCATTCAAAAACTCTCAATATGACTCAAACATATAAGATCAACAACTACCTTCAAAATTAATAAAACAAGAACCTTATCGCGATTTCGGAATGGCAGTCGGGACCTAAAATATCACCTATTAACAACTCACTCAGGGAGGTCAGATGCAAATTTCCATGCCACTCTCTGAGAGCCCTTAGGGGGTGCACGGTAATCTTTCCTGGCCCATTGACTAATTGATTAGAATTATTCATGAAATTGTCGATGGACCCTCGTATTAAAAAAAAGACACAAACGGATGTCCATTTGTTCTAATGGAAACATAATTATTTTCTTTTAAAACCCTCAACAAGAACTAACATTTTCGAGAAAATTATGTGTGATACAGCCAGTAACATCATGAATTAGACATTCACCTCGAATAGAATCATTCCAGATGGCTCATTCAGCACTCCATCCTTTCATTCCAAAAAAACCACTCCAATCACTCAAAGGCGCTCCAAAATCGTTAAATACAATTCGAAATCGTTGAAAATAACCAGCATTACTTTCAAAATCAAAGTATTCCCCTATCTTTTTTCCTTCTTTTGTTGTAGTGGATTTTGAAGTGATTGGTCTGTGAAGACACAAAGAATAAAAAAAGTAGTTTTTAGCTCTGCTGACCGAAGTTTAGAAAAGCTAAAGCGATATGGGTTCTGTCCAGCATCATCCGTTTGTCTGGCCGTCTGTACATCTGTCAGATTGTCCGTCCGTTAACTTTTGAATGTATACGCTCTAAACTCCACATTTGTTATCCGATTATCTTCAGAATTGTTCGAAATGATTGCACCATTACAAGGATGGCTCATTTCGAAAATCGGTCTGATTTGTCAAGCGCCAAGCAAAAAGGCGCCGAAAAGAAAATCATGCGTCACGTGAAAAGGGACAATATTACATTAAATTAATTTGTTGAAACCTATTTGCAAATTTTCAAATACGTCGAAACAATTGATGTTATGCATGAACGAAATTTATTTGAAACCCAACGCCCGCGCATTGTTTGATGTAATATTTTTTCTCTTGGCTCGATTTAAAAGAAAAGTAAATTAATGTCTGTTCACCGGCAATAAGTCAAGTGCCCAACCATGAATAATTTGAAAAAGGTCCCTATTCGTCGATGGGCGAACGATTGTCTTTTCTAAAAGTTTTCATTAAAATTGCGTCGTAGTTATGACGTTTTGATTGTCCATCGAGTATTCGGCGTATTCGGATTCGGGTTAATCTTATATTTTGTTTCCAGTTTGTCTGTTCTATCGTACAAACATTTAGAACACAACACCAAAAGTGTAAAAAAAGATGTAAAGTATCGGAAAACGAATTCTAAAATATATGTTCTGGTCTGTCGACGCCATAACATCGCAATCAGAGCTTGAATCACCATCAAGTTTCGCGTACGTTTGATGGCACATTTTACTAATCTTCGTTGTCACATGAAAAGGTAATATAAAGTAAAATCAAGACAAATAATTCAAATGTTATTGGATGTGATTGGATTCTCCAAAAAAAGTTCACCATTCCACAGGGTGTGAGAAACGCAAGTCAACCCCCGTTGGAGATTCAATGACGTCTCGGGTCGCGCCTTTGGAATTAAGTAATTTTTAATTTCATTTATTTTAAGCATTTTTAATGTTATGTTTTCATTATGCGAAATAAATCGGAGTAAAATTGAATTTCTTTTCTTATAAGTCATAATTTGTACAAGTTAAAAAACCTCGGACAAGAAAAGGAATAGTAATCGGATATAATCAATACTCGGATAATTAATTTTGAATGAAACCAAAACCAAAACGAATATTCGAATATATTCGAATATTCAAAACGAATATTCGAATATGAATTTTGCTATTCGTTCCCATCCCTAATATTACATTTTAATCAGAAAATCCTCATTTACATCCTATTTTCATCTGATTGTCTCCAACTTTAATCAGAATACTTTTTGTACCACTACAAGGACCGCTCCTTTTGAATGAGAAGGGCATCGAATCAGTGAATCGTCAACGGGGAAAGGGGCTTAATAACTTAATAAAAAATATACTACTTTAAATTTGACAAGTACCAATTAAAAGACTGTGCCTAACTTTAACCTTAGAATGAAAGGTTCGGAATTTCCTTCTGATAATGAAAATATGTTTATTCGACAAAACGTTTGTGTTAAAGAATGAGGATGTTAAGAAACTGTGAAAGCAGAACAGTGATTAAACCTGGTAGAGCAATGATTGCGGAAAACGCGGAATACGAGATTAAGGATACTTTTTTGGAATCGAGTTTTTTTTAAAAATAATATTGTTTTAAAAGTATTTATTTCAGAGGTTAAAGTGAATTTTAGCCTATTTTATGAAAATCCTTTCGGGTGCTATCAGTAACAGTTGTTTCCTGCACTTTCAATTTTGGGCTTTTCTAGGCAGGCAAATATTAAATTAATAACATAATAAATATTTCACTTATGTCACTTATCGAAATAAGAGTCCGGTTTCATTAAAAACCTGACGACAAATCATTATTTGCCAACGTCGTGCTTGTTCCACACGATTCCAAACCATTATCTAATCTTGTTCAAAAACCTGTACAAATTTTGAGCCTTTTTTTCCCCTGGAGGGGGGGGGGGGGCTTACGATAGGTTGTAGGTCATTGGTGTACTTCTTTATGAT
This sequence comes from Fragum whitleyi, assembly GCA_948146395.1. Classification (NCBI taxonomy): domain Eukaryota; kingdom Metazoa; phylum Mollusca; class Bivalvia; order Cardiida; family Cardiidae; genus Fragum; species Fragum whitleyi. The sequence continues at coordinate 17,912,027 of OX411543.1, read as the reverse complement.
GAATCCAATGTTCTTGAATGAATCACCTCTTGAGTTTCGGTTTTTGCAACTCATCCAACTTTATCGATTGAATCCAAGTTGTGTAGTTGGCATCACGAGAAAACAAGGAAAAAATATGAAAATCGGACAACTTATTTTGGTTTCAATGTCTATTGTTAAAACACCATCAGGGAAATTAACCTGTATTTTTTTTAGAAAATGCATCCACACTTTATGGTTGCTTACGTCCGCCATATTGCATGTTTATTTACCGGTTACTTTTTTTACTACAGTTAAAAACATCGTGAAATTGACATTCATCTCAATCTAAAACAATTCTACATCGCTGACTCAGCGATCCAATCATTTATTCCAAATACTCATTCAAACCATTCAAAAACGATCAAACCCACAGAAAAATATAGAAAAAACGACGTCGTTCAGAATAAATTGATAGAGAAAAATCGCGATTTCACTGACGAAATTCAAATTGTTAGCGTCTAATAGGTTCTTGAAGAAATAGGTAGCTATGTATAGAACTTTTATGCATTTTTTATTAAAGGGAGCTAATCAATATCGCTAATTTTGTTCATCCTGAACAAAATTTGTGATATAGGATTACCTCCCATTAAATTCACTCAAAAATCGCCCCCCATACACTCATTCAGTACCATTCCTAAATCATTCAGTAATCGTTCAATTTGTCAATTTCACGATGTAATTAACTATACGCTCTACCAGGTACAAGACTGTGTGTGTGTGTGAATCTGGCACTTCAATCGTCAATCGACATTCAGGTCTACATGGAATGTAGAGCTGTATAGACCACACAATCTCTACATTCTCAGAACATTATGTGGACCTAAAAAGGTCTCTATTAGCACTTCAATCAACATTCAGGTCTACATTCTAACTTTTTCAATGTAGAGCTACGCAATCGAAATTTATGTCTACATTCAATTTTCTCAATAAAGAGCTACGCAATCGACATTCAGGTCTACATTCAATTTTCTCAATATAGAGCTACACAATCGACATTCAGGTCTACATTCAATTTTCTCAATGTAGAGCTACACAATCGACATTCAGGTCTAAATTCAATTTTCTCAATATAGAGCTACACAATCGACCTTCAGGTCTACGTTCAAATTTTCCCAATTTAGAGCTACGGAATCGACATTCAGGTCTACATTTAAATTTTTTAATGTAGAGCTATTCAACCGACAATCAGGTCAACATTCAAAACTTTTCCAGTATAGAGCTACGCAATCGACCGGAATGTAGACCGGAAAATCTATTGCATATATCTTCATTGAGAAAATAGTAAATAGTTTGAATCTAGACCTGAATGTCTATTGCATAGCGCTACATTGAGAAAATTGAATGTAGACCTACATGCCGATTGCAAACGTCTAAATTGAGTAAATTGAATGAGTCCTGAAGGTCGATTGTGTAACTATATATTGAGAAAAAATTGAATGTAAGCCCGGATGCCGCTTGTGCAGCTCTTCATTGAGAAAATCAAATGGAACTGAATGTCGATTGCAAAACTAATCGTCGACCTGCTTATTGATTGCTTAGCTTTACATTATGCAAAAGTTTAAATCTAGGGCTGAATGCCGATTGCGTTATTCTTGATTGAGGCAAAAATGAATGTAGACCTAAATGTCGATTGCGCACCTTTACATTGATAAAATTGAATGTAGTCCTGAATTTCGATTGCATATCTCTACATAGAGACGATGTAATTTAGTCCTGACTGTCAATTAACCAGCCCTTCACACAGAAAATTGATTCTAGACCTGAATGTCGATGCGGGGCCTTACATGGAAAAAAATCTTGAATGTAGACCTGAAAAGTCGAATGCGTTGCTCTACACTGAGAAAATTGGAAAAAAGACCTGAATGTCGATTGCATAGCTCTTAATTGAGGAATTTGAATGAAGACCTGAATGTCGATTGCATAGCTCTTAATTGAACTCGTTTAAATGTAACTTGAATGTCGATTGCGTAGCTCTACATTGAACTGGTTTGATTGTTGACCTGAATGTCGATTGCGTAGCTCTAAATTGAAAAAAAAAGTTTTAATGTAGACCTGAATGTCGATCGCTTAGGTCTTCATTGAGAAAATTGAATGTAGACCTGAATGGTGATTAAATAGCTCAACATTAAAAAAGTTTGAATATAGACCTGAATTTTGATTGAAGTGTTGATAGAGACCTTCTTAGGTCTACATAATGTTCTGCGAATGTAGAGATGGTGTGGTCTCTTTAGCTCTACATTCAATGTAGACCTGAATGTCGATTGACGATTGAAGTGCCAGCTTCACACACATACACACATCTGTGTATCTACGTATGAATTATATTTAAAAATTGGAAAATATGAAAAAAAGAAATAAAGAAAAAAACATCTATATGTTAACTGGCAAGAGTCTACGCCATGTGCTTTATAGATGTAGATATATATGGTCTTAGCCCTCTTCAGGTGGCTGGCGAATATTTCTATTGCATTGTGGGATTGTTTGAGCTGCTGGCTTACCCATAATGTGAAATTGTTGGAAACATCAAGAACATGCTCAATTACAATTAGGAATAACCATAGTTAGCAAATTGGTAAAATTGACATTCACATCGATCAAAACCATTTCGAACAACCAGCTCCATTCAATACATTCGAAACACTCTCTCATATCACTCTAAACCGCCATAAACTAGGGTTCTGCAAAGTAACTATTCTTGACTCGAATAGCCAAACGACAAGTTTATCTGCAGGCACTGACTTACTAAATTGATATTAACATAGACTTCTTTTTTTACAAAACAAACAAAATGTTTCAAAACTTTTTTTGATTATATATATATTAGTTTCACGGTTAAATGCCGTATATCACGATTTATTCCTGGCTGAAAGAATAATGTCACTGGAGCAGTAGGCGAGGGTCGGCATCATTTTTACTGCCGCTTTCCAGCAACCGTATTACGAGTTTAATATACTTTGAAGTTTCAGGCTAAATATCTGTCTTTTACCTATAAGGCTATGGTATAAAGAAAATTCTTTGAAACCACCCCTAATGCGCCCAAAAATGAAAATTAAACATGTACAAAGTGACATCATATGAAGCTGTGACGTCACACTTCTACATTCCGTGATGTTATGATATATGAAACTGTTTTAAGCTGGACCTGCGAGAAAGTTTGTACTTTAATGGAAAGTTTAAAGGTGCATAAAAGGTGTTTTAATGCATATACTCGGGTCGTGTTATCAGCGAAGCGAGAGGACCATGACTGCCATTACCGATTCAAATTTGTGTACAGTCGATATTGCTCGAGCGGCCACGTCTATTAAGCGACCGATTGTATTAAGCGACCGCCATAAAAAGTCCCTTCACCGTAATCAAAATCTCTGAAAAGAGGACACTCTTAACGAAAAATTGGTTATTGTTGAATCTTATGCTTTACAAACCAATTAGAATCGTCTCAATAAGACGATTCTAATGGGTTCGAACATCATAAGATTCCGTACGACTTGACCAACAATCTATAATAGGTATCAAAATGAACTGTCACATTTATCACAGTATTTCGTATTAAGCGACCATTCCCATAAACGACCGCTTTTTGACGGTCCCTTAACTGGTCGCTTAACACAAGTTTTACTGTATATGTTCCCGACAAGGCGCCTTAAGGAAATATCAAAGTTATACTGGACCAGCCGTAGATACTAAGGTTTGTCAAGTCAGCATTAACAAATAAAATTACTAGAATTTTCTTCGCAGTATAAAAAATACTATGTATGATGCTAAAACAACTATTAGTAAAAAAGTGTAAAACTATGGATGCTAAAGGGGCATTTATGTGTTATTTTCGACAATTTCAACTATGCATAATTTACAGATATTAAACAGCCTTTGACAGCCAAGCAGTGTAACCGAGTCAGTATTAATGTATTAAGTGCGTATTTTAAATTCTGACCAGACTCTGTGGCTGCACAGGCTGGTCTGATTCTAAACGTCGCGCACATGCTGAATTTCCCTTTAAAAAATTCGGACCTATTATTTATTTTCATAAGTGAATTGATTTCTAGAATGATAAGCGTACTTTACTCGACAAAGCAATAGTATGCACAAACGTAAGTTTGTTTTCAAATTGATTTAAAGCATTAATTAACGGCTAGTCCTATTTTAAGAAAGCACTTAACGAATGGTCACGTCTGGGGGTATTGTTTTTCCTTTGCTCTTTTAATATTTCACAACATCCAAAAAATGATGATTCCTCTGAATTGATTCATTTACAGTTTACAAAATCGTGAATTGATAATTGACAGGTTGATTTTCTATGGTTTTCGAATGGTATTAAATGAATGTGAATGGAGTGAATAGAAATATTGGTAAAATAGAATTCATCCTGATTAAAACTGTTCTAAACCGTAATGAATTCATTCGTTCCAAATACTCATATCCCTAAAAAACGACCTAAAATCATTAGAAAACAACTAGAAATCGTTCAAAACGCTCGACATTTTACTGAAATTAATCAAGTTAATCCACAATCGCTTTGACCGATTTCGAATTGTTTTTGACTATTCGGAGCATTTTTAATGATTTGAGTTGATATTTCGAATGAATGAATTAAATGTTGGGCAAGTGATTTTGAATTGTTTTGATCGAGATACATTGTAAATGTCAATTTCACGATGCTGTTACATTTGTACCTGTAAATGTCAATTTCACGATGTTGTCAACTGTAAATGTCAATTTCACGATATTGTTTACTGTAACTGTCAATTTCACGATGTGATCAATTGTTCTACTTACCATATGCCTAAGTTGTGTGAGAGTTGACTCACTTCATTGACTATTGAAGAAATCGTGTAATCAATTCGATCAAATAAGTGCAATACTTCAATGGCTGGTCAAATTAACACCAAAGACACAAGATCATTATTTATCTTATAACTATACAAATATCTGCGTGATAACAACCCGTATGATATTTTTTATGATATCACATAGTTATTTTTAGAACAATAATATCATACAGTTATTTTTAGAAACTTGCATTTCAGTAAGAAATATCGACGAAAACAAGAGAAATAGAGATTATAAGATAAATATAATACATACTTAGTGTATTGTATGAAAAAAAATATCTAACTCGGTTGTGAGAATTGATAATTGTCTCGGCAGAGCCTCGACAATGATCAATTCTCCCAACCTCGTTAGATATTTTTTCTCATATAATACACTAAGTATGTATTATATATACACACGAAGAGTCTATCAAAGGGGGGGATATCGATAATTTCGTCAAACTTGAGGGGATTATCTATGTTTTTTACCCCCTTGACAGTTATTCAAAACTCGCTCCACACAATCTTTCAATTCCATTCCTAATTCAATCCAAAGTCGGCGCAGCTTGTGACACGGATGAGATGGTGTGGTTGTAGCAGTTAGTTACATCGTGAAATTGACATTCACTTCAATCAAAACCATTCTTAATCGCTCACTCAGCGCTCCATACATTCATTCAAAACATTCACTCATACCATACGAAAACCCATTCAAAATTATATAATCAACAACGTCATTCAAAATAAAAATGCGTCTTGTGGGTTCTTGAAGAAATTGGAAGCTATCTAAAGAGCTTGTATGCATATTTTATTAAAGGGAGATAATCAATATCGATGAGTTTGTTCATCCTGAACAAAATTCGCCATATTGGATTTCCTCCAATTAAGTTCATTCAAAACTCGCTCCACACACTTAATCAATTCCATTCCAACATCCTTCTAAAATCATTCACCTTGTCAATTTCACGATGTTGTTAACTGTAGCAGTACGAGAAACGATAGAAAAACATGGATAGGGGCACCAACCTCCGCGATATAACTTATTTAATGTTGAAAGTGGCGTTCAATTCCGTACACATTTGTAAGCAATCTCAAGGAAATTGTACGGACGGTGGTCGAAAGGCAATGGTTTGTGACACTGATTTACGTCCAGCGGAGTCAAAAATAAAGAATATAAAGGTAAAAAAGTACATGATCGGTAAGTTCTTATTATCGCGTTCAGTAAACAACTTGAGAGTTCAATAAACGGATGAAAAAATATGCAAAAGGTATGGTATTGTTTTAATGGAAATTCTATTTCAAATTATACTTTTTCCATAGAAAAGTATTATTGTTTTTTAGTGTTTACTTAGAATTATAATTAATATATGTTTTGAAGTCACGGTTTCCACATTACGATAAAGTTAACAATATCTCGCAATTGGCAATTTGAATGAAATTGAAGGATATCAAATTAATGTGTGGAGCGAAATTTGAATGAAATTTAAGAGAGATAATACAATTTCGCTAATTTCGTCCAAATGTTGGACGCTCAGTACAGTTAAAAACATCGTGAAATTGACTTTCATCTCAATCAAAACCATTCTTAACCGCTCACTCAGCATCCCAATCATTCATTCCAAACACTCACTCAATCCATTCAAAAACGATCAAACCCACAGAAAAATATAGAATAAACAACGTCATTCAAATAAAATTTTGATAGAGAAAAATCGCGATTTCACTGAAATGATTCAAATTGTTAGCGTCTAATAGGTTCTTGAAGAAAAGGGGTTCTATGTTCATAACATTAATGCATTTTTTTAAAGGGAGGTAATCAAAATCGCTAATTTTGTTCATCCTGAACAAAATTTGTGATATGGGATTACCTTCCATTAAATTCACTCAAAACTCGCTCCCCACACTCATTCAATACCATTCCCAAATCATTCCGTAATCGTTCAATTTGTCAATTTCACGATGTTATTAACTGTAAGTGATTTAGAATGGTTTTAGTCGTGGTGAATGCCATTTTCCGGATGTTACTACTCATTGAAAAAAAATCAACCATTAAATTCCACATTATTTCAAAAATTAACAAAAAATGTTAATAACAAGATGTTGTTAAGTTATTCTAGTTTAACGGCATTTTAAGCTCGACTATTCGAAGAATAGGGTGGCTATTCCAGTCACCCGGGCGTCGGCGTCGGCGTCGGTGTAATGCTTTGGTTAAGTTTTTACGTGCAAGTGTTCAAAATCTCTGTTTCTATTAAAGCTATTGCTTTGAAACTTTGCACATGCTTCTGTGACCATAATATCAGCATCTAGACAAAGATTCATCACTCTGATATTGAATTAAGTTGAATTTTAACCCTTTTCGGACTTAGAAAACTTGGTTAAATTTTTACGTGCAAATGTTGTTTATCTGTAATATTTCTGTTTCTATAAAAGCAATTGCTTTGAAACTTTGCACATGCTTCTGTGGCCATAGTATCAGCCTGTTGACAAAGATTTATTACTCTGATATTGAATTTAGTGGAGTTTTAACCCTTTTCGGGCTTAGTAATTCTTGGTTAAGTTTTTACGTGCAAATGTTGTATTTCTGTTATATCTCTAATTCTACTAAAGCTATTGCTTTGAAACTCTGCACATGCTTCTGTGGCCATAATATCAGCATCTAGACAAAGATTCATTACCCTTATAATGAATTTAGTGGACTTTTAACCCTTTTCGGACTTAGAAATATTGGTTAAGTTTTTATGTGCAAATGATGTATATCAGTTATAGCTCTTTTTCTACCTAGGCTTTTGCTTGGAAACTCTACACATGCTTCTGTTACCATGATATCAGTCTCTTGACAAAGATTTATTACTCTGATATAGAATTTAGTGGAATTTTAAACTTTTTCAGACTCAGAATTCTTGGTTAAAATTTTTACGTGCAAATGATGTACATCAGTTATATCTCTAATTCTATTAAAGCTATTGCTTTCAAACTTTTCACATGCTTCTATGATCATAACAACAGCCTCTTGATAAAGATTCAATTCTCTGGTAAAGAATTTAGTGGATTTTTAACCCTTTTCGGACTTAGAAATTCTTGGTTAAGCTTTTACGTGCAAATGTTGTATTTCTGTTATATCTCTTTTTCTACTATAGCTGTTGCTTAGAAACTTTACACATGCTTCTCTGACCATAATATTAGCCCACAGAAAAAGATTCATTACTCTGATATTTAATTTAGTGGAATTTTAACCCTTTTCGGCCTTAAAAATCTTGGTTGTGTTTTTATGTGCAACTATTTTATGTTAGTTGTATCTCTGTTCCTACTAAAGCTATTTCTTTACAATTTTTCTGTGACCATAATATCAGCCTCTAGACAAAGATTCTTTTCTCTTGACTTAAATGTTATTGAATTTCCAATGTCGATATTGTTTTGCTGTTACTATCCAGAACTAGGAATAGTCGAGCTTCGCTGTCCTCAGACAGCTCTTGTTAACATTCTTTCAGCCATATGGCTGGAGCACATGCAAGTGGATTCCGGGTACTACTATTTCTCGCGTCAGTTCTACTAGTTCAGTCATCCCTGGCTCACAGCTGCCCTGCGTTCATGAAACGGTGCAAACACTTTGCCAATTATACCCCGCTTTGCACATGCACTTGCGTGCAAAGCGGGGAATAATTGGGAAACTAATCGCATCGTTTTGTCATTCTCAACGCAGGGCTGCTGTCTCACTTATGTTAACGATTAGACATCCATTGACTGAGGACAATTACCAAAAAGTGTGAGCGCAACCACTGGGGATCAAATCCCATTCGGAACATCACTCGGCAATTTCCGTAAACTGCAACCGACCTCGGAGGCGGATGGGTATTTAACAAGGCGAATATTATCCACGATAAATGCCCTGGCAGGGCGGAGCCTAAGTAATGGGTTGTTGCACTTAAGGTTAAGGTAAACCAGCTTTTATTTACAACTACTTACTTCTATAAACAGTCGACATAAATAACTTAAAGCATTTAATCATAGACTTGGTACCAAAATCTCGTAACTACAGCTTGTCAAAGCTGAAGATACGATGCTTTGGTAACCCAACGATGAATTATGTTCACTTTCTCTAAGCACGTGAATCCTTTTGGTTTTTGGATACAGTTATTTGCACGCGTTAAGGATAATTATGGACTCAATTTTGAAAGAACCAAAAATATTGAAAAGTAAGCTCGCCAAATTACGTCACGGCTAAGCCACGCCCTGTCAGTTCATTGATAACGCAGAATACAGTGTAAGAAAATCTAGCGCGGAAACAAGCTGCGCTATGTTTAGATTTATTGTGTCGCCCCATGGGCGACACTCATTGTAGTATACTCATTCTAAATTTAGACATTTCGTCATGAGGGACAATTAATTTTACCTGAGAATTTCAACTGTTTTCTACATAACGGTTTCTTATGAGATATAATTTCAAAGCAGTCCTATAAAACCTACAATAAATGTCATTTCATCTCGCAAAAGAACGATTTTCATGGATACACAATATTAAATGTTTGATCTTGTGTAGATCACTTGAGAGTCCCTTCTTCCGGTTTGCCCATAAAACCTTCGTCTAAACCCTAACCGATTAAACCGTTATATTACCTAATGATTGGTCGACTCCGCCCATTTTCATTTCGTCCTTTCGGCAACTCGGCAAAACGTATAACTCGACTCTATTTTCGGTTATTTATTCAGTACTTTTATCACAAGTACACGTACAAGAGTATTCAATCTTCATTCATATATGAGGAAACATCGTTCGTCCAAAAATTGTACATACTATAGAAAAATAATCTACAATACTTTAAACTATATGTTGAGGCCGAGTTGATTGGGACGAATTATTTGGTGGGCCGAGTTGACTGGTAACCTTATGACTTTTGATTACGAAATGAGAACGTAAATTCCATTCCATCCTTGCGCATGCGCAGTTGTTACCATGCAGAAACCTGCATTGTAAAAATTAGGTTTTTCCTGTCCCAGTATCGGAGGGTAGTGTAGATGCGACAGGTTTACCAGTCTACCGTTTTGATCACGTAATGATTTCTATGGTCACGTGGCCGGTAATGTGAGCTTCCGAAGATACAAGAGAAAACACGGATAAAAACGAGTTTTCTCATTTCGTAATCAAAAGTCATATGGTTACCAGATTTTATTTCTGTCGATCTTTATCAAAATTTAAAATGAAGTAAACGTAAAATTAGGTTAAGAATCAGCCTTACATTGAAAAAGTGTCACAATTTTGCTTAAAATCTTTTCTGGATGACATTTTCTTTTTGTCCTCTGCAAATGAGCATTCGGAACATCACTCGGCTATTTCCGTTAACTGCAACAGACCTCGGATGTATATAAGACGGATGGGTATGTAACAAAAGTGTGCATTTTGTTAGGCGGCAAACAGTGTAAGAAAAACTAGCGCGGAAACAACCGGCGCTATCTTTATATTTCTATTTTTCACAGTAAATAACGGCTGAAAAATCTTAATTTTTGGTAATGACGAATCATTCTCAAAAACTAAGATTTTACAGACGTAATTTAAGAATGTGAAGCTATTTATTTAATAATGCGATGGTTTCACGTCAGTGTCTTAAACGAGTAGCGTTGCCGATGTCAAATATTTTCACTCAAAGTTTCGAGGGCAAACGCCATTTTAACTGACGTCATCGAGTATTTCCTAGGGTTTTCCTGTAATTTTCGGAAATAGTCCGTCTATGTACATCCGAGGTTGATCATAAGATTGGCCGAGTGGTGTTCTAAATGTGCAAATGAGGTCATTCTGCATTTTGGGAAGTGTGACGCTACTTTTTCCCGCTAATAAATTCTATAGCAATATTCCCAGTAAAGGCTCGAAAGAGATGAAATCTATAGCAATATCCGTAGTTAAGACTTGAAAGAGAAGAAATCTAAAGCAATATTCGCAGTTTGAAATGTAAATGCAGCTATTTTAGCTAAAGCTATCTCGGCTAACATATAGACCTAGTCTGAATCCCATCCTTTGAGGACTTTGACCTGACTACGGACCCATGTATATTTAGTGTTCCTGACCTGATGCAGTTGCTATAATACGTGCGCTCATATTTAAAGAACCCCCTTACACTTTTTTTTACTAAAAATCTGTTTCAATTTCAGTGAGTATCTTTCATTCATATAAGGTTTATTTCTTCTGAGAAATTATTAAAATGGCTGTGAATGAGAAAATCAATCTAGAAATAAATGATAAAAAGCAAATAGCCATCGATTTCGATAGGTAATCTATTTTTTCGACTGAAAATAAGTTTAAACATTAGTCAAATTACTTTCCCCCGTCTATAGGTTAAACCTATTATTATATTACCTTGTGTTTACTCTATAGGCCACAATTTTTGCCCAATTATCTCGAAACTTTATCAGAATGTTTGTCCAGTTCGAAATTGGGTCAAGTAGGACCCAGAAAACCTTGTGTTCACTTTAGAGGCAACATTCGAAATAAGTTCACCCATTTTTCCATTAGCCATTTCCCCGTTACATTGCTAACATTTTTTAAAGGCGACACATTCACTTTGCTGTACATTACAGCAATTTTTTACTTGTATTTTTACTGTTATTAACGGTTGAAAAATCTTACTTTCGGAAGGAATTCATATGGGTCACGGTTTCGGCCCGAGTTAACCCGGTTTCCATCAGAACGACCCTCGGTTTCGACACAAGTGATGTCATTTTAACCTTTCAACCTCGACGCTTCTGATCCTGGTTCAGGCCGGTGTTTCTTGGGTTCCAAAATGGTGTCGAAAATAGTGCACTTCGAATACAAAAAAAAAACCCCAACTTGTCTCTTTTACTTTATACAAAAAATATTTTTTTCTTATTTAGAATAGTATTTTGCACGATTTTATCCAATTCGTCAATGGGATAACGATATTTTATGAGTCAATTAATCATTGTAGCGGTTTATATGAAGTTTGTTTACTACCACCAGTGGGTAACTCCGTTCACATGAACGTCCTTTCTGCGCATGCATATTACAGATAATTTTGAATTATTACATCCTCTCACGAGACTCCCGGGCTGCCATATGAATTTCCCCTTAGTAAATGATTCGTCTTGACGAATCAATCTCAAAAATTAAGTTTTATCCGCCGTTATTTTAGAATATAAATATATTTATAAAAGGATACGATGTTTTCACGTCAGTGACTTAACGAGTAGCGTTGGCGACGTCAAATGTTTTCATTCAAAGTTACGAGGGCTAAAGCCAGTTTTTACTGACGTCATCGAGTTTTCGAACGTTTTCCCATATTTTTTTTTAATAGTTCGTCTATGTACATCCGAGGTTGATCGTGATCGTGGCCGAGTGGTGTTCCGATTGGATCAAATCCATGACCATATGAATGAAACGGACTGGGCGTCTAGCGGGCTGCCAACTGCGCTTATAAAGGCGACCTTGCTTTTGTAAAAAAAAGAATGATTCCCTTGACGAATGTTTTAGATTTGTTTTCTTCTGGGAACTCGTCAGTTTTACGACGCTGTGAAATACAAAACGGGCAACAAAGAAACTATATCTCTATGGGTGATAGTTCGTGCAGTGCGTTCTTGAAAATAGAAAAAGCCGCTAATAGAATGAGAGAAAAAACTAAGAAAACACTTAAGTTCACTTTGTTCGTTTGTAGAGTGCATGTACAACTCGTCATGTTTAAATAGATAAAATCGATGCTGCGCCGAGTTCTTCTCTGTTTTAGATGACGAGTTTAATAAATTCGGCATTTAATTACCTCATATTTGATATTCTATTTATGGTATGATCTTAATTTTTCTGATAAAACGAGAAAATTACGGTATTTATCGGTTTGAGTTATTCCACGAAACATATAGGCCTTACGCCATTGGAAAAATGACGTCAGCAAAATTATGACGTCATTTTCTCAACGAAAATTAGCGTCGCTATCCGTTTTTAGCTCATTTGCACAGATATTAGTGAAATCTACTGAAAATTTGCTTGTAATTTCAAAAATATTCAACGGAGTTATTTCACTCCTGCGACGTAGGTCATATTATAAAGTACGTTTCTTATTCGTGTAATCAATTCATAGGTGAAAATGAATAAAAAGGTACGCCATTTTTTTTTTTTGATGGACCTGAGCCTTAATAGTTAAATTTTCAATAAATTCTCGGGTGCGTATCGTTAAAAATCAGATCCGCACAGTCTGTTCGATATCTGAACTGTACGAATTATGCATCTCTACTGTGTCATAAAAAGTTACTCCGTAAATTTTAGTTGAATTCTGACCCGTGGTGTTGGACATTAGAAAAAAATCGTACAGTTAACAATACCGTGAAATTGACAAGGCGAATGATATCTGAATGTTTTATTAATGAAAGTGTGTGGAGCGAGTTTTGAGTGAATTTGATGGTAGGCAACCCTATATCGCAAGTTTTGTTCAGGATGAACAAAATTAGTGATATGGATTACCTCATTAAAAAAAAATGCATACAAGTTGCCCCCTATTCCTTCGAGAACCTATAAGACACTAACAATTTGAATAATGTCAGTGAAATTGCGATTTTCTCTATAAAATTCAATTTTGAATGACGTTTGTTGGTTCTTTATTTTTCAATGGGTTTGAGCGTTTTTGAATGGTTTGAGTGAGTGTTTGGAATGAATCAATGGAGCGTTGAGTGAGCGATTTAGAATGGTTTTGATTGAGATGAATGTCAATTTCACGACGGTTTAACTGTACCCGCCCTCGAACACGTACACACACTATTGACAACTTAAGAAAGAAACATCGTGAAATAGATACTCACTCGATCAAAAACCATTCTATATCGCCCCTTTACCACTCCATTCAATTATTCCAAACACCCAGTCCAATTACTCTGAAACGCCCCGAAATTGTTCAAAACGATTGAATTCAAATTGATCAAATCAACAAAAATTATCTTCGCTAGATATTGAAGATACATATTTAAATTCCGAGAAGAGCAAGAAAGTCTTTCTTCGCACATTAAGTGAACAGATGATGTTGAAATTTAAACAAGAGTGGCACAATAGTGTTAATAGAGTAGAAAGCAGGGTCAACGGTAGAGGGAGAAACAAGTTAAGGAATTATTGTAAAATGAAAACCGACTTCTGCGTTGAGGAGTATTGTCATTTAATTATGTCAGTTAAACACAGATCGGAACTAAGTAAATTTAGATGCGGCGTGGCCCCTATCAAGATCGAAACCGGGAGGTACGAAAACCTACCAGAAAACGAGCGTTTATGCCCGTTTTGCGACGAAGTAGAAACAGAGGCACATGTGTTGCTTCAATGTAGCAAATATGTAACTTTTCGCGCGGAACTCATCAAAACAGCAGAAAATCTTAACCCCCTTTTTCCGACCCTAAATATCATGGAAAAATTAACTTTTATTCTATCCGACAAAAGAATGATTCGAATATCTGCCAAAACCTGTAATCTTATACACAACACAAGATCGTTTTTACTCTGTAAATAATTTCAAATTTATTTTATATAATTTATCATTTTTTGGTGAACGAAATTTTCGTTCACCAGTGTTATATACCGTGTATGGAAAATCCTGTAGGATCTTAATAGGTTTTAAATAAAGCAGTACCTCTTTGGATTCAATTCAGTATCTCTAGATACTTCTCTCTACAAAATCACTGTTTGTATCGTGAAATGCATGATTCTATCATTCTTCATCAAGTGAAGATAATGAAAATTACCCTTTAAAAACACAAAAATATCTTGAAATGTCTATACGGGCGAATTTTTGATCGGCGTAAGATTGTCGAGAGTTGAGAGCAAAAACAAAGGTTGTGTCTGTACACTGTATAGACAGATACTATGTTTTTGATTTAAACCTTCGCTATTGCAACATGTAGTAATTTGTCGGAAATGTGTGTTTATTGAGGTCGTGAACTCTTGAACTTCTACACACCCCTGATTGGCCGTACCCCACGTGATGACCTACTACGATTTTACTTGCCTTCTTATGAATGAAGTCTTTGCTTATAAGTTACGAAAGGTCAAGTTTTATAAACGAATGGAATGTTCCTGCCGTATTTATCCTATTAAACGCGCCCGAGCGCGATGCAAAACGTCGTGGGGGCGCTATTATTTCAGACTCTTTTACTTAATTAAAAAAAAAAAAAAAAAAAAAAAAATACGTATTTTCGTACCTAAGAGAAGCAAACTGTTAACATGTTCGTAATTATCGATTGAAATACGTACGCTACCCAATACGCTTTTCTATTTATCTATTAAGGCTATAGATTTAAAAAATAAAATAAAATGTTAGCTAATGAATTGTAATTCTGTCATTTTAAGTCATCTTTCGAAATACGGTCACTCTCGACCATTAATTGCAGCTTTCAAAAGCAAGTGATTGTGTTAGCAGAAGCCGAGATTATTATTATTGTTATTATTTGTACAAGGTAGGAAGTTCCAGACGATGTAATATTCAATGTTCCGCTACCGATGGACAAAGCGGTCTAATAAATCATTACCTATTCACGTATGAAATAAATAATCCTGTATTAAATCCTAAAATTTCGTGATGTGTAAATGCACCCGGTACATGAAATGAAAGTGTTTCGTAGTGAAAACACAAAACGTCTGGAGCTAGCTGGGTCACCGCGTGTCGGCACCCTTTGAAGTCCCCAGATTCTTGCAAGCGGCGACGTCGCTTTTGAAATTAGTCACACACGAGATTTTACGGGGTTTTTCCTATTTTAACAGTATGAATTGTGACTAGGATTTAATCATTTGACTCGGATACTTTGTATATTTGCAGAAGGTGAAATGATTTCAGAAATATTTTCGTAACAACGAAAGGGGATTTTGTAAGCATGTGACTTATGAAGAATAACGAGAAATAGTTTTAATTTTGTGTTTAATTTTAACCTTTCGCACTTCCGGAAGACTGCGCGATTTAGGACGCGCTAGTTTTTCAGATGTTGAACGATCTTTTAATGACGCAACCAGCCTTATCCTGATAAGAATTTAAGATAGTTAACCCACAATCTAATGAACATTACGTCGTGGCAGCTTTTGAATTTAAATTCGAGACCGGATTTTTCACCACGGACCATGGACGGTTGGATGCTGTTGATCGTATAGTCAAGGGCCTGGGAATCGTATTTACTGGGGAGCGCGTTTATTAGGGAGGGCGCGTCTAAATTCTCATTGAAACATAAACAAGCACCACTTGACCGTGACCAACCTTGATATGAAATAAAATTTAAACCATTACCAGACAACTTATGTTCTCAACTACCAAATTTACACCTCTTGCTTAAATCCCGTTTTTAGCTCCACTTGCTGAAAGCCACTGGGGCTATTGTCATGGCGTCGTGTCCGTCGTGCGTCCGTCCGTCTGTGCGTCCGTGCGTGCGGTCGTAAACTTTTTCTTTAAAAATCTTCTCCTCAGAAACTACTGGATGGATTTCAACCGAACTTCACAGGAATGATCCTTGGGTGACCCTCTTTCAAAGTTGTTCAAGAAATTTTGATCTAATGAAAACATGGATTTAATGGGCGTGGCTAATTTCCAAATATGGTAAAAAGTGACTTTTCTCAGGTTCTAATTGATGGATACCAATTAAATTTTACATGAATGATCTCTGGGTGACCGTTTATTAATCTACAAAACATTTTGTGATCAGATGAAAAATGTGTATTTTATAGGCGGAGGTCATTTCTCTATACGTTATATAGTCGAAAGTTTGAAAATCATTTTCTCAGAATCTAACTAATAGATATCAACCAAATTTTACATGAATGATCCTTTTGTGACCCTTTATCAGTCTACCAAAGATTATTGTGATCGGAGGAAAAATATGTATTTTATGGGCGGAGGTCATTTCCACTATATGTTATATAGTGGAAACTTTGAAAATCATTTTCTCAGAATCTAACTAATAGATATCAACCAAATTATACATGAATGATCCTTTGGTGACCCTTTATCAGTCTACCAAAGATTATTGTGATCGGAGGACAAATTTGTATTTTATGGGCGGAGGTCATTTCCACTATTTGTTATATAGTGGAAACTTTGAAAATCATTTTCTCGGAATGTAACTGATGGATACTAATCAAACTTCATTAGTATGATCCTTGTGTGATCCATTATCATGCAGCCAAAATTATTCGGAAGTCATTTCTCTATATGTTATAATAGTGGAAACTTTGAAAATCATTTCAACATCAGTAAAACCCAAAATATATAAAAAAATCTAGTCAAAACTTAGATTTGCTATTACAAGAAATTCAATCCTGTGGAGCGACACAAGCCATTCATGGCTTTCTAGTTATCTTAAAGCTTGTTGTTGTATACTTGTGTAATGTAAATATCTTCGGTTACGGGTATTTTTGTATCATATTACCCAAATCCAATTTCCTGTTTTTGTTTGTTTGGTTTTTTTTTTCGTTTCAAACAAGGCCGGAAAACAGGGGATATAGCAATCTCGGTACGATTTACTGTTAATATATGAATGTCGTGAATAGATAAATAAATAAAAGAATCAAATGAACAAATATCCCAACACGATAGACCTAATTTCAAATTTTAAAATCAAATGGATTTTTTTTAGCTCACCTGAGCACGAAGTGCTCAAGGTGAGCTATTGGGATCGTAGAATGTCCGTCGTCAGTCGTCCGTCGTCCGTCGTGCGTCGTGCGTCGTCCGTCGTCCACAATTTCTTAAAACATCTTCTCCTCCTAAACCAGTGGGCCAATCTTGATGAAACTTGGCAGGGATGTTCCTTGGGTCAAGCTCTACCAAAGTTGTTCAAATAAATGAAATCAACCGTTAACTTTCCCTTTACCCTTCACAAAAAGGGTGAAAATATGAAAATCTTTAAAAATCTTCTTCTCTGAAACCAGAAGGCAGACAGCTTTCATATTTGGTATGTAGCATCATCTTATGGACCTCTTCCAAGTTTGTTCATATCAAGACCCTGGGGTCACATTTGGGGTCCACCCGGGTGCATCCCTTTTTACATAGTATCAAAGAGCAAAAAGGCATATCTGTCTTGCTCTTCGCTGAAAACGTTCCATGGTATTGATTTTAGGCAATTATCTTCTTTTTGACATCTGCCTATCTTATTAATGTGATGTCCCAGGGTCAAAGAGACTCAGGTGAGCGATCTAGGACCATCTTGGTCCTCTTGTTTCAAAGTACTTGACATCGTAACTACAACTGTATAGTAGCGCTTCTATCCCTCGGATGGCTCTAGAATTTCCTCAATACAATCATTCATCTATTTGTTTTACCGGAAGTATGTTAAATATTACAGAAAACGAAACTTGGATTGTGAATCAATCGCCTGTGGACTGGAGCATCTTTACCTTAATATGGAAATTGGTATTTCTCGCACCAGAACTATAATGAGCATACATCCGTACGTAGCTGCCATCTTCTACCCTCTTAGGTTTACGATTATCTGCCGTTTGGTAGGAGCAATAGGATTTAAACAACGACTATATTTGGACAATTCATAAGCTGTACAAAATACCTTCCTACATAGATTTCATCGAATTTTTTTTTGTTTTGTTTTTGTTTTGTTTTGTTGTTTTTTTTATTCATTTTTACGCAATGGCATCAGATGATTATTCTTTCACGAGACTGAATATTACCGAAAGAGACCAAAACCCTGTAATTACAATTACGCAACAGCGGTCTTTTAATTCGGAGGATGGGGGGGGGGGGCATTCAGGTCGTACCAGAGCCATAGCGGATAACGCTTAAAAGTCAAAATGCAGAAAGACTGCTGTTTAATCTGCTAAAATATGGGTTCCGCATGTGGAAATTGAATTACCTTTCTGACTTCTATTTTTTGAGTTAAGAAAAGAATCATTAGTCTAGACACTATAGTTGCCTGTTTTCTTTTCTCTAGGCTTATCGCTCTCTGTCTATCGGTCTGTCTCTGTCTGTCACTCTCTATACCTTTCTTTTCCTCTCTTTCTCATTCTTTGAATTTAGAATTTTGACGAGACACTTTCCCTTGATTTTTTTTATATTTATAATTTCTCTTTCCTCAACGAATTCAATATATCACTTTAGAATGCCAACAGATTCGTTCACCATCAGTACTTTCAGTGCTTTGATTAATATTAGGGTTTCTCTTTACTTATTGATAGCAAAATTACACAGCCAAAATATAGCATCGCATTTTTTTTATTTTATTTATTTATTTATTTATTCATTTTTGTAATTGATAACTTTGAAAGACACGTGTATTTCTTCATCTTATGTTATTTTAGCCAAAACAGGGGAAAAAAGCAAACAACAACAACAAAAAAAACAACAACAACAACAAAACTAGTCTTTATCAAAATAAAATAATAAAGATCACAAATGTTATGTCTTTTAATGATAATGTGTTTGTTATGCCTTTTTTTCTATTCTTATGCTTGTATCTGGTTACTTGCTTGCTCTGATATGTGTATGTGTGTTTGTGTATGCGTGTTTTATGTGCGTACATGTGTGTGTGTGCATGTGTTTGGTGTGGTGTGTGTGTGTGTGTTTGAATTTGTAGGTGTGAGTGTGTGAATGAGTGTAAGTGCGAGAGAATTAGTGATCTTCTCAGAATGTCAGTTTGTGCCATTTAACATTTATCATATGTGCCTGAATTAAGTAAGACTCATGTGTTTGTTTGTATGCAAATTGCATTTTAATGTCTCTTATAACTTTCTTTTAGAGTGGCTTTGATATCATGCTATGTTTTAATATTTATATGTATATGCTGTATGTCAAAGATGAGACGTAAATAAAATAATAATATTATTATTATTATCCAATGATTTTCATAATTAAAGTAGAATACATTGCGTCTGACAAACAGATAAGAAAGAACAATTCTTTTTAAAAGGGAGATATTCAAATATAGATAAAATTGTCAAAAACTTTTTTTTCTTATATTTTTTCATGTTTACTGTTCTCCTAGGAGAGAGTCATTTAGTGCTTTCATAATATTCATTTAAGTGCTTTCTAATGTTTTCGTGTTTTTTAACAACGTGAAGTGACCTTCTATTTTTGTTATGAAAACGAAAAACAGGAAAAAAGAGGTTATGTAAGCCTTTTGGGATATATATAAACATGTATATATATATTTCTTTAAATAGATAACAAGGCTTATTTGAGTGTTCAGTTCACCTGTGGAAATACGAGAAAGGTATAGAGGATGAGTGATGATGGAATACTGGGTTTATTAAACGAGCTATCCATAAACAGATAAAGCGAGGCTGTGCCGAGCTTAATCCGTTTTAGATGACGAGTTCAATATATTTGGTATTTAATAGAGCACTTATTTAATATTCTATTTACTATATTACCTGAATTTTCGTGAAAAAACGAAGAAAATTCAGATGTTTATCGATTTAAGTATATATATATATTATTTTGCGAAATAACTTGAATCGATATACATCTGAAATTTCTTCTTTTTTTTTCACGAAAATTCAGGTAATATAATAAACAGAATATTAAATAATTGTTAAATAATAATAATATTAAATTAAATAATATATATACACAGTTCAAAACATCGTGAAATTGACACAGGTTCCGATCAAAAGCATTCTAAATCACTCACTCAGCGCTCCATTCACTCATTCCAAACAATCACTCAAATCGATAAAAAACTCTCAGTAATCTTTGAAAACATTTCAAACTCGTTCAAAAGTATTTATATTTAATTAAACTCGATCAATTTTTTCTTCTATTTTTTTTATTTTTATGCTTCTGTGGTTTTTAAAGAGGCTTATTGGTTCATGAATACAAATAAACAGTAAATCACGTATATTTTATTGAAGGGAGGTAACAAATATAGCTAATTTTGTTCATCTTGAACAAAATTGGCCATACTGGTTTACCTCCCTTTAATATCACTCAAAACTCGCTCCACACACTCATTCAACATCATTCCGAAATCATTCCAAAATCGTTCACCTTGTCAGTTTCACAATGTTGGTAACTGTATATATATATATACATATAAAACGCCGTTTGCGAAATGACGTTCACAAATGCATTTTATTATATACTTTGATATTGTCTCTATGTATTTGATTGGGAGGAAAGTGTGCAATTTTTTTTGATATTGCATACTTTGATATTGCAATAAGATTATTTTCACGTGCACAAATGGACTGGACTACTTTTTGGTTGCTACCTCGCCATAAGTCAACATAAAATAACATTATCAACGCTTTCTTTTTGCGTTCAATATTCGAGAAATAGTTTTGTCAGAGTAAGGAAGTACGTTTCAAGTTCTTAGAATGCCTAAAGGTTAATTCACCAGTGTTTGTTTTCATCAATTTGAAACATTTTCCGAGAAATAAACCACTTCATCCCCTCCCCATTTCCGTCGACTCAGATGCTCCCCCCCCCCCACTCAAATTTCTTCCAAATCACTGTTTTTGTTTCTCTTTTCTTTTGTTATCTTGTAAAAAAACTCTTTCAAAACTATTTCATGCCCATCCCTTTGTGTCTATCATAATTCTAGTATCTATCTCTCTTCCTCCCTATCTTTCTCTTCATTTCGTCTTTCACTCCGTCCCGTCCTTCATGACAATCGCTAGTCTGCTCCGGAATCAAGTACGCCGATTTATTCAGTTCTGGAACGTGTAACTGGCGAGAATAACAAGTTTTAATAAATATCTTTATTTCATTTTTATTCAAAGTAAGTCGAATTCAACGCGTATTTAAAGATCGAATATGCGAATCGACACAAAAATGTCCGCCGTCTTTTTCTGTTTACACTGTCACTTCATAGCAACGGATGTATTCATCCGAACGTAAAAAATATAACGGAAAGGATTTTGCGGAAAAGGTCTATGGCGTAACTGTTATTTGAAAGCGGTTTAAATTTAACGACAAAATCGTTCTTGAAGTATAGGTGATGTAAAAAAATAATAAATAAGAAGTGAATATCGTCCAACAATATCAAACTTTACAATAAAAAGGTTATTGAATTTAAATGGAAATATATTGTGTCGGACTCGTTCTTTTGGCGTAGTTGCCCGAGCTTGCTGCCAAAAGAACTCGTCCGACACAATATATTCCCATATAAATTTCCATATGACGTCATTTTCATATCGAAAATATAACGTTTCTGTTCGTTCTAAGCTACAGTTAGTTACATCGTGAAATTGACATTCATCTCAATCAAAACTATTCCTAAACGATCACTCAGCGCCCCAATAATTCATTCCAAACACTCACTCAAACCATTCAAAAACGCTCAAGCCCATTGAAAAATATAGAATCAACAACGTCATTCAAATTAACTTGGATAGAAAAAAATCGCGGTTTCGGTGACATAATTCAAAATGTAAGCGTCTAATAGGTTCTTGAAGAAATAGGAAGTTATCTATAGAATTTGTTTGCATTTTTTATTAAAGGGAGGTAATCAATGTCACTAATTTTGTTCATCCTGAACAAAATTTGTGATATAGGATTACCTCCCATCAAATTCACTCAAAACTCGCTCCACACACTCATTCAATTTCATTTCTTAATAATTCCAAAATCATTCAACTTGTCAATTTCACGATGTTTTTATTTGAAGTATAATAACACTCGTGTAATGTCAAAAATATTCACCGCGGTTATTCCACGCCCGGGAAGTAGGTCATGTTATAAAAGGCATTATTACAGTTAACAAGATCGTGAAATTGACAAGAAGAAGAATGATTTTAGAATAAATTTGGAATTGGATTGAATTAGTGCGAGCAGTGAATTTTAAGGGAAATTATTGGGAGATAATCATAAATAGTTAATTTTGTTCAAATTATGAAATATGCATACAAGTTCTTTTAATAACTGCATATTTCTTCGAGAGCTAACCAGACACTTTATTTTTCAATTATGGTAGTAACATCGCGATTTTTTTCTACCTGTATTTATTTTGAATGATGTTGTTGATCTTAACTTTTCAATAGTTTTGAGCTTTTTTGAATGGTTTTAGTGAGTATTGGAATGAATGAATGAATGAATGAATGAATGAATGAATGAATGAATGAATGAATAAATAAATGAATGAATGAATGAATGAATGAATGAATGGAGCGCTGAGTGAGCGATTTAAAATTGTTTCGATTGAGATGAACGCCACTTTCACGATGTAACTAACTGTATAAGGGAGTTTATTTTCCGAACGTCTACCTTTTTTGTAATCGGAGTTCCAATCTTCAACCACGAGACGGCGTGGGTTTGATCCTCGGCGGTGGCAGATTTCTTTTCAAAGTTTTTTCACGCACCAATGGGTGGATAATCCTAAGTGGGATAGCAGCAAGAGGCTAGAAATGTTGTACTGGTACGAGAAATATATGTATTAACTATCTTTTGTCAGCGGCTCCAGCCTACGCTATTTACAGTTAAGAACATCGTGAAAGTGACATTCATCTCAATCAAAACCATTCTCAATCGCTCAGTCAGCGCTCCAATCATTCATTCCAAACACTAACTAAAACCAATCAAAAACAATCAAACCCACAGAAAAATATAGAATAAACGACGTCATTCA
Organism: Fragum whitleyi; assembly: GCA_948146395.1. Lineage (NCBI taxonomy): Eukaryota > Metazoa > Mollusca > Bivalvia > Cardiida > Cardiidae > Fragum > Fragum whitleyi. The sequence continues at coordinate 17,888,673 of OX411543.1, read as the reverse complement.
AAATAAATTTGGATAGAGAAAAATCGCGATTTCACTGAAATATTTCAAATTGTTAGCGTCTAATAGGTTCTTGAAGAAATGGGTAGCTATGTATAGAACTTTTATGCATTTTTTATTAAAGGGAGGTAATCAATATCGCTAATTTTGTTCACCCTGAACAAAATTTGTGATAAAGGATTACCTCCCATTATTTTCACTCAAAACTCGCTCCCCACACTCATTCAATACCATTCCTAAACCATTCCGTAATTGTTCAATTTGTCAATTTTACGATGTTATTAACTTTTAGAGGCTCTGACACGAATCATTAAGCATCCGCAGTTGAGATGGTGATTTTTATTTAAAATATTTTTTTTTAGCTTTATGCACTTAAATATAGGTTACATGAAACCGTTCAATTAGCAAACTGAATTTCTTAATCTGAATTTTTGTTTCCATGGTTACCAAGATATAAAGGTAAAAAAAGAGCATATAAATGTAATGTTTATCACATTCAAATCCCCCAATTTAAGAAGCTTCGTCATTATCTAACCAAATAATACTGATTTTTTCAAAAGGAAAACATTTGGGCCTGTGCGTGACATTTCCAACAATATCAAATATGCGCAAAGCAAATACTCTGGCCAGCCAGTGCATCTACACAGTCTGAACAAAGGAAAACATTTGCGTCTGTGCATGACATGTCCAATAATATCAAATATGTGCCAAGCATCTGCACAGTCTGAACAGAGTGCTTGTCCTTAACGTACATATCAAATTGTTCGTAAATTTCACGCACAGGCTCATTTATCCATGAAAGAAAATGTTTATTACAGCTTTTTACAATTACCTTTCATTTTTTTTTTAAAAATTTGTGTGAACTTCTAGAAAAAATATATGAATGATATTAGCCTGTGCGTGACTTTTGCAACAGTTTGTCATCTGCATAAGGTGTACACATTAGGCAACAAAGACAGTTAGTAAGTGTAAGTGGAGGATTGCCTAACTGTCTACATATACTTTTAGGGCCTTATTTATCTACAGTTACCAATATTGTGAAATTGACATGGTGAACGATTTTTGAATGATTTCGAAATGATATTGAATGAGTTTTAGGAGCGAGTTTTGGGTGAAATTAAAGGGAAATAAACCAATATCGCCAATTTTGTTCAAAAGGAACAAAGTTAGCTATATTTGTTACCTCCCTTTAATAAAATATATGTAATTTACTGTTTATTTGTATTTCTGAACCAATTAGCCTCTTTAAAAACCACACAAGCAAATATAAATAGTAGAAAAATTTGATCGATTTGAATTAAATATAAATTCTATTAAACGAGTTCGAAATGTTTTCAAATGATTACCGAGCGTTTTTGATCGATTTGAGTGAATGTTTAGAATGAATGAATGGAGCGCTGGGGGAGTGATTTAGAATGCTTTTGATCGGAATGAGTGTCAATTTCACAATGTATTTACAACAAATTTACAACTGTACAAATCGGATAATGAAGGCTCTGATCAGACTGTGCGAATGCACAGACTGGCCGGAGTCATTGAATTGCGCACATTTAACATTGTTGGAAATGTCACGGACAGGTCCATAAGTCTTCTAATGAGACATCTTCCACAGGGAAAAAATCAAAAAATAATTCTTGCAACACTCAAATAGTTATTTGAATAACAGCCAATCAAAATCCAAATATTTTGCTCTTGATTTCAATGTAATTATCTCCCTTTGACATAACTTCGTATCATACAGTGTTACCTCCCCGTGTTTAATCAGTATTTTATAAATGCATTTTCAAATAACATTTGAATAGTTATTGTTATATTATTTATAACATTTATATTTTACTGTTATTATCATTGTTATTAGCATATTTCAAAGTAATTTATTGTTGTTATTTTCTCAAATGGATGAGTGGGACGTTTTGAGTGATTACGGGGCGTTTTGTGTGGTTCGAATAAGGTTTGTTTTAATATATGAACGGGCGCTGGGCGGGAAATTCGAAATATTTTTAGGTTGGGGTGAGCTTAAATATAAAGACAGTCTTTACATTTATAGTCACACAAGTTTACGTGAAAGATCTAATTCAAATTTGTCTAAAATGGTATGGACAAAATTGGCCGTTAATCACTCACTCAAGCCTGTACATATTTACATGTTAAGGGTTTTGTGCAAGACTCTTCTAAGTGACTTTACATTGTAAAAAAACTTACTTCGGTCTTGCGCTGAACACTCAATAAACATAGACACATTTATCTTTTCAGATGATTTACAACAGCACGAACGAGTCGAAAAATCATCATGATTGGGAACCTATTAGCATCGCGCCTTACGCGTTTGCTGTATTTTCATGTATATGGACGATCGTGGCCAATTCCACTATTCTCATTTGTTTCTATCGTGAGCGGAAGAAGATCTGGACCACATTCACTCGTTTCGCGTGCAGCATGGCGTCGAGTGACCTAGTAGTCGGGTTTTCATTATTACCCTTCATCATAAAAGATAGTACAGACGGAAAGCTGCACGACATTGGATGCCTGCTTTCGCTATTTTTTATGCTGACGACCAACTTGATCAGTTTGCTCCATGTGCTCGGAATCTGCATTCACAGGAACGTTCAAATGAAGAAGCTGGACAGATCCAATAATGCAAACCAGAAAGAAGGAAGCAAAGCCACCTTATGTTTTATCGTAGTGTCCTGGTTATTTCCGCCAGTTTTTCATGCCATACCATACGGTATTTGGGGCAAGTTGTACGGAAAAGATGTGTTATGTTCAGCTGATGCAATATTTCAGACAGATTTTAAGAAAGTGGTACTCTTCACCTCATTTATGTACGGCTCGATACAATGGGCGACGAATATAGTGTACGCTATGGCAATTTGTAGACTTCGGAGGAGATTTGCACAATACAAGCAATCAGCAGGCGTCGCTCCGATACTGATTAAGAGAGAAAAGAGAGCAATGTGGACGATGGGGATTACCTTGCTTCTGTTTAACGTTTTCACTTTCCAGACTACAATTGCCGGATTTTTCGTAGGCGGAAAAGTTCGAATCAGTCGAGATATTCGTTACGTCGTCAGCACAGCATTCGCCATGAACTCTGGATTGAATCCTATTGTTTACGCCTATCGAATTCCGGTAATACGAAAAGCTCTTGTGAATATCATCCTTGATATAAGGAGATCGTCGTGTTTCTGCAGAAATGAAACAAATGGTCAAGTTAGCCATGTCTGAATATAACGTGAACTGGCTGGCTCGTTGGCCGAGTGGTTAGCGCGCTCGACTCGTAACCTGGTGGTTGCGGGTTCGGGCCCCATCGGAGGCGGATAGTGTATTTGGGCAGGACACTTTACAGACAATGCCCCAGTCCACCCAGCTATAAAAGTGGGTAGCAGTGGTTAGAAACCATTACCTCTCTCTCTAAGTGCAGGATCTGGAATGAGTTAGGACCACGATGGAAATAAGAGTCATTCGACCCTTTATCGTGTTATCCTCGAGTAAAAAAAATGGCCGGTGTCAAAATAAAGACTAATAAACTAAGGAGTAGATGGATCGTTGCTGCAAATAAAACGACACAACATAAAAATAATCGAACCAATGATTTATACACTTAACAATAACGTGAGGTTGGCAAGTTGAATGGTTTTGGATTAATTTTGGAATGAAATTGAATGAGTTGGCAGAACGTTTTTTGAATTAAATGAAGAGAAGGTAGTGCATTATAACTAATTTTGTTCAAGAAACACAAAATGAGCGATATTCCATTAGACCTCCCTGTAATAAAATGTACATACAAGTTTCATAAATAGCTTTTTGTGACTTCAATATTTGTTGTTGTTTTTTGTACCGATTATTAGTTCCAATGTCACCTAAAAGGTTTAACTTTGCAAAAATAAACAAAAATACAAGCCTCTTATAGGGCCAACTTATTTCTGACCCTGGGAGGGTATTGTTGCCCGCAACATCAGAGTATCTCTCAGAGAGCGGGCTACTAGCTCTAGACTGGTCCAAATATCGAATAGGCTATTCTGATATTCGACAGTGTGACCAGTCTACACCCGACCCGAAAGCGGGCGAGAAATAAGTTGGCCCTAAGATATACAATGTTAATTTCTGGTTGGATAGATGATTTCCTTGTTAAGCACATACAGAAACTTGATGATAATCTTACATATGTAAGGTCAGAGTCACCTAACAAGGTTACAAAAAATATAACACAAAAACTAAGTATTTTTGTTTATTCTATGCTTGTTTTTTACGATTTTTAACACTCCTATCAGGGATTATGAAAGATTTCCATAATATGTTTATACAGAACCTAAGCTGATACCATCGACTTGGCCAAGTATAAATATCGTGGCCAGTTGTGAAAAAATATATAAATTATGTTGGCTTTTTTATTTGAATGGCAACAGAAAAGGAGCCGGTAATATCCTCTAGGAGAGATATTTGAGATTTTGCTGTTGTTTTGCAACACTCTAAATCGGTCAATATCGGTCGTATTCATCTAATGAGGAAAAGTACAGTTAACAAGAACCATAACTCTACTCATCATATTTTGAGTTATTTCACTTTGTTTATTGACGGAGAATAATAGGCCATTAACATGCTGTTGTGTGTGTGTGAGGGGGGGGGGGGCTGGGGGCGGGAATAAATGTTTTACAAACACCTCTTGGTTCTTTTAAGTTCAAGGTCTTAATTCTGCCCTAAATTTTTGAAAGAATTACCATAAACTATTATGTTGAATTTGATTTAATAAACACAGCCCCCGTCTGTGTTCATTTCGGAAACGCAAGACCAGGATCTTAAACGACTATGTACACAAAAACTATTCTTTTTTTCTCAAAGATAATCTTGAATTTGTCATTCCATCATTCGGTAATGCAAATGATTGTGTCGCGATAATCTTAATATAGGCCAACTTAATGAATATTTATTAACAGCAATATTTCGGTCTCAAATTTGAATAAAGCGCATCACCGCTCCTACGCGTGGCCGTATTTCACGTAACCAAAATTTCATTTACATAATTACATTACTTATTCGTCAGATTATGAGTTTCCCAAATAAGCCACCGCTTATCGATTGTTTTGGGTTTTTATGTAAGTCATCTTTCATAAGAACAAATCAACAATATTTATTCAAAGAATGTTCACGAAATATTTTTTTTACTCTAAATGCAGACGGGGACTTTAAGTTTGTCGCAACTCGAGTTCAAAGGTCTAAGTCTTACTCACTAAATTGGCTACACAGTATCTCTTAAACCTTTTTGTTTGATTATAAATGTAATATTTATATATTATTTAACATTATAAGGATTTGTATCGTTTCTTGATTTCTACCTCACCTGAGCACAACATTCCCAACGGTAGCTTTTAGGATCCCGAGTCCGTCGCGCGCCGTGCATCGTGTGTCGTGCGTCTTCAACTTTCTTAAAACCTCTTCTCCTCCTTAACGCCTAAAGTAATTTTAATGAAACTTTGCCAGACATTTCTTTCGGTATCCCTTTTCAAAGATTGCATGCAAACGGCGGATTGGCCCATAAATATGAGCGTGGCCATTTTTCACTATTAAATCCTTGAACAACATTTCCTCCTGAACCATCGAGCCAATTTCAAAGCAACTATTCCATAATATTCCTTAAGAAACCCGTTTCAAAAGTTGTTCGCGAAATTGCCCTTTAAAATTGTGTTTGACTTGGCGGATGAAAAAACGTCTCCTCTTTAACCAATATTCCAAATCTAAGCTGACCCTTTTCATTAAATTACATCTCAACCACTAGGCTTATTTCAACGAATCTTTGCAAGAATGTTACTTCAGTGACATCCAGTGGACAAAAAAATTCAGGTGACCGATTTAGTTCCACTTATCCCTCTTGTTTACAGATAACATTTACCATAACACCTAGGAAAATTATTTATTCCTAAGAAAATTATTTATTCACGCGGGAAAAAGGTTCTCTCAAATTAAGTTATCGTTATAGTAGTTTTTTGGTTAAAATTAAGACTAAGGCTCAGCACTGACAAAAGTCCTCCGGCCGGAGGCTACAGTTAACAACATCGTGAAATTGACAAGGTGAATGCTTATGGAATGATTTAGGAATGAAATTGAATGAATGTGTGGAGCGACTTTGGAGTGAGTATAATGGAAGGTAATCCAACATTGCAAATTTTGTTCGTCCTGAACAAAATTTGCAATATTGATTACCTCCTTTTAATAAAATAAGCATACAAGTTCTATGCAGAGGTTCCTATTCCTTCAAGAACCTATGAGGAGCTAACAATTTCAAATGTGTTAGTGAAATCGCGATTTTTCACTATCAAAATTTATTTTGTACATGACGTTGTTTATTGTTTATTTTTCGATGGGTTTGAACGTTTTTGAACGGTTTGAGTGAGTGTTTGGAATGAATGATTGGAGCGCTGAGTGAGCGATTTAGAATGGTTTTGATTGAGATGTAAGTCAATTTCACGATGTTTTTAACTGTAGTGAATTTGAGGAAAAACTAGTTCATGTAACAGCAAAGCTGGAATAATACAGATCCTTCAGGAATGTAGTGATTGTTCATCTTCATTGGTAAACATTGCAGTTTTAAATATATAAAATATCTAGCCCAAAACTCGACATTTTCATAACTAAAGGAAAACACTGTAGAAAAAGAAGAAAATGCTTGTACCAAGAGACTCCTCCTTTTCCCACATTATTTTTCCTTCCAAAGTTTTTCATTTCATAACTTACAATTCCATTAAATTTTGATCTATTGCTCAAAGCGTTATGTGTTTTCTCGGGAGGCATCTTATTTCTAAGACGGACCTGTAAAACATAGAACAAATAAGTTTTACAGGCTTGTGACAAAAAATACGTAGTGCCAAATACAAAAGACCATCCTGATATGTGGCATTGACCTACCTTCACACATGACCTTGAGTAAGGAACCAACTGAAATGAGTTTGTTTAAAAGAAAATGTGATATCGACCTGCACAAATGACTTTGAGTAAGGAACCAACTGAAATAAATTTGTTCAAAAGAAACTATATTTGAAAATCAAATTCATCATTTATTACTTTTGCAAAAGTATTTTCCCAAAGCTCAATGAAGATCGTTTTTATAACAATGACCTTGATAATTAACCTTGACATTGACAGTTGATTTTGACCTATGTTTGTAAATAGGTTTTGTCACAAAGGATTCAAATGTGAAATATGAACATCCTGTCTACAGCCGTTCAAAAGTTATTCGCACTTTAAGATTCTTAGATGGATGAAAACTATACCTTACCCCACCCACTATCTACTTCACTCGGAGATTTTTGACTAACTTACTGGATTTTTACTTATTTCAATGAAACTTTCTGTAAACATTCAGAACATATGTATCTTAATTTTAAGAGAGTTTGATAACTTGACTAGAGCTTTAACTTCAAAATTTTTACTTTTTACCTCAGAACATATTTTCATTTTGTTTTAAATTTTCATGATTTTTTCAAGATCTTTTCTGTCCGTCTTTTAGGAGAAAACAGAAACACGATCCCAACCTATATAAAAAGATGTAGGTACCAATTGTCTTTTAAATTAGTTACAAAACTTTTACATATTCCAAAGTTTCCACACAAGATGATTTTTTCCTGACACCCCTTTGCATTAGATAAAATGCGCTCTCGGGTACTTTTTGATCGACCCTCTTTACTTATTTTGGAAAAAAAGTCATTTCCTAAATCAGTATACCCACTTCTACAATTACCCAATATATCATGAAAATCTAAGCGCATTTTACTATACATATGGAACACCCCCTTTTATATAACTGGTCCTAATTTTTCGGGTTGTACAAAAAAAAAAAAAAAAAAATCAAGAAAATTTCGAAATCGATCAGGGCCATTCTTTCCGCAATTGCTTTCTTGCTATGCACTTCATTAATTCGTGATGCTCGTCGGTTATCTCGAGAACCCAAGAAAGTACACAATTCATATTTAATAGCGCTCAAATCGCTCGGCAACCTTCGGGGGGGGGGGGGGGGAGGAGTGCGGGCACTCGGGAACCCTCGGCGATTCTACGGAATAGACCTCGGGAATAATAACGGCGCAGCCATGAAAACGCGTCATTTCGCACGTGGGTTAATATGACGTCACAAACATAACTGTGGATGACGTTGCGAAAAACAAATTCAACGTAAGATTCAAATTTGGCATATTATAATTTGAAAACACAACGCAGTGTTTTACTGCGTTTTGTTTTCAAATTATAACATGCCAAAAACGATCTACGCAGACGATATGAAAGCAATAAATGAATTTGCTTTTCTTCAAGCGTATTAACCAAAGAACCACCAGGAGCCGAATAACCTAAAAATGACCCAAAATTACTACACTTACGTCCGAGGTACTTTTCAGTTTACGGAAAAGTCCGAGCGATGTTCCGAATGGAGTGCGGGGTGATCCTGGGCCATTCGGAAACTATCGGCCATGCATAGAATATAGAATAGACCTCAGCAATAATAAGGACGTAGCAACGAAAGCGCGTCGTTTTACAGCGGCCTCTCGACTTGTCAGACCGCACCGGATTATTGGCCTTCTTTGTTCTATATAAAATTGCACTCTTTTCCGGTGTTGTGGTATGTTCCACAGAAAGCTTTTACTTTTGACCTCTTTAGCCTTTCATCTTCATTCAATGTCCTACCTTTAAGTAAAAATATCCAGGGAAACTCCCTTCAGCTTTTAAGCTACCCAGGCTTAAGTAGAGGTACCTCTTTTTTCCACCTATAAAGAGGACAGTTACTTTGGGTACGACCCCCACCTAATATCTGTCCTTTCGCAAAAGAAATCGTACACAGAGAAGGTCAACCTAAGCGTTAAATCAGGGAAGAGGTGCAAAACTAAGTGAAAATGACAGAATATGAGCACACAGGTGACTATTTTACTCTCAAAAATAACATTTTAATGTCGAACTTCTTTTTCTAAAGGATCTACTTTTACAATGACCCCCGAAAGAAAATTCAAGTGATGTCATTTCGACTATAAAAACCGGAAGGGGGGTTTTCCTTATATTTCACGGGTCTTTGTGCGCGTTGTTAAAACAGATCGGTTTTCATAATGTCTGCTTTCGAAAAAAAAAACAACCCGCAGAATAATGATGGTAAAAGCTCAAAAACTCGCTTCTTTTCAACATTTGACAACAATTTATTACCTGGATCATTGAATCTAACAAAAGAAATACGTTATAAATGCCATTCAATTAGAAGGGGTCACGAAAATAACGAACTACACTTGGCCAATGTTCTAACTACACCGTTTTTAAATCCGGAGAATTCTCACTTACATCACCTGATTTCATTGAAACTTTTCCTCAGACCCTCCCACTTTAAGGACTTTTGATTATTGATAATTGTAGCGTGTCAACGTGTTTATGTTGCTTGTTTACACAGAGGAGCTTGAAAACAGCAATGCCTCACGTGCATACTGAGTTGTTTTTTCAGTAGTAAAGTTAAATATGCAATGTGAATTCTGTCGATTAGGAGTCCGAAAAAACAAACAAATATTGTTGAGATACCAATGGAAGATAAAGAAAAGACTTTCGATCTGGTCTGAGGTTGCTCCACTTGCTTATGGGTCGCCAGTCGAAAAGGATCTATTAAGGTTATAAGGTTATATCTAGCAACGCACACAGAGTGCATGTCGACTAAACTTCTCCTCACATTCACAAGGCGATAGTTTGTCAAAGCCATCACAATTCCGAAATCTTGACTCTCTTGAAAATCTGTGCAGACCACTGACGTACAGCCATCGGTAGAGTGTTAGCCTGCGAATCACTTTTTCAGCAGCTTGACTAGACTCATGGCTTCATACTCAAAGGTACTTTTAATGTTCATTTGTCTCTCGTTAATAGGCAAACAGTGGTCTAGGTTGTTCAAGACGCTTAAGGATCGGTTAGTGTTTTGTTGTTGCACTAGGGTTAGGAATGCCAGGAACCCATTATTAGGTGCTCAACACGCCTGTAATATTACTGTATACAGTAAATATACCACTAAACTCTTTAAAAACAATAGTTTGGAATTACTCTGGCAAATGTGAGTGGGTGGGATAACTGATATATTCAAAAGGGAAAGTCATGAAAATTTTTGGTTATGAGGAAAAGGGACAAATTCGACCACTCAGAGACTGCGTCATAACTTTACACTCTTTTGGACACACTCTTGTCAAAATTTAAATTGAATACATGGAGTTTGAACATGACACTGTGCGTTTGTTATTTTGTCTTTTGACCCCTTCGGGATCAAAGTGCTTGAAACTGCGACGAATCTGTGAGCTTTGGAAAATTCAGTAAACGTCATCTTGAAATAGTGAATGTCCTATATATTTCATACAATTTGTACACTCTGGTCCCATTTCCAAATAAGTTATGAAGAAATTTTCGATCGGTGTAGTTAGTACATTGGGGTAGTGTAGAAAGCCATGAATGGCTTGTGTCGCTACACAGGCTTGAAATTCTTGTAAAAGCAAATAAAAGTTCTGACTAGATTTTTTACTGATGTTGAAAATGATTTTCAAAGTTTCAACTATATAACATATAGAGAAATGACCTCCGCCCATAAAGGACATATTTTTCATCCAATCAAAATAATTTTTGGCTGCATGATAATAGGTCACCCAAAGATCATACCAAAAATCTTTGTTTCAAATCCATCAATTACATTCTAAGAAAATGATTTTCAAAGTTTCCACTTTATAACATATTGAGAAATGACCTCCGCCCATAAAAAATATATTTTTCATCCGATCACAATAATTTTTTGGTAGACTGATAAAGGGTCACTCATGGAATATGTCAGTGAAATTTGGTTGATATCTATCGATTACATTCTGAGGAAATGATTTTTAAAGTTTCCACTATATAACATATAGAGAAATGAACTCCGCCCAGAAAATACATATTTTTTTCATCCGATCACAATTATTTTTGGAAGACTGATAAACGGTCACTCAAGGATCATTCGAGTAAAATTTAGTTGATATCCATCACTTAGATTCTGAGAAAATGTTTTTGAAAGTTTCCACTATATAACAAATAGAGAAATGACCTCCGCCCATAAATTGCATATTTTCCATCTGATCACAATTATTTTTGTAGACTGATAAAGGGTCACCCAAGGATCATTCATGTAAAATTTAATTGGTTTCCATCGATTAGAATCTGAGGAAACTCACTTTTTACCATATTCGGAAATTATCCACGCCCATAAAATCCATGTTTTTCATTGGATCATAATTTCTTGAACAACTTTGAAAGAGGGTCACCCAAGAATCATTCCTGTGAAGTTTGGTTGAAATTCATCCAGTAGTTTCTGAGGAGAAGATTTTTAAAGAAAAAAAAGTTAACAACCGGACGCACGCACGGACGGACGGACGGACGACGTACACAACGCCATGACAATAGCTCCAGTGGCTTTCAGCCAGTGGAGCTAAAATCTGTCTTATTTGCATAGAAATATATGCTGATTTTTTTCCAAATAAAGGAAAAATATGTTTTTTTTTAAACATATCAGAAAATAAGAAAAAATCAAAAGGTACTTATGGCGACTATCCCCCTTAAAATAACCTAAATTAGTGCATTTTTAACTTTTGAAAGCCCATTATGCAAATGCATTTGATCAAAGAGAAATTTCGTTGGCAACAGCCAATGTGCACATACATAAGGTCTATATACATGGATGTGTTAAATAGCTATCAGCTTGTACTGAGTTTATATTACATTTAACAACTGATTTGATTGAATTTGACAAGGTGAATGGTTTCGGAATGATTTCGGAATGAAATTGATTGAGTATGTGGAGCGAGTTTTGAGTGGCAATAAAGGGGGGTAAATCAATATTGCTAATTTTGTTCAAGATGAACAAATTAGCCATATTAATTACCTCCCTTTAATAAAATATGCATACAAGTTCTATAAATAGCTCATATTTCTTCAAGAACCAATCAGACGTTTACGATTTCAATTATGTCAGTGAAATCGCGTTTTGTCTCTATCAAAATTTATTTTGAATGACGTTCTTGATTCTATATTTTCCAATAGGTTTGAGCGTTATTGAATGGTCTGAGTGAGTGCTTGGAATGAATGAATGGAGCGTTGAATGAGCGATTTAAAATGGTTTTGATTGCGGCGAATGTCAATTTCACGATGTAACTAACTGTACATGTAAAACGAATTTGAACGTTTTACTGAAACATTGTCAGTACCACCCAAAGGCAGAAAACTTTAGTATAGAAACGAGCACGGAATGGTATCTTTAAATTTTCATTTAAGAACTTAATTATGTTTATCAACAACATACAGTTAACAACATCGTGAAATTGACAAGGTGAATGAATTTTAAATGATTTACGAATGTAATTGAATGAGTGTATTTAATGGGAGTAAAACCAATATCGCAAATTTTGTTCAGGATGAACAAAATTAGCTATATTGATTACCTCCCTTTAATAAAATTTGCATACAAGTTCTGTAGATAGCTTCCTATTTTTTCAAGAACCTATTAGAGACCGATTTCCCTGTATCGGGTTACCCCGGGTGTAGATGTATCGACCAAAAAACAACAAGTTACAGGTTTACCTAAAAAATGACCCAAAATTACTGCACTGACGTTAAATGTACTTTCCATTGTGCGAAAAAAATTGATGTTCCAAATGATCCGGAGCACATGACTGGGGTCCAGTTAAGCTAGGCAAACGTGATGCAAAACCCTTTACAAACGTTTAAAAATTGTAATATGCATTGTACGTGCACGTGAAAAGCGGGGTACCCTTTTTAAAACGGTTCGTCGACAATTGCATCTTAATCATAGCGTACATGTACTTGTAGCTTAAAGATCTATTTCGCTTTAAATGCCACGGTTTGTTGTTTCCAACCGTTCCACACACTCGTACGTTTTTTCTTGCAATGCTACGAATCTTGGGTCATCTCCAGTTCCATAGATAGACAAAAAGTTTGTTATGTAAGAATAGCCAAGTTTGTTGGCAGGATCAGCGAATGCAGCATTTCCTCCATGTCCCGGGTGTCCATAGATACGCTGTCCCTGAAATTTACAGAAACACTCAGAAGTATAACGTAATCCGTACTTAGAAAACAGAGTGGAAATAGATGAAAAACATCAACAACAAAACGTTTATTAGACACTCTTGCCAGCGCCCATGCATTTTTCAGAACCAATAGTCCGATATACAGTGGATATTGCTTGAGCGACCACGTCTATTAAGCGACCAATTTTATGAAGCGACCACCATAAAAAGCCCCCTCACCGTAAGCAAATTCCCTGAAAAAGAGGACATTCTGAACGAAAATTGGTTATTGTTGAATCTTATGTTGTTGGAACCCATAAGAATCGTCTCTATAAGACGATTCTAATGGGTTCGAACATCATTGGATTCACTTCGACTTGGCAGACAATCTATAAATGTTATCAAAATGAACTGTCACATTAATCATGGTATTTCGTATTAAGAGACCATTTCCATAAACGACCGCTTTTTGGTGGTCCTTTAAGTGGTCGCTTAACACAAGTTTTACTGTAATCTGGAAATTAATACAGTTACTTACATCGTGAAATTGACATTTACGTCGAGCATAATTATTCTAACACATTCAGTCATCGCTCTGTTCATTAATTCCAAACGCTAACTCAAACCGTTCAAAAACGCTCCAAAATCACTAAAAGGATAGGATCCACATCTTCATTCAAAACAGATATAGCTGAAAAATAGCGAGTTTACAATTATAATTGTCTAATTGGTTCCCGAAGAAACATGACGCTATTTGTAAATCTTGTATGCATATTTTATTATAGGGAGGTAATTAATATCGATTATCTTGTTCATCCGGAATAAAATTAGCGATATTGAATTACCTCCCATTAATTTCACTCAAAATTGCTCCTCCCACTCATTCAATTTCATTCCAAAATCATTCCAAAATCATACATTTTGTCAATTTCACGATGTTATTAAGTGTAGCGAAATGAAACCTAAAGCAAACTTAAACTTTTCCAAATATTTGACCTTGAAGAAACTCATTGACTTTGATTAATGACCCTGAAGTTGGCATTACAAACTATTTCAGAAGCAATACGCATGTGAAATATGAGTCCTACATAACTAATCAATAAAGAGTTAAAGTCCAGTGTTAAAGCTCTAGGAGGCCAACACACTGGGCAAAAAACACATGCGTTGCATCTACAGTAAGTTTCATCGTGAAATTGACATTCACCTCAATCAATTCCATTCTAAATCGCTCACTCGGCGCTCCATTCATTCATTCCAAACACTCACTCAAACCATTCAAAAACGTTCAAACCCATTGAAAAATATACATTCAACAACGTCATTCAAAATAAATTTTGATGGTGAAAAATCGCGGTTTCACGGACATAATTCAAATCGTTTGCTCCTCATAGGTTCTTGAAGAAATAGGAATCTCTGCATAGAACTTGTATGCTTATTTTATTAAAGGGAGGTAATCAATATCGCCAATTTTTTTTCACCGTGAACAAAATTTGCGATATAGGATAACCTCCCGTAAACACGGGGTATAACGGAACTAACGGTGGAGCAATTTTTTGACTGATTTATAACCGAAATAATCATTTTCATTTCAATTTTTAGTATCACTGTCGAGATAAATTGTTCTTCTTTTAGGAAATAAAAGTAGAGGGTAAAAACTAAGTCAAATGAGCGAGTTCGAGCCCTAGGAGTGAGTGACTGTTTTTATCTGTTTTAGATGACGAGTTAGATAAATTCGGTATTTTATGAGCACAAATTTTATATTCTAAGTTTATGATATGACCCAAATTTTTGCAAAAAAAACGTCAAAATTTTTGAAATTCAAGATTTCAATTTTCCGCGAAACGTATAACGCCGTTTAAACGTCACAATATGTACTTTATGACGTCATTTTCGCGGTTACAAAATAGGGTTGCTATTCGCTCTGGGATCATTTGCATAGTTATTCCACTAATGTAAAAACATCCGTGTAATATAAAAAAACAGGGTTATTTCACTCCCTCGACGTAGGTCATATTATAAATTTGGTCACCCACTTAAACTGGTACACACCTTTGGGTTTTGAGTAAACCACATTCCGCGGCCAAAAGTTACGTTTTCTATGGTTGTAACAACGCATTTGTCGGTCCGTACCGGTTCACCCAACAACGAAAGGGTTTCTGAACTGAGAAGGGTTGTTTCACCATCTTTCCCACCATTTGTTAAAATCCCGTAGAGCTTCGCGTAAGCTCGGGCTGTTCCGGTACCTGATCCGGCAGACATCGTTACTTCCCGTATGTGTGGTTCGTTGAGCAAGGTTTCATGCTGAGAAAATAAGATGGGAAATTTAAAAGTTTCAATGCGTTAGAAAACTATGCCCCTTTTTAAAAAAAAAAAAAAAAAAAAAAAAAAAGTCTAAAGCTGAACGATCATTCTCTCTAACTTTATATTTGAAGTTGATCCGTGAAGAAATTAGTTTCGGGTTTTCTATTTCTTTGCAAAAAATAATCAAACATTCTTCAATGAAAAACCTGTACAATTTAATTACTAGGTTCGCCTTTCAAAAGCGAGTATTCTAGTACAGTGAGTAAAATCTTGAATCTAACACGATGTATTATTTTGGAATGACATAGGAAAGAAATGAAATGAGTGGGTGGAGCAATTCTTGAATGAAATTTAAGGAACTAAAATGATGTCGATAAATGTGTCAAAAAAGACGAAATCACCGATACAGTTAAAACATCGTGAAATTGAGACTCATTCCGATTAAAATCATTCTTAATCATTCACTCAGCGCTCCGTTCATTCATTCCCAACACTCACTCAAATCGATCAAAAACGCTCAGAAATCATTAGAAACGTTTAGAAACCGTTCAAGGCTTTCAACAATGAATTCAAATCGACTGATATATTCTACGATTTTATTAGCTGGTGTGGACTATAAAGTGCCTGATTGGTACACGATGACATTTAGTCAGAAAAAAAGTATATTTTATTAAAGGGTGGTTATTCATATAGCTTAATTTGTTTATCATGAACAAAATTACATGTAGTAATACTGGATTACCTCCCTTTAAATTCTATTCAAAACTCGCTCCACATACTCATTCATTTTAATTCCAAAAGCATTCCATAATAACCGAACTTGTCAATTACACGATGTTGTTAACTAAATTCATTTCCTCTCTTTAATAAGATATGGTGATCATTTCTATAAATAGCTTTCTATAGTTTCACGTACATTGTACCAACCAAACGATTTTTTCTAGCGATTTTCATTTTAAATGTAGTTCTTGAAAGAAAATCTTTTCGGGTTATTTCGAGCGATATTGAATGGTTTTGATTGAGTGTTTGGAATGATTGATTGGAAGGCTGATTGGGCGAACTAAAACGATTTTAATTGGAATGCGAATCAATTTCAAGTTTTTATTTGATTTAGGATGATGCAATTCGTTAAATCATGAAATTTACTTTAACTTCGGTTAAAACCATTTTAAACCATTCGCTCAGCCGAGTGGTGTTCCGAATGATCCTAACCTAGTTTTAGGCTATTAGAGTGATCTGCCGTCTGGTCCCTTTTATCTTGAAACTGACTTTCTATCCGATCAAAATCATTCTAAGTCGCTCACTCAAAGCTCCACTCATTCATTTATTCATTAATTTATTTCAAACACTCACTAAACCATTCAAAAAGACACCAAAATCAATACAAGAGGGCCATAGTGGCCCTTTATCGCTCACCTAAATTAAAAGTATAAAAATGTTCAATTTTTTTCAAGGATTTGACCCCCATGACCTAGTTTTTGACATGACTTTACGAAATTTCAAAATTGTCCTAGATTTCATCAAGTACAGTTAGTTGCATCGTGAAATTGACATTCATCTCAATCAAAACTATTCTAAATCGCTCACTCAGCGCTCCAATCATTCATTCCAAACACTCACTCAAACCATTCAAAAACGCTCAAACCCATTGAAAAATATATAATCCACAACGTCATTCAAAATAAATTTTGAATAGAAAATTCCCGATTTCTCTGACATTATTCATTTTTTTCGCGTCTCATAGGTTCTTGAAGAAATGAAGCTATGTATAGAATTTGTATGCACATTTTATTAAAGGGAGGTAATCAACATCGCTAATTTTGTTCATCCTGAACAAAATTATCGATATAGATTACCTCCCATTAAATTCACTCAAAACTCGCTCCACACACTCGTTCAATTTCATTCCTAAATCATTCCAAAATCATTCACCTTGTCAATTTCACGATGTTGTTAACTGTAATTCATTCTTACCATTGTCAGGTTGATTTGGCTAAAACTATGACCTCTAGAGTGTCCACAAGGTTTTTCTCAGGTTTGACCCCGTGACCAAGTTTTTGGCCCCACTTGACCTAATTTTAAATCAATTTCAGAATGTTTTTTTTTAATATATACTTATTTCTTCTTTTTCTTTTTCAAAAAGTTTAAATGGTTTATTTCCTTACATTTGACAGATCTTTTATTGTTTTTGCCGCCTTTGCCATATAACTGTTGGGAGACAGTAAGAATTGACCAAATATTTTGAAATGTTTCCAAGAGAAAATCGTCTCAATGAGTCTTATCCATTGGTTCATACTGTAGATGGTAGCAGCACGGTCGAACTCTTTAGTAGGGCAGTTCATGAAGGCATCGATACCTACAAATCAAAGGACACACTTTTACCAAACGTTTGGGAACGTTTTGTGATTCCGGACGCGGAATTATACATCTCATGCGATTTTGAGTTAAAATGAGAAAGCAATTTACAAAAGTTTTTGTCCCATCAAGTACAAATTGTACAGTTTTATTATCATCAAAATGGGAAATGGTTGAATGGTTTGAGTGAGTGTTTGGAGTGAATGAATTGAGATTTCACAAAGAAACTAACTGTAGCATCCGTCGTGAGATTTTATTTGAGACCAGCTGATCTTAACCGAGTCCAGAATAAAGTGATATTCATAAAATCCAATGACATTTTTATCGTTTTGAAAGATTTCGATTTGTTTCTGAGGATTTTGCAAGGTTTCTATATGAATTGGGACGGTGTTTACAGTTAACAACATCGTGAAATTGACAAGGTGAATGATTTTGGAATGATTAAGGAGTGAAATTGATTGAGAGTGTGGAGCGAGTTTTGAGTGAATTTGATGGGAGGTAATCCTATATCACAAATTTTGTTCAGGATGAACAAAATTAGTGATATTTATTACCTCCCTTTAATAAAAAATGCAAACAAATTCTATAGATAACTTCCTATTTCTTCAAGAACCTATTAGACGCTTACAATTTGAATTATGTCACCGAAATCGCGATTTTTTTCTATCCAAATTAATTTTGAATGAAGTTGTTGATTCTATATTTTTCAATGGGTTTGAGCGTTTTTGAATGGTTTGAGTGAGTGTTTGGAATGAATGATTTGAGCGCTGAGTGATCGTTTAAGAATGGTTTTGATCGAGGTGAATGTCACTTTTACGATGTAACTACTGTTAACTACATCGTGAAATTGACAAGGTGGATGATTTTGGAATGATTTTGGAATGAAACTGAATGAGTGTGTGGAGCGAGTTTTGGGTGAAATTAAAGGGAGGTAACCCAACATAGCTAATTTTGTTCACCATGAACAAAGTTAGCGATGTTGGGTTACCTCCCTTTAATAAAAATATGCATACAGGTTCTATGAACAGATTTCTCTGTCTTCGTGAACGCACAATACTCTAACGAAAATCAATTTTCAGTCAGTAAAGTCATTAAAATATAGGATTTTTCCTACTGATTTTATTTTGAATGTAGGTATTGATCTTATCATTTTAGTAATGAATGGAGCGCTAAGTGAATGATTTAGAACGATTTTGATGGGATTGACAGTCAATTTCATGATGTCATTAACTGTAACTGTTTCTCTTAAACGTGAATGCCATTTCTTGAGCGCAATTCTTCTACGGTATGCGATTTTTCGTCCTTTCTTAATGGAGTTGCTTAAAGCAACATACAATTAACAACATCGTGAAATTGAAGAGGTGAATGGTTTTTCGATGATTTAAGAATGAAATTGAATGAGTACTATGAGTGATATATGAGTGAATTTAACGGAAGGTAAACCGAAATCGCTAATTTTGATCGGAATGAACAAAAGTAGCTATATTCGTTTCCTCCCTTTTAAAAACATATTCATATATGTTCTATAAATAGTATGATATTTCTCCAAAATTCAACCAGCCGTTTACAATTTGAAGTAATTCAGTGAAATCGCGAGATTTTTCTTACCATTAATTAATTATTAATCTTGAATGAAGTTGCTTATCTTATTTATTTCAAGTTGTTCGGAGCGTTTTTGAGTGTTTTGAGTGAGTGTTTTGAATGTATGAATTGAGCTCTGAGTGAACGATTAAAAAAAGTCGTAATTGGCATGAATGTTAATTTCACGATGTAATTGACGTGATCGTTGCTAAGCAGTGTAAAGATCGTGAATTTAACAAGCTGTTGATTTGCCACAAGTACACCCACAGTCGATAGGTTTTTACATAAATGTCGGGATGGGAGAAAAACATTGTTACGAAAGCGAAACGATGTCTTGGTGCTAAATTCAACACCAAAAAGAGACTTGCTTAATATGCATTAATTGCTCTGCACCATCTATTTATTGTTTTCAACAAGTTGGAAATGAACATATCTGAATAATGTCAATTTTACGATAGCCCAGTTTTATCTTTGTTAAATTATATATCGAGACAGAGGAAAATCCCAACGTAATACCTTTCAAAAACACCGGATCCCTAGGTATGCATGACTATTGAATATTTGAAATAAATTTGAGATAAATTGTATTCAAACGGCGTAAGTAGTTGGATTATTGCTAAAAGTATAAATAACAGGAGCTTTTGAATCTCAATATTTCTTCGCCAGGGGTTCAATAAGAACTGAAAGTGAAAATGAAAATGAACATAAACGACCCCATGCCAACAGCTGGCGAAAAGTTGCTGGTCAGACAAATAGTAACACGATCCAGTCCGTTGGGTTAAACAAAAAACGACATATAATCACCAAGGGCAAATTTGACCCGCATATTAACTGTTTCGCCCCTCCATCTCGTTCACAACATACTCAGCAGATATTTTAAACAGAAACGTCAAAACATCTGCAAATTATATAGGCACACATAAATATGAAACAAACACCATATCCTTGGATGGCAACAAAAACATCAAATAAATATGAAACAAACACCATATCCTTGGATGGCAACAAAAACATCGTAACTACAACTTATTTAATCTGTAGTTACGAGATTTGAGTAGCCCGCTTAAGAACATATTCTAAACGGAAACACGGAATATGTTGGATTTCAACAGTTATCTCATATTTTAATTGGTCTGTTGATTTTTTCAAATAAATACTAATGATCTGTTGAAAGACATAGAAAAAAGATAGAGTGACTTTTGAGTGAATTTAACGCGAGGTTATCCTATATCGCAAACTTTGTTCAGGATGAACAAAATTAGCGATATTGATTACCTCCCTTTAATAAAATGCATACAAATTCTATAGATAGCTTCCTATTTCTTCAAGAACCTATAATACGCTTTGAATTATGTCAGTGAAAACTCGATTTTTCCTCTATCCAAATCTTTTTTGAATGACGTTGTTGATTCTATATTTTTCAATGGGTTTTAGCGTTTTTGAATGGTTTAGTGAGTGTTTGGGATGAATGAATGGTGCGCTGAGTTTGCGATTTAAAATGGTTTTGATTGAGATAAGTGTCAATTTCACGATGTTACTAACTGTAGACTCACTGATGAGCGAAACGGTTTTAATTTGTTTGAATGGGTTTAACGCCCCTTTTAACAATTTTTCTGGGACACTAACAATGTTTCTTGGCTTTTCTCTCACCAGTACTATAAAAGTTCGCTCATTCAGCGCTACATTTATTCATTTAAACACTCACTCAAATCACTCCAAAACACTCCGAAATCGTTAAGACCAATTTGAAAACAATCAAAGCGATCAATATTTTATTGAAATTGAGCAAATTATTTTACGACTCTTTAGCTGGTGGGGATTTTGAAACGTCTGATTGGTCCGTAAGGACACACAAATTGGATAGTACGTAAATATTTCCTAAAGGGAGGTAATAAATATCGTTTGTTTTGTCCAAATTAAATTGAGTTCTATACTCGCCCCACACACTCATTTAATGTCATTCCTTAATCATTCCAAAATCATTCAATTTGCCCATTTCACGATATTGTCAACTGTACTTTTATAATGTTTTCAAGCCCCCCCCCCCCCCCCCCCCCCAGCTGCTTTCCATCAAAGGTTAAGGAATATCCACTAATAGAAAGGACAAGTGTTGCCGCCGGGCATTAGACCCATGACATCCTAAGGTACACGAAAACGACCTACCTAATGGTTTAGCAATATCTTCTTCGAATACCTGCGCGGATGTTCGACCCTTCGGATCTAATTTTCTAATCAACGCATCAACATACAAGCCGTAAGTGATCATATGGTATCCCATCTTTGACCCTGCAACATTTACAATCACCGTGTTAACTTGTACCTATTTGTTTAGTTTGATTGTGACGAAAGCTTACTAACACAGTTCAATGAAAATGTATCATTTTCTAGAGAATAGATGAATTTGTAAAGTAATTATATCATATGATAATGTCATAGAGCTTTCATCGAATGTCGATCTGAAAATCGATTTTCAGCAATGACTTACATCTGATGCGAAGGTTGTTTTTTTAACCCCAGAAATATCAGAAAATGTTAAAGCCTTTGCACGATGACGAAAAGGAATAAGACTGTAGTTAGATTGCAGTTGTTGTTGTTGTTGTTGTTATTGTTGTTGTGGTGATTGTATGTATATGTGTGTGTGTGCAAGCGAGTGTTTTTCACATTTGCGATAGCCGAATAAATGTTACGAATTTCGCTTAATCTCGACACAAAAGAGTCCAGCTTGCCTACCTGCCGGCCAAACTGTCGACTGTGAGGCCAACAAATTCTCCACTTTCGACGGATCATCCAGGATTTCTCGCATGTACACCGGCTCATCCAGGTACGGTAATCCTGCCTGAAGGAAGAGCGTGCAAAGTGTCGTCGTTGCAAAGGCGTAACTCCCATTCCGCACATTACAATATTCGTAACAGAAATAAATCCTCTTTCGAAAAATATCGTTGATAAATGATCATAACATCGAAACTACAGCTTATTCAAGCTGTAGTTACGATGTTTTGATTAGTCACCAACGCTCAAAATCATAAAAAGGGGAGCAGACGGAGGACATTCATCTTTCGTCGCAGAATACATATCATCTTTATCCTATATTTTCTATGTTGGTCGCTTTTTTGAATTGTATAAATTTCAAAATCATAGTTACGCCTATGGTGAGGTGACAAAATTGTCTTAAATACAGCTCGCCATTTTGGCCGTCCATATCATGCGAAAAAGTTCAAGAAAGAATTAAGGACCGTTTTACGAAACATCAAAAGTACGTCAAAATTTGAAGTTGTTTCTAGATTAGTAACTAAATATGGAATTCTGTCATGCATCATCATATTGGAATCGTCTTCTAAAGACGAATCCAGTGAGATATTGCATGACAGAATTTAACAATCAATTAAATCACCAGTAACGATTTGAGATTTTGACTTCCGATTAGATTTTTCGTAAGAAACTTATTAAAACGGACCCCTGGTACTTTAATGTGCCAGAGCGTTACATGTCATTTCAAGAACCACTTCTTTATTTTATCGCATGTCTTATTGTCGGTGTTTAAGAAAGCAAGACTGTGAAA
Source organism: Fragum whitleyi (assembly GCA_948146395.1). Classification (NCBI taxonomy): domain Eukaryota; kingdom Metazoa; phylum Mollusca; class Bivalvia; order Cardiida; family Cardiidae; genus Fragum; species Fragum whitleyi. Next base: position 17,865,840 of record OX411543.1, on the reverse strand, counting down.
GTGATAAAAGAGAAAGGGTCAAGACTTGCGACAATTCAGTCCATCTTGCTCAAGCGACCAAGTCTATCAAGCGACTATGATTATAAGGCGACAGTTTTCAAAATCCCCTTCTTTAAATCAAATTATCTTATAACTATACAAATATCTGTGTGATAACAAACCATATGATATTTTTTATGATATCACATAGATATTTTTAGAACAATGATATCATGTGGTTATTTTTAGAAACTTGCATTTCGGCCAGAAACATCGACGAAAACAAGGCAAATAGAGGTTATAAGATAAATATAATACATACTTAGTGTAATGTATGAACAAATATCTAACTCGGTTGTAGGAATTGATAATTGTCTCGGCAAAGCCTCGCCAATTATCAATTCTCCCAACCTCGCTAGATATTTTTTCTCATTCAAAACACTAAGTATGTATTATATATATATCTTATAAAGTAGATATAATAACTTTAAAAATTTTGCAAATGAACCGTCAAATGAGTTTTAAAAACATAGGATTATCGAGAACAAAATACACATTTGGTAAAAGTAATATTTATAATCAGGTTAACAAAACTTTTACTAAGCGACCATCCTCTTCAACGACCCCTTTTTGATGGTCCCACAAATGGTCGCTTAATACACGTTTTACTGTACATATAGATACACACGTTGGAGTGTGTGATCTAATGTCAATTTTATCGAAACAGTAAAAGACAACATTGACTTTTGATTACTTTTTAATGTGTGTTATATAACCTGAAAACATCTTCTATCGGTCACTGTATATTTCTTAGTAATAGACATACTTTTACGAAAAGAATTGTATAATGAATTACTAATATCAAAAGACAATTCAAAGGATGTTGGTATGTATTTGAATACGTGTAGTTTAATAGAACACACAGGGGAGTCAAACGAATACACAATCAGTTCTTTGTAAAAAGTCACTACATGTAGTTTTTCGGAAAATTTCAAAATTCCAGCCGGAAAAATCTTTTTGTTGTAGACAAAACATAAATAATAATTATAAAAAAATTTAAAAGTCTAAAATTCATCAAACCCAACATTAGATTTGATGGATTTCTTCAAGCAATATGCAGAGCTCTTAAACCCCACCGACTTATGTAAAATTTGAAATAGGGGTATCCATTGTTTCATGCGAATAACACTTCTTTTTCGAAAATGAATTTGAAGTGAAATTTGATATTCTGTCGATCACGTGACATGTCTTTATACAGTTAACAGCATCGTTAAATTGACAAGGTGAATGATTTTGGAATTATTTGGGAATGAAATTGAATGAATGTGTGGAGCGAGTTTTGAGTGAATTTGATGGGAGGTAATCCTATATCACAAATTTTGTTCAGGATGAACAAAATTAGTGATATTAATTACCTCCCTTTAATAAACAAAGCAAACAAATTCTATAGATAAATTCCTATTTCTTCAATAACCTATTAGACGCTTACAATTTGAATTATGTTACCGAAATCGCGATTTTTTTCTATCGAAGTTTATTTTGAATGAAGTTGTTGATTCTATATTTTTCAATGGGTTTGAGCGTTTTTGAATGGTTTGAGTGAGTGTTTGGAATGAATGATTTCAGCGCTGAGAGATCGTTTAAGAATGGTTTTGATTGAGGTGAATGTCAATTTCACGATGTAACTAACTGTATTCCAATAAAGTTTGCCTTGCAGTTAGTTATATCGTGTAATTGACATTCGCCTCAATCAAAACCATTCCAAACACTCACTCAAACCATCCAATAACGCTCAAACTCAATGAAAATATAGAATCAACAACGTCATTCAAAATAAATTTGGATTTGGAAAAATCACTGACATGATTCAAATCAAAAGCGTCTATGAGGTTCTTGAAGAAATAGGAATCTATCTATAGAAATTGTATGCATATCTTATCAAGGGGAGGTAATCAATGTCGCTAATTTTCTTCATCCTTAACAAAATTTGCGATATAGGATTACGTCTCATTTAAATCACTCAAAACTCGTTCCACACACTCATTCAATGTCAATTTTTAATCATTCCAAATTCATTCACCTTGTCAATTTCACGATGTTTTAACTGTATAATCAACAATATACTTTTCGACATTTATATAAATGACAGATTAGAAGTTGTTTTCAGTTTATGTCCCTATCGTGGCCACTCATTTTTGTGCAGACACACATATTATCAATTTGAATTGGGGTTTTACGTCGCTTTCAACAATCTCTCAGTTATATCGCGACGACTGGAGCACCTAACGATGGATTCCTGGTATTTCTCACACCAGTACTACCACCACATCCCTTTCCTAGCCTCCAGTTGCTATTCCACATAGGTTTACGATTATCTACCCATTGGTGGAAGACAAATGTCGGAAAGGATAAGTGCCGCGGCCGGGGATCGAACCCGTGCGAATATAGACCCCTGGATTAGAAGTCCTGCGCGCTACCAACTGCGCTATTGCCGCGGCTCACATATTATCAAACACCCTTCACATATTATCAAACACCCTTCCTTCCTTCCTTATGAAATGAAAAAAAAAAACAATTAGACAATATTAGCACAGCGTGATAGAATAGTTAACAACCTCATAAAGAGGATATCAGTTTACATTGATAGTAAGCATAGTGAGAACGGCCTCCTCGACGATTGTAACAGGTTATACAATCGACTAGGGTTACGGTCAACAACATCGTAGAAAGATGACAAGGTGAATGATTTCTGAATGAAGTGGAATGCGTGGAAGTGTTGAATGGAATCAAAAGGAGAAAATTGAATGTCATTCATGTCGTCGAATTTCTGCGATGCATATTAACCTATTTGAAAAAAAAATCTACGACATTTTCCAATTTGTACGTTCCCAAGTACCAATAAGACGCTTTAAAATCCTCACTACAGTTGACATAATCGTGAAATTGACTCAATGAGTATTTCTGGAATGATTTTGGAATGAAATTAAATGAGTGTGTGGAGCGAGTTTTGAGTGAAATTCAATGGAGGTAATCAAACATCGCTAATTTTGTTCAACACGAACACAATTAGTGATATTGATTACTTCCCTTTAATAAAACATACATTATTTTCTGTTAATGTGTTTTTGTGGACCAATGAGCCACTTTAAAGTCTACACCAGCCAATAAAATAAAAATCGTAGAATAATTTAAACGATTAAATAGTAGCGTCATAATATGATCATTTTCAATGATATTGGGATCGCTTTGAACAATTTCGAATTGATTTTAGCGATTTTTGAGCGTTTTGAGGGGATCTTTTGAATGAACGAATGAAGGGGGCGACAAAAGAGCATTTTAGAATGCCTTTGATCGAGGTGAATTTCAATAGTTACTAACTGTTACGAAAGGTAAGTTACATTATTTTATAACCGAACAAGAAATACCTGATGGCTAAGCAGCAATTCCACTGTAATGTTTTCTTTACTTTTTTGTCCAAATTCGGGCCAGTAGTCCATCACAGGCCTCTTGTAGTCAACAAGACCCCTAAAATCAAAGTGCAGTGGACTAGAATAGGTTACAGTTAACAACATCGTGAAATTGACAAGGTGAATGATTTTGGAATGATTTAGGAATGAAATTGAATGAGTGTGTGGAGCGAGCTTTGAGTGATATTAAAGGGAGGTAATCCAATATTCCTAATTTTGTTCAGCGTGAACAAAATAAGGGATATTGGATTACCTCCCTTTAACAAAATAAACGCACTCCTCTGTCTGTGCGTCTTTGTGGACCAATCAGGCGATCGAGAGTCCATATCAGCTAATAAAATCGTAGAATATATAGATCGATTTGAATTCATTGCTGAAAGTCTTGAACGATTTTTAAATGTTTTTAATGATTTCGGAGCGTTTTTGATTGATTTGAGTGAGTGTTTGGAATGAATGAACGGAGCGCTGAGCGAATGATTAAGAATGATTTTGATCGGAATGAATGTCAATTTCACGATTTTTTTAACTGTACAACAGTCCACTTTAACTAAACTTCAAGGCCCAATTGCAGAACAAATGTTTAGAGGTAAACTTGACTTTAACATGATTAAATACATATGGTTAAACTTGGGTTTAAAATAAACTTTTGGGCCCTAGAATCTATGTAGTCTTAAAATACACGTTGTAAGGTTATCATCATGGGTGACAATGTAGGTTCAGTTGACGACATCGGGTTATTTTGGAACGATTTTGGAATGTTTTTGGAATGATATTAAATAAATGTGAAGCGAATTTTGAATGAAATTCAATGACAACTATACAACATCGCTTAATTCCTCCAGATGGACAGAAATTAACAATATCTTAAAATCGCCCTTCAAGAAAATTAAGTACTTTCGAATACGTAGGTCTTCGCGTATCAATTAGAGGTTTAAAAACCCATTTTAGCCAAAAGAATTGTGGAAAAAAATCCATTGTTAGGTGCTCCACCCCCCCCACCCCCCTCGATATAAGTGAAATAATGTTGAAAGCTGCTTTAAACTCCATTCAATCTATCAATCAATCTAAATTCCAGAATACCCCATCTTTCTGGAGCTCTGCGTATCTGAAATATTTCAAAATACATGTAATCTAATTTGCATGTGTCAAACAATATTCGGGAATACTGATTGGCTAAAAAGTTGGTTTTATTTCCAAATAAAAACAAATTTTGGGGACGCAGCTTTCGCAAAAAGTAGACCCGTAGGAAAACCGTTTCTTAAATAAAAAATATTTGCATTTTTGTTTAATGAAATTGAATTTTAAGATATGTATTCATACAGTGTGGTTATGTTTTTAGTTTCATACTCCATTTAAATCCACCCATACTCTCTTCATTTGTTAAATGAAAAATTTACGCAAAAGCTAAGAAACCTACTTATCAGTAAACGTTGCTATAACTATAGCAGCTACTCCTTTAGATACGGAAAACACTGTCGCTATGGTATCCTGTTTCCATGGTAACTGCCTGTCGACATCAGCGTAACCTCCCCACATATCAAACACCAGCTCTCCATTGTGGTATACAGCGTAAGCTCCGCCCCTTTCCTTACCGCTCTCTACCTGCTCTCTAATTGACAAAAATAATAGATAGGGGATACTCTTGAAAGCTATAATATTGCTTAAATATGCTGTTCACTCAATGAAAAATAAATCTTACACTTAAACAAACGATTGTCCTATATTCTCCTCGAACATAAAGCTTTTGTTAATCACAAAAGGAACAATCATTCGATTTTGATAAAAAAAAAATAAAAACATTCTACTATTTCTATAATGCAACACAGGGCAAAATGTAAAATCATCCGATTTTAATAATAATAATAATAAAATAAAATAAAAATTAAAACATTTTACTATTTCTACAAGACAACAGAGGGCACGGAGGGCCTGTATCCCTTTTATATCCCCAGACTATCATTAGACCTATTTTGAATGATTGACTGGGTCTGGTCAACATTTCACAAATATACTCCATCACCATTAACCTGCATACCCTTTGTCCATCTAACTTTACCAACATAAAGGGGTTTTCAAAACGTGGGCTACTCTAAACAGATTTCCAAGAACAATTTGAATGAAGGAACATTCATAGCAAGATTAAATGAAATAAGTGCAATGGATTGGGTGGAGAAGATTTTTTTTTTCAAATTTCAAAGCAAAAATTTGCCATGACCTGCCATACCCACATTTATGGGCCCATCAACATTTTAATAACAGGTACACCTGTGGAATATGCATGCCAAGTTTCACTGAAATCAACCCAAAAGTTTGTGACGAGAAGATATTTTAAGATATGAAAGTGAAAATAAACCCGCCCTGCCACGCACATATTTGGGGTCAAATAAATTTTCTTGAACAATCTTAGTTAAGCGTAACGTAAGTTACAACTATGCAAAGTTTTGTTGAAATCAGCCCAACAATTTGGAAGGAAAGATCTTAAAACTGAAAAATAAGCCCCTCCCTACCACGGCCTTAATTAGTGGTCAATCAAAAATTCTTAAACAAATTTAAATAAAGGTTCAACAAAGGAATAGAAGTGTAATTGCAGGCGGCTCAATGTTTACAGTTAACAACATCGTGAAATTGACAAGGTGAATGATTTTGGAATGATTTAGGAATGAAATTGAACGAGTGTGTGGAGCGAGTTTTGAGTGAATTTAATGGGAGGTAATCTATATCGATAATTTTGTTCAGGATGAACAAAATTAGCGATGTTGATTACCTCCCTTTAATAAAATGTGCATACAAATTCTATACATAGCTTCATTTCTTCAAGAACCTATGAGACGCGAAAAAAATGAATAATGTCAGAGAAATCGGGAATTTTCTATTCAAAATTTATTTTGAATGACGTTGTGGATTATATATTTTTCAATGGGTTTGAGCGTTTTTGAATGGTTTGAGTGAGTGTTTGGAATGAATGATTGGAGCGCTGAGTGAGCGATTTAGAATAGTTTTGATTGAGATGAATGTCAATTTCACGATGCAACTAACTGTAAGGAGGATTTTTTAAAGGTATTAACATGAAAAAATGCCCCGCCCTGCCACGCCAATATTTGGGGGTCAATCGAAATTCCCTGAACAGTTTAAATAGAGAAACGCCGAAGTTTAAATGAAATCGGTCCGATTGTTTGTGAGGAGAAGATTTAAAAGTGAAAAATGCCCCGCCCTGCCACGTCCGTGTTTGGGGGTCAAGTAAAGTTTCTATAATTTAAGATAAGGGTCAACCAAGAAGAATTTCTACAAACTTTCGTTAAAGTACATCCATTGGTTTGGGAAGAGAAGATTTTTAAAGAAAAGCTTACGCACGGACGCACGGACGCTAGAGGGACACTCCGTCATGAAAATGGCTCGCTTGCCTTTGGGAAAAAATGAGATCAAAAGTTAAAACTTTAGGACAGATTTTCTTAAAGCTCGTCATTTCGCTCGTGATTGCTTTGCAACGTTCAAGATGACGTCACAGTCATAGGCTCCGCTTAGATGACGATAGGAAGGGTCAAATAAATGAAAGCGGGGGTTGAAATTGTTGATTAATTCACTGACTTTCAAAAAGATGACCAAATGATTATCTACCGCTACATCGAATAGCCTCCAAAAAAAAAAAAAAAAAAAAAAGAAATCAAAGAAAATAAACAATAAACATTGTCCTGCTAGTGTTCATGGGCCCATCTTACTCAACATCTTACGGTCATTTTTTGCGTAAGTCAAAAAATAATGTTGCTCCTACAGTTATAACTACATGTTGAATTCTACCATGCAGCATCTGAATGGAATCGTCTTGTAAAGACGATTCAAATGAGCTACTTCAAGGCAGAATCTAACAATGAATGAAAACACAAGGTACGATTTGTGATTTTGACTTACGATTAATTTCTTCGTAAGAAGTTTAGTAAAACAGGCCCCGGGTTTATAGATGTTTAATTTTAAGTGAATTATCAAAGGCCAATTTCGTCCACACAGGTAAAAACAAAATTGCTATTCGTTCACCAACTCTGTCTCGTTCGTCTACAGTTACAGTTGGCTACGTTATGAAATTCATATTTATCTCGGGTACAGTAAATGACATCGTGAATTCATTCATCTCGAATAAAACCATTCTAAATTGCTAGCTCAGCGCCCCATTTATTAATTCCAAACACTCACTCAGGTCACTAAATGCTCCGAAATCGTTAAAAAAATAATTAAGTTCGAAGTCGTTCTGGAAGGTAAAAAATTCATTCAATTTGGCAAAACTATTTGGGGGCTTCAATGTTGACGAAAATGTATTATCTCCTTTTAATTTGATCGAAAGTCGCTCTACATCAAAGAAAAAAAAATCAAAGTCATTCAAAATGATTCAACCTGCCAATTTCACGAATATCTTAACTGTGCAAACTGCGCTTCAACTTCTGCTCAAGTCACTTGCGATTGTTTGGGACCGTGAATGACCAATGGATTGCTAATTTAAATGACCGGAGGATTTGGTTGGTCAATGGATTTTTTATTAATAACATTTAAAAAATCGTGTTCTAAACCTCAACCTGTTGGTTAACCTATCCGATTCATTTACGAATTCCGCAGAAGTGATGAATACTTACTGACGTGTCTTGGGCAAAAAATAATGGTAAGATGTTTAAAGATATTTTAATTTTCAAGGATTCCAACCGATTTCATTATGTTGTTGTTGTTGTTTTAATTGTTCATTTTAATTCATTGATCCAATAAAGAATTGTCTTATTTTATTACTACTTTCAGATAAAATATAGACAATGCTTGGGACGACCCTTCTCGGTAATATACAATTCAAAGTGAGAACGTTTAGGAATTGTATATCGCTTTGTACGTGAATACACCTTCAAAGCGGGGTAACATTTTCAACGTTTAGAGAACATGTTCATTTTGAACCTATAACAGGTCTTTAACGGATGAGTTCGATGGCGGCACGCATCCTTTCCGATCCCCCACCAATAAGTTGATAATCGTAGACCCACGTAGGATAGCACCTGAAGTCTAGGAAAGGAACTAAAGGTAGTAGTGGTGTGAGAACAACTAGGAATCCATTTTAGGTGCTTCAGCTACCGCAATACAACTGCAAGATTGTTAAAAGCACTTTAAAACACCATTTAAACATACAAAAATAACGGAATAAATGAAATTGATTCTCGGTTTAAAACGAGACTTACCGCCATAAGCGTCGAGTACGTTAGATCTATGGAAAATTTTAAACAAAATACTCGGGCACACGAACATAATAAGAATCGTTTTTTCACTTATTGAAGGCATATTATGCAAATGATTCTGGTTAAAGATAAATTACATTTGCAACAATCATTGTTTATATGTTTAAAGTCTTTCAACACGTATGAGTTTTAATAATCAGCAAAATATGTGAACGAGAAGAAAATTCATACTGTTCTCTGATTGACCGATTCGCTTCAAGCGTGGTCTAAGATCCATAAGACCACGCTTGAAGCGAAATGGCGAATCAGAGAACAGTTTTTTTAAAAATAGAAATCATAGATACAACTCCGAGCGTTGTTTTTACAGATTTACGATGGTGGTGTATCAAGCGCGTGAATTTCGACAGATTTTGCGTGCCCAGTCATTTCGAAAAGATAACGAGCATTTTATATGAGCACTTTTGCCAAAAGCTTTCCTAAAGTCGGAAAAAGCAAAAGATCTGCAATAAGTAACAGAGACAGATTCATTAGTAATTTCAGCATAATTACACATTTTGAAGTTGTAACACAGTTTTCATTGTTTAGCGCTTTGGATAAAAATACAAACACTGCTAGAAAAGCGTGGTCTAAGTCAGATAGGAAATCTCGTGTCGTGGAAAATGTATTCACATGGTACAGACTGAAAAAATGCATCTTTCGCGCACAGAGAGATATATTTCACAGGAGAAAAAAAAAAACAACATAAAGTATCTTTCCAAAGTAATGAAATAGCTTGTCTTTCATAGACTATATACATCTGAGCAATCAAAACATAAGGAAAAGTTCCTAATACAGTTAAAACATCGTGAAATTGACACTCATTCCGATCAAAATCATTCTTAATCATTCACTAAGCGCTCCATTTAATCAATCCAAACACTCACTCAAATCGATCAAAAACGCTCCGAAATCATTAAAAAAACATTCAGAAAGCCTTCAAGACTTTCAACAATAAATTCAAACCGATCTATTTGTTCTACGATTTTATTTGCTGGTTTGGACTTTCAGATGTCTAATTGGACCACGAAGATGTACAAACAGAAAAGTACGTATAAGGGAGGTAACTAATATCGCCAATTTTGTTCATCTTGAACAAAATTAGCAATATTGGATGACCTCCCTATAATTGCACTCAAAACTCGCTTCACATACTCATTCAATTTCATTCCAAAATTGTTCCAAAATCATTCACTTTGTCATTTTTACGATATTCTTAGCTGTGAAATAGCATTTTTGACAATGCAAAATTTCCGCTAAAATGACGGGTATATTACTTTTGATTTTCATACTGACTAATGTTCAATGAACACAGCTCATTGATTGTTCAAATTTTGTTGTGATTTTCATTAAAGAATTGAAGCTAAATGATTTTTGAAAAATTGTTGCAAATTCTAGATTTGAGAATTTAGAATTTATGAAAATATCATCTATGATTTACAGATTTCAGTTAAAAATATTGCTTTCGTTGTTCACGAAATGAAATATATCAATTGATCTTACTAGAAAAACAAAAAATAAAATACTATAGGTAAATTTTTTGTGCCGTGAGCAGTGAAATATATATTGTTAGATAGATTCTCGAGCTCAGTTTTGAAAATACACATGTACACCTATAGTATTCTATCTTCTTTAATGCAAAAATTGGCCAAAATGTGAAAATTTTCCAACACTTTCTTTAAAGTACGTCATTTTGCACGTGAATGCTGTGCAACCTTTATGACGTCTTTGCTTATTTGAGCTCAGCCTTAGATAACGTCAGATAATGAGAAATAAACGATTTGACTTGTTAGACAGTGATTTTATCTAAATGATAATCTACATGCCTCGTTATTCCTCGAGAATCCACCGAAATGCATTTAAGATTAAAAAAAATGATTGAAATCGAAGTCTTATATTTCTTAAAAAATATAGGTAAACCTCGATAGTTGTATATTTACAAACAAACTGTAGGTGAGTGTATAGATCCACAAGTTTAAGTGAGTGATCAAACGTCAACTGTATATGTATAAGTATATGTATAAGTAAAATTTGCTATTTTGACGCGTCGATTGTATACGAATGTACAGTAATCACATGTCAGAATACCGTACTCGAGTTATAAACATGCGATGGGAAAACTTGGTAATACAATAAATGATAATAAATACCTGATTCGATTGAATAATTCTCATTGGACTTGGGTCGGGTAAACTAACAGCCCCCGGCCCAATTATTTTTTTCGAAATGGAGGAAACGTGTTTCGCTAGCAGGCTCGACCATATCTCGAATTAAGGAGCGACGGACTCCCTCGAAACCACAACGGCAACTACGATGTCTTGATCTCTGTTCCGAACCTGAATACATGTTTAGTCCGATTGACTTCTTTATGGACTAACATTTAGCCGAAAAGCTCAGAAATGAATAAAACGTATTTTTTCTATGTCATGCATGTATCATATTTTTCCATATAATAACATGACGAATTTTATTTTTCAGATTTTTTTTAATGTAAAATAATGATTTTGTTCATTCGTCTACTTGTTAACTTTCAGCCTTTCATACCTCCTTGAAGTCGTATTAATCGGAACAGCGAAATGTATATCCAAAAATAGCTCTGATTTGCATAGGGACCAAGTCAAAAGTGTAAGATTATAAGTGAGAAGTTTTAGTATTAAATCGACTATTAATACAGTAAATAACATCGTGAAATTGACAAGGTGAATGATTTTGGAATGATTTCGGAATGAAATTGAATGAGTGTGAGGAGCGAGTTTTGAGTGAAATTAAAGGGAGATAATCCAATATTGCTTATTTTGTTCATGACGAACAAAATTAGCGATATTAATTACCTCCCTTTAATAAAATAAACTTTTTTTTTCTGATTATACGTCATCGTGGACCAATCCGACACTTTATAGACCACACCCAGCTAATAAAATCGTAGAAGAGAAAGATCGAATTTATTTTACTGTTGAAAGTCTCGAACGATTTCTTAATGTTTTCTTATGATTTCTGAGCGTTTTTGATCGATTTGAGTGAGTGTTTGGAATGAATAAATGGAGCGCTGAGTGAATGATTAAGAATGATTTTGATCGGAATGAGTGTCAATTTCATGGTGTTTTTTACTGTATGAAATTAAGTCTGTCAAAGATTTTTACTTCCTTTGGGTATCAAATCTGAATATATTTTCTCTTTGTTCAAAAAACTTTTTGGTCAGATAATTGATTTTTGTTTTCATCTTATCTGAGATGAACCCAATGTTCACATATTCAGACCAATCAAAATTCATTATTTAACGAAGTCGTTGGGAATTTCACGTGGAAAACTTGATAAGAAGGCGAGTATAATAACGGTACAAATTACTAATATTTAGGTTTAAGATGACATGACCGTCGATATGCTAAGTAGCATTTCCAAATAAGGAATAGTGGACATTTTTTCTGTTAAATGTTTAGTACAAGTATAAAACCACGTGTTTTACTATATGTTTACATTTCTTACTACTAAACAGTCTCTACCACCTCTCTTGTTTAAGAGCGGAGAATGCGAAAATATTAACATTAACTAGATAGGCAAAATCACTATTTTGAAATCATTTTTTAAAGTATTTTAAGCATGGTACTAAGCTGAGATTATAATTTGTCCAAATGTAAAGCCTTCATTCAAACGAAATTTCATGGAATAGATGAAAAGGTTGGTCCATATAGAAGGCACACGGACTATAAGAGTCAGATAAAATTCGATGCTATTCATTCGTTGGTCAAGGTAGAACTGACTATTCTTACCCTGTACAAACGGTTGTGGCGACGACAGATTCAGCGAATTGTGACAAGTAGATGGTAGTTCATAAAAATAAACGGACAAAGCTCTGGTATCATAAAGTTGATAAATAAACGTGTTAGTGTTCAGCGCTTCTAGAGAATAAATCCTCACTCGTATCCATCGCAAGTAAGGCCATATTTATTAATTATTTCAGAGGCTTGACTTAATAAATTGTAAAAAAATGTTCACCGTGATTTCGTCTATGATAAACTGAGTAAATAATCAATAAAATACAATTATTGAATAGAGATTCTTTGCCAGGCGAAACATGCACAGTTAAAAACATCGTGAAATTGACATTCGTCTCAATCAAAACCATTCTCGATCGCTCAATTAAGGCTCCATGCATTCATTCCAAACATTCACTCAAATCGATCAAAAACGCTCGGTACTCATTTGTAAACATTTCGAGATCGTTCGATAGAATATATATTGAATTCAAATCAATCAAATTTTTCTTCTATTTTTTATTTGCTGGTGTGGATTTTAAAGTTGATTATTGGTACATGAAGACAAATAAACAGAAGATTACGTGTATTTTTATTAAAGGGAGGTAAAAAATAATGCTAATTTTGTTCATCTTGAAGGCGTTTATGATCGCATGTAATATAATCGTACGATGACTATAAGATTAATCGTACGAATTTTCTTGAAAGAGGCACCTGTTTAAATAAGTATTCTCCGCTATACGATGTAACGCGGAGAATGATTAACTATAATCTATAATAAAATTAATAAAGCTATCTTTTATTACAAGCGAGAGCTTTAATTTAATGACAGATTAATTACGAGAATTTAAGCAATCGTATAGTCATAATAAATCATCATCTCTAAAATCTGAACTCGCACTTATCTTTGTTGGTCCCGAAGACGAAGAATAACAATAATCCGACGCGAAAATAACCCAATTTTAGTAATAGTAAGTTTTCGGGTAAAGGTTAAAAAAGCTTTGCTAAATCCTTGAACAATAAAGTCTTACTTTCTTTTATCTTATCAATAAACAAATATCCGTGTGATAATATCCTATGATATTTCTATGATATCACATGGGTGTTTTTAGAACAATGACGTAGTGTGGTTATTTTTAGAAACATGCTTTTCTATTAAAAAAGGCAAATAGAGGTTATAAGGTCAATACAATATGCACGTAGTGAATTGTATGAAAAATATTTAACTCGGTTGTGGAATTGATAATTGTCTCGGAGGAGCCTCGACAATTATCAATTTCCCCAATCTCGTTTGATATGATTTTTTTCATACAAAGCACTAAGTATGTATTACATATCGTATTATATATAATGTATATATTTCAGATTTCAAATAACACCACAAATGGGTCATCGGATGGTTATAACTGGGAACCTGTCGGCACTGTCCCCTACATCTTTGCTCTCCTTAGCACCATTTGGGCAATTTTTGCAAATGCTGTTATTATTCTCTGCTTCTACCGCCAGAGGAGTAAAGCCTGTGACACATTTAGCAGCCTTACTTGTAGTATGGCAACCGGTGATCTATTCGTGGGCATAACATCCGTTTCCGTCCTTATCAAGGACAGTACATGTATCAATGGTAAACTTTTAGATGTTGGGTGTTTATTTTCGCTCTACTTCATGTTATCAACTCACACAGTCAGCTTATTTCACGTCGTTGGAATATGTTTCTATAGATTTATACAAATCAATAAAACGTATACTGTATCTAGAAGCCACAAGCATAGAGGGGATACAATAGCTGTTGGTTGCGTTGTCGCAGCCTCTTGGACTGTACCTTTCATAGTACAGTCCATACCATTTTCACTTTGGGTAGAATTAAATGGTGAGGTTATGCTTTGCACCATCGATGAAGTTTTTGGAAACAACTTGCAAAAGTTTGCCCTGTATACTTCCATAATTTACGCCGTGGTGCAGTGGACAACTAATTTGGTATACATAGCGGCAATTTTTCGATTACGGCACAAATTACATACATCTACTAGGATAGTCTCCAAAGGCACTGATAATAACGGAATCGAGATGGTTGATTTAAACATTGCTGAGCAAACAGATACGAGTAGAATCCCCAATCCTGCCACGATTCGGAAAGAAAAGAGGGTTATGGAAACGGTTGGACTTCTTCTACTTCTGTTGAACATTTTCACGTTACACGTAACGGTTGGTGGATTTTTAGAAGGCTCTGAGATAAGGCTTAGCCGAGATGTTCGGTACCTTTTGACCACATTCTTTGTTGTCAATTCCGGTCTCAATCCTGTTGTTTACTCAACAAGGATTTCTTCAATACGAAAATCTGTGCTCAATTTATGGTATTTTGTACGTCCATATAGGACATCATAACCGAGAAAAGCGCCTTATGACAGTTACTTCAACTATCGGGAATCCTCGTTGATTCCGTGGGTTAAGATCCCAATAAAAATGAGGGCGTAGCCCAATCGGGAGTACTCGGTGATTCTACGGAATAGACCTCGGGAATAAAATGGGCACATCTATGAAAGCGCGACATTTCGCACCTGGGTTTATATAACGTCACAAACATCAACGATCCCACTGAGGATGATGACGTTACATAAAACAAAATCAACGAAAGAAAAAAATGGGCATATTATAATTTGATAACAAAACGCAGTGCAAGAAGACGATCGGAAAGAATTAACAAAATGTGATTTTCTTCAAGCATATTAAATAACCGAAGTACCATCAGAAGCCGAATTACCTAAAAAATTATTCAAAATTACTACACTTACGTCCGAGGCACTTTCCAGTTAACGGAAAAATCTGACCGATGTTCCGAATGGGCGCAGCCATGAAAGCCTGTCATTGCGCACGAGGGTTTACATGGCGCCACAAACATTGAATTGTCGCTGAGTCAAATACAATCAACGAAATATTAAAACTGGGCATGTTATAGTTTGATAACAAAACGTAGGGATTTACTGTGTTTTGTCTTCAAATTATATCAAAGTGCTGTCAGCACTGTAAATCGGACATCATTGAGAGGCTGGGATAGTGCAATAGTTCGCCAATCAAAAGGGCTCAAATTTGGACAATAAAAGTTGGTAAAATATTTGCCCAATTTGTGAGTTTTTTGTCTTAACACTCCATCTTTTCGAGGACATCGCCAGCTCATCCAACCTCGTGGGTCCGATTTTAAAAGTTTGCTGATTCGATAGCCCTCTGCTAGTCTAAATTATTTCTTAGCAGATTTTTTTACGTTGTTATAATGAGCACACGCCAAGCTAAAAGCTTGTCTGTTAATATTATTCCTCTCTCTAGAGTTTAAAAGACTGTTTAGCAACAAAACATTTTTAGCTCACCTGAGCACGAAGTGCTCAAGGTGAGCTTTTGTGCTCGAGTGATGTCCGTCGTCCGTCGTGCGTCATGCGTCGTGTGTCGTCAACATTTACCTTGTAGACACTCTAGAGGTCACATTTTTTGCCCGATCAACCTGAAATTTGGTCAGAATGATTGCCTTGATGAAATCTCGGACAAGTTCGAAATTGGGTCAAGTGGGGTCAAAAATGGGGTCACGGGGTCAATTTTTAGAAAAACCTTGTAGACACTCTAGAGGCCACATTTTTTGCTCGATCGACCTGAAATTTGGTCAGAATGATTGTCTTGATAAAATCTCGGACAAGAACGAAATTAGGTCAAGAGGGGTCAAAAATGGGGTCACAGGGTCAAATTTTAGAAAAACCTTGTAGACACTCTAGAAGCCATATTTTTTGTCCAATCAACCTGAAATTTGGTCAGAATAATTTTCTTGATAAAATCTTAGACAAGTTCGAAATTGGGTCAAATGGGGTCAAAAATGAGGTCACAGGGGCAAATCTTAGAAAAACCTTGTAGACACTATAGAAGCCATATTTTTTGCCCAATCAATCTGAAATTTGGTCAGAATGATTGTCCTGAAAAAATCTCGGACAAGTATGATATTGGGTCAAGTGGGGTCAAAAATGAGGTCACGGGGTCAAATCTGGAAAAAACCTTTTAGACACTCTGGAAGCCATATTATTTGCCAAATCAGTCTGAAATTTGGTCAGAATGATTGACTTGATGAAATCTCGGACAAGTTCGAAATTGGGTCAAGTGGGGTCAAAAATGGGGTCATAGGGGCAAATCTTAGAAAAACCTTGTAGACACTATAGAAGCCATATTTTTTGCCTAATCAACCTGGAATTTGGTCAGAATGATTGTCTTGATCAAATTTCGGACAAGTTTGAATTTGGGTCAAGTGGGGTCAAAAATGAGGTCACGGGGTCAAATCTGGAAAAAACCTTTTAGACACTCTGGAAGCCATATTATTTGCCAAATCAATCTGAAATTTGGTCAGAATGATTGACTTGATGAAATCTCGGACAAGTTCGAAATTGGGTCAAGTGGGGTCAAAAATGGGGTCATAGGGGCAAATCTTAGAAAAACCTTGTAGACACTCTGGAAGCCATATTTATTGCCTAATCAACCTTAGATTTGGTCAGAATGATTGTCTTGATCAAATTTCGGACAAGTTTGAATTTGGATCAAGTGGGGTCAAAAATGAGGTCACGGGGTCAAATTTTAGAAAAACCTTGTAGACACTCTAGAAGCCACATTTTTTGCCCGATCAACCTGAAATTTGCTCAGAATGATTTCCTTGATGAAATCTCGGACAAGTTCGAAATTGGGTAAGTGGGGTAAAAAATGGGGTCACAGGGGCAAATCTTAGAAAAACCTTGTAGACACTCTAGAAGCCATATTTATTGCCCAATCAACCTGAAATTTGGTCAGAATGATTGTCATGATAAAATCTCGGACAAGTTCGAAATTGGGTCAAGTGGGGTCAAAAATGAGGTCAAGGGGTCAAATCTTAAAAAAACCTTGCAGACACTCTAGAAGCCATATTTATCACCCAATCAAACTGGAATTTGGTCAGAAAGATTGTCTTGATGAAATTTCGGACAAGTTTGAAAACGGATCAAGTTGGGTCAAAAATGGGGTTACGGGGTCAAATTTTAGAAAAACCTTTTAGACACTCTGGAAGCCATATTTATTCCCCAATCAACCTGAAATTTGGTCAGAAGTTCGAAATTAGGTCAAGTGGGGTCAAAAATGAGGTCACGAGGTCAAATTTTAGAAAAACCTTGTAGACACTCTAGAAGCCATATTTATTGCCCAATCAACCTGAAATTTGGTCAGAATGATTATCTTGATGAAATCTTGGACAAGTACGAAATTGGGTCAAGTGTGGTCAAAAATGAGGTCACAGGGTCAAATATTAGAAAAATTTTGTAAGCAGTGTAGAGGCAGTCATCATTTTGCCCAATAGATCTGAAATTTGGTTAGAATTCTTCATCCTTTCTAAACCTACTTAAAACAATTTTTGACAGTTCATTCAGGTGAGCGATTTAGGGCCACTATGGCCCTCTTGTTTATTAAACTATTTACTACAAATGCATTTTCCCTCAAGAAACACGTGAAATCGGCAACTATGCTATTTATATCTTTGGTTTCTGACCAATCGATTAAATCTAGCAGCACTCTATGATTATTCATGAGTTATTCTAAAAATAGATCGCTCTTACTGCTATCCTATATCAGTTTATCGTATGTTTTTGTCGGTTTATTTGTTGTTGAATAATTTTTCTTCATACTCAAATTTGAATTTATTGAAAATAGGATTGGAGCGTGATCACGGTGCTCATTGAAATCAAATATTTCAAAATTACAAAATTATTTCTATTTGTTAACACATAGTCAACAGTACTCATTCCACCAGTAGACTTCCCACGCTCCCTGTCAGAGTGCAGACGACCATTGACCAATGACAAACAACTTAATTGACACATTTCGAGCAGACGATGTCCATTTGCATCTACCACGTGGTCTGAATTTAAGCGTGGGTTTTGACCGAGTGATAATCATATCAGAATTTGATTGGTTGTCAGCCCTACAACTGGTAAATGACCGTTCGAGAAAAAAATCAGAGCAGTAATATTGTAAGTGCTACAAAATTATTTTACAGTTAACCTATTGTACGTTTCAACTCCTTTACTCAACCGAAAATCTTGTTATGAACACTGAAAATACTAACTGGTAATTACTAAAAGCGAAAATTACATCAAATTTTGTATTACCCTCTTCTCTATTTGTTGAAAAGTAAATAAGATAAAAACAGAGTTTGTAGATTGTGACTGAAAAGGCCGTTTCTTCGGTGTTTGAAAACACATAATTTGGTTTGAACACATTGCTCAGAAGATAAAGGTAAAATGTAGTGGGTCAAACAGACTAGATTTCTGGAGAACGGTATAAATCTCCGATTTAAAAATGCCCATAGACGATCGGAACACACAAAGATTTCTTTTTATTTTTTGTCAAGCTTATAGACCTAAGTACGGTTAACAACATCGATAAAATGACAAGGTGAATAAATTTGGAATGAATTAGGAAGGATTTTGATTGAGTGTGTGTAGCGAATTTTCAGTGAATTAAGCGGGAAGTAATCCTATATCGCAAATTTCGTCCAGGATGATCAAAATAGCGATATTGATTACTTCCCTTCAAAAAGTATTCATACAAGTTCTATACATAGCTTCCTATTTCTTCAAATACCTATTAGATGCTTACAATTTAAATTATGTCAGTGAAATCGCGATTTTTCTCTATCCAAATTTATTTTGAATGACGTTGTTGATTCTATATTTTTAATGGGCTTGAGCGTTTTTGAATGGTTTGAGTGAGGTGAATGTCAATTTCACGATGTAACTACAGTTAGTTACATCGTGAAATTGACATTCACCTCAATCAAAACCATTCTAAATCGCTCACTCAGCGCTCCATTCACTCATTCCAAACACTCACTCAAACCATTCAAAAACTCTCAAAATGACTAAAAAATATAAGATCAACAACTACCTTCAAAATTAATAAAACAAGAACCTATTCTTGATTTCACTAAAATAATTGAAAGTTTAAGCGTCTGATTGGTTCTTGAAAAAATAGGAAGCTATTTTAAGAGCTTTTATGCATATTTTATTAAAGGGAGATAATCAATATAGCTAATTTTGTTCATCATGAACAAAATTTGCTATGTAGGATTACCTCCCATTAAATTCACTAAAAACTCGCTCCACACACTCATTCAATTTCATTCACAAATAATTCCAAAATCATTCACCTTGTCAATTTCACGATGTTGTTAACTGTAACTGTACCTCCAGAAGCCAAGTAACCTTTGTGAAACAATTATGGATCCAACCCTTTTCACACAAAACGTGTATGTTTTACATTATTCTGTAAAATCTTCTGAATATAATATTTGTCAGTTTACAGATAAGTCGGAATGATGGTCCGATTCTCTCTTAAATAGAGGTATTTCACAAATTTCACAAATTTCACAAATTTTGAAAGATAAAAATAATACACAATATCTAAGACTCTGATCTAAGTGTTTCAGATATAGTAACATTTACCTAATACAGGCTTGTGGAAAGTTTGTGCTTGAGTAAATTAACTTACCTTGTATTTACATTGTACTTACAAATCAACCACCCTAAATTGCAAGTGACGTCACTTTTTGTTTAATTTTCAAAGGCAAGGTTGAAATTAAAATGTTATTTAACCCTCATTATAACAACTTTCGTATTTAACACAGTCGGTAACGCGACCTAGTCTAAGTAACGTGCTTCAGGGGTTCGTATCGGCACAAAAGAATGGATTTTTTGCTTTTTTCATAATTCAAGAATCAAAACTTGATGCATTGCATCAGCATTAGCAATTTTACACGAAACTGCTGTGAAAAAAAATCGCATTCCATCTTTGTGATATTTATTAATACATGTGTATGAGTTGAAAATAGAAAAATATGGAAATACTGACTCATCAATAGTGAAAAGGAAAAAAAAAAAAATATAAAATGAAAAGTTTTCTTACACATGCTACGAATAAACGAGTCAATTTTAAAATAATGGAATTAATTATTTTCTATATTGAAAATACTCAAAGAAGATCATCAGTGTTCCCACTGCTTTTATGGATAAGGGGTTTTTGTCACCCCCTGAAAGGTGGGATTTTGATAAACTGGGGGTTTTCCAAAAAAGTAAGGGGTTTCATTTTTTTAAGGAAATAGTTATTTCATCAAGACAATGTACAGTTTAATGATTCAAAACTGCTATACTAAAATTGGATGGAAGATTTTGTGTTCACTTTGAGGTTACTTTAGTACTGAAAGAATTTTGGCAAATCTGTTTTTATGTAACTATAATATTAATAACCCAGGATATATGTAAAGATAACTGGCAATTTCAAGATAATCTCACTATGTGTACTTTAAAGCTTTGTTTTCATTGGAATAGACTCCCCTAAGCAATGTCAGTTTCCCTTTTATATACTCGGGTACTTACAAAATAGTGATAAATTAATATAACAAATAATGTTTTGAGCTGTATTTTAAATCTATCTGTCTTTTAATGTCTTGAGTTTAGGAGAAAAAAACTATTGACAGCCTTGGCTATTTTATTATAGAAATCAAGGACCCCTAACACCCTTTAAAAATTCAAAATCAATCAAGTGTCTCAACAAATACTCTGGTCTGTGGCTGTCTTTTTCTATTTATTTATTTTTCAATTTATTCACAGAGCTCCAGATAATTTTTTGAGTCAAGGGATATTTACCCCTTATAATTTTTTCAAGGGTTTTTTTTCAACAAAGCTTTCATCAGAAGGGGTATTTCTGTCTAAATTAATCTTTTATGAAGAGTTTCCTTTTGATTTTATGCATAATTCTTTTACAAGTGAATAGAAAAAAGGTCCAAATAAAAAAGGAGATGAAGATAAGAAAATTGGAAGAGAGTGATAATTAAAAGAAAAATATAGAATATCCGAGAGCACATTTTGGACTTTTTACTTGAACCTCTAGAGTTGTTCAAGTTAATTACCAGAAATAATATCACCTGCTACATGTAAGTAGTCATTATCTGAAGGTGAATTTTGGAAGAAAATACTAGTTTAAAAGAAGCAAATCAGGTATAATACAGTATATAATAATCAAAATTTTAAGGGGTGTCATGACTTTTGTTCTAGAATTGATAAGATCTGCTTAGTTACCAATGACTGTTTTTGATTTTTCTAAGAAAATGATAAAAAAAATCTTAGATATAAGACAATATCTTATTTCAATCGTCAAATTTTGAAGGGGTATTTTAACCTTTGTTCTAGAAATAATAAGATCTGCTTATATAGCTATTATTGACTGACTTTGATTTTTGGATGAGAGGGAGAATAATACGAAAAGTATCACGATATAAGACAGCATTGTAACCATTTAATATTCAAATTTTACAGGGGTGTCAAAACTTTTGTAAATAAAAAAAGTTTGGGTTGTCATAACTTTTGTACCAACGTCGTCTCCAAAATTAAAGTAATATCGAGACAAAAATTAGAGATACTGTAAAACTTTGTGAACATAAAAAATGATTTAAGCAAGTTACAAATCCGACGATCTTGCTATTTTGCTTTGAGTTTAAGTCTAAGTAATGAAGACAGAAACTTATGCAAAACGATCGCATTTTCAAAAGCTACTGATATTCATTCTTCTTCAGACTGTCGAACTTAGATTTCGAGCAAAGAAGATTGAAAATACTTGATACATAATTGTCAAGTTTTTGATAAATGATTTGGGAGTCTCAGAAGGTTTTTTTCTGATTTAAATGATTATCAAATCCCGCATATCGCCGCTAAAAGATCGTATCTACTGCCAATCCAAGTTGTTGTTAGGCGACTTTATTGCAATCAATCAACGACATCGTAAACTTATTTGATAGTAAAATTTTTGATAGCCATACCTGCTATTTAAAAAAATGATTAAAATGAAAGGTTATCCGTTTTTTCGAACATAAATGCATCAAATAGTTGACCAAGTATCGTTTTATTCTCACGATGGAAGGGGTCTCCATCTCACGAGGTTTATGAGCGTGCGTCGCGTGCCATGTCTGGAAAATGTCCAAAAATAGCTGAACACCTGGTGTCGGCGCCGTTCGATCACTCGTTCACCCTCTTCGAAAAATAAACTGTTCCGGACCCACGCTTCATTACGAGCATAAAATATTTATTTTCTCGAATTCGTCATGTCACCACTGGGACTTAATTTTGGATGGATCATTGGAATGCCGGTAAATTAATTCTTGGTTATTCATAGCGCAAATCCTTCGTATTTTTGGATAAAACGAATACATAGGTAATCTATTGTAATATTTCAGTCTAAACAATCAAATGGATATTTTGTCGATGTTAAATGAAAACCCCGTAATTATAATCGACTGTTATTACTTTTTTTTTTAAAATTTGATATTGGGCCAAATCCGCGGGATATAATTTAGGCTCTAGCGAACGTTATCTGATATCCAGCTGTAAACAACAAAATCAGAATTATTCTTACGGAATCGGCCGAGATGAAGATCGAATGATTACCCCCTTCATTGAATTCTAATTATGGAAGCTGTTAAATTTGGGTTTCCCAATTTTTGGATAGAGATTCACGTATTACAAGTGATCAAAAAGAGAATATTTTACGTGTCTATTCTACTTTTTCTGCGCGTGAAACGAGCGTATAAGGCAGGGTTAGTTTTGAATTCTGTACGTGAATTTTTGTTTTTATGCGTGATTCACGTACATATGTACGTGAATGGGAACACTGATCGATTCATTATATTACAAAAAATATATTATCTGACAGAGTATCGAACCTCAATATTAAATTCCACTTTACTTTTGAGTGGCGAAGACGTATGTAAGAACACACTAACTACCTAGGCTATTTCCCACTTGTCAAATTCAAATGTTTTCACCTTTTTTGAAATTAAATCTAATATATTTCACGTTGCAATAAAATAATAAACAAATCATTGTTGGTCGGTTGGACTGTACAAGTCTGAACTATCCAGATAAACCTAGAAACAGTTACATGATGAAATTGACATTCACCTCGATTTAAATCATTCTAAATCGCTCGCTAAGGGCTCATTTCAAGGCGTTCAAAACATTCGCTCCAATTGCTCAAAAACGCCCCGAAATGTTAAAACTATATTCATAATATTCAAATCGCTAGAATTATTTCATGATCATATATATCAGTACCTTGTATATCCAATATTTATGCCCTGGCAGGGCGGGGCCTAAGTAACGGGTCATTGCATTTATGGTTGAGAAAAATCAGCTTTAAATTTTAAGCAACTTACTTCTACAGAGTCGACATAAATAACACGAATCCTTAAATCGTAGTTTGGTAACCAAACCCTCGTAACTTCAGCTTAATCAAGCTGAAGTTACGAGGCTTTGGTAATCAAACGATGAAATGAGTTCACTCTCTCTAAGCACGAGAATCCTTTATAAAAAAAAATGTCACGACTGTATTGCTCCGCGAAAACACAACAAGAGGACCATGATGGCCCTATATCGATCACCTGAGTATGTCAACTCATTACTTAATTGTCAACATTCTTATAAATACCAGAGATTGTCTGATGTACATTTAGGGTGGATTTTCAAGAAACAGACTTTAATTTTGTTATGCATGTATGAATGTAAAATGCATAATGGTTATCCCGTGTCTATTTCTAGAATTAGTCTGGGAAATTTCCCATCTCTTGACACTGTTAGGTAAACAGAATATGTATGTAGAATATTTAGATCTTTCTAGAAAGAACTTCTAGAAAGTTATTCAAACTCTAGAGTATTCTAATGTTCTATGCTATTCTAGATTGTTCTATGGTGTTATATAAAGGGATTCCTACAGTATTCTTGGTTCACTTGGTTTAGACTAATGGTTTCATTTAGTAGTACTGTGTTAAACTAAAAGGCGATTTCTCGTTATCTTAAAAGTGTGTTTAAACGCGTGTTTAATTTTAAATTGGGATATTATTGGACTTATTTTTGTGGACCAGGGACTTGATTAAATTGGATCTAAAACTAAAAACTTTAGGATTAAACATTCAAGGTATTGTAATTTGTTTTTGTATTAATTTCATATTGTCAATAATTCTGGTAGTATTGTCAATAAATATTGTCAATTGTAAAGTTTGTTGCTGGCTTCTTTGTTCTTGTTACATTGTAACAGAATTGTGGGTTCGTCCGGGATACGAACATCAGACAAACAAACAAACAAAACAAAACAAATCAAACAATTTTTTTTATTTAATTCTACTATTCAAAATTATTTTAGAAATTAATCTTATATTTCAATTTTAATAAATTTAAGGTGAATTTTCACTTTTATTTGTCAAAATATTACATTTTTATTTGAACCCAGCAACAAGATACCGTGTCTTTTGACTTAGAAAAATTTACAAAAGAACCTACAGTGGAGCTATTGAATTTGGTTAAGAAGCCTGATTTGCTCAATCTTGCCAAGCATTATGAATTAAAAGAAGTCAAGTCCTCATTGCGAAAGCATGAAATTATTTTGGTTCAATATTTTGTTGATGAGGACATTTTTGATGAAAAGGCTCTGTCTCTCATTATTGATGTTCCATCAAGAGAGCTTGAACTGTTCAAACTTCAAGCAAGAGAGAAGGAATTGGAAATAGAAAGAGAGCGAGATAAGAGAGAAGAAATCGAGATTTAGAAATTGAAGAAAAAGAAAGAGAAAGGCAATTTCAAAGAGAAAAGGAAGAGCGAAAAAGAGAAGAAAGAAAACGAGAAATAGAAAGGGAGAGAGAAAGAGAAAGAGAAAAGGAAGAGAGAAAAAGAGAAAGAGAAACAAGAGCATTTCATTTACAATTAAAAGAATTAGTAATTCAAGATAGAGTAAATCAGCCAAGATATATGTATAATGACAATTTTGATGTAACAAAACAGTTTAGGCTTGTTCCTTCATTTTAAGAAAATGAAGTTGATACATATTTCGAGCATTTTGAAAAAGTTGCAAATAACTTGAAATGGCCAAAGGAGCAATGGACCTTACTTCTCCAAAGCGTCTTAGTAGGAAAAGCTCGCTGGTTCCAGAAGCATACAGACAACAATTTAGAAGTTGTAGAAAAGAATCTGGCCAGACTCACGTTGAATTCGCAAGAAACGAAGAAAAATTATTTGACAGGTGGTGCTAAAAAGACCAAGATTATGATAATCTTAGACAACCTATATTAATTGAACAATTCAAAAATTGCATTCAATCTGATATTAAGTCACATTTAGACGAAAAAAAAAATGTTGAAAATATTTATTAAGCAACTCGTTTAGCTGATGATTACTACCTTACACACAAAAATTCTTTCGTTAATAAAGCAAAACCTGCTTCCTCACATCTCCAAAATAAATCTATGCCTGGTGATTCATCTAGCATGTCTAGTCAATCGAATTCACCTAAACCAAAGTCTACTGGTGAAACCAATATTCAAAATCTCTTATCTCGAGTATATTGTACTTTTTGTAAAAATCCAGGTCACCTTATTTCAGAATGGTTTAGATTAAAAAGGAAGAAGGAACTGGGTGCAGCCAAACCTACAGGGCTCAACAGCCTTCAGCCTAAATCATAGCCTTTTTTTGAGTTAAATTCAATTGTTAAGGCCGAACCAAATTCTGACTCCTGTATGAAGATTTTTGAACTGTCCATGTTGGATGGTTTTGTATCACTTTCAGGTAATTTGTGCCCACCTGCCCATATTAAAATTTTAAGAGACACAGGAGCTTCTCAATCTCTTATTTTAGCAGATGTTCTGCCTTTTTCAGAGAAGACTTCGTCTGGTACTAGTGTCCTTATTCAGGGTGTAGAGTGTTGTGTTATTAATCTTCCTCTTCATAAGGTTAATTTGTCCTCAGATTTGAATACTGGTTCTGTGGTTAATCCAGGAACAGCAAAATGATCCTGAGATTTCAAAGTTAATTGATCGGGCATTACCAAAAAAGAAATGTCTCAGAATCCTGTTTGTTACTATAAAAAAAATGGTATTGTGATGAGAAAATGGCGACTATTTGATGTCCCAGCAAATGATGATTGGGCTGTTCATCACCAAATTGTTGTTCCAAAGTATATCGCCATGAAATACTTAGTATAGCCCAGTTGTAGTCAAGTTCTTTACTTTTGTTGGCCTTCCAAAATCTGTTCAGTCTGATCAAGGAACAAACCCCATGTCAGGCATATTCCAACAGGTTGTGCATGAATTAGATATCAAGCAATATCGGTCATCTGCTTATCACCCTGGAAGTCAAGGTGCTTTAGAAAGATTCCATCAGACCCTAAAGAATATGATAAGGTCATATTGTTTTAATACTGAGAAAATTGGGTTGAAGGTATTCATTTGCTTTTATTTGCAGTCAGAGAATCTGTTCAAGAATCTCTTGGCTATAGTCCCCTTGAGTTAGTTTTTGGTCATTCTGTTCGTGGGCCATTAACACTCTTAAAAGAGAAATTTCTTGCTGATGATGAAACACCCTTGAACTTGTTACAGTATGTTTCTGACTTCAGAAATAAACTGTCTAGGGCATGTGAGGTTGCTAGGTCAAATCTTAAATCATCTCAGAGCACAATGAAGGCAAGATATGACAAGCAAAGTGTTGATAGGAAATTTGAACCAGGTGATAAAGTTCTTGCTCTTTTGCCAATACCTGGCCGAACCTTACAGGCAAGATATTATGGCCTGTATACTATTGATAAGAAAACAAGTGATTTGAATTATATTATCAATACTCCTGTAAGGCGTAAAAATAAACAAGTGTGTCATGAGAACATGTTAAAAAGGTATTTTGACAGAGATAGCTCTATTTCAAAACCAGTTACAGTTGTAAACAATGTCCCACAAGAATCAAATGTTATTGAATCAGAAGTTAGTTCACACCTTAGTGAAAAAAAATGTTCGTGGTCCACCTAAATTTGAGAACTCTGAAATACTAAATAATCTTGACGACAAACTTTCACATTTGGAGCCATCTCAACGAGAAGAGCTGAAACAGTTGATTAATGAATATGAACACTTGTTTCCTGACATCCCCACAAGAACTGATAAAATATATCATGATGTCATTGTTGAAGATTCTCAACCAATAAAACAACATCTATCTAGAATGAATCCAGTGAAACGAATATCCCTTCAAGATGAAGTGAATTATCTATTGGAGAATGATTTAATTGAACCTAGCCAAAGTAATTACAGTTCACCATGTATACTAGTTCCAACGCCAAATTGAACATACAGAATGTGTCCTGACTATCGAAAAGTGAAGTCTGTGACAAAAACTGACTCTTTTCCAATACCAAGAACTGTATTTACCAAGTCGATAATTCTAAATATGTCACGAAATTTTGACCTTCTCAAAGGATTCTGGCAAGTTCCGCTCACTGAAAGGGCTAAAGAAGTATCAGAATTGCTACTCAAACTTGTCTGTACCAGTACAAAGTTATTCCATTTGGGATGAAAAATTCTCCTGCGACATTTCAGCGGCTTGTAAATATGGTTATAGCTGGCTTAGATGGCTGTGACGCATACATCGACGACGTCATCATCTACACATATACATAGAGTGTCCACCTTCAAAGAATCAAACAATTCTTCGACCGTCTCAGTGATGCACAATTGACTGTTAATCTTGGGAAAACAGAATTTTGTCATGTTACTATTACTTTCTTAGGACATCTTGTGGGACAGGGTCAAGTTAAACTTTGGAATCTAAGGTCAATGCTATCTCTGATTTTCCTGCGTTTGCTACTAAAAAGCAACTGATGCGATTTCTTGGTATGGCTGGCTACTATAGAAAGTTTTGTAAGAATTTTTCTATGATAGCTGAACCTTTAACAAACTTATTAAAGAAAAACGTTAAGTTCAAATGGAAAAATAACTGTCAAGTTGCCATCGATCGCTGAAAAGCCATACTAAAGAGCGCACCAGTTCTTTAAGCACCTAATTTTGACAAATGTTTTTTTTTAAATTAGCTGTTGATGCAAGTGATGTTGGTATTGGTGCTGTTCTTTTGCAAGAAGACGATGACGGTTTTGATCATCCAGTTTGTTATTTTTCACTATATTTCCTCCTACTGCAATTTGATTTTCTTTTTAATTGCAAACAAAGTTATTGATGGAATTGAATTCTTTTTACAAGTTTAGTTGACCTAAACCTTAAGAATATCCCTGCCAACTTTAAAATAAACCCAATAGTTTAGGCGAACATTCTGAGATTTTGGCAATATTTTGATATTTCCAATAACATGGAAACCAGAGATTTTGTTTGAATAAAATTATTTTTACACTTTTTGTAGAGCTTTACCCAAAGAGCATCCCTACCAAGTTTCAGCTTAATTAGCCTAGTGGTTAAGGAAGAGAAGAAGATTTTCTAAGATTTTCAGCCATTTTTCAGCCTTTCTGTTACCATGCAAACCAGAGTTTTTGATGAAATTAAATTCTTTCAACAACTTTTGAAGAACTTAACCCAAGAAACATCCCTGCCAAGTTTCAGCTTGAATGACCTAGTGGTTAAGGAGGAGATGATTTTTTCTAAGATTTTCGGCCGATTTTTGCCATTTTCCAACCTTTCTGTTTCCATGGAAACCAGAGTTTTATGTGAAATTAAATTCTTTTAACAACCTTAGAAGAGCTTCACCCAAAGAATATCTCTGCCAAGTTTCAGCTTGATTGGCTCAGTGGTTTAGGACGAAGAGATTTTTTTCTAAAATTTGTCGGCCATTTTCGGCCTTTTTTAACCTACTGTTACCATGGAAACCAGAGTTTTTGATGAAATTGAATTCTTTCAACAACTTTTGAAGAGGTATACCCAAGGAACATTTCTGCCAAGTTTCAGCTTGATTGGTCCAATGGTTAAGGAGGAGAAGATTTTTTTTTAAAGATTTTTAGCAATTTTCCGACATTTTTCAACCTTTCCGTTACCATGGAAACCAGAGTTTTTGATGAAATTCAATTCTTTTAACAACTTTCGATGAGCTTCACCCAATAAACATCTCTGCCAAGTTTCAGCTTGATTGGCTCAGTAGTTTAGGAGGAGAAGAATTTTTTCTAAGATATTTCGCGATTTTCAGCCTTTTCTGTTACCATGGCAACCAAGTTATCTATAGAATTAAATTCTTCCAACAACTTCTGAAAAGGTTCTCCCAAGAAACATCCCTGCAAAGTTTCAGCTTGATTGGCCCTGTGGTTTAGGAGGAGAAGATGTTTAAAGAAAATGTTGACGGACGGACAGACGGACGGACAGACGGACAGACGGACGGACGGACGACGGACGGACATTGAGTGATCACAATAGCTCCCCTTGAGCACTTTGTGTTCTTTGATCTTTGGTATTATATAAGAGATTCCTTACTTAGAGTAGTGGACCCGAAATAGTTCCGCAACGCCTCGGAAGTAGTGAACTTTAACAGTGTTAACCGAGGTTTCCTAATTATTTTCTTTAAGTAATCTCGGTCAACATTGTGAAAGTTCATTAGTGCCGAAATGTTGTAGAACTATTACGGTTCCACAACCTTAAACACTCTTGGTTCGTTTTTTTTCGACTGAAAGTTCACTGTTGTACTTTGTCAAACTTAAAGGGGAGTTCTTGTTACATGTATCTTAATACTGTGTTTAATTCTTGTTTGGAATCTACTTGGATTTAATAATTGTGGACCAGGAACTAAAATAAATATTATTTAGAATTTAACAAGGGACTATACAAATAAGGAATAACTTTATACTTTCATGTTATGTCAATAATTAATTGTTTTTATTGTCAATAAATATTGTTAATGGTAAAGTTTGTTGCTGATTTCTTTGTTCTTATATCACTTGGTGCGTAACTTTAGCGAGACTTCATTGAAATGTAAGGGAAATAAAATAAAATACAATATTGCAAATTTCATCTACAGTTAACAACATCGTGAAATTAACAAGGTGAAACATTTTGGATTGATTTAAGAATGAAATTGATTAAGTGTGGCAAGCGAGTTTTGAGTGAAATTAATGGGAAGTAATCCTATATCACAAATTTCGTTCAGAATGAACAAAATTAGCGATATTGAGTACCTCCATTTAGTAAAATATGCATATAGATTATATAGATAGCTGCCTCTTACTTCAGGAACCTATGAGACGCTTAAAATTTGAATAATGTCAGTGAATCGCGATTAATCTCTATCAAAAGTTATTTTGAATGACGTTGTTAATTCTATACTTTTCAATGGGTTTGAGCGTTTTTGAATGGTTTGAGTGAGTGTTTGGAATCAATGAATGGAGCGCTGGGTGAGCGATTTAGAATGGTTTTGATTGAGGTGAATGTCAATTTCAAGATGTACTTAACTGTATATTGGTCGAAACTACAGCTAATTGATTACTTTCCCTTAAAAAATCTATGTTTTTTTCATGTCTGTGTATCTTCATGAGCCAATAAGCCGCTTTAAAATCTACACCGCCCGTTTTGGCCGAATAAACAATATTGTATTATTTCCCCTAAATTTCATTCAACATGTGCTTTACGCATTCGTTCAATATCATTCTTAAAAAAAATCCAGAATGATTCAGTTTGTCGATTAACACGATGTCGTTAAGTTAAGATATGTCATGGTCCTTCGAAAATGGATACGTGACCCGTCACGCGAAAAGGGGCAATCTTGGTATTGCGTAAAGTGTCGACCCTAGTCAGACTACGCGGTATGCGCAGACTGATTACGGGCGGCTTTTTCTCAATGTGCTTATTAAGAATGATTTTGATCGGAATGAGTGTCAATTTTACGATGTTTTTAACTGTAAAACCAAACAAAAAACTTTGAACCGAGCTACACAGTCGGCAAGCTCGTTTTCTTGACGAGTTGAATAATTAATAATAAATAATAAAGTTTAAATGTTTTGGAATGATACTGAATGAGTTTGTGGAGCGAAGTTTGAATTATATTTACGGGAGATGAGACTATATCTCAAATTTCGTTAAAATTGGGCGGAATTGGCCATATATTATTATTACCACCATTTAAAATACTAACGCACATTCCAATTCGAATCAATGTCTTCGCGTACCAATTAGACGTTTCAAAATCAACACCAGCAAAAAAGATGGTATAACCAAGCTAATAAATTGCAATGGGATGTTGACCGTTTGTGCTATTTCGGAATTTTTTACCGATTTCGAAGCGTTTTTGAGTGATTTAAGTGAGTTTTCGTAAAAAAATGAATGGAGCGCTCAGTGAGTAATTTAGAATGGTTTTGATCGGGTCGACTGACAATTTCAGCACGGTGATGGTGTGGATAAATTTAAAGGAGGTAACTCCTGTGTCTTATTAATACACTAAGAGTTGGTGTTGTCTCCCTTCTATAAATTTAGAAAGCGAAACATGTTCCTTCTAGCATCAGCTCATTTAAGATCTATACGAAAAGAAATCAGACTCAAAATAAAATAAAATCAAAAAAAGCAAACGATCCAAATTTCATATTAAAATACGAAACACATATGCCTATGCATGTGCATGAAAAACAATGAAAATAAATACGAATCGAAGCCACGGTTTTAACTTAGATTCTAGAAGATTATATAGACCGACATGTAGGAAATTGCATACCTGAAAATGTCGGCCACAGGTTTGAAAGCAGGATGGTAAAATCCGCCCACATTCACTAGTAGTTGTGGGTAGCGGGTACGTTTCAGTACCGAGTATGAAGCCGCTATCAGCACAACAAAACATCCCCACTTAAACATTGACATCGTTATAGATTTTGAACTCACTGTCGTGTAAGTTGGTACACACTTCAGTGGGCCATAAAACTATACTCTTCAAAAAAAGTTCTTTGACATTTGATCTATATGCAGATTTTAATGTCGACATTAATATCTATATTAAAAGGACGTTACGTCTCACGTGCCTTATAGTGACAAACTTGACCTATCGTATCTGGTTCCACACTTTTTAACCGGGGATCCTATTTTGGCTGGAGACCTAGGTCTTCGTAGACGTAGCAGTAAGATTGAAAAATCCCAAATATCGTTACGTTATTCGACGTTCTGGAGAGCGTTGTTATGAAGCGTCAGACTGATCTTGATCTATACATAACGCCGTGAGTCATATTAAAGCGGTGCAAGAGGTACAAGATAGTCTGTCCGGAAACAAAAAAGTGATTTGCAACGGCTTGTCTTATAGAGCTTGCCCTGTGGCGACCATTAACTTTAGGATGGTGGTCCTCCGTTCGCTTGACACGTTTCCATTACAGGCGTGAGCCTAGACGTTCAATTTCAAAAGCAATCAAGTAGTGGCATTTTTTCCACAACATAATGGAGCGCTATGAGGACGGTCCTGTTAATCTGGAACTGCACGCGCTGAATGAGAATTTTAGATTTTACGCTATTCGACGTCGAAGTTTCTATCGAAAAAACGCTGTCGAGTAATTCATCGCAATTCGATGTGAAATTCTTAAATTATAATTACTGTTCACAAATTAATCAAAATTTATCGAAGTTTTTACATGAACACAGAAAAATTGTATGTTTAATCAGTGTCAAAGAACTTTTTTTGAAGAGTATATAACATTTTGAGACCCATTTCCTATCAATATCATACTTTTGTGCTTGATAAATATATACATGTATATAGGTCGGGTTAATTAGCTCGACTGTTTTCGGAGAATCCTGGTTATACCCTAGGCTTCATAACTTTAGCGTCGTTTGCGTTGGCGTTGTGTAATCAACGTTGGTGTAGACTACTGCTTATCCGTTGACATGACAAACTTTATTAACCTGGTCATAGGCTCTGGTTTTATTGAAGATATCACCATTAAACTTACTATGTCTGTTCAACCCCACAAGAGCTATCGAAGGGGATAGCTCTAAAGGTATTTTGGGAGAATTTTGCCAGTCTTTTTACTTAAGATGTTTTGCATTGTCCTGATTTTATCGATTGGAATAAAATATTGACTGTAATGAACGGTTTTGAAGTGTTTCTGAAAGATTTTTGAGGCATTTTTTATTGTTTTGACTGAGTGTTTGGAATGAATAAATCGAGATCTGAGTGGTGGGCGATTTAGAATGGTTTCGATCGAGGTAATGTCAATTTCAAGATGTTACTAACTGTAATATTATGAAAGTTCTACTTAATTCAAGTTAGAATTCATGATTTTAACAGTTAACAATATCGTGAAATTGGCAAGGTGAATGATTTTGGAATGATTTAGGAATGGAATTGATAAAGTGTGTCAGGAGTGAGTTTTGAGTGAATTTAATCGGAGGTAATCCTATATCGCAAATTCTGTTCAGTATAAACAAAATAAGAAATATTGGTTACCTCCCTTTAACAAGATATGCATACTATTCTATAGATAGCTTCCAATTTCTTCAAGAACATGTTGCACGCTTACAATTTCAATAATGTCAGTGAATTCGCGATTTTCTCTATCCATTTTGAATGACGTTGTTGGGATGTTTTTACCAATGGGTTTGAGCGTTTTTGAATGGTATGAGTGAGTGTTGGTACATGTAGTGAATGAATGGAGCGCCGATTGAGCGATTTAGAATGGTTTTGATTGCGGTTATGTCAATTTCACGATGTTACTAACTGTAATATAAAAAAAGTTCTACTTAAGGTAGTAGACCAGTAATAGTTCTGCAAAGTTTTGTAAGTAATGAACTTTAACAGAGATAACCGAGGTAGCCTAATGATTTTCATTAGGAAACCTCGGTCAACACTGTGAAAGTTCATGATTGCCGAAATGTTGCGGAATTATTACGGCTCCACTACCTTAATTCAAGTTAGAACTATTATTTAAGAGATGGAGACAGTATTCGTTGTTTCGGTGGAGGTATGAACTTAGACCCATATCAAGCTGTATTAATTCCCGAAACGGATTTATTCTGGGTGTGATAAGGTTTTTAGTTTCATTTCTCCAAGAAGTCAACAAATACTATCTTCTAACGTTATAATTTAATATTAAGCAAAACTATGGAACTTATTCGCAAAAAGTCAGATTTCTTATTCGTATATTGTGTGCGGAAGCTTACAAAATAGATGTTTTCATTGGGGTATAAAATTGATTTTTCAGCCAACCATAATGCACAAATCTTGAAAAACAAAACTAGAAAAATCATTATTCCCTATACATATACCATTTTAAACTGATCTGCACACTGCCATTCTCTTCTTTAATTCTATATTCAACAGGTCCAGGCTTCGAATTCCGACGGAGGCACTCATCCTTACGACTATTTGTCTTCAACCAATGGGTTGATAACTGTAAATCTAAGTGGGATAGCAGCTGGAGGTTAGGAAGAAATGATGTGGTAGTGCTGGTGTGAAAGTTACCCGGAATACGTTGTTTATGTGCTCTAGCCACCGCGATGTAACTGAAAGATTGTGAAAAGTGGCTTAAAAGCCCATTCAATGTCTTTAGGAACCAATCAGACACTTCAAAATACAAGCGCTACACTTAAAGAAGATAAAGACAATCAGCCAATTTAAAAGAGTAACAACCCTAGTCAGCATCCGCTGTAGAGTTAATAACTTTGTAAAGTTGAATTTCATCGTTAAAATCACTCGCTCAGCGCTACAATCATTTATTCCAAACACTCAATTCAGTCACTCAAAAAAGCTCCGAAAGTGTTCAAAAACATTTCGAAATCGTTCAAAACGATCGGATTTTTTCAGTCCAAGCGATCATTTTTTTCTATGATTTTATTGACAATTTTGGGTTCGAAAGAGTCCGTTTATTCCGTTAATACTCTAAAACACTAAAAAACGTAGATCTAAACAAAGGGAGGTAAAACAATATCGCTAATTTCGTTTAATTGGACGAAACTATCGATATTGGATTATCTCCAGTTGATTTTTTGAAGACGGACACCCCAACTCATTTAATTCCTTGCTGAAATCATTCCAAAGTCACTAGCCTTGCCCATTTATCGGTGTTATTACATATGTAACTGTGCTTACAGTCAGACTATGTTCGACACGTGAAGAACTGCACAGAAGACCCCTTCTCGGCTGGTAGGTCACAATTACATCATATACAGTTAAAAACATCGTGAAATTGACATTCATCTCATTCAAAACTATTCTAAATCGCTCACTCAGCGCTCCAATCATTCATTCCAAACACCCACTCAAACCATTCAAAACGATCAAACCCACAAACAATATAGAATAAACGACGTCATTCAAAATAAATTTTGATAGAGAAAAATCGCGATTTCACTGACAAAATTCAAATTGTTATCGTCTAATAGGTTCTTAAATTTAGGTAGCTATGTATAAAACTTTTATGCATTTTCCATTAAAGGGAGGTAATCTATATCGCTAATTTTGTTCACCCAGAACAAAATTTGCGATATAGGATTACCTCCCATTAAAATCACTTAAAACACGCTCCCCACACTCATTCAGTACCATTCCTAAATCATTCCGCAATTGTTCAATTTGTTAATTTCACGATGTTATCAACTGTATTACAATCAAAAGAATCGTGTAATTGTCAAATTGATTATAATGGAAGGATCATGGAAATTAATTTTTGCCATTTTCATTTATTGTATAGAGGAAAATCGTTTGTTTCAGTGAAAGACTGATTTTATAATTCATTGAGTGAAAATAAAGCTTTTGTTGTTTACGAAATGAAATTTCAATCGATCTTTCTCGATAAACAAACAAACCAGTCTTTTATTAGATGCAAAAAAATGAAACAAAATATGAAAATATCAGAACCATTTTATTCTCAAAGTGCTTCATTATTTACGTGATTGCTATGCAACGTTTAAGATGACGTTACATTTTGGGCGTTTTGATAACGTCAGATGAGATGAAATAAACAGAAGCGGGGTATCAGTTTTTGATAATTTCACTGGTTAAACGGTGAGTTTATCAAATGACATCCTTCCATTATCTCTCAAAAATCCACCGAGAAACATTAAAGCACGTGTTGTAATTGCTAAAAAACAATTAATTGTAAAGATAAATAAATGAATAAAAATAACAATGATATTAAAAACAAAAACAAGAAAACAGCTAACTCATTCATTCGACTGAGTACATGCAGTATCTTTTAACATCACTTATCGTCGTTAGGCAACCACAAAATCGTAACTACAGCTTGAAACAAGCTGTAGTTACGATATTTCGGTCGTCTATTTAATTCCTATGAGTATCTTGTAAAACGCAACGTAAGAGGGGTTTTAGTCTTAACGCAGCTTCATTAGTGAGTGATACACATGCTTGAAGTAGGACTGATTCGGACTATAATTCATTTACTTTTTTGTTGCAATTTATATTAGAAATGTTTAAGTTATAAAATGGATAGATCCATTTATATAAGCTTCTGGTGGGAATACATGTAAATATGTGATAATTGTTGATAGTAACTGTCAAACATTTTACCTTGATCAAATTGTGTGTTTTTGAATCGCGTATAATTTTGTGTGATTTTTTTAAAGTTTTTTTTTTAATTCGTTTTGTTTTTGTTAGTATGCTTTTTTTTTTAACATTTTACGTATTCATTTGTCTTAATCTATTTAGAATGTAAAGTATTATCCGAATGGCTGTCATTAAATCGTTAATTTAGAAATCAGAAAAATCCGTACCCCTGAATACTTTTTGTAACACAATCATTTGGGAGAAAAAAATGTGATTCAATTCAAATTGAACGCAAGTGGCAATATCTGTTGTATTCTTTCAATAAAATCTTACTAATGTACATTTCTGTAAATAGATAAATGTGACTTAAAGAACCAATTACAGCTAATAACATCGTGAAATTGACAAGATGAATGATTTTGCAATGATTTTGGAATGAAATTGAATGAGTGTGTGGAGCGAGTTATGAGTGAAATGAAATTGAGGTAAATCAATATGGCAAATTTTGTTCAAGATGAACAAAATTAGCAATATTAATTACCTCCCTTTAAAAAGGGATACGTTATTTTCTGTTTGTGTGTCTTCATGGGCCAGTTACAGGCACTTAAAAATCCACCCAGGTCAATAAAATCGTGGAATAATTACATCGATTTGAATTAAATATTGAAAGTCTTGGTCGTTTTTGAAATGTTTTCTAAAGATTTTTGAACGTTTTTGATCGTTTTGAGTGAGTGTTTGGAGCGCTGATTGAGCGATTTAGACGATTTTGGTCGGAATGATTGTCAATTTCTTGATGTAACTAGCTGTACATGCTTCCAAATCCACGACAGGCAATAAAATCATCGAATGATTATATCGAACTCAAAGAAGTAACGATTGCGGAGCTTTTTGTGGATATTTCAGAGCGTGTTGAGCGCCTTGAGTGAGCGACTGGAGTGTTATAAATAGAACTCTGAGCGAACGATTTAGAACGGTCTTGATCGGAATGGGTGCCAGTTTCACGATGATTTTAACTGTTACATATATACTAAAATACTTCAATACAGGTACATGTTTGTATAGATAAATAAGGTCATTGTTCTATCAAGCTGCTTATAAAGGAATAAAAGTCATCATTAAATCTGCCTTATGTTCGATAACGGTACCAGACCGAATTGAGTCATTAAAAGATTCATGGTGGCCTACCCTGCGTACAGTATGACAAAACGGCGCACACTGTTTGCCAATAATACCTCTCTTCGCACGTGCACTTGTATGCAAAGCTAAAAAATCATCGTGAAATTGACATGCATCTCAATCAAAACCATTCTAAATCGCTCACTCAGCGTTCCGATCATTCATTCCAAACACTCCGCTCAAACCATTCAAAAACGATCAAACCCACTGAAAAATATAGAATAAACGACTTCATTTAAAATTAATTTTGATAGAGAAAAATCGAGATTTCACTCACATAATTCAAATTGTTAGCGTCTAATAGGTTCTTGAAAAAATAGGTAGCTATGTATAGAACTTTTATGCATTTTTTATTAAAGGGAGGTAATCAATATCGCCAATTTTGTTCATCCTGAACAAGATTTGTGATATAGGATTACCTCCCGTTAAATTCACTCAAAACTCGCTCCCCACACTCATTCAGAACAATTCCTAAATCGTTCCGTAATCGTTCATTTTGTCAATTTCACGATGTTATTAACTGTAAAATTGACATACGGTTTTGCTTGTTTTGCCATCCTGAACGCAGGGATATTTAACCAGAGTTACCATGATTCAACAATCCTCTACAAATTGTACCATTAAGAACATCGTAAAATTGACACGGAGAATAACTTCAGATATTTAAGTATGGAAATCGAAGAATAGGGTGAGCTTTTTATGAATTTAATCAAAGGGAGGTAATAAAATGTTGTTGAATTTGATCAGATTAAACAATGAAACAATTAAGTGTTAATCTTTAACACACTATCAAAACAAGTACCGTACTTTGAAACCTCTTTGTGTTGATCAGCCAATCAGCCCTGCGTTCAGGATCACGAAACGGTGAAACAGTTTTCCAATTATATCCCGCTTTGCACATGCACTTAGGTGCAAAGCGGGGTATAATTGGAAAACTGTTTGCACTGTTTTGTAATCCTGAAAGTAGGGCTGGATTTACCAAATAAATGTCAGTCAAAGTAATCATTTGAATGATTTTAAAATAAATTGCATCTTAGATTTTCGATAGAGTTCGGAGTGCTTGCAATGGTCTAGGCGAATGTACAATTAAGAACATCGTGAAATTGACAAATTGAGTGATTTGGAATGATTTTGAACGAGTGTGTCGTGTATTTCGCTTTTGGCCTAACCCATTTTTCGCAACAATGTTTCGATTATTTCCGTGGATCGGCGACTAAAATAGCTTGTAAAAGCTTTTCTTTTTTTCATTTCATGCACATATTCATTTAATGTATTCAAAGCTCACAGAAAGACGACGTTTTCCTATAAACGTGTATAAATCCGTCAATGACTTTGCTCGTCTAACGTTATGATAAAGTCTGTTTACGAGCTTGAGTCGTCCTACAGTTAAGAACATTGTGAAATTGACAAGGTGAATGATTTTGGAATTATTTCGGAATGAAATTGAATGAGTGTGTGGAGCGAGTTTTGTGTGAAATTAAAGGGAGGTAACCAATATTGATAATTTTGTTCATGATGAACAAAATTAGCGATATTAATTACCTCCCTTTTATAAAATATACGGGTTTTTTTCTGATTATACGTCATCGTGGACCAATCGGGCACTTTATAGTCCACACCAGCCAATAAAATCGTAGAAAAGATAGATCGATTTGAATTTATTGTTGAAAGTCTTGAATGGTTTCTAAATATTTCTAATGATTTCTGAGCGTTTTTTATCGATTTGAGTGAGTGTTTGGAATGAATGAATGGAGCGCTGAGGGAATAATTAAGAAAAAATTTGATCGGAATGAGTGTCTATTATACGATGTTTTTAACTGTATATATACTGAGGCGAAGACAAAACCTTAGCTCTGCATGTAAAAGTTCCAGTGCAAAAGGACGTATACATTTAACATCCGGAGGTAGTGAAAAAA
The DNA here is from genome assembly GCA_948146395.1 of Fragum whitleyi. Classification (NCBI taxonomy): domain Eukaryota; kingdom Metazoa; phylum Mollusca; class Bivalvia; order Cardiida; family Cardiidae; genus Fragum; species Fragum whitleyi. The sequence goes on along the minus strand of OX411543.1, from coordinate 17,826,008 downwards.
AAGGACATGTTGATCAGTATGGGATTGTACACGTGGATCTCTCTAGTGACTTTTATTTTAAGTCATGTGATATTTGCTCAGGATATTCATTTAAATGACTTTATGGAATCGGTGGAAGGAACGAAGATTAAGACCAAACCAGGGTGAGTTGGATACATAGAGGATATTGAATGAGTGGTCATGGAATACTAAATTTATTAAACGAGCCATCTATAAACAGAAATTGTTTTTAACTGTTTTAGATGACTCGTTTAATAAATTCGGTATTTCATGAGCGCAAATTTGATAATCTATTTTTAATATCAACCAAAAGTTTAGTTAGAATTTTCTAGATTTAAGTTATTCCTCAAATCATATAACGTCATTTGCGAATTGACGTCATCAAATACATAGAGGATATTGAATGAGTGGTCATTGAATACTGAATATATTAAACGAGTCATCTATAAACAGATAAAAACGAGGCTGCGCCGAGTTTTTATCTGTTTTAGATGACGAGTTTAATAAAATCTGTATTTTATGAGCACAAATTTTATATTCTGTTTATAATATGACCCGAATTTTGGTGATAAAACGATAAAATTACGGTATTTATCAATTCATGTTATTCCGCGAAACATATAACGCCGTTTGAAAAATGACGTCAGCAGATCCATTATGACGTCATTTTCCTAACAAAAATATAACGTTGTTCTTCGTTCTTAGCTCATTTGCATAGTTATTCCACTAGTGTAATAACACCCGTGTAATATCAAAAAGATTCAACGGGCTTATTTCACTCCCGCGACGTAGGTCATATTATAAAGTCATTTTCATAACGAAAATTTATCGTTGCTTTACGCCCTTAGCTCATTTGCATAGTTATTCCGCTAGTATTATAACACACATGTAATATAAACAGATTCAAAGGGGTCATTTCACTCCCGCGAGGTTTGTCATATTATAATTCTAGATATAGAGAATAATATGTGTCTAGAAATATCAATGTTATCTGGTCGAGGTTGTGAGAATCTATCATGGCGAGGCTTTGCCGAGTCATGACGATTTCTCGCAGCCGAGACGAAATAACATCTATATTTTAAGGTAGTAATGCACACATAGCGTCATTTTTTCCGCCCAATGATTTGTTTCTTGTTAACAAAATTATATTGTAAAAGATAAACATTGTATAGTATTGTGAAACATTGTTGACCTGTTGCTCATTTAATATTCCTGTTGACCTTCATTGATATTCGGTACCCACTGCCTTATATAGATTAAAAATACGCGAACAGTACATTAAAATACTAAAATATAACCATTTGTTATAAATAACCGTACACAGCTAAGGTGAAAGGTAAGGAACTTCAAAAGCAGAGGTCCAAAGATCGAATCTCATTCTCGTCTGATCTTCTTTATTTATATTTTTTTTAGATTTTGAAAATACGATGTTACTTTTAATTGCTATAATTCAAATCTTTGATATAAAAAAGCACGGCACAGTTTATTTAATTTTGTTCATCGTTCTGTGTGGGTGATCCGTTTGATATTCTGCATCAAATGATGTCCTATTGCTCAGTAGATTACGCACAACATTTTTTTAGAAAAAAATACAGGATAAATTTATCACACTCCTCAAAATAGAATAAAAACGGATAAAGAATACCGCAAACAGAATTAACAGAAGTAACGACAAGCAATGAAACGTATCGCACGATCAGAAAATTAGTAATAGTATCATTTGCATCAAATGATGTTGATGATTTTGTAGTATTATAAGGTCCCTCCGTGCACAAGGCATATATGGTATGGACCCCAGGATGCAACCCTCACCCTGATAAATATAATTGATTTTTACCGAAATACAGGTTGAATTTTACAGAATGCTTTTGTTGGTCCCATATGCCAAATTATTCTAATTTAGAAGCCAAAAATTTTTGCATGTGCAGTCGAGCTAATTTAGCAGTGTAGTATCTGCACAGGCAGCATTGGTGGATGTGTTACAGATTGTTTGGATCTATTCTACGGGTGACTCTATGGTCTTTTATCATAAAGAATTTAGGAAGTAGGTTTGCCTGAGATCGGATGTATACACGAAATTCCGTTAAAAAAAAAAATATTGAAGTATTACAGGTTAAGTAAATAAAAAATTGAAAAAGTATACTATACACATTATGTACACACATGTATTTTAGTTTTCTTAGCTAGGGTTACATTTCATTATTTCTTTAGATACATTCATTAAACTTCTCCCTTTCTCTTTCTTTTTTTTATGTTTTATTATCTATTTATTTTTTATTTTTTTTTAAATTTCTATTTATCTATTTTTTTTAATTATTATATACATATTTTTTTTTTTTGTTTGTTTTATTATTTCATTTATGTCTATATAATGTTAAGTATTATTGATGGTATTCTACCAGCTGCTTCAGTCAGTCTGGCAATAAACCATATATCAGAAAATATCTTAGTTTTAATACTTGTTTATTAATATATATTATTTTTTGTAATTTTTTTTTTAGTTATTTTATTATATCTATGTTATTATTTTTCTCTAGCTGCTTCAGTCAGACTGGATGATGGTGTTTGTTTTGGTGTTAATGGTATTTTGTACCAGCTGCTTCAGTCAGTCTGGCGTTGAAGTTTGCGTTATATATTTTAAGGATGGCTGTCTGGCCACAATCACCTTCAATAATGAAAATTCCGGGGTTGTAATTTGAGTTTAAAAAAGATAAAATGCTACTTCTTAAATGTAAATTTAGGCATATCAGTTGCTTAGCGCAATCTGATATTATATTGTTATAGAGGTTAGGATGCTTATAATGGTCATTTTAAATGTATCAGTTGCCTCGCGCAATCTGATATTTTAGGTGGTTTCTTTTTTAATTAAAATCATATAGTTGTAGGGCTGCCCCATCGCAATCTCTTTTCAAAGTTTCAGTTGCTTTTTTTTTGTTGCGTAGATAATTGAGGCCAAATATCATGAACGAACGAAGATAAGTCAATTTATTCGCTTAGGTGCTGCGTTACAGAAACTAAGTTAACGATCAAAGCTTCGTGACCTCAGCTTGAACAGTTGACAACAGCTTATTAATTCCATGAAAATAAAGTAATGAGAGATTTGAATTAGGAAAAAAAAACTGCGAATATAGAATATTACAAACAAGAAATTTAAGAGGAAATAAAACTGTTTCTTTATTTGATAATAAAAATAAAGTAAAAAAAAAAAAATTGGGATAAAGATTACTGTATCCGACTGCGTGCGTATTTGAACTAGGTCTGGTCAGTTCAATGACTCTATATGGCTACCGGTTTAGACCACTGCGCTACGGACCCAATTATATCAATTGAAGTATTTTATTTGATCTTAAAATAAAATTCTTTTAATAACCTCGCGGATATTAACGAAAGTTTGCGAAAAATAATGAGTGACAGGTCAACAATGTTTCACAATATAGTTCCGCAAGAAAGAGTGAGGTTTGAGAAACCGTTATCTCCTATCATTTTCAATGTAAAATTGATCTTTCGATCACTCACGTGAAATTGTAGGTCTACAATTATATCAAAATTTGAAGGTACCTTTTCATGCTCGTTTTCATGCCAGGGTTATCTGCCCTTGAGTGGTATTGGTCATTTTTCAGTAAAACTTTTATATCTTATATTTGTTTTAGGTGTAATATAAACTCACTACCAGCTGATATCTATAAAACACATACTTGTTGATAGACCATGCATGTACACGATGGCTGTTGCCAATGAAATTTATATTTGATTAATTGCATTCGAATTATGTGCCCTTATAGTTTAAAAAAAAGCACACATTTTTTGTAATTTTAACCAAAAAAAGGAAAGAAAAGCTCAAAAACCATTTTATGAGAATTTACCGAATTAAATTTTCTTATTTTTCGATATGTTTAAAAACTATATTTTTTCTTTATTTGGTAAAAAAATCAGCATACCTTCCACTGTAAATTAGAAAGTGTTCATTATTTTATTGACCCCCCCCCCTTCTAACTGGAAGACACTTTCAACGTATTTTTATTTTAAAATTCAATGATCCAGTCATTCAATTGATATCAAATGTTGGAAAGATGCTAAGTGATGACATTCTACCACCATTATTCTACGTTATTTACATAAGCAGGGTCTAACAACGTGCAAAAGAGCCGTAAAATAAACGAAAAACCACTTCCGTTTTATGGAGTCGAGAGGCCGCTGTCCATTACCACCTTAACACACACTAACATGTTACTCCATTTATCAATGATTTTTCAGCACTTAATTATAATTAACCCTTAAAAATATAAGAAATTCGGGTGAAAGTGTATGCAAATTGTTTCTTAACAGAGACTTGCTGATATCATGTCATGTTATCAGGCAGGTGTTATCAGGTCAATACAGGATGCATAGCATGATAAAAGTCAGTACCCCACCAGAAGGAACGTGGGTAACTTACCAGCCCTTCTGCTTGATCTATGCAAGTTTGTGCCTCTTTCATTCAACTTATCAATCTTATGTTGTTGTAAATTGAATCCAACATAATGTTCAATTAACCGTCTTTTAAGGGGTTGTGAGGATTTATAAACGGATATACAAATAATTCCAAAATTATTTCGAAATTATTCCCATTGTCAATTTCACGTTGCCGTTAACTGTATTTTTCTTGTCGTACCCTATAGATTCTAAACAATATAAACGGTGGTTCAGCCACTCATTTATTTCTTCCTTCATCTTGTCAAACAAAAAGACTTAGACTTAAACGAGTATCGGAAATAAAGATATGCTGCCATTTGAGTGTTTTCGTGACAAAGGAAGAAAGTACTCGTGCTTTGTTTTTTGTACTCCTTTAATCGTCCGATCTTTATCATTTAGTCGTTTCATCAATTGCATTATATATCAAAATAAATAGTTCAACGGGCCTATTCTAATAACCCGATGCCAAAAAATGGCGAAAATCAAATTTAGATAAAAAAAAATGTTTCTATTTTTTCGTGATACTACCAGTCTCAAATCAACAAAACATTACAGAAATGGTTACAGTTAAGAACATTGTGAAATTGACAAGGTGAATGATTTTGGATTGGTTTCGGAATGAAATTGATTGAGTGTGTGGAGCGAGTTTCGAGTGAAATTAAAGGGGGGTTACCAATATTGCTAATTTTGTTCATGATGAACAAAATTAGCGATATTAATTACCTCCCATTAATAAAATATACGTTTTTTTCTTATCATACGTCATCGTTGACCAATCAGACACTTTATAGTCCACACCAGCTAATAAAATCGTAGAATAAATAGATCGATTTGAATTTATTGTTGAAAGTCCTGAATGGTTTCTAAGTGTTTTCTTTTGATTTATGAGAGTTTTTGATCGATTTTAGTGAGAGTTTGGAATGAATGAATGGAGCGTTGAGTGAATGATTAAGAATGTTTTTGATCGGAATGAGTGTCAATTTTACGATGTTTTTTAACTGTATTTGCAAATGCTCTCTGATTTTTATCTCACCCGAGCACATCGTGCTCAAGAAGAGTTTTTTGTGATCATTGAATGTCCGTCGTCCGTCGTCTGTCGAGCGTCGTCTGTCGTCCGGCGTCAATAATTTAAGTTTTTACACACTAGAGGCCACAAATATTATTCAATCTTCATGAAATTTGGTCAGAATGTTCTTCAGGTCACAAGGATGAACCCTATTGATAATGGGAAGGATCCGTTTCATATAACTTGAGAAGGGGCCTAAATGACAATTTTCTTCTTTACACTCTAGAGCCCACAGATATGGCCCAATCTTCATTAAACTTGGTCAAAATGTTGGCCAAGTTACAAGGATGAACCCTATTGAAAATGGAAAGGATAGGTTCTATAACACTAGGAAAGGGGCCTTAATGATAATTTTCTTGTTTACACTCTATAGGCCACAAATATGGTCCTATCTTCACGAAACTGGGTCAGAATGTTTGCATGTCACAAGGATGAACCCTAGTGGAAATGGGAAAGAACCATTCATTATCACAGGAAAAGGACCTTTAATAACAATTTTCTTGTGAACACTCTAGGGTTCACGAATATGGTCCAATCTTCATGAAACTTGTTCAGAATGTTTGTCAGGTCACAAGGATGAAACCTATTGAAAATGGGACGGATCCATTTCATATCATGGGAAAAGGGGCTTTAATGACAATTTTCTTGTGTACTCTCTATAGGCCACTAATAAGGTCCAAATTCATGAAACTTGGTCAGAATGTTTGTCAGATCACACAAATGAACCCCATTGAAAATGGAAATGATCTATGTCATATCATTGGAAAAGGGCCTTAATGACATTTTTCTTGTTTACACTCTAGGGGTCTCAAATATGGTCCTATCTTCATGAAACTTGTATATTTGTCTAATTTGTTTGATAATACATAAATCATTATTGTACTTTGAGGAAAACTTGTTTGTTAAGTTTGAATGACATTTAACGCCGCTTTCAAAATCTTTCAGTCATATCGAGACTGGAGCTCCTTACAATGGGTTCCTGGTATTTCCCACACCAATACCACAATTACATCCTTTCTAGCCTCCAGCTGCTATTCCACATAGGTCTACGATTATCAACCCATTGGTTGAAGACAAATAGTCGGAAAGGATGGGTGCCACCTACGAGGATCGAAACCGAGGCCTCTAGAATGAAAGGGGAAATTGCCCTATGACGGCGGTACTTCATGGAAAAAAGGAAAAAGAAGACGCTATCGAAAATTTATGTTCATGTTTACAAGCATTGTTAATACGGCTAATCCTAATATTATGAAGCTCTCGAATATTGTTCCACATTGTGCGAGTTTAAACTTAAAAAGAATGAAATTCATTATTTTATCCGTTCAATATTATGGAAGGGTTGTACAGTTAGTTACATCGTGAAATTGACATTCATCTCAACAAGAACCATTCTAAATCGCTCATTCGGTGCTCCAATCACTCATTTTAAACACTCACTCAAACCATTCAAAAACGCCCAAACCCATTGAAAAATATAGAATCAACAAAGCCATGCAAAATAAATTTCGTTAGAGAAAAACCGCGTTTTCAATGACATAATTCAACTTGTTAGGGTCTCATAGATTCTTGAAGAAATAGGAAGTTATGTAAAGAACTTGTACATGTATGCCCTTTCATTAAAGGGAGGTAATCCTTATCGCTAATTTTGTTCATTCTGAACAAAATTTGCGACATAGGATTACGTCCCATAAAATTCATTCAAAACTAGATCCACACACTCATTCAATATCATTCCTTAATCATTCAGAAATCATTCACCTTGTCAATTTCACAATGTTGTTAGCTGTAGATTCTGACTGGTCTGCGAAAACACACAAATTGGAATGTACGTTAATTGTTTTGGAGGGAGAAAATAAACATCGCTTATTTCGTCCAATTGTAAGTAGCATCGTGAAATTGACATTCATCTTAATCAAAATCGCTCACTCGGCGCTCCGCTCATTCATTCCAAACACTCACTCTAACCATATAAAAAACGCTTAAAAAGCACTAAAATAATAAGAACAAAAATATATATTTAAGTGTTAAATCGCTTGGAAAATTCCAAAGAAATTATAAGCGTCTGATTTGATCTCAAAGAAATTGGAAGATATTTGTAGATTTTTTAAGCATATTTTATTAAAAAGGGGGGGGGGGGAATGAATATCGCTAAGTTTGTTCACCCTGAACAAAATTAGCGATATTAGCGATACAAGATTCTTCATCATAAATCCGAGTGTAATTCTTAATTTTTTTGCTGCGCCGAATAGGGATCTTCTCGGTAATTAATTAAATTGCATGAGGCTAATACATGTACCAATAGTGATGTGAGGAAGTCATTTTTTTCAAAGTCTCGTAATTACTCAGATATACTTCAATTTCATTCAAACATTTATTCAACGTTCTTGATCAATTTGATGATGCTCTTAACTGTAGAAACAAATTGCCGAATTTTACAGAAAAACAGTAAATCCTTCAACGTTGATCTTAGATTCTGCTTCACACCCAAGGTAAATCAAATGAATATCCATTCAAATAAAGGTGTTGACTTAAGTGTTAAGTGCTGATTGTGTATGTCGATATAATAAGCAACTACAAATGTCATGAAATAGTGTCCAACCCACCCATATACGATATAGGGTGGCGCCATGGTCTGGTGGTAAGACACCGGACTACCAATCCTATCATCCGAGGTTCGAATCCTGAACGCAGCAGGAATTTTCAGGGATACTTGCGGACTGGTTAGAGACCAGAGGTAGCTTCGCGTTGCTTTACACGGGGCACGCCAAATGAGGTACAGTTAAGAACATCGTGAAATTGACAAGGTGAATGATTTTGGAATGATTTCGGAATGAAATTTAATGAGTGTTTGGAGCGAGTTTTGAGTGAAATTAAAGGGAGGTAATCCAATATTGCTAATTTTGTTCATGATGAACAAAATCAGCAATATCAATTACCTTCCTTTATTAAAATATACGTTAATTATCTGATTATACGTCATCGTGGACCGATCAGATACTTTACACTCCACACCAGCTAATAAAATCGTAGAATAGATAGATCGATTTGAATTTATTGTTGAAAGTCGAGAATGATTTTTAAATGTTTCCTAATAATTTTGGAGCGTTTTTGATAGATTTGAGTGAGTGTTTGGAATGAATGGATGGAGCGCTGAGTGAATGATTAAGAATGGTTTTGATCGGAATGAGTGTCAAGTTCACGATGTTTTTAACTGTACATTAGAAGAGCTAGGGGCGTTTGAACCCAGATCTTGTTGTATCCGTTTACTTTCTTCCAAAGTTTATAAAGGGTAATTTTTTTTCTATTCATTTTTTTTTTGTTAAGAAAAGAAATAAAATTATATGCTCTTTGCTGATTTCATAACGCTATGAAACTTAATCACACTCGTGTATGAATAACTCAATAAAATTTACAAATACTCTCTTCATCTCTTGATTACACGATATATCCCTTTTTAAGAGTCTGTGTCATGGTCCCAAGGGGGGGTCGTTATACCCCGTGTTTGATCGTTTCTCTCTTCTTGGTGTCAACGAAGCGAGGTCCATTTCACGTATGATGTCACGCCGTAGCCTTGTGATTGAGAGAAAAATGACGCGAATAAAAGAGAATTTATCCTTTTTTCATATGTTTCTCATTTAATGATACAAATGCTCCAAACGCGTTCTTTCTTGTTTCTTGTGAAGGATCGACAAATCCTTCGTTTTTTTTTTTGTACAAGAAAAGCTATATTTTCAATCGAGTCTCCGACCCTTTCATATGTATAGCTTTTGTTTTTCACCAAATTAAAGGTAAATCGATCTTACAATTAATTAATCAAATAGCCTCTATTTATTATTGAATCACCAAAATTAGCTGTTTCCAATTTTTTAATGATGGAATTCTTTAAAAGCATACATCTGGTAGAACCATTAAAATCCCAGAGGATGAAACAGATACGAGATATATCCTGCATCCTGTAATCACATACAAACCATATTTTTATGACATCTCCATGATAAACTGTCATCATATTTCAACTTTGATTCGAAAACATTTAAATCATTCTCTCATTCAAACGCTTTACGGAAACAAAGCATCAAGATAAAAGCCTTCCGATATCTATTTTTTCGTGTTGAGATAGAGTTGAAAACATGGGCCTGTTGGGGCTGAAAAAGCCCAATCAGCTTCACAAAGCCTGTAATCGAATCCAGACTACGTTTTATTAGAGTTTTTGTCTGCAGTGTCGATTCCAGATGGAGGTCGAGGGTTCGAACGAACCCCCTCTGTTTCCAAAAAACTTCATTGGACTGGAAAAATTCTATAAAAGAAACTTTGCAACACAAGAAAAAATCCCCCCACCCCCTGTTTGAAGAGTTAGAATCACAGGAACTTGAAATTCTAGGAATTAAAAATATCTTATCGATAGAATTTGAGTAATTAGTCCCATAGTATCCCTATCTATTAAGGAGGGCCGTTACAGTTTCGGGGGGTATCCAGATATCTGCGAAACAGATGTATGTTTTAGAGCATTCATATGCACAGATATAGTGAAAATATTATCATGGCTTTCCACGCATAATTTGAAAATATTTACATTTTTCTTAGGATGATCATGTTTTCGAAAATATCAAAGAGAACTGCTTATTACACACACCAATCAAAATATTGGTGTGCTAAATCAACATATATTTATAACCATAGATATGGAAAACATGAAAATATAGTATACTTTCTAATAAGGACATAAATAAGTGACAAGTGGACATTTTGCTTTAAATGTTCCTCAAAGATAAAAATTGAATATTTTTTTGAAGGTAAAAAAAAGCAAGCGCTTATACTAAATAAAATCGAAATATATCAATAGAAAATAAGCCCAACTATCGTACAACTGAAATTAATAAAGAAAAGTATATCTATCCAGGCACTTTTAGTCAATTTCATAAGTTTGAAATACAGTACCCCCCATAATTTACTACTCTAATTTTATTTTGTCAAGACATTGTTATGTCCCCTGATTTCCCAATCAGCAATAAAAAAACCATATGGAATTTTGATACACCAAGTAACGCCTATGGCAGCTGTAGGATTTCTGTCACGGGGTTTAAACTAAAATTAAGGGGGGGGGGTGGTAGACATTTCACATCATTACCAAAGTTTTGCCGAATTACCCAGTGAAAATGGTAAAAGACTGAATATCCCATTCCCTCTGGATCCGCCATTGCACAGTCATTATCCTGATGAAAACATGAGATTTTCCTCCATAAGCTCATTTTCTATATGAGGCAATTACATATAAATATAATATGTCAATTTAGTTGCCACAGAAGATAAGATGGTTTATTACTTGATTGAAAAAAAAGAAAAATGACTTTCGATTGATTTTAAAGATTTTAGAATTCTTTGATTATGTTGATAATTTGAACCATATATATTTTACAATGGGTTTGAAACAATTTCTTAAATTTTACATTGATCCCTCTCGATTCTGTGGATTACAGCAGAAATCAACAGTCTCAGGGCCAAATAAAGGAAAAAAATAAAATCGCCGGTATCTATACCCGATCTCGGGACTTCTTGGTCAAGGAGCAGATGCAGTTACTCTCGAATACATACACTCTTCGAATAATACGAAAGCTTTTTGAAACCATTGCTTATTGAAATATTCAATGTTTGCAAAGCTATTGATGGAATATTAATAATTCTTATCAAATTATCGTTTTCACTCTCTCACAAACACACAAAATGAGAATGTAATAAAGGTGGAAATTTAGAGGGAAGAAATGAATTTTTGATAAGTTGAAATTGTCCTTTTTCTACGCTGTCTTCTTTTCGGTTTTCACAACGTGTAACATACGTTTACAGGCAAAAGTAACATATCATTTCGAATATTTCTAAAAAGAACAGTAAAAAAACGAAAAGACAGCTAACAGTGCAGAAAAGTAAACTGAAAAGGAGAGAAATCGCATTCAAGTGGCAAAATCTTTTTACATTGGGATATGATTCGTCAACCAGTGTCAGTTTTTGCCTAGGTCATATTTTTCCTCCTTTCTAAGCAATGTTCAAATAACTGAATGATGACAATGTTTTATAAGCAGCCGTTATGTGATAGTTTTATACCTACAACGATATAACTCGAACTCAAAAATTCCCTTTCGCTGATGAAGAGTATATGACAGCCCTGCGTCCAGGACAACAAAGCGGAGCAAACGTTTAGCTCATGCACTAGCAAGCAATGCAGGGTATAAATAGCAAAATGTTTGCTCCGTTTTGTCAGTCTGAATGCCTGAATGCAGGGCTTGTGATAGGTCTATCAAAATCGCCCCTACTTCGTTGGAATAACGAAGCACAAGTGTGAAACACTCATTAGATATACTTTACACGGTAATGCAAACTACCATTTATCGTTTGTGATTCGTTATTCTGAACATATGTCCCGATTTCATTTTGTCCCTCATGAAAATTGCCAAACCCTGCAGTACAGGATGCAAAAACATTTGCAAACGTTTAGAAAATGAATCTTTCTTAGCAGTCTTATGTTTCTTGAATGTTTCGCGAACGTTTTTATTTTGAGTTCAGGACAATCCTGCGTGCAGGTTGACAAAATCACGATTGTTTGAAAAATAGCCTTCCGCTGTGCACATGCAACTTCATATAAAGTTGATTTTAACAAGGCTCCTCCCTCACATTTTTTTTCTACGCGAGTTGTCTCCCCAAAACTGGAACGTCCCACCTTAAGATAGGGATACATTGGGATTAATTACTCGAATTCTAGGCCGACATTGAACCCCCTTTATAGAAACTCTGGATCCGTCGCTGGCCTGAAACAAGGTATTGTTCTTTTTCGTATTGGTAGTGGAAGGTCGTGTCTTGTCAATACGCTAATCGGTTCTGTTGGAAATAATAATCTAGCTCTATAGCTAACAAAAGTTCTTTGATTTGTTAAGCCTTTTCATAAAAATAGAATTGTATTTTGCATGAATCGTGTATTCCCGGATGCTCCGAGGATGACGTAAATACAGAATAATTTGATTAAACCAAAATATCACGATGTCTTCCGAAGCTTTCTGACATTTAATTGATTTCAAAATATTTCTTAAGGGGTGGAATACAGTAAAGAACATTGTGAAATTGACAAGGTGAATGATTTTGGAATGGTTTTGGAATGAAATTGAATGAGTGTGTGGAACGAGTTTTGAGTGAAATTAGAGGGAGGTAACCAATATTGCTAATTTTGTTCATGATGAGCAAAATTAGCGATATTAATTACTTGCCTTTCATAAAATATACGTTTTTTTTCTGAATATACGTCATCGTGGACCAATCATGCACTTTAAAGTCAACACCAGCTAATAAAATCGTAGAAAAGATAGATCGATTTGAATTTTTTGTTGAAAGTCTTGAATGGTTTCTTAATGTTTTCTAATGATTTCGGAGCGTTTTTGATCGATTTGATTGAGTGTTTGGAATGAATGAATGGAGCGCCGAGTGAATGATTAAGAATGATTTTGATCGGAATGGGTGTCAATTTTACGATGTTTTAACTGTACCTTATCTTTATAATCAATGTTCTTTTGAAGTTGAAGGTGATGAGTCTGGTTCGAGTCATTTCAATATAGAAAGACATCTTTTTAATTAGAGAATCTAATAATTGTATTTATTCGCAATATTAAACCTTTTGCAGGCGCCACGTTTGCACAACACAAAAGACAATCTCACGTCCAATTCCGGTCTTACAAAAGTACAAGAAGCCTGTCTATACACCAAAACCTAGAGAGTGTCCGAACGTTTCCTCGTGCCCACAGTTTGAGTAAGTACTTTTACATGTAAGAACACATTGAAATTGACATGGTGAATGATTTTGGAATGAAATTGAATGTATGGAGCGAAGATTTCGTGGATTTAATGGGACGTAACCCAATATCGCAAATTTTGTTAAGGATGAAAAGAATTGGCGATATTTATTACCTCCCTTGATAGAATATGCATACAAAGTCTATATAAAAGTTAAGAACATCGTGAAAAAGACAAGGTGAATGATTTTGGAATAACTAAGAAATGAAATTGAATGAGTGTGTGGATCGAGTTTTCAGTGAATTTAATGGGAGGTAATCCAGTATTGCAAATTTTGTTCAGGATGACAAAATAAGCAATATTGATTACCTCCCTTTGATAAAATATGCATACAAGTTCTATCGATAGCCCCCTATTCCTCAAGAACCTATTTGGCGCTTACAACTTCAATTTATAAAGTGAAATCTCGATTTTTCCCTAGCTATTTTTATTTTGAACAAAGTTGTTGTTATACGTTTTTCAGTTAGTTTGAAGCGTTTTTGAATGGTTTGAGTGAGTTTCGTGAATGAATGAATGAATGAATGAATGAATGAATGAATGAATGGAGCGCTGAATGAGCGTTTTAGAATGGTTTTGATTGAGTTAAATGACAATTTCACGATGCAATTAACTGTAACTGTCTATTTCCTATCGGAGTCTTACAAATTGAATTATATCAGTGAATTCGCGATTTTTGTCTAGGGTTATTTATGTTAGATAACGTTTTTGATTCTATCCTTTTCATTAAATTTGGAGAGTTTTGGAATGGTTTTAGTGAGTGTTTGGAATGAATGGAGCGCTGAGCGAGTGCTTTTGAATGGTTTTGATCGGGATGAATGTCGATATTGTTTACTGTACTACACAAAGTTTTATTGAAATTAATTTTGACCTGGACCAGTGGAGCCTTACTATGAGGGGTGTTCCGAAAGCTTTGAGGCTGTGCTAATATCTGTAGTAAGTTTGGTCGAAGAATAACGATATCCATCTTGTCGACCCAAGGGTTACGAACGTTTCACTTTCGAGAGGAAGCTATCGATTCGATACCCCTTCACTCGTGCAGATGAACGATATCTATTTCGACATAAAGCAGAACGTCTCTTTTTAAATATAGGCAAGCTATTGTACAAAAATTCGTGAAATACCATATACATGTAGTTAAGTACACCAGCGGTATTGAACTCTTTGAAATCGTGAAAAAAATGTCACAAATTTGTTTCTGTAAAGTTTGACAAGTCCGAAAAAAGATACCTTAAGTAGATAACATTGGGAGTATCAAAAACATTTCTGAGACAATTGTGATATCTTATTTTTTTCATTCTTCTAATTTTTATGTATTATTATTCGATGGGTACAGTTAGTTACATCGTGAAATTGACATTCACCTTAACCAAAGCCATTCTAAATCACTCACTCAGCGCTCCATTCATTCATTCCAAATACTCACTCAAACCATACAAAAATCCCAAACCCATTAAAAATATAGAATCAACAGCGTCATTCAAAGTAAATTTGGATAGAGAACAATCGCGAATTCAATGACATAATTCAAATTTCAAGCGTCTAATAGGTTCTTAAAGAAAAAGGAAGAAATATATAGAACTTGTATGCATATTTCATTAAAGGGAGGTAATCAATATCGCCAATTTTGTTCATCCTGAACAAAATTTGCGATATTGGATTACCTCCCATTATATTCACTCAAAACTCGCAAAAGACACACTCATTCAATTCCAAAATCATTCCAAAATCATTCCACTTGTCAATTTCACGATATTGTTAACTGTATGTGAACCAAGGGCTATTCTTTCGGGACAGTCTTAGTTTTCAGATACTGTGTAGAAAGAAATATAAGTTGTTATGAGAGACCACTCTCACCACTGTCCCGCATAACTTGTAGGTTTAAATACAATGTCTGACACCTGCGTCAGAGAAGATCTTCTTTGGCTCAGTGATAGAAATAGGTCTTGTAAACCAAAATATTTGAATATCGTTGTCCGCGTGGGTTCGAGGCCAGCTCATAAAGGATATTTTTCAGCTATGCTTCGGTTTAGGACAGTTCGTACGTAACAAAGTAAAACAAGTAATATGTGAGATTAAAAAATCGTTACCGGCCATAAGTTTGCAATAATAAGGGACATGGCCTTCGTGTTTCAAATGTGCATTTGTGACTTGACCTTACATTACATAAGTTAGACACGGTCCTTAGGTCAAGGTCATATTGGCAAGGTCAAATATTTCTAAAATAAATTTTTATATCGGCAATAGCTTGGAATGATAGGTCGTATAGTGTATATCTATCATGTTTGCATTTCTTCTAACAAGACCTTCCTCTTAGTACCACATTTTAGGTCATCAGTTAAGGTCAAGGTCTTTTTTGAGGTCATATATGTGAAATTTAAACATTGAATTTGCTATTTCTTTGCAATGGTAAGGTATGAAGCATTCATTTTTTCATTGTTTTGATAATAACAAGACCTTTCAGTTGGTATTTAAATCATGGTCATCAATCAAGGCCAAGGTACCTTATTTCGAACTTTTGATCTAAACCATACTTTCTGTATGAAGCAGTTGTAGAGGAGAATAACCCGTCAGCGACGGCCCTTGTTGATCTAGCATCGACCCGACAACACAAATGGAAAAATATTAAGCATACGTACGAAATGGCAACGAATATTACAACGTAACTTAACGAATGTCAACGTAAGAAGCAACGTAGATTTAAAAATCAGTATACCGTTCAGTAATAATTAAAGTACATTGTTTACATAGGCTCTTACATGTACGCCTACTTCAAAATGGATGCCACAGAGAAGCAATTTACTCAAGTTTAAATTTAACCTTCAAAGTAATAAATTTCACATGTAAGCGGCAGATGGTCCGATAGTGTTATCTGCGAACATGTATTTTTACATGAATGTTTTAGATATCTCTCAAAGAGCATTTTTTTGTTAACTCTCTCGTATCAAAGTAAGTTCAAAGGTTACAATATTCGTTCGTTTCATGTCTTTTTTGAATCTGATCAGAGAAAAGATAGCAAGAAATTTGTGTCAAAATATTTGAGACAGCCCTGCGTGCAGGATAACAATAATTGTTTGAAAAAAATGCCACGCTTTGCACGCTAAATTACGTGCAAAGCGGGTTTAAATTTTTAAACCTTTTGAACCGTTTTGTCAGCCTGAACGCAGGGCTGTTCTAACAATCTCCAGCTATTTATATGTGTCAACTCAACTCTAAAATCAACTTTTGCGTTCGCTCCCTCTCCCCTAATGGTGGTAAACAAATCTTTGTCTAGGAATAAGTCTATGTGTTCAGGCAACAATGTATTCTGCGTTATTAATGAACTGGCAGGGCGGGGCTTAGCCGTGACGTATTTTGGCGAGTTTACTTTTCAAAACTTTGGGTTCTTTATTGTTAACGCATGCAAATAACTGTAATTTAACCAAATGATTCACGTACTTAGAGGGAGTAAACGCATTTCATCGTTTTGGTTACCAAAGCCTCGTAACTTCAGCTTCATTAAGCTGAAGCTACGAGGATTTGGTTAACAATTTATCATTAAAGGATTCGAGTTATTTATGTCGACTCTGTAGAAGTAAGCTGCTTAAAATTAAAGCTGATTTACCTTGACCTTAAATGAAATGACCCTTTACTTAGGCTCCGCCCTGCCAGGGCATTAATTATGGATTATACATAACATTATGGTGGAAATTCATGTACGTTAAAGGTGGACTTAAAAACAATTGTTTTGTATTCAGGTCTTCCTCGCCGATCGCCAAATCCGGATATTCCTTTATTTTTTTGAATGAATCTGGTCAATGATGGCATTTAAGAATATACAAAATAAGAAATGGTGGATTTGAACTACTCTTAGAGTATCCGCCAAATATCATAAACATTCACCTTTTCATGTATTATCCACGACTTTTCCCCTGACGCGTCGATGCACTTAGGGTCAGGGTAGATCAGCCTTTATTTTTTATCATTTACTCCTAAGATAATCGACATAACCGACTTTGGACCGTAAAGCGAAGGTTGGTAACCAAATCCTCGTAGCTTCAGCTTGGGCAAGCTGAAGTTACGAAGCTTTGGTAACCCAATGATGAAATGTGTTCAATTTCTCTAAGCACGTGAATTCTATTGGTTTTAGGATACAGTTATGTGCACGCGTTGACGATTATTGCCGAATATCATTTCAATGAACCCAAAATATTTAAAAGTAACCTTGCCAAATTACGTCACGGGTAAGCCCCGCCCTGCCAGTTCATTAATAACGCAGAATAAAATCATGTTAGGACAATATGTTTAAGTAATTCGCAACAGACGATAAGTAAATTACACGGCTGGATAAGTGATAAGAAAAATGTATGACATTCGCAGGAAACTATGACAAGGTTTGAACGTAATACGTCAATATATGTCGAATGATTTATAATTATCATGCTGAATAATTCTGCATATGTGACGAGCCGCGCGAAAATAGGACCATCTCGGTACTCCGTGAAATAGATGTTTATAAATAGTTTAGATGTAGCTGAGAACGAACATATTTGGAATATTTGGAGTTGAAATAAAGAAAAGAACATTGTTTATGCTACATGTAGGTTATATACGTTGTTACAGCTAAAAACAACGTGAAATTTGACATTTATTCCGATCAAAATCATTCTAAATCATTCACCAAGCGCTCCACTCATTCATTAAAAACACTCACTCAAATCGATCATAAACGCTCCAAAATCATTAAAAAACATTTAAAATTCGTTCAAGACTTTCAACAAAAATTTCAAATCGATTCATCAATTTTACGATTTCATTATTTGGCGTAGACTTTCAAGTGTCTGATTGGTCCACGAAGACGTACAAACAGTAAAAAACGTATCTTTTATTAAAGGGAGGTAATGAATATCGCTGATTTTGTTATTAGTAATATTTGATTAACACCCCCCCCCCCTTAATTTCAATCAAAAATCGCTCCATACACTCATTAAATTTCATTAGAAAACATTCCATAATCATTCAACATGTCAAAATCACGATGTTCTTAACTGTTTATTGTAAGAATTCGGGCAAAATCGAAATGGTTCGACTCTGGTCAACTCCGACATTTAAAGTAGGGTTTACGAAAACTCCTCTTGCGTTTTCGCAACACCACACGCTAAAATTAAAAATATATAGCGTAATGTAGGAATACAATTAACAACGTCGGGAAATTGACATTCGCCTTAATCAAAACCATTCTAAATCGCTCACTCACCGTTCATTCATTCCAAACACTCACTCAAACCATTCAAAAACGTTCAAACCCATTGAAATATATAGAATCAACCACGACATTAAAATAAATTTGGATAGAGAAAAATCACGATTTCACTGACATTATTGAAAGTGTAAAAGTTTAATGGGATCTTGAAGAAATAGGGAGCTATTCAAAGAACTTGTATGCATATTTTATTAAAGGGAGGTAATCAATATCGCTAATTTTGTTCATCCTGATTCAATTCACTCAAAACTCACTCCACACACTCATTCAATTTCATTCTTTAACCATTCCAAAATCATTCAACTTGTCAATTTCACGATGTTGTTAACTGTATAGGGGCTTTTAATATATATATATATATATATATATATATATGGAGGCCAACCAGAAATGTATTATGAAAGCTCTTACGTGTTTTTCAGGAAGATAGAATTTTCATTTAAGATTCAGAAAAGTGTTCGCGTGGAAGTTTCGATTTTAGTCAACCAATGCCATTGAATTTCATTTATGTATTCGGACTCCCTTTCCTTTCTTATTTCAATTAGGTTCCTCTTGGGACTGGCCAATTTCAAAGTTGCAAGAAATTTTAGTCAAACCCATTTGCTTATTTCTTTATTTGTTTATTTATGTAAAATGTATATTATGTAAATGTTCTGGAAAATGGCAATATAATATGTTATAACTAAACATGTAATTAAATTTCAGCAGCTGTATACAAATTCATTTCCCCCTCAAGGTTATCACAGGGTTAAGAAGGTCGAATTATTTACCCAACACATGTTTTTAATTTTGACAGGTTTAATTCCCACATCTCGTTAAGACATTCCTTTAAAAAGTGTACTTCTCATTAACATGTATCTATTACATGATAAAAATGTCAACAATTTTATCGTATAATTATGTAACTCTAAGTGAGAGAATTACCCTTATTCCCATTAGATTGACAATGGTCACGTTGTAGTCTCAAGTTTTCCATCTAACTATTGTCGTCTTATTGATATAGTTTCCCATCAGTGCATGTACTTGTGCAAATCTCAGATCTTTCACCTCAAATAAATACAGTTTAAAACATCTCATTCCTATCAAAATTAGCAATTTTGGATTACCCCCCCCCCCCCCCCCCAACGAAGTTATGGGGGGTATACTGGAATCAAGTTGTTTGTCCGTCCGTCCGTCTGCCGTCCGTAGACATAATTTTGTGTCCTCTTCACCTCCCAGAGTTAGAGACCAATTTTGCTGAAATTTAATGGAAGGTAATCATACATCGCAAATTTTGTTTAGGATGAACAAAATTAGCGATATTGATTACCTCTCTTTAATGAAAAAGGCATAAAAGTTCTATGTACATAGCTTCCCATTTCTTCGAGAACCTATGGGACGTTTGCAATTTGAATTATGTCAGTCAAAGCGCTGTTTTTCTTTTTTATTTATTTTGAATGACGTTGTTGATACTATATTTTTTCAATTGGTATGAGTGTTTCTTAATGGTTTGAGTGAGTGTTTGGAATGAAAGAGCGATTAAGAATAGGTTTGATTGAGTTTTTCTTACACTGTTTCCGCCCTACAAAATGCACAATTTTGTGACATACCCATCCGCCTTAAGGGTCATGGGCAGGGAACGAGGGATTTCGGAGTTCGTACAACACTGGACTTGCGGATATAGCGTCTGGTCGTTACCCAAAATATCTATTGCGTTTTATTATAGGGATGAGTGTCTTTTTCACTGCGTCTATTGGGGTATAAAGTGCAATTGCCTTAGCACATGGCAAATAACGCCCGTAGGGCGTCATGATTAAGTCATGTGCTAAGGCAATTGCACTTTATACCCCAATAAACGTAGCGAAAAAGACACTCGTCCCTTATAATTGCAATCATCTAGAAAAGAAACTATTAAAATACTCAGCCAAACATGAAAGCTTCAAGTCTACTTTCTATGCGTGTAAATTTCACAATCTATTTTTAGATCGTGTATTGTTTATCTCGCTATCGAAGTGAAATGTCATATAGTAAAACAAATGATACACAAATAAAAGACAACATTGAAATTCGTAGAGGTACTTATGACAAAAAAGCTTGTTTTTGCCAACTTAGTCTGTATTTATAAACGAAAATGGCGTGGTCGGTCTTAGTTGAGAGGGTTGCTTGAAGGTCCTCGTCGACTCGCTGTTTTCTAAGTTTAGGTCGGCTCAGAATCAGAACCGAAAATTCTTTCGAAAATATATTAATTTATAATAGATTGAATAGCAATGTTGCGTTGATGATCGGGAACTAGGTTAATTCGAGTTCCTACAACACAGGACTTGCAGATCGAATTTCGGGGGTTTCCTGAAAGACCTATTGCATTTTATACAGATATAAAGTGCAATGGATTTCCCCACGTGATGCGATTTAAACCAATCAGAATTCTTTATTTTATCGGATTGCAATTATACAAAAATAAAGTGCAACGGATTTTCCACTTGATACGATTTAAACCAATCAAAAAGCTTTATGTTATTGGATCGTAATTTTTGCTTTCTAAACTAATGTTCGAAAATAAGAGGAAAATTCTTTCACATATCAATATTTATTGGTACGAAATACCCTTTCCAAGCATGCGCAATATCGGTAAATTCAGCCCTTATAACATTCTTGTGGGCAAATAATAATTTCTGTTTCCATAGGCTTGTGATTTTGCTTGTACATGTACAAGAAAGTATCGCTTTCAGTCAAGATCTTATTTTTTCTTTAAACTGCAAGCTTTATTATTCGTTGTGAGAGTAAAGGTCTTACAGCTGCCGCATTAGAATTCTGGGTCCTAAAACATTATGCAGACATATTTTTCTGACTTTTATGCGGTCTCAATAGGGTTCTTTGCATCTGTTCACAAAAATACGGATGAACAGAAAATCTTGAATTAATAAACCCTTTAAGGATACTCACAGACAAAAAATGTCGATTAATATTTACATATTTGTTACGGAATTAAACTTAAATTATAATTATTGAAGAAGAATTTCTATCTATTCCTATATTGTTAGCATTGTCCCATTTGAGACGATTCTTACGTATTCCATTAACTTTGGATTCATATACGATATTTTACAATATTATGAAATTAAAAAAAAGGTGTAAAAACGGAATTCATGTAAGCTACAGTCAAGAACAACTTTAGATTTATTAAGTCAATGTTTTCGGAATGAAAATAAATGATTAGGAGGCACAAGCTTCGAGTGAAATTGGAGAGTGGTACAGTCTGATATGATAACTAATAATAAAGGACATCAGCGATACTTTATTACCTCTAATTGATAAAGTCTCATACAGTTTACCATCCTTTTAAGTTCATTCAAACTCGCACAGTCTCACGGAACCTCGGTTTAACGTCTCATCCGAAAGACAAATCGAATCGAAATCGAATCCACGCGGTCGAACTTCAATGTTTTTTAAGTCCGATGCTTTACAAACTGGGCTGATTTAACGCACTACACAAATGGTCCATTTCGCGTGACGGGTCACAAATAGAAGAAGAAACTTTAATTCAATACAATAGCGACTTCCTACGAATTGCAAGCGCTAGAATGACTTGCAACGTTTATGGGTCAGTCGGGTAAAAAATGAAATCTGTATCAAATACTATCCGTTTATGTTAGTTATGCATTTTATACGCCCGAAGGGTCGTATAATGTTATCGTCTGCATCGTCTGTCTGTCCGTCTGTCTGTCCGTCTGTCCTCTGTCCGTCTGTCTGTCCGTTAGCAAATTCGTGTCCGGTCCATAACTTTCTAACTATAAGTCCTATGGTCTTGAAACTTCACAAGTGCATAGATCTCATAGCTAGGGTGTGCAGTGCACAAGATCCACAACTCTACCATTTGTATTTTCTTAGTTATTGCCCTTTGTTTTGTTCAGTTGGCAATTTCGTGTCCGGTCCATAACTTTGAAACTTTAAGGCCTATGGTCTTGAAACTTCACAGGTGTATAGATCTTATAGCTAGGATGTTCAGAGCGCAATAACCCTAACTCTACCATTTATAATTTTTGAGTTATTGCTCTGCGTTTGATTCTGTAAGCAAATTCGTGTCCGGTCCATAACTTTTAAACTATAATGCCTATAGTCTCGAACTTTCACGGGAGTATAGATCTCATAGCTAGGGTTTGCAGAGCGCAAGAACCACACCTCTACCATATGTATTTTTTGAGTTATTGCTCTTTGTTTGATTCAGTAAGCAAATTCGTGTCCGGTCCATAACTTTCAAAAAACAAGGAATACGATGTTGAAACTTCACATGTATGTATAAATACAAAATACTATAGTGTTTGCTAGAAAATACATCCTAAGGATCAATAAAAAGTTCAAAACTTCACCCATTTATTACTGAGCTTCGGGCGTATAATGCCACGCCCAGCGTTGCTCTTGTTATTTTTTGAGTTTGCAATTGTTTAGGTATTTTTGGCGACCTTGGAAACTTCCTTCGATATGAAATACAATTCCACATTTTTCAAACAATAATACTGTGCCCAATGATAGTTTTGGAAATAAATTTTAACAATGAACAATGAACCCTAATACAACAAACAATCAAACTTCTCTTTTGTAGAATCGACCAACTTTGAATACAGTTAGTTGCATCTTGAAATTGACATCCATTTCAATAAAAACCATTCCCAATCGCTCATTCATCGCTCAATAATTCATTCCAAGAACTCCTTTAAATCATTCAAAAACGCTCAAAATGACTTTAAAAGATAAGATCAACAATTACTTTCAAAATGAACAAAGCAAGAACTAAATTGTTATTTCACTAACGTAATTGACATCCCTTCATTTTACTCAAAACTCGCTCCACACACTCGTTCCATTTAATTCCAAAATTATTCATCTTGTCAATTTCACAATGCTTTCAACTTTACGTTGGAATCGCCTGCTCTACATTCAACATGTAAGATTTCGGAGTGTTTAGTGAGTGTTTTGAATGTACTTAATGGAGCGTTTCAATTACGTGAAAGATTTGGAATGTTTTTGATCGAGGTGATCGTCAACTTTATCCTGTTCTCAACTGTTCGGTCTTGTATTTGTGTTCCTTAATTTTCGTTGGTTATGTAACCACATGTATCCAATTAAGCTGAGTAATTTGACATAACATTAAAACTCAAAAGCAGATCATTGTAAATTGAAATGTCATAACTAATTTCTATGAATGAAGTTATAAGAAACAGTATCAGCTACAACTTTGTAGTAAAGATAGTCCCACGTAAAGAAAAAATACCCCACCCCCTCCCCCACACATAGATGAACGAATACCTCAGGCGTTCAGCCAGCTACGCAACCTTCACATGTACATATTACGGGTATGACATTTACGCTTTTCGCTGATGGAGAATCAAAACATAGTACATACATTTAGCTACATCGTGAAATTGACAAGATAATTATATTGGGATTGCTTTGGAATGAAATTGAATGAGTAAGAGGAGTGAGTTTTGAGTGAATCTAAACGGAGGAAATCCATTATTGCTAATTTTGTTCAGGGTGAACAAAATTAGCGATGTTTATTACCTCCCTTAAATAAAATATGCATAAATGTTCTATAAATAGTTTTATATTCCTCCAAAACCCAACTAAACGCGTATAAGTTCAATTATGTCAGTTAAATCGCATTTTTTCTAGCTTTATTTTTTTTAATGTAGTTACTCATCTTAACTTTTTTAGACATTTTGAGCGTTTTTAAAGTGTTTGGGTGATTGTTTGGATTTAATTAATGGAGCGATGGATGAGAGATTTTGAATGGTATTGATTGAGATGAATGTCAATTTCTCGGTGTAATTAACTGTAGTCTCAGGGAAATCCTGCAAACTTCAACAAGAATGGTTTCTCTAATTCTTGTAGTTCCTCTTCCATTTCGTTTTTAAGGTTCAATTATTTAAGCATTTCACGCGTTTATAATTTTAGCCTCTACGTTCATGTGGGAGCGAAGAAAAGCTTCATCTTAGTCCGACCAGAGTCTACACTATGCGCTCTGTGTGCAGCATATTACCTTAACCAACTGGTCGTGTTTAATAGGCAATAAGGACAAAAGGTTTGTGAATCACGCACTTGTCACTGCCTTACAAGCTTTTATACTGACGTGGTAGAACAATCGCTTTGGGAGAAGGAGTGGTCCCTAGTTTGAATCCCAGCAGGAATCGAAATGTTTAATAGCGAGTTACACAATTGGTACGAAAAAGGATGCATTCTGGTTTAACGTTAATGTATTACATGTACATATCATGAGTTTTAACATTTGTTTGTTCCGTTCGTAAAAAAAGTTACGAAAGAACTCCATGAAATCAAATTAGATTAAGCGCTGCAATGTGCCAGAAATTCAATTTACTGATGGGGTTTGGATAAGTAATTTCGAATCCAATTCAGGGAAATTTGAATTTTAAAACCCACATCACCTTCCCGCTGTGCTGCGGAGTTTTTGACAGCTGCTGTATACGCTGACTCGCACATTTCTTATCTTCACTCGTATCACCAAACATTTTTATCATAAACGCTCATCTGAATGTTACAGTTTAAGACAAGTGTCAAAATGTAACTTATAAATTTTGAATTAAATAGTTTGGAGTTCTGAGTAAATACTCACATATACTCAGCACCCGAAACATCCAAAACACTGAAAGTTTAAAGGAGATGATTAATATCAGTATTTCTGTCCAAATTAGACGAAATCTGCGATTTTTTTTCATTACATCTCTTTGAAAAATATACGTACTTTACTATCTGTGTTTCCTTACGATCTAATCAGGCGCTTTAAAATCAACAACAGCCAATAAATTGGTTTTGACCTAAGTGAATGTCAATACCTCGGTGTTACTACATGTAAAGTTGAAAACATCGTGAAATTGACAAGATGAATGATTTATGAATGAATTTGGAATGAAATTAAATGAGTGTGTGGAGCGAGTTTTGAGTGAAATTAAACGGAGGTAATTTTAATATGGCTAATTTTGTTCATGATGAACAAAATTAGCCACATTCATTACCTTCCTTTAAAAAAATATGCATAAAAGTTCCGTAAATTGCTTCTCATTTCATCAAGAACCAACCAGATGCTGAAAGTTTCAATTATGTCGTTGAAATCGCGATTATTTTCAATGAAGCTGTTGATTTTATACTTTTTAGTCTTTTGGAGCGTTTTAGATCGATTTGAGTGAATCTTTGGAATGAGTGAATTGAGCGCTGAGTGGGTGATTTACAATGGTTTTGAATGAGATGAATGTCAATTTCGCGATGTAATCAACTGTATATGTTGAATATAAAATGAAAAGTGAGCGGGATAAAATCCACTGATTTTGAAACATAATTCATAGAGGCATTTTGTGTGAAAACATTCAAAGTAGCATGCATGCTCGCAATCTTGTTTGAATAATTACATGCACTGATAATTATCATCTTTATTATCTTTTTCACACCATATTAATGATATTCCCATATCAAAACATCGTAAAACTTCTTGTTAATTTAAATTATGGTTAATTCAACTAAGTGTTTTTCCTCATGAAATGCTAAGAAGCCATATGAAGAGGCTAGAAAATGCACTCAACATTTTATGACCTGCTCATTTCTTTTATCACAAACCACTCAGGAATGTGATTAACTTTATAATTTCTTTACTCGAAGTGGGATGGGGGTTACATTTTGTTTTTCAAACATTAAGGATTTTTTTCTGTCATGCAAAACTGTTTTATATCTGAAATATCTCTGTTTTCATATAAGATGATTGCATGGAAACTTTGCACATACTTCTGTGATTGTAATATTATCAGCCTCTAGTCAAACATTCATAACTTATTATTGAACTATTGGACATTAGTGAAATCGAATCAGGCTAAGAAAACTGTTTGTTAAGCTTTTACGTGCGAGTGCCATAGCTCTGATTCTAATTTTGCATTTGCACATGATTCTGTAGCTATTATATCAGACTCTTGGCAAATATTTATTTCTGTGACTTTATTTTTTGTTGACTTTTTACCCTTTACAGACATAAACATTCTGTGTCATAACTATTATACTACTTTTGCTTTGAAATCTTGCCCCCACTTCTGTGACCATAATATCAGCCTCTAGGCAAATTGTTATTGCTTTGATTCATAATATTCATTAAATTGAATTTCTCCGAATGCCGACATTGATTTTCTGTTACATTCGAGTACTCGGAATAGACGAACTTCGCTGTCTCCGACAGCTCTTGTTTATTTATTTGTTTGTTTATCAAATGAGCCTGTGCGTGACATTTCCAACAATTTGAAATTTTGAAAGATGCAAACATTGAGTAGAGTAGAGAGCCCCATACTGTAAATATAAAGTTATCTGATGGTCAACAGATACTTTGAGACCTTATCTATCTATAAAACACATAGATAAGACTTTGAACAGACTGTGCGGATGCACAGACTCGTCAGATTCTTTGCTTTGCGCATATTTGAAATTGTTGGAAATCTCACGCACAGGCTCTAATATTTTTTTTGTTGACTAATATTTATGACATATCCTCTCAACAATTTTGAACTGTTGTTTACTTTTTGTTTGCAATTTAGCTATTTAGAACCCGTAAGGGA
Organism: Fragum whitleyi; assembly: GCA_948146395.1. Classification (NCBI taxonomy): domain Eukaryota; kingdom Metazoa; phylum Mollusca; class Bivalvia; order Cardiida; family Cardiidae; genus Fragum; species Fragum whitleyi. The sequence goes on along the minus strand of OX411543.1, from coordinate 17,798,839 downwards.
GGCTGTCATTAAAATACGATTTCATGATTAGATTCGACACTGATAATAATTATATTCGCGGCTTCTTTTGTGGTTGATACTTGAATTAAGAAATTACTTTATCAGTGATAAAAAATCTTTGTTGGGTGATTAAAACGATTTTTCATAAAATACATTAAATATTGGTCAAGGGGATGTTTTCATCGTAAACATTACATCTAGATTCAAAACATTCGCTATCGCTCTCTCGGCGCTCCATTTAGGGCTTCCAAACACTCACATCGCTCAAAACGCTCAGATTTAGCATTTTAGATACCCACCCCATTCTTAGAATTGCTCCAAACATTCTTTGATTTCATAGACTGGAGTAGATTCGAGGGTATTTCATTTTTCCTTTACAGTTAATAAACATCGTGGAATTGATGAGCTAAATGATATTAAAAAGATTTAAGGGTGAAAAAGAATGAGTTAATTTTTGTGTGTTTTGAATGAAATTAAAGGGAGGTAATGTAATATTGCTAATTTTGTTCAGCATGAACAAAATTAGCGATATTTATAACCTCCCATCAATACAATATGCAAGCAGATGTCTATGTCTTCACGAACCAATTAAACACTTATAGAATAAAATTTAATTGGTAAAATCGTGGATTTTTTCTAGCAATTCTCATTTTTTAATGTAGTTGTTGATCTTATTATTCTAAGCGATTTTGAGCGTTTTGAATGGCATGAGTGAGTGTTTGGAATGAATGAGAGGAGCGCTGAGTTAGCGGTTTAGAAGGGTTTTGATCGAAATGAGAAACGATTTCACGATATCTTTAACTGTAAGATAGAAAAATCTGTTTGTAGAGAATCGTAATATTTTAGCAAATAGAGATAATAGAGTATCGATCATTACGTTCAAAAATAGCAGAATTCAAAATTCGCTCAATAAGCCAATATCTACTTATTGCAAAATTAGTCTTCTTGCAATTCAGCATTGTCCCTAAGATTACAAAATTTGAAAATATAATCACACTTGAAATAAATTTCTGATCATTTTGTAGCAAGAACGGATAATTTCCTTATAGTTGCAGAACGTCTTTTAAACATGCATATGAAATAATTGCGTACTTGTTGGGGATAGTTTTCGGGGAGCCAAGAAATAGGTTTCCAGCCATTTGGAACGCATGTATCTCCTATGGCTTTAAACCCAAATTATTATCCCCAGTTTGTTGTAGAGTTTAGTAAAAATACAAATAATCACATGTCGTAAATGCATATTCAGTACATAAGTGCAATGTATTTACTCACGTCATTTAAGTATTTTGACGCAAATCTACCGAAATTTTTCGCTTAAAACCATTTGATATACTCATAGATACTTACATGTACTTGTTGGGGATAGTTTCCGGGGAGCCAAGAAATAGGTTTTCAGCCATTTGGAATGTATGTAAAATATTATTCCCAGTTTGTTGTAGAGTTTAGTAAAAATACAAATAATCACATGTCGTAAAAGCATATTCAGTACATAAGTGCAATGTATTTACTCATGTCATTTAAGTATTTTGACGCAAATCTACCGAAATTTTTCGCTTAAAACCATTTGATATACTCATAGATACTTGGTACAGTTAGTTATATCGTGAAATTGACATTCGACTCAATCAAAAAAATTCTTAATCGCTTACTCAGCGCTCCATTCATTCATTCCAAACACTCACTCAAACCATTCAAAAACGCTAAAACCCATTGAAAAATATAGAATCAACAACATCAACCCAAATCAATTTGGATAGATAAAAATCGCGATTTCACTGACAAAATTCAAATTGTAAGCGTCTAATAGGTTCTTAAAGAAATAGGAAGCTACTTTGTATGCATATTTTACGAAAGGGAGATAATCAACATCGCTAATTTTGTTCATCCTGAACAAAATTTGCGATATTGGATTACCTCCCATTAAATATCTCAAAACTCGCGCCAAGCACTCAATCAATTTCATTCTTTAATCATTCAAAAATCATTCACCTTGTCAATTTCACGATGTTGTTATCTGTACTCACATGGTTCTTCATAAATATAGATTTTCTTTCCAAAAGCTGTACCCACTGAATGTCAGATGAAAATGAAAATACTTCAACATAATTTAGATTTGTTTCTTAACACTCTGTGACCTTTTAAAATAGTAACCCCAGCACTTCATTCCACATGTTTTAATCACAATAAACAACCCATAAACGTAAGCAAATGTTTCAACACCACACAATTTAGCACTTTTTGTAATAAATCACACCTTTAGCGACATTTATGTGATCAGATAAAAAATTCAAGACGCTGAAAAGATCCCGAGCTCTTATCAAGCACTTTTTGACGGCGTGAGTGTTAGGATTAATGTATATTTAAAATGTATATGATTAATCCTGATCAAGAGTTATGCCCCTTGGTCGATTTACTTCGTTGCATGACATATATATGGGCCCGAGGTTATAAAACTTTTCTCATTCTCAATTCAATTTTTTTTCTCAAATTTCAATTTGAGATAAAAGCCGTAATTCTGCTTTAATACTCATTTAAATGTATACACATAAAAGATAATGTTAATAAGTTGTTATAAATAACAACTTATTAATATTTTCTTTTATTTCCATACATTTTTATTCAAATTTAAAATTTGAAAAAAAAATCTCGATTGAGCCTGAGAAAAGTTGGGCCCGGATTTGTAACGAGATTCATTAGTATTGTAAAAGACATATAAAGAATGCATAGCCTTCACTATGTTAGTATCTGTTTATAATATACCCTACTTGACGGGAGCGAAATAATTCCACCCTGTTGAATATTTTTGATATTACACGGGTGTTATTAGACTAGTGTAATTATTATGCAAATGAGCCCAGAGCGAATAGCAACGCTATTTTGTAAACGCGAAAAAGACGTCATAAAGACGGCGTTATAAATTTTGCGGAAAATTGAAATGTTGAATTTCAAGAATTTTGACGACTTTTTTTGCAGAAATTCGGGTCATATCATAAATAGAGTATAAAATTTGTGCTTATAAAATACCGAATTTATTAAAGTCGTCATCTATAAACAGATAAAAACTCGGAGCAGCCTCGTTTTTATCTGTTTATGTATGACTCGTTTAATGAATTCGGTAATCAATGACCACTCATTCAATATCATCAATGGGAGGAGCGAATTTTGAATTTAATTCATGGGAGGTAATATTGTATCGATAATTTCGTCCAATCGGACAAAATTTACGATAACTTATTAGATCTACCTCCCTTGAAAAAATTAACGTAATTTTCTTTTTGTGTATCTTTTCTGGCTTATCAGACGCGTTGAAATCCACATTAGATAATCAGCTGTTGCGCTGGGTTAATCGATTTGCATGAAATTTTGATTCTAATGGACGATTTTGAAGCGTTTTTGATGGCTTTTGGGGCTTTTTGAGTGGTTTGGGTGGGTGTTTGGAATGTATGAATGGAACGATGAGTGAGTGATTTAGAATGGTTTTGGTCGCGGTGAATGTCAATTTCACGATGTTACTTACTGTTTCAATGTTATCTGGTCAAAGTTTGGAGAATTAATTATTACTAGTCAGTCCTTGCCCAGACTAGACAGCCATTTTAAGACACTAATGTATTATCAGAGGATATTGAACGAGTAGTCATGAAATGCCAAATTTGTTAAATGAGTCATCAATAAATATATAAAACGAGGTTGCGCCGGGTTTTTACTGTTTTAGTTGAAGAGTTATATAAATTCTGTATAAATGAGCACAGATTTGATACAAAATTTGTAATTTTACCCGAATTTTTGCGATAAAACCAGAAAAATACGATATTTACCGATTCAAATTTCTGCGAAATATACGAAATGACGTCAGCAAATACATTATGACGTCATTTTCACAAGGAAAAAAACTGCGTTGCCGTACATTCATTGCTTATTTGCATAGTTATTACACGAGTGTTATAACACCCGTGTAATATCAAAAATATGCAACGGGGTTATTTCACTCCCGCAACGTAGGTCATATTATAATCCTATTTATCATGTGCACATTTTTCAGCGCTTTAATTTAATAAAACAATTGAAATAAATTAAAGAATTTCAGCTGAAAGTGGTTGATGTTAAGATAACGAACAAGCAAATATACTGCCTGATACCACTTTTTTATTGTTATCAGGAAGCTGTCTTGAAATTGAAATTCCATATTATCTGCCTATCAAAAACAACATGCACATGAGCATTAAATTGTCCTACTGCACGTGAACAGAGGATAAAAAAAGTGTGATTAAAGGGTAATTCAGGTATATGCCTTTCAAATGAAAATCATTTTATAAGTGGCTTATGTACGACCTATAGTTTCCAGTAGTGTTTCAAACCAGTACAACTACGAAATACCATCCGAGCTACCAGTTGCCCATTCCTTGAAGGTGTAGAATTTATCATTCGCTCATTTGTGAGGAACAAATGACGCGTATCACAATTCCCTTTTCCAAACGTCGGTTGTAGGATGGCCGAGGCAGGGAACGAATCTGCAATCAGAGGCTTGACATCTTAAAACGTTATCGACTAAGCTACTGTTTGGAACATCATGAATATGACACATCGTGTGCTCTTGGAATGATAACATAATGAAAGTGCATGAGTGGGAGGATCGAGTTTTGAATACTTTTCAAGGGAGTTGTAACATTATTGTTTATTTCTTCAAATTGGACGCAATAACCAACCCTTTAATAAAATCTGCGTATTTTGCTGATTGTGCGTCTTCCCGGACAAATCAGAGCTATAAAAATCAATACTACAGTTATTTACATCGTGAAATTGCATTGACATTCATCTCGATCAAAATCATTCTAAATCGCTCACTCAGCGCTCCATTCACTCATTCCAAACACTCACTCAAACCATTCAAAAATGCTCAAAATGACTAAAGAATAAAAAAACAAAAGATCTGCAACTACCTTCAAAATTTATAAAACAAGAACAAAATCGCGATTTCACTGATATAATAGAAATCAATAACGCCTGCTTTGTTCTTGAAGAAAATAGGAAGCTATTTAAAGAACTTCTTTGCACATTTTATTAAAGGGAGGTAATACATATCTCAAATTTTGTTCATTCTGAACAAAATTTTCGATAATGGATTACCTCCGTTAAATTCACTCAAAACTCGCTCCACACACTCATTCAATTTCATTCCGATTTCATTCAAAAATCATTCACATTGTCAATTTCATGATGTTGTTAACTGTAGTCATTAAAATCGTGCAATTACATGTATATGACCGATTTGAATAAAACATTGAGCGTTTTAAACGGTTTCCAGGCGTTTCAGAGCGTTTTTGAGTGAGTACATGTATGATGTATGAATGATTGAAGCGTTGTGTGAGTGATTCCGAATTGTATTAATTGTATTAAGTATCAATTTCCCGATGTTATTAACTGTATGAAGGCTTGCTATTACAAGTTTCATAGTATTGAAATTTAATTACTTTCTTTTGCGGCCAGAAAATGATAACTTTAGCTTTTACATGTAACGTCGACTTTTTCTGTTTCAATAACGGTGATCCACATTTGATTGCATAGTAGGAGGTTAGAGTGATATGGTCATGCATCTTTAACCGCCCTTTATGTAACAGATGAGCCATCTGTCTGATTAGAATGACATAATGATTAATCTGGTATCTAGTATTTTGTTTGTCTTTATCTGTTTTTTATCTGTTTAAGTTTTATCCAGATATGTTTGACTTACATTACGCTTGCTTTTATCTAATTCAAGTACACTACTAATCTAGCTACCAGCCTCTTCTTTGCAATGTTTGGTGGACGTTTACGTTCACCAGTAATACCGCGTAAGAACAATCCAGTCAGATGTTTATAGGGTTTTCAAAGAAAAAAAAACCCTTTTCCAAGAATTATATCCGTCTGACAACTATGCATTTTGAAAATGGCGTGAAGCAATGATTCTACGTAACTAGCTGATACCCCAAAGACTTTTTTATATTCGAAATCATATGCAATTTTTGAGATCGGGCGAACGTTTCGCTTGCGTAGATCTATTTTTCATTCCAAGTGAGCATTTTGCCCTTTGTTCCCAATTGTCTTTGGGAGGTCACTCATGAAAACTTGGTGAATGGAATTACTTGAATGGTAACCTCTCCTGACACTATTACTGTACATATAAAACAATGGCATATTAATGGAAATGCCGGAATACACATGGATACCGATACAACGCGAGCATGTAAAGTAAAGCAGTAAGGTCGTGCGATAAAGATTTAGGTTGTGGGGTTTTACATTACTTTTTAACACGCGACAGTCAATCTCGAGACGAGTGTCTGCATTTATATAAACACCTATCCTTTCTTTTTTCATTTTAGACTAAATATCGAAGAACAATTCATAAATACCCATTTATAGAATTTGTCAATTAAATAACAACAGAATTCTAATTGTGACAACGGAGAATCGATAAACGTTACAAGATAAAATAAATACCTAGATAATATAGGAAAACATTGCAAACTATTTACAAATTTATTATCCGTTTTACACGTGCACTTTCTAGCAAAGTTGGGTATAATTTGCAAGAAGTTTGCAACGCAGGACAGCCCTTCTTCATGGTGTAAAAAATTTTGTACTTTCAGTGAATGTTCAAAGATAATTTTTTAATAAAGACAGATAAAACTAGCAGGCAGCAATGCTTTCATTTGCCTAGCTTGACCCAGTCATTCAGGTTTATGAATAGTGGTTTTAATTTCAAGAATTTCTATAATTCAATTGAGATGCAATTTAAGGTACTGGACCCGTAATAGTTTCGCAACGTTTCAGAAGTTATGCACTTTAACGTTGTTAACCGAGGTTTTCTACATTAATTTTAACGATTTCATTAGAAAACCTCGGTCAACATTGTGAAAGAAAGTGAGTTACGAACTGTTTCGGAACTATTGGGTCCACTACTTTTATGAATGAAATTAGCAACTTTAGAATGACATTAAATAGAGGAAATTGAATCGCCACCTTTTTTAGATACATCCACATGGCTTTTTTATGCGAGCAGGCATTTAAAAATAAGTATGCCTGGTCATTCATTACGAAGATATGTTTTTTTTTTACTTCTTCGAATCTCTCAATCAGGGCACTCGTTAGTACTAGACCAAACGAACAAATTCATTATTTCATAGAACAATGGCTTACAGTTTTCTGTTTAATTGTAAACCCTATCTTTTGTTCCCACCATATTTTATATCCTTTAACGTGTATCAAGTTTAACAAAAATGCGAGGATTAGTATGGAACTTGACATAAAGCGACCGTTGATGTATTTGGATATGTCATTTATACGTCGGCTTAAATTTTCAGCAGTCTAACACGCAACACACGTGTTTTTGTAATAAATTTCACTGTAACAAGAATTCTATTGAAGTTAGCGATATTTCTTTGGTCTAGGTAAAATAGTACTTGAGAGAAACTGTATTCGAATGATTATTCCTAAAACTTACAGTTACATACATCGAAGAATCGACTCTCTCTCAACTAAAAATGTTCTAATTCGCTCTGTCAGCGCTCCTTCATCTATTTCAAACACTTTTCAAGACCAATCTTACCGTTCCGAAATCGTTAAGAAACATGCCAAAACCTTTCCAGAACGCTCCACAAACGTCATAAAAACTATCAAATTATTCTTCCATTATATTGTTTATTTATTTTTATTATAATTTTATAATATTTTATTTGGTTTGTGTGAGATTGGCAAGGTCTAATTGGTCTTTCGAGACGGACAATCTTTTTATAGAACAGCTGGTAAGAGTATAAAAACTAAAACTATTTAGTGAATTAAGAATTAAGTCATTTCACCATGATCATTTTCACTATCAAAATGCAACAGCCAGTCGACCTTTGCCATAATTGATAAATTGAATGTGAATCCGTCCAAATGGGATTTGTATAGGCTACTCATGAAATTACTCAAGGTAAACGAACCGACATTAATTAACGGAAATAATGGATAAAATTACACTTTCTTTTCAATTTTTGCAATACCACGAACATTATATTCACACGTTTAAAGCGATATTCTCTATAATTGAAACTTATTTACTCGTATCAAGAAATTTTGGATTTCAATATCCTTTAATTACTAGCCTTTGAATTAATAATAATAATAAAATCTTTATTTAAAGAAGGTAGCTCATTAAGCTGTCATCATACAAACAATACAATGAAGAACTTATTTACAATGAGGCCTTCTATAACAATAGGAGGTATTGATCATCATATATATTCATGCATTTGAAATGATATATGTAATGATTTAAAATTATGCTAGTAAACATGAATATGACGATAACGTGTTATGATTGGGAATGATGATGATGATGATGATGATGATGATGGTGATGATAATTATTGTGATTATAACAACGATCAGAAATGAAAAGGATATCAATTATTTATAAGACATACACAGTAATGAATAAAAGGAACCGTTCTGGTTAAATCCCGTTATTTTCCATCAAATAGTTTTTCAAATATCTTTTAAAGCAAGATACATTTTCAATCATTCGTAGGTTATGAGGAATAGAATTTCAAAATTCCATACCTGTATATGAGAATGATTTCTTTAAAAAATCTGTTTTCGGAGCACATTTATGAGATATTTGGTTGCAGTATTCAGATCGTAATTCATAAAATTGGTTAGGACTAAGTGTTACAAATTTCGACATATAGGAGGGAGCTAACCCGTGAATGGTTTTGTAAACCATTAGAATCGTGAAATATTTACGTCTGTTTTCAAACGTTAACCATTTCAAAGAAAGGAATTTTTTCTCAGAATTAGACCGTTTTGGCTGGCAGAGAATAATTCGTGCAGCTCTTTTTTGAATCTTATTAACTCTTTGAATAGATGAGGATTTACAATTGCTCCAAAGAATACACCCATAGTCAAAATACGGAGTAATGTAAGAATTATAAAACATTTGTTTCGTGTCGATTGTGAGAAAGTTACATATTCTTTTAAGTAAGTATAACTGTGATGTCAATTTCCTACACAATTGATCAACATGAACTTCCCAGCCTAACGTGTTATCAATATGTACACCTAAAAGCTTTTGAGAGGAAACATCTTCGATTTGCATACCGCTTATACTTAAGTTTAATGCAGAATTATTTTTTATTTTATGTTTAGACCCTATTAGCATGCATGTAGTTTTAGTGGGATTTAGAATCATGTTGTTTTGTCTGCACCATCGTTCAATTCTTGTAAGATCGTCTTGCAAATATTTATTGATCAGCGGTACAGAAGAACTACATTTATGTAGTGTTGTATCATCAGCATACATGTCCAAGTTTGACGTTAAAGTTAAAGAAAGATCATTGACGTAAATCAAAAACAGAATAGGTCCAAGTATCGATCCCTGAGGAACGCCTGATGTAATTAGTTTCATATCAGATTGAACAGTGTCATTTTTAACCACTTGACGTCTTTCACTTAGATATGAACGAAATAAGTTACATGTATTATATGTGAAATGATGTAGCTGTAGTTTATATAAGAGAATATCATGATCAACAAGGTCGAACGCCTTTCTAAAATCAAGGAACACAGATCCCACCATATTACCTTGATCTAATTCTGATAACCACGTATCTACTAATCGAATAAGGGCAGTTTGGCACGAATGATTTTCTCTGAAACCAGATTGCTGTGAATTATATGATAGTTATATATACTGACTCAAAAAAAGGCCTCACCAAATTTTGAAATTACTTTTTCTATTACACCCGGGGTAACCCGATACAGGGAAATCGGAGGATACCAGAATTTAGAGGTAAACAAAGAAAGGCAGATGCAACACAGATCTGTATTTTTCACTATTTATCATTTAAAAACAAATACATCAGGATGCTGCAAGTTTGAAACATAGATTCAAGTAAACCAACGATGTAATTATGATAGAGATGGAAGATGTCATTTATGTTTAGATGAGAACAATTGAATTTGATTTAGAGAATCGTGCTAAATTTAATTAAAACTACACAATATGCTCAGTATCATTGACAAATCATGCATAAATTTCAAAGAATTAAACTGCATTAAAAATATAGGGTATATTCTAATAGGAAATTGGCTTTTCATGGTAAAATATGTAAAAATATCAATGTTTGGGGTAAATTAAAATTGGATGTGTCACAATCTATGATACGGGATACTCTGAGGCAGGATGTTGGGAGTTAAGAGGAAGACGATTAAATGATACTGGTGAACTAGGACGATAATTGTACTGCAGTCATTTTTTATCTTACATCTTTTAAACTTATACAGTTGGTAACATGGTGAAATTGACATTCATCTCAATCAAAACCTTTCTAAATCGCTCACTCAGCGCTCGATTCATTCATTCCAAACATTCATTCAAAACCATGCAAAAACACTCCAAAATTAATAAAAGTAAGATCAAATTCTTTATGTAATATAAATAAAGCTAGAAATAATTGCTATTTCACTGACACAAGTGTAATTATATTCTTCTGGTTAGTCTTTAAAGAGAAGGGAAGCTATTTCATCCTAAACAAAATAAGCGATATAGGAATACCTCCCTTATTTTTCAGTCAAAGCAATTCATCGTACTCATTCAATTTCATTCTTCAATCATTCACCTCGCCAATTTGACGATGCTGTTAACTGCACGACTTGATTTTTGAATATATTTTGAAGTAATACTTGTGTTTACAAATTAAACGCATTAAATAAAGATGTACAAGAAATTCACACATAGCTTGGCATCATAAAGAATTAAAAAATCAAAGGGGAAAAACAAAATTGATACAGTGCTGACAAGAATATCGAATGCCTGGTCTGGACTATGTTGTCATAATTTCCTTTGTTATATAATATATATTTGTATTGGTTCTCGGGTTCAAAACCGAAGAGAATTCAATCTGTATTTCAGTCTGTCTTTTCGTCCATGAGCCTTTGAAGTCCGTTTACATGTCTTTCCTCGGTTCGCTCCGGTCTGTTGATTGTTTTTGGAAGACATGAATGCTCGACTTCAAGAAAAACTCGGATATGGCAATTGAAGTTACTTTTTTCTGATCGCATGTACGTACTAACATATTTTGGATACAAGAGTTCGCATTTTAAAGGGTTACAGACTATGTTTAAATTTAGATCCAGCCCACTGGTTTTTGGGTAAGATATGGATTTAGAACTTATGTTACTTATTATTTGACCGGTAGGAGACTTTGTGTTGCAAGAAAAGAGTGCTAAGAGTGTAAGCAATAAATACACCACAATGTAATTGACAATAAAATTTAATCAAAATGTTGATCAATGTTTAATGTGGTTAATACATGATAAATTGTATAGTCAATTCGACAGTATTATTGTAAATAAACATCATTTAAGACTAATTCATAAATTATTGCCAATAGTATTGCCAAATGAAATTGATCGTTTAAGGGCATCTTAAAATCATTATTTTTATCCGCCACAGAAGGTTAACGTATATCAATTTGCGTTGGTCCGTGAAAATGTCTATTCATTTTAAAACTTCTCCTTTCATATATGTACGGATTTTCGTGAAACTTTCACAGAATGCCCCTGATAATGTGGTGGCAGAGAAAAGAGAGCATTCGCGTGATTCTCTTTGTAAATATAATGATTCCGTCATTTATGAATGGATTGACATTGAATCTGTCAAAGAATGTGTGATATCGTATGGCTAAGTGCATGTTGACACAGTTGGTCGGTATTATATCGAGTCATGGAAAATGGGGATAAAGATGTAAGAAAAATTAACTTGTTTGTTCAACTCCTTCTACATTTATGGATGAATTTGTGTTAAACCTTGAACGGAATTTTCCTTATCACACGGCCATGTGCACTTATAGTGCTTTTGCAATATTATGCCGCGCCGCGGAAAACTGGCCAATCAAAAACTTTGTTTACACAATTCCTCTTAAAAATATGGGAGGATTTACATGAAACTTTCCAGAATGTTCCTGATTTATTTAACCATGAAGTATTGTTGCACTTTGATAATGTTTTGATGCGTTTTGGTTAAATGGGCCTTCCCTTTTATTTCTCAATTAACACCCTCTTCTGCATTTACTGATGGATTTCCATTTAACTTTTACGGAATATTTCCGATGCGATTTCTAACAATATTTCGACTTACCGATTGTCCATATTCCCCGTTAAGAATTTTCCTTGACATCTTGTAATCATATACCATTTACGTCATTCACGTTTTCCGACGAGGCGTTTTTTCTTGACTTCAGTATAATATAACTTGGAATATGTAATATAGCTCATTTTATAACTTTTATCACCGTCATCCATTCATTACGAAAATACACATTGCAATATGAAATGTTATATAAGTATTTAGATCATGTGTAACATGCCTTTAACATAATAGTTACTATGCGTTTAATATAATAACGAACGGCGAATATAACATAACGAATAAAGGTATAAATGGACAATAGTAACTAAATGTTATTTCAATAGACTGAGGCGCGCGGGTTACAAAAATTATAAATTAATCAAATTATCATAATATTATTACGACAATCACTCATATCATGCAATAGACGGTCAATCTTATTCACTTTAGAAGATACTTGCATGTATAGCAATAGAGATTTTATTCTACCATATCAACCATATCTGCCTTTTGAATGTACATTCATAACGAAAAATTAGGCGGCACACCATTGTTCGGCTAAATATCAAATCTGCTTTTTCGATATTTTTTGTCAGTAGACACTTATCTCATTTGATTGTAAATATTGCTTATTATGATAAAATATTACTTAATTTACCCCAAACCAGGATTTGCTCAAAGAATTATCTCCTAATTTTGTTGTAAGTGATAGCAATGGTTTAATTGTTGTTACCCAATGCACGTTTAAAGATACTTCAAATCTTTATTACATCGTCATCTACACCTTCTTTAATCTAAACAGAAATGCTAGTTCATGAAAATTTCCAGTTCCCAGTATCAATCCTCTAAACTTCCTGCATCATTTATTAAAGTTACTCTTAATTCCTAATATCCAAAAGAAATCATACCTCGAGACTGTTTTCAAACAAAACAAGGAATGCTTTCACACACCAGTGAAAAGGGTTAGCGCATAATGAAGAAAAATGACCAAACTTTGTAACTAATCTGTCAATGTATTCGAAATGTTCCAAATTTGGGCAAAACTTGACTGCAAACTAACACGGTCTAGCTAAAAATACGGAATTTCAACTTTTAACATATGACACACTGATTATTCGCTAAAGAACGAGTAGAAATTGGTCATATACTGTTTCTTAGTTACGGAAGACACACGCCTAAAAAAGTAAATTCATCCGATCTTGCCTTTAAATCGAATAATCAATAAGGAAATACAGACCTGTGTTGCATCTGTCCTTCTTTGTTTACCTCTAAATTCTGGTATCCTCCGATTTCCCTGTATCGGGTTACCCCGGGTGTATTAGCAGAAGACAATAATAATATCTATAAATTTGAATTATAGTCTTAACTCTACACATCCTGATATCGCAAACTCTTTTTACAAACTCGTGCTTCCCAAGGTCTGTACAAGTGGCTTCGTTAGTCAAAACACAACTCGAAATTCACCCAAGAAGGATACAAATATTCATATCCATAATGCCAAGACTAAATAATGAAAAACGCGCACGCATTTTGGGCATGTTTGAAATGGCCAGTTCCCAAGATTACGTATCTAGACGTCTTACCGTATCAAGATCAACTAAAGAGCGTTTGGTTAGACGTGTGAACGCCGCAGGAAGTCTTCAGGACAGGCGTAGATCTGGTACGCCTCGCTCAACGTCTATACGTCAAGACAACCTCATCCGTCAACGGCACCTTCGTCACCGCTTTTTAACAGCTACATCGACATCTGCAGCCGTTGTTGGTAATCATGGTAAGAATGTTGGTGTAAATACAGTAGGACGCCGGTTACATGAACGTGGCGTTGTGTGCAGAAGGCCTTATCGTGGTATGATACTTCACAACGTCATCTACAACAACGTCGCGTGTGGGCCCAAAATAATCTCGGACAGCGATGGCAGAAAGTTGTGTTCAGTGACCAGTCAAGGTTCAATCTTTCACATGCCGACGAACGCGTTCGGATATATCGACGTCTAAATGAACGTTATGTGCGTAATTGATTTTTAGAGCATAACCGCTTCAGTGGTGGCGGGGTAATGGTGTGGGCCGCCTTCAACCATGCATTCAAAACGGACCTAGGTATTGTTCAAGGCAATTTGAATGTCAGGTGGTACATCAACCAAGTTTTACAGCCTGTTGTCCAACCCCTGTTTCGCCGACAACCTTGACTCACTTTTATGCATGAAGACGTACGTCCACACCCGGCGCGTATCACCACAAACTTCCTTCAAGCCAATATTATTGACGTTCTGCCATGGCCAGCCAACTCACCGCACTGCAATCCAATCGAACACATGTGGGATATCCTAGGACATCGTCTGGGTCAACGTCAGGCACTACCTCAAACTGTGCAACAACTGACTGACGCTCTCCATAAGGAGTGGGCTCGCATCCCGAGGTACCTTCTGCGTAACCTGTGTGGCTCAATGAGACGAAGACTGCAAGCAGTGATTGCTAGTCATGGTTGAAATACGCGTTACTGACACCTTTAAGGCAGTGGTCATTTCTAATCTTGAATAAAATGTGACAAATGTTTTTATTTAGCCTAAAACCTAACTCCACTTTTGAACAACATCCCCATCAGTATCTTTCGTAAAAGAACAAATAATACTTATATTTAGTGTCCCACATTGAACCACAGCTGAATGCATTTGAGGCGTTATTTACGACAGTCAGTGTAGAAAAAAGTTAAAGCTCATACGATACGACTTTTATTTTGAACATTTTAACAGGTATACTCGTATAAATAGTTAACAACATCGTGAATTTCACAAGGTGAATGATTTTGTAATGATTTTGGAATAAAGTTGAAAGAGTGAGCGGAGCGAGTTTAGAGTGAATTTAGCGGGGGTAATCCTATATCGCAAATTTTGTTCAGGATAAAAATGAGCGATATTGATTACCTCCCTTTGACAAAAAGGAAAACATGTTCTATGCATAGCTTCCCATTTCTTCAAGAACCTATGAGACGCTATCAATTTGAATGATGTCAGTGAATTCGCGATTTTTCTCTATCAACTTTTATTTTTAATGACGTTGATCATTCTATATTTTTCAATCGGTTTGGGCGTTTTTGCATGATATGAGCTAGCGTTTCGAATGAATGAATTAAGCGATGAGAATTGTTGTGATTGAGATAAATATCAATTTCACGAAGTATCTTACTGTACATTAAAAATACTGAATACATTTTCCTGGTTAAAACGGACCCATCATCCAGCCTTGTGTTTCATTTCGGCAAGTCTGAGCAAACGGACCACTAATACATGTACCGATAAGTTTAAATTTAGAAATTTTACGCTAAAGACAGTCTTGTGCTTTATTAGAGGAAGACTGACTTGACGGGTAGTTTGAGCTATATTTCCTCATTAGTTGTTGATGCGGGCTACAACATTGATGTGGGTGTAGCATGTGATCGGTCTACTTTTTAGTGTTGGCTAATCATGGGTAGCATCTTAATCCAATCATCAGATTGAAATATGTTGTTACTCCTTTAAGAGAAACGAATTGCAAAACGTGTGAATTAATCATGTTTAAATGTATACTTTCTTGAACTTTATTTTCTTAGTTTCACCATTGTCTATTTAAACCCTGGAATTTTTCTGCTATAGAGGCGGGATAGACGAACATCAGTCAGCATTAATGTGAAGTCTGATCTTCATCTACTCTGCTTACTGTGTAATGGAGTCATGATTGTTAGGAAATTCATAGGCCAAATACAATTCAATTTTTTTTTATCTTTCTTCCGTTTTTAAATTTGTATCGAAATTGGTTTCATACTGCAAAATTGTTTCTACGCATGACGAAGGTTAATGTTAAATAATTATGTTGGCTTATAAAAAATCTTTGAGTTAGGCAATTGCAAAGTGAACAACAATTGTACTGTTTTTACCAGAACAAAAATCTACTGTCCTTTTCAATTTTAATTTCATTAATGGTATGCCTAAAATAATAAATATAATTTCTAGATGTTCGTACCACGTGTACGTAGCTACAATAGCGATGTTTTTAATTTTGACGCATGTTTATATGTTTACATGTATGTGCGTCTGCGTGTGGCGGAGGGATGGGCGTGTGTGTGTGTGAGGGAGTGTGTGAGGGCGTGGTGTATATGTGTGAGCCTTTCTTTCACATGTTATTAGTATATATTGTTGTAGACGATGTATGTTATTTACAAGTCTGAATATAGAAGTCTACTTCTTCTTTAATCCGATGTTATAATTTACTGTCTGTCTCTTAATACACCAAAGGAAAATACCATGAAAACATTTAAATGATATGAGACGAAGAGAGTACATTTTAGTTACATTGAGGTATGAAACTGAAAATATTATCACACTGTTTGAATACGCGAAGCGGATTCATACATACGTGTGATAAGGTTTTTAGTTTCATACATCAATGAAATTAACAAAAAATACTTCCTCCATATCTTTTATTTAAATACCATGGAATCATACTGGCTTAATTCTCCTTAATCAGACTGATTTCTTTCGGGACTACTGTTCGCGCAGCATAAGAATAACTGCGTATTCAAAATTATTTTCATTTAGGATAAAACTAATTTTTTAAGCCAATCAGAATGCACGAACTTGATGGACACAGCTCAAATGAAACTATTTGACAGTAGGGTTCAACCCAAAATCTCCTCGGTTTTGAATGGGAGACTTTTGTGAGTTGTCTCCCTTTTTTTTCTTAGGGTTAAATCAGAGTTACTCCAAAATCGTTAGCGGTCCCTTTTAGAATTTCTTTTTGATTTTATCTATGGTTTCTATGGGGAAGTTGCGAATTTTAATTTTGTTGATACAAAATTCTTATTTATGCAAATCTTATTTATGCTTAAGTTTTCAATAGTAAAGTAGAAAATTAATGTTTATTTTACATCAAATGTATCACATCAACTGCGTAATATTTGATTTAGAGCTTATCTTTAAATATTATTGTGCAAAGGAAATAAGAATAATACCTTAGGTACATGTAATCACGGATTAGCACCCTTTCTCCTTTTGGAGAATATCAAGGGAGATAACCAACCGATATCCCTTATTTGCCTTATTTTGGGTATCCTAACATCTATTGTGATTTTATTCTTTCAGCGTGAGCTACGAACTAGCCAATAGAACTGTATACAGACTTCAAAAATCTTCGACATTCGAGACTAACTGTTGTCCAGGGTGGACTAAACAAGACAATCATGAAAAAGGCTGTATGAGACGTGAGTATTTAACAAAACAACTTGCATATATTTTCTCCCTTTAGAAAAACAAAGACACCTTCATTTGATTAAAATCAGTTAAAAGAAAGCATATCTGTCACAGGGACTCATAAAAAACCTAATTCACATTGACAAGCTTGATGAATCTGGATTAAGTTTAGAATGATATTAAACGAATGTCGTGAACAAGTTAAAATGATATCCAAGAGAGGTAATACAATATTTATAACTTCGTTCAATAGGAACGTTATTAGTAATATTCCTACACCCTCTTTCATAAAATATACAAATTGGACGAAATTATTGATTTTTATTACTGCCCTGTAGTAAATCTATTTATTTTTCTGTTTTTGTGTGTGCGCGGCCCAAGCAGACGTTTAAAAATCCATACCAGACAATAAAATCGTAGAATAATATATTCAACTTGAAGGTTTTTAACCGTTTTCTTAGCGATGAATGAAGAGAGTGCTGAGCGAGTAATTTGGAATGGTTTTGATCGAGATGAGAGTCGAATGCACAATGTTACTAAATGTTCATGTATGACTCCCGTCTTTATAATATAGGCTAAAAGTAACTAGTTTACGATAATAATGCGACATGCCACTTAAACATATTTTGTATATCCAAACGGAAATTCTGTAAGTGAATATTACAATAAGGTTAAGTGTGAAAGTGTGTTTACGGAAGTAATGCTCTGGGGAATTGCCGAACCTTTGTGCTCACTTAAAAAAAAAAAAGAAAAAAAAAATACAACGCGACATCATCTTATAATGTTTTCTTATACTACACAAATCACCAACAAGCAATCTGAATCTGATTTGCCAAATTAAGATATTTTTTCCAACCTAATAATCATCATTCCTCCGGAACTGTGTTTTTTAGCCTATGCTAAGTTACAGCGGTTGATACAGTCGTGCGTACAGGATAACAAAACTGTGTAAACTATTTGCAAATTATACCCCACTTTATAAGTGCACTTAAGTGGAAAGCGGCGTATAAATTGCAAACAGTTTGCGCTGTTTTGGGTTATTTGGTTTTATCCTAAACGCAGGGCATTTATTGTGTAATCATAAAGGATGCATAGCTACATGTGCATAGGTACATGTAACCACATCATGAAATTGACACTCATCGTGATTAAAACCATTCAATTAAAGGGGTCGATTCATTCATTCCACACGCTCACTCCAATCATTAAAAACGCTCAAAAAAATTTCAATAGAAACTTTGAAATCGTTTAAAAATGACCCGCATTTCGATCGAATTGATTTTATGGACTTGTGTTGATTTTGAAGCGTCTAACATTTCCGTGAAGACATGAAATCAGAAAAATGCGTAGATTTGCGTAAAGGAAGGAAAAATTTATCGTTTTTTTTTTCAATTGCACTAAATTACCGTTATTGTTAACGTTAACCCCCCCCCCCCCTTTGAAAAACTTTCAAAACTCGCTCCTTTCACTCATTCAATTTAATTCCAAGATCATTCCACAATCATTCACCTTACAAATTGCACGATTTTGTAATCTGTACCCAGTCTGAGTAGAATTGTGGATTTAGAATATAACAGCTGTGCCAAAACAAAAACACAATTGCCCCCTTAACCCTTTCCTGTTTTACGAAATTTTGGACCTGTCCAAATTCAAAGGTTTTGCAGACGAAAATTTAAAGTGGATTTAATTTGAAAAAACCCTTCGGTAGAATAGAAAATAGTGTGGAAAAAGAAGAAATTGCTTGTCAGAAGCAATTTCTTCTTTTTTCACAATGATTTCTCAATCATAAAATCACAGGCACGTAATAAGCAGGGATTAAACAGCAAAGGGTTGAATTACAGTTGAACACCAATATTTTTAAAATGAGTATTTGTATTTTACATAAAAGTGTTTTTTTTTCTTTTCATTCAGGTAAAGTTTAAGGTAACATGACAATGTTTTTATCAGAGTTCAAATGACAGCGTTGACATTGCATACACCGACTGTTACAGTTACAATTAATTTCACTGTGAAATTTCACTGTCAAAACCATTCTAAATCGCTCACTCAGCGCTCCAATCATTCATTCTTAACATCATCTCAAACCATTCATAAACGCCCCGAAATCACAAAAAGATAAGATCATCAACTGCATTCAAAACAAGTATAGCTAGTAAAAATAATCGCGATTTCACTTACATAAACGAAATTACAAGGGCTTGATTAGTTCTTGAAGACAGAGGAAGCCAGCCATTCAAGAAACTTGTTTGCACATCTTATGAAAGGGGGGGGGGGGTAATTAATATCGCTAATTTTGTTCATCCTGAACAAAATTAGCGATAATGGATTACCTCCCTTTAATTTCACTCAAAACTCACTCAGCACGCCCGTTCAAATTCATTCCAAAATCGTCCCAAGAGCATTCACACTGTCAATTTAATGATGGTGTTAACTGTAGTGACATTGTGAAATCAAAATTCAACTCGATCAAAAACGTTCTAAATCGCTTACTCAGCGCAATGTATCAAGTTATTCCACAAATTCTTTGGTTGCTGTGGATGCAGTTAACAACATCGTGAAATTGACAATGTGAATTATTATGGAATGATTTAGGAATGGAGTTGATTGAGTGTGTGGTGCGAGTTTTGATTTAATTTGATGGGGAGTAATCCTGTATCGCTAATTTTGTTCAGGAAGAACAAAATAGCGGTATTAATTACCTCCATTTAATAGAATATGCATACAAGTTCTATAGATAGCTTCCTATTTCTTCAAGATCCTATTAGACGCTTATTTGAATTATGTCAGTGAAATCGCGATTTTTCTCTATCCAAATCTATTTTGAATTACATTGTTGATTCTAATGGGTTTGGGCGTTTTTGAATGGTTTGAGTGTTTGGAATGAATCATTCCAAAATCATTCACTTTGTCAATTTTACGATGTTGTTAACTGTAATTACACCGTGTCGGTTCCTGTACAAAGATGGTCATCCCTGCGTTGCTTAACAGTTTACAGTCAAGAACATCGTGAAATAAACAAGATGAATGATTTTAGATTGATTTGGAATGAAATTGAATGAGTGAGTGGAGCGCGTTTAGAGTGAATTGAAAGGGAGGTAATCTAATATCGCTAATTTTTTTCAAGATGGAAAAACTAGTGATATTTATTATCCCCCTTTAAAAATATGCAAACAGGTTCTATGCACAACTTTATATATATTCATAAACTCATCATACGCTTACGAAATTTAATAATGATAGTGAAATCGTAGATTTTATCTTTCGATTTACATTTTGAATATAGTGATCAATCATTTTTTTTGTAAATTTTGAGCATCTTGAATGGTTGGAGTGAGTGTTTGGAATGAATGATTGGAGCTCTAAGCGAAAGAAATTTTATTTGTTTTAATCACAATGATTTTCAATTTCACGATGTTTTTTATTGTATTACTGATTGACGGAGTCGTCCACCCAAAAACCGTCGACAGACTTTGTGACATCATATCTATCGCCAGCTCATTTAATTTGAGTTATGTTTAGCTTTTTTTTATGAAAACCAAAGATGAAAGAAACACCAACATGATACGTCCTATCTACAATGAATCAGCATGATAAAACTGCCTATCTCTGTTTATGATAGGATATGATACGATATGATAGCACTGTTTACGTAATTCGGATAAGTTCGCGAACCTTCGGCGTCATCGCGTCGGTACCGCAACTTGTTTTTCGATTAAAATCCGCAAACTGCATGCGTAACAAGAGAAACGTCCTTCAACCTTACAATTTACGAAAGAAACCAATGCATGTAATTCATAATGTAGAGAATACTTCTTTTTTTTATAAGTCTTTGAGTTATCAACCTTTGATTAATTTCACAATTAACATCGTGAAATTGATGAGGTGAATGGTTTTGGAAAGACTTTGCAATGAAATTGAACGAGTACGATGGGTGAGTTTTGAATGAAACTAAAGGGAGAACAAGGTGAACAAAATAAACGATATTAATTAGCCCCCCCTTTAATAATATATACGAGAAAAAGTGGCTTCGTATTTGTCAAAGCACCAATCAGACTCTATCACATTTAATGAAGTCAGTAAAAATGTATTTTTTGGCTTTATTTAACTTGAATGTAATTGTTGATATTATCGCTTTAAGTGTAAGTGGGGCGTTTTGAATGGTTTGAGAGAATGTTGAGGATGAATGAGTGAGCGATTGGGGCTATGAGTGCGCGAAATAGAATGGTTTTCATTGTCGTCAATGTCAAATTTACGATGTTACTACCTGTATCTCAGAAAAAGTTGTCGGAATTCCAAATCGTCTAACTGGGACAAAAACTTGGTAACAGCATTCTAATATAGTATATAAGTAGATTTACAATCTTTTGTCACCAACTTGGTATTATGTATATTTTTTCTCAGGCTTTCATCATGTAGACAAACTATGTAGAATTTTCTACCCTCGTACATGTAAATATTTACGTTGTTTAATGCAAATCAAGATGCAGATTTCTATCTGGTGCAATTTTTTGCGTATCTCCCGCAACAAATGTCAAGAAATAATCAGATAATTTAATGCATCGAAATTAATCTAGCATTCTTTTAAAAGGGCTTTTACAATTATTTTTCAAATACAGTTTAAGAATATAATAATTTCGAAATTAGATGGACAGAGCGTGTTTTGAATAAAATATCAACGGGGTGGCCGTTACAAAACACTATTCATATGACCTATCTGGTAAACAAATTAATCAATGACGGATCCAGAGGGGGTCGGGGGGGGGGTTCGAACGTATACCCCCCCACCCACCCCGAAGTCCAATCATTTCATTTCGATGTAGAATTTCCTGTTATTAAAGAAATAATCCTTTTGTAAACAAAGTTTTGCAGACAGTAAAGACTATTATCAACTTGCACAGGTGTGCAGTCTGATCTTAGGATATACTACCTGTCTTCTACAATTATACTTGTTTTCTGTGAAAAAATGTTCGGGCAGACTTGTTGATATGTCAAAAAGAAGGGACTTGGTTTGAACAAAATTTAATTAAGCAGGTTAAAATTATAATTGTGTAATACTAGGAAAACGAACCAACTTAATTGTATGTTCGAACCACCTTTACAGAAATGACGGATCCATCGCACTCAAGTGTACATGTATATGAAAAAGCCTTCTGTTTTGTCAAATTACTCATTTATGTAGAATAACCACCCATTTGTCAAAATGAGTAGTTGGCGATGAAATTTTATTTCATTTTAACAACATGTTGTGTCCCTGGTCTTCATATATTTGTGACCCGTCACGCGAAAGGGGACCATCTGGGAAGTGCGTAAAGTGTCGAACTCTAGTCATACTGCGCAGACTGACTAGGGTCGAAAACTGTTTGCATCGTGCCTATTTTCTGAGTCTTGAATGATCAATCTGCCTTCCAGTGGCAGAATCTTTGAAGTACACCTTCTGGTTGACCTATGCTGAATCAAATCTCTTTTTCAATAATTCATTTTACAGAATACCCGGATGGTTCCTTTCTGCGTGACGGGTTACATATATATATAAATTGTAGTTTTGTCTTTCTTTTAGCGATCTGTAAGAATGGGTGTGGTGACTTTGGCGTGTGTATCAAACCTGATACCTGTGAATGTAGGCTAGGTTACAGCGGACCTTTATGTGATACCGGTAGGTTTGCGTTCGTTTATGTATACAGCAATTTTAAAAGAAAGTTTAGATTACTTATCCCAAATATTTGATTTGGTTACATACTCAAATACCCTTCTGATGTTTTCAAATACTGAATCAAAATATCTATTTCAAGGCATTGTCCAACTTAATTTAAATACGCATTGGCGATGTAAATGTGTATCCTCAATGTTTCCCTCATCAACGAAACCCTCATCCGCAACGTTTTAATACGCAATGTAGACGTAATAATTGGGTATACAAAAGGTATGTGCAATGGACGTAAGTTAAGCAAGGTACCAATGTGGTTTATGATATATAGCTATATGCACGTTCGGTCTATAATTTCATAAACACTTTGACCATTAACAATAAACTGAAAAGCAAACTGGACATATAGCTATTTGTTTAATCCGTTGAGCCGTGACCAGAATGATATATTTATAAATCGCCACACTCTTCTTTAAATATGCACCGAAGCTTATTTGACGTAAACGTTAGGCAACAAACTTGCAGTTCAAAATAACAGACAATATTGATGCAGGTATAGTCCATCGATATTCGCACGAAACAATTTTTTTCGTCGACTTTTTCCGTAACTTTAGAATCTGAAGAAAACATCAATGACGTGGAGGTCTTTGGTTATGCAAATTGATCCGGACTATTAACGACGGACTATACTTTGAAGAAAAATACTATTTGTCATTTTGATTTTGTTATTTTAGATATCGATGAATGTGCTACACACGACCACGGTTGTCAGCATCAATGCAAAAACACAGCCGGAAGTTACATGTGCGCATGTCAGGAGGGGTTTAACTTGGCACCGGACGGACGAACATGTTTATGTAAGTAAAGTTGTCCTGCGTTAAGGATTCGAAAACTTTTGCGAACTTTTGGAAATGTTTAACGATATGCACGTGATATCATGTGCAAATCGGGGACACATTTCTTAAAATGTTGGCTAATGTTCTGAAAACGCCATCCCTTTGAAGGTTCTCTTGCGAGAAAAGCAGGGTTTCATTTTCATGAGTTTGCAAAATTTTTGTCATCCTGAGCCCGGGGCTGATGGTCTTAGATCGTTTGTATTTTTTTCAGTATTATGTCTGTCCCTAAAATGTACAAATATATCTGCCATACTAACACCATCCGTAAAGCAGAAACAAAATTGGTTAAATTTTTCAGTATTACGTTGCATAACTCTGTTATCAAATGGGCGATAACTCTGTTATCAAAGTATCAATGCAGCAAAGGTGCGACGTCTTTCTTTCCGCAATTCAAGCAATGTTTAATCGATTGTTCATACGAAATTAGGCAATAAATAGAGGATATTGAATGAGTGGTCACTGAATACCGAATTTATTAAACGAGTCATCTATAAACAGATAAAAACGAGGCTGCGCCGTGTTTTTATTTGTTTATAGATGACGAGTGTAATAAATTCGGTATTCAATGACCACTCATTCAATATCCTCTATTTATAATATGACCCGAATTTTTCCAAAAAATCGTCAAAATTCTCGAAATTCAACATTTCAATTTTGCACGAAACTTATAACGCCGTTAAAAACTGACTTCACATTTATATACATTATGACGTCATTTTCGCGGCTACAAAATAGCGTTGTTATTCGCTCTGAGCTCATTTGCATAGTTTTTCCACTAGTGTAATAACATCCGTGTAATATCAAAAATATTCAACGGTGTTATTTCACTCCCGCGACGTAGGTCATATTATAAAGTAGTTAATTAAATGAGAGTCACAAAAAATTCAAATTCAAAACTCGTCATTACAGTTAAAATCATCGTGGAATTGACATGCATCTCAATCAAAACCATTCTAAATCGCTCACTCAGCGCTCCAATCATTCATTCCAGACACTCACTCAAACCATTCAAAAACGATCAAGCCCACAGAAAAAATATAGAATAAACGACTTCATTTGAAATAAATTTTGATAGAGAAAAACCGCGATTTCACTGACATAATTTAAATTGTAAGCGTCTAATAGGTTCTTGAAGAAATAGGTAGCTATGTATGGAACTTCAGTTATGCATTTTTTTTTATTAAAGGTAGGTAATCAATATCGCCAATTTTGTTCATTCTGAACAAAATTTGTGATATAGGATTATCTCCCGTTAAATTCACTCAAAACTCGCTCCCCACTCTCATTCAGTACCATTCCTAAATCATCCCGTAATCGTTCAATTTGTCAATTTCACGATGTTATTAACTGTAAAAACTAGTAATTCATGGCAAGTCGTGTCTTCCATTCGTGATTATTACAATTTAGACTATTCCTATTTTCTCATGCATATAAAAAAAATACATCAGCGGAATGGAATTCTATGTTATAGCCATAAACATAACGTTCTTTCATAAGCTAATTAGGCGTGAGGAAAAATGATAAAAATGCCTTTTATCAAAATGGCGAGCGATTCTGCAAGCAAATGAAAAAAGATTTAAAGATTTAATGATATCGCAAAGAAAGAAAGATCTACGTGGTGTGAATTTTATAATAACGAAACGAAGTTATTTTGGCTAATGAAATGAGAAAAAATATGTCAGACGAAAAGGGGCGATCTTGAGGGAGGCGTTAAGTGTAGGTCGCAGTCTTGCTAGGGTCAAAACTTTTCACATTTTCGCGTGCCGGATTTCTTTTCATAAAGAGTGTCTCCCTTACCACGACCGAATTGAGGCTACAAAATTTCGAGGGATCAGCGCATTACATCCCCTTTACATATAAACACTTACAACGGTGTTACCTGATCCATCGAAATGTTCTACAAAAAATCGAGTTTTTCATTATTTCATTTAAGTTTACAGACATTTTCTTATAAATCGACTTCTACAGCTTGGTTAAATATTGACTGTGTATGTCAAGGCCGTGGCCTTTCTCATCCGGAATGTCCTTTATGTTTGACAAGTCGCAGCTTGAAATAAACATTTTTGTTTTTTAGTTTGTTTCACCTGTCAGAAAGAGTACCAAGATTTACTATCTGCCATCGCCGTCCTGTCTGATAGAATCCCGAAACAAGTTCCTGTCACAGTGGACAAATCTGTAAGTTTGCCGAATACTGTTTCAGTTATGATAGAGCGACCACCCTTTTTAAAGCGCCTCCTTCATTCTGCAACCATTTTCCTATTATGATAATATACATTAAGATTGCCTCAACTAGACAATTCAAATGGGTACGGACACCTCAGAATTTATATACATGTATGTAGGAAAAAAAAACTTTTTCGGCACGTTTTCATTTTAAAATGGGAGGGTACTCATAGGATCCCGGTTTCGATACCCGGTCATGGCAAGTACATTTTTCGACGTTTGTCTTGCAACGGCTGGATATTGGCATCTATTACATGTACCTGCTGGGGGATCTGGAAGGCGAAATTAGTAATATGTTTTAACCCGCCCCCCCCCCCCCCCCCCCTCTTTAATAAAATGTACGTAATTTTCTGTTTGTGTGTTACACGAACGATTAAGACGCTTTCAAAGCCTCGCAATTTAATAATAAAATAGCGCATTGATTTGATCGATATAAGTGAAATGTTGATCATTTTAATCCATTCTGGGGAACCAGTCGAAAATGGAGGACGTGTTTTGGTTTGGCTCTTGAAAAAATAGATAATTTCAGTTATTTAGATCCATTTTTGAATACTCTAAGCTATGTTTTACATGTAAACGATAAAGTAAGTAACCGACGAAATTTGGAGCTTTCGATTTAGTGATTGACATCATTATTTTTTTGTGGTTTCTTGAAAGTTTTTTATTTCAATTTTCAATTTCAAACAGGCGGTCAGACCGGTTTGACCGGTCTCACGATAAAGTTGGATAAATTGAGTATATATATACTACCCTCACGAAAGATCGTGCCGTCACGCATGAATAGAGAATTTTACTACTGATTTCATTCATTTAAATCGACTAGGTTGTAGAGTTGTGTGAACTAGGGTATATTACGTAACATATTTATCTTTGTCAAGGAATTGTCTGTATTCTTCTAGATTCTTTACTTTAGTTCACACTAACTTTCAAGTAGAAATTACAGAGCCAAACTTTGTTCTCCATTTTCGACAGATTTGCATTTATTGTATTTTTCTTCTTAAGAACTTTGTATAATTTGACATAAAAGCCCCTTATTGTTTAAATTACAAGAAACGGAAATAAATCTGTAAGAGTTTTCTCCCTTGCCAATTAATCGTTTTTCATGTGTAGAGTTGGTCATTCTACTATACTATCATGGGTGTAGATCTGCAGACCTACCGATGTAGAATCGGATTATTTACGCAACCCAATAAGTGTAAAAGAGAGGCAAATTTTATGAAGATTCAAGGAATTTCTTTATGTATAAGAATAATATTGTTCCTTCTATAAGCCGTATATTGTATTGAGACAAACCCTGGCCCTTCAAATGCCGCTTCTGGCTCCGGAGCTCCTTCTGGCCGAGGATCGAGTAGATCTAATCGTCAACCAGGACAATATAGTGCTTCCCGTGATATGAATATTAGTGATCGGACAAGGGATCTTACTCCACCACGGACAAGGTTCTCGCAACGACAACATGACATTGCCCAACCGAACTTGAGCTCATGGCTTAACGATAACAGGCGTGACACACTCTCTGCTAACGATGAATTTGACACTAAATCAATCTAAAGAAATCCGAGGTGACATTAAAGAGATGAAGGATAAGTTTTTGAACATTGAAGGATCAATAGCTAATCTAGAACGTGAGAATAAATCCCTGAAGGAACAAAATGACTTGCTTCATGAAAAGGTCGATTCATTAACTGAATCCGTTAATCAGTTAGAAACGCAGGCTAAAAGGAATGAACTTAAATGTGAAGCCCTAGAGTCTCAATCCAGGAGAAACAACCTGAAATTCCATGGAATCCCTGATGACAAAGATGAGACCTGGGAGCAAAGTGAGAATAAGATCAGATACTATTTAACGGATATTGGGATTGATGAAACTGAGATAAAGATCGACCGTGCACACAGGATATCGTCACCGTCGTCGAACAAGGTCAGGCCGATCATTGTTAAATTCCCTTTGTTTAAGGACAGAGACTTAATTTTGAACACATTTCGCGAAATTCGCAAAGAGAGTGATTTTGTGGACAAAAGTTTTGCTAATATTCGTGTCGTAGAAGATTATCCTGAACGAATCACAAGACAACGAACTTTGCTATATCCTTTGCTGAAAAAGAGTCTGGAAGAAAAGAAGAAAGCGTTCTTCAAGTTTGATAAACTCGTTGTCGACGGAACTGTTTATGTGTATGATTTTGAGACCCAGAAGCCTGTGGCATTGAGATAGGGGCGGGGTCAAGGT
This sequence comes from Fragum whitleyi, assembly GCA_948146395.1. NCBI lineage: Eukaryota > Metazoa > Mollusca > Bivalvia > Cardiida > Cardiidae > Fragum > Fragum whitleyi. The sequence goes on along the minus strand of OX411543.1, from coordinate 17,770,482 downwards.
TTACGAAAATCAGATGAAAAGTTAAGCTTTATCAAAAATCATAATCAATCTCTAGGCATAGAATTGTCAGATTTCAGTATTTCAAATCAAAGCGCAAAACAAAAGCTAGCAATATGTTCTGCTACTATTGAGGGTTTCATGAAATACAAATATGACCAGTATTTTCTTAATTACTTGTCCAAGTTCGACATCTGTGCTTTATGCGAAACATGGGGAAATTCGAGTAGTGACTTTGATGATACATTACCCGAATTTACTCACTTTAATTTTGTGAGATCCGTAAAAAGCACTTCTCAACGTAACTCAGGTGGTGTGACTGTTTTTCTCAGAAAGCACCTGGTCGAAAATGGTCATGTAAAGCAAATATGTCAAGATTTTAGGGACGTTGTTGTACTTATGTTAGACAAGTCTTTCTGTTCCTTAACATACTCTATAATCCTTATCTTTGTTTATGTATCGCCACAACATTCAAATATATACAACTCATATGATTGTCAGAATGGCATTGAAATTTTAAGCGATTATATCATCCGCCTTACCACGTTATACCCCAATTCCAAATTTTTCCTTGCTGGAGATTTTAATAGCAGGGTTAAGGATTTGTGTGACTATATTGAACATGATGACGTGTCACATATTTATAATGATAAATTCGATTATCCTTCAGATAATTTTGCACTTGATAGAAAATCGAAGGACACAAAATACAATAATTTTGGTATATCATTAATAAATTTGTGCTGTGCCTTTGACATTCACATATTTAATGGTAGACTAGGCCATGACTCATAAGGCGAATTTACGTGTTTCGCGAACAGTGGCTCTAGCGTGGTGGACTATATGATCGCTTCCTCCCCAATTTTCGATTATGTGAAGGATTTTTATGTTGATGAAGTCAGTTTTGGAGTTCACTTTCCTATTTGTTGTCAATTAGTTTTTGAAAGCACTTTAAGTTCAGGCAATCTAAATCACGCAAATAATGGCGTAAATGAAACTGTAAATATCTGTCCAGATAAAGTAGTTTGGCAAGACGGAAAAAGAGATCTATTTTTAAAAAACTTAGATACTGGTTTACATAAACTTTTTTCTGATCTAGAGCAAAAAAATGCGACCACATTACTACCCGATTTCATAAATATCATAAAATCTTCTTCGAGTTGTATGAGTAAAGAAAGTAGACAAATTTCCGGTAATAGCCGAACTCAGCCACAGTGGTGGAACAGAATGTGCAAAATGAGTAAAATGAGGAAGCACAATGTTTTACGCAAGTTTAGGTACACTAACCGCCAGGATGACCTTGAATTATATAAAAGAGCTAGAACTTTATTTAAGATTGAGTGCAAAAAAGCCAAAAAAGAATGGCAAAATCGTAACAAAAATGATCTTTTTCGGAGTAGATCGAACGCAAAACAGTTTTGGAGCTTAATCAAACGATCTAACACAACAAACCTAACGAAAGACTCTCAAATATCAAACGAGAGATGGTACTCATATTTCAAATCTATGCTTTACATATCTGAAACTATTAACGTAACGGAAAATACTGATGAATATCTGTCAAGAATAACACGAAACAGTGCAAATGATTATTTGAATGAGCCTATCACAAATGAAGAAATCCGTAGGGCAGTCGGGCATATTCGTGTAAGCTCTACTCCGGGACCAGACGGGATTTCAATGCATTTTTATAAATATTCCTTAGACCGAATCCTGCCATATCTAAGTAGACTCTTCAACGAAATTTTTCGAAGTGGAGAAGTTCCCGCAGATTGGGGAAAGAGTTTGATTATACCAATCCATAAAAATGGTTCAAAAAATAACCCAAATAATTACCGAGGAATTTCACTTATCGATAGTATTAGTAAAATTTTTATGTGCATACTAAATATTAGGCTTCAGAAGTGGTGTGATGAGCATGATATATTGCATGAAGAGCAAGTTGGTTTCAGAAAAAGATATTCTACTATTGATAATATTTTCAGTCTGTCGTCCATTATTCAAAAATACATAGGAAAAAGGAGAGGAAGGTTCTACTGCATATTTATCGATTTTTCAAAAGCGTTCGATTCTATAAATCACAACAAATTATGGGAATCTTTAACAAGGAAAAACATACGCGGTAATTTTCTACTCGTTCTACAAAGCATGTATAGCCAATTGAAAGCGTCTGTTCGTTTCGATAATCATTGCTCAGATTTTTTCTCTTGTAATATCGGTACTAGACAAGGCTGTTGTGGAAGTCCTCTGATTTTCTCGCTATTCATTAATGATTTAGTTGATTATTTGAATTTACACTTTAAGAATGGTGTCACTATCTCTAATGAGATAGCGGACATTTTCTCTCTTCTTTATGCAGACGATATCTCAAATTTTAGTGAAACCGTAATTCAGCTACAGCGCCAAATAGAATGCATATCTAAATACTGTGATTCCGTTGAAATGAAAATTAATGTAGATAAAACAAAAATCGTAGTTTTTCGTAACGGGGGAGGGCTAAGAAACTACGAAAAATGGTCATATAGAGGGAACCTCATCGAAGTCGTCTCTAGCTACAAATATTTAGGATTATTCTTCAAGTATAACCTAACTTGGTCTGATTCACACAATAGCTCTGCTAAACAAGCTAATAAAGCTATCGCCAATATATTTAGATATCAAAATACATTTGGACGCTTCAGTGCGAGGGATATATTCAAATTATTTGATAGCGTAGTCAAACCTATTCTCTGCTATGGTTCCGAGATTTGGGGTCATCAGTATATCGATAAGATTGAGAAAATTCATTTAGATTTTTGTAAGAGATATTGTGGTTTACTATCGAATACACCAGCAGCATTCGTGTATGGTGAGTGTGGTAGGCTTCCCATTTGCGTGACATACTTTACACAATTTATAAAGTATTGGCTTAAACTCATTTCCATGGATAGACAAAGATACCCGTTTCAGTGCTATTTGATGTTGATAAACCAAGACGATATAGGGCGAAAGAATTGGGTAACACAGCTGAAACAATTATTATTTAGTTTTGGATTCGGTTACGCATGGATTGCACAGGAAGTTGGAAACCAATCTGTTTTCATTAAGCTTTTCCAACGCCGCGTTTTTGGCGTATACACACATAGGTGGTCAGAGTCTATAAACAATATGTCCAAATCAGACACTTATCTTGGTTTCAAATCCTCTCTTACCCCAGAATTATATTTATCATTGGATATTCCGTTCAAATATAGAAACGCGATAGCTAGATTTCGAACATCGACCCATAATTTAATGATCGAAAAAGGCAGACATCTTGATCTAGACAGAAATTTAAGATTATGTACCTTCTGCAAAAAAAAACGGAATTGAAGTAATTGAAAACGAATTTCATTTTCTTTTTGAATGCAAGCTTTATAAACACCTTAGGCTTAATTGTAATAAAATCATTAATTTCACACTTGTTACAAAAGACAATTTTAATAATATTCTAATGTCTCGGGACAATGTAGTTATTAAGGAACTTGCTTGCTTCTTATTTAAAGCATTTGAATTACGCAAAGTTTATATGTGTGATCTTGAATAAATTTATATATTGAAGCTCATATACATGGATATGAAATACAAATTTAACGTGATTTCTAATTAAATCTAGAGAGCTTTTGTGTAAATTGGGTGTCACATGGATTTGTCTGTACCGACAGTCTGATAAGGTAAGGAAATAGTTTGTATACCTATTTCTATGCTAGATCGGACTGCGGCTATTGGGAAATTTGATGTGATTCGAATGTGCTAAAAGCAGTCAACAGAAGTTGGTACCTATAACATGGTATCCCGATAAGAAATGTTCGTTTAAATATTTACATGATTTTTTTTTTCTTTGAATATTTTCTTTCCCAAGGGAGAGAATATAAACTTTTCTTGTAAAACTATTGACTTGTATTTTGGGCAAACTGTTAAACTGTTCATTCTAATACAATTTCGGAGCATTTTTGAGTGATTTGAGTAAGTGGTTTTAGTAAATGAATGAATTAATTAATGAATGAAAGCGCTGAGTAGGTGGTTAAGAATTATTTTGACCAAGATAAGTGTCAAATTCACAATATTACTTTCTTTTTTTTTAGGGTTTTAGCATATTCTTGATATTAATTAGACCCTTAGAAATGTCTCCCAAATGGTCATTTTGACCCCATTCAGAGAAATTTCCAAGGGTCAAAACTTGGTTTTATCCGCCAAGTAAGCCGCGTCGGGATAGAATTAAATGATAAAATCTGGAAATCGTTGAAAGGTATTTAATCAACCCCTATATTGCACTTAAGTTACGGAACTGTGGATTTATATCTCTTTAAAATTTAAAAAGGAAGGGTCCTTCCACAAAAGAAGAACTTTTTTATTCCGATATTTTGGCTCCTTTTTTTCAGCACGCTATTTACATTTTAAGTCTTTCATTACATTCTTCATATCGATGATATGCAACAGTCTAGATTTTCTTTAGTTGCGAAGTTTGTCGCCCAATTACGATCACTTATTTACATTATGTATCTAAACTCTCCAATATTTTTCAGTCGCAGACAGACGTTCAGTCTCTGAATTCAACGATAGCCGAGCTTATTGAAGAAGTAAAACGACTATCAGATGTAAATGTAAGTTGATAGTTGAGCCAGTGCATGACATTTCCAACATTTTCTTGTGTGTGTGATCAATTGACAAAATGCAGTTTAGACATCTATACAATGCAATACGAATATTGTCTGATAACCAGTAGAAGGACTGGTATCTTTCTTATCTACAGTTAAAAAACATCGTAAAAATTGACACTCATTCCGATCAAAATCATTCTTAATCATTCACTCAGCGCTATTTTCATTCATTCCAAACACTCACTCAAATCGATCAAAACGCTCAGAAATCATTATAAAACATTTAGAAACCATTCAAGACTTTCAACATTAATTCAAATCGATCTATCTATTCTACGATTTTATTAGCTGGTGTGGACTATAAAGTGCCTGATTGGTCCACGATGGCGTATAATCAGAAAGAACGTGTATTTATTTTAGGGAGGTAATTAATATCGCTAATTTTGTTCATCATCACCTCCCTTTAATTCACTCAAAACTTTCTCCACATACTCATTCAATTTCATTCCGAAACCATTCCAAAATCATTCACCCTGTCAATTTCACAATGTTCTTAACTGTATCAATACGGACATAGGAAAGACTCTGGTCAGAATGTGCAGATGCACAGACTGGGTAGAGACTTTGCTTTGTGCACATGTAAAAATGTTGGAAATGTCACGCACAGGATCAGTTATTTAAAGAAATTGATTTACATGTCCATGGATCGTATTGAAACCAGTAAGACAATCATCTCTAGATTAATATCTCGAAGATTACACTAACGTGCAGTCAGATCTTGACCTAGTGTCCGCTTTCTACTTAATTATTGCAGTAAAAACATGAGAATGTCTTTTTGAATCACCAAAAAAACTACAGTTATTATATTCGTGAAATTGACAGTCGTTCCGATCAAACCCATTCTTTTTGCTCACTCAACGCTCCAATCATTCATTGCAAACACTCACTCAAACCATTCACAAACGGTAAAAATCACTAAAGATGATAAGATAAACGACTACATTCAAAATAAAAATCGGTAGATAAAATCAATGATTTCACTTACATTAATATATTTGAAATCGTATGCTCTTTTGATTGTCGCGAAGACATAGAACGATATTCATAGAACTTGTATGCATGTTTTATAAAAAGGGGGTAATAAACATCGCTTTACTCGCACACTCGTTCAATTTCATTCCTAAGTTATTCCTAAGTCATTCATCTTGTCAATTTCACGATGTTGTTTACTTTATGGAATTTAAAAAAAATCCTTTCATATCCCCCAAAAAAGTCTACTCACTTGATTGGTGGCACGGACCTTTTAAAATCATTGATAAACGTTGGCGCTGTCGATGTTAATTAATTCACGTTTGTTGTAAATACCGTCTGAATATTTTAAATGCAAATGCGTGAATTCAAGAAAAACAACCCATGTTCGTTAGTTTAAGTTAACCTAACTGAGAGTAATTTCCCTTTTCCTTTTAATGCAAACTCAAATGCCCCTGGTTCTTGACATTAAACGGCAGTTTAAAATCTTTTTATTTCAGAACTAGTTGAGAAAATCAGTTCTTGTAATTCTAGAACTAGTCCTCGAATAAGTTTTTGACCGTTAGTTTCTGAATTCTCATTCAAGATTCTTGAACTTGAATTCAAGGGGATCTTCAAAACCTAGTTCTAGAAGTTCAAGAATAAGATCTAGTTCTTGAAGTCCAGAAATTGTTTCCTGAACCAGTTATAGAACTTGGTGTGCTAGTTTACGTTCTAGAACGTTCAAGAACGAGATCTTTCACTTTTTACAGGGTGACCCGCCTCGTGAAAAAGCACCATCTGAGACTTCAAATTTGAAAAAAAGATAGATCTAGAAGCAGTAACCTACATGTACAGTTCACAACATCGTGAAATGGACAATGTAAATGATTTTGGAATGATTTAGGAATAATTTGATTGAGTGTGTGGACCGAGTTTTAAGTGAATTTAACGGGAAGTCCTCCTATATCGCAAATTCTGTTCAGGATGAACAAAATTTGCGATATTGATTACCTCACTTTAATTAAGTAAGCATACAAGTTCTATAGATAGCTTCCTATTTCTTCAAGAACCTATTAGACGCTTACAATTTAAGTTATGACAGTGAAATCGTGATTTTTTTTCTATCCAAATTAATTTTGAATGACGTTGATGATTATATATTTTTCAATGGGTTTGGGCGTTTTTTAATTGTATGAGCGAGTGTTTGCAATGAATGAATTGAGCGCTGAGTGAGCGATTTAGAATGGTTTAAGATTGAGGTGAATGTCAAAATCACGATGTAACTTACTGTAGATATCACATTTTGTAAATATTTTCATAATATGATCTGCGTCGGGAGGGGGGTTGGGGTTGAAAAACACCCGTTTTTGGAGTGATATAACCCTGTAAATTAATTTTGATGTAGCACTGGTGTTCATGTAACTACACTAGGGGAATAATTATGCAAATGAGCTAAGAATGGACACCAACGTTATATTATTGTTATGAAATGACGTCATAGAATGCATTTGATGTCGAAAATTCGCAAATGGCGTTTTATGTTTTGCGGAATAACTTGAATCGGTAAATTTCTGGAAATTCCTTGATTTTTCGCAAAACATCAGGTCAAATCATAATAAGATTATCAAATTTGTGCTTAATAAATTTATTAAACTCGTAATCTAAAACAGATAAAAACTCGGCGCAGTCTCCTTTTTATCTGTTTATAGATGACTCGTTTTATAAATTCGGTATTCCATGGCCACTCATACAAATTCCTCTATTAATAGAAAGGAACAGTTAACAAAATCGTGTAATTGATAAATTATTTTTTTTTTTTAATAATTCTGGAATGACTTCGAATGAGTCTGTTTAGCGAGTTTTGAATGGAATTTAAAGGGAGATAATTCAATAACGCTGTTTTTGTCCAAATTGGGCGAAATTTGCGAAATCTTATTACATCCCTTTAAAAAAATCCTATGTGCTTTCCAATCTGTGTGTATTTTCGAAACAGTGAGAGACTTTAGAATCTACATAAGCTAATCGATCTGAATGAAATTGTAATCATATTAAACGGTTTCAAAGCGTTTTTATTAGTGACGTTGAATGTTAATTTCGCAATGTAACTAACTGTAGAACGATCATCTTTGATTCGGAAAATATGCATAGGAACAGGATCGGTACTTTTCACACCTCCGTGATTTTCCCTGTTCACGCAATAGGCTTTGTTTAATTAGTAAATCTTCAGTTGATTTAGTATCTATTTTTTTTTCAGATAAAATTAAAAGGACAAATGAATGAATTAGAAACCCAATACGAAATTGCGGCAACTGACATAGAAATTCTTCAAAATGTAACTCGATCAACAACTCCTTCTCCTACTACAACAACTACAACAGAGAAAACTACTACTACCACTCGTCAAACAACAACAACAACGACTAGTCTAACTACGACTACAACCATGCCAACTACAACACCAACTACACCAATACAAACTACTACAACCACAACGCCATCTACCACCACAACGACGCCGTCCACTACCACAACAAGAACGACAACTCCCGAACCCACGGCGCCACCTACAGAAGCCGGGTTACAGTTTGATACATACGATCTTATTGTCTCCCTTAGTAACCAAATCGGTCTGATGGAAGAAAAGCTGGAATTATGTTAGTATTTGCCTGAACGTATATAAGGACCTCATATTCATAAAAGATGTATAGGATAGAAAACGAGAGCCGTGGTATATGGGAAATAGACACGAGCGTTAGCGAGTGTCTATTTCCCATTTACCGCGGCACGAGATTTTCTGACTTAGACCACGCTTTTCTTACACTAAATATCGCTGTGATTTTAACTCTAATCAAGTGTAAATATGCAGAAATCACTTATGAATCTATTTCCGTTACCATTTTCCGATCTTTTGCGACCGTCGAAAGCCTTTAGGAAAAAAGAGCTGTAAAATGCTCGTCATCTCTTCCAATGACTGAGCCCCAAATTCTGTCTAGATTCACGTGCAAGACACACTACAACCGTATGTCTGTAAATACAACGCTCAGAGTTGTATCTGTGTTATATACTTTTGAAATCGTGTTCTCTGATTGGCTAATTCGCTTCAAGCGTGGTCTAATCTCAGTTCGGATAGTGTTGTTTTATTGTTTAACAAGTTTATATAAAACGATCACTAATTAAGCAATTGAAATATTAGATTTACTACAACACCTCTATAAAAGAAAAAGCTTTGATCTGAGAATTAACTTGATGATAATCTTATTTAAAACAACCTCCATATAAGTATGCGTAAGGTCATATTTATCCTTTGAATATCAAAAAACATATAAACGAAACTTTGCACTCAAAAATCTTTATCTAAATATTCTAACAAGTTCTTCATTACAGTTAATTACATCATGAAATTGTCAAGCATCCCGATAAAAATCGTTTTCATCGCTCACTCAGCTATCCGTTCATTCACTCCAAACACTTGCTCAAATCGTTCAAAACCTTCAAAAATCCTAAGAAAGCATTTCAAAATCAAACAAAGAACTTTCAACATTTAATACAAATCGATCAAATAATTCTATGATTTTATTTGCCGATATGGATTGTAAAGTGTCTGATTATTTCACGAAGACACGTAAACAGAAATTAAAGTATATTTTCATAAGGGAGGTAATAAATATCTCTAATTTTGTTAACCTTGAACAAAATTAGCGATATTGCTTTACCTCCCTTCAATTTTACTCAAAACACGCTCTACACACTCATTCAATTACATCCCAAAATAATTCCGAAACATTCATATTGTCAATTTCATCACGTTGTTAAATGTACTATTATCTTCATTGTTTTTAGGCCACTGGTTATCAAGGCATAACTTGAAACCAAAATATTACCCGCGGAATACCTGTGTTGACATATAACATCAATCAAGTCCAGCTACAGCTAAAAAACAGCATATAATTGACAACGTGAATGATTTTAAAATGATTTAGGAAAGAAATTGAATTAGTGTGAGGAGCGAGTTTTGGGTGAATTTAGTTGGAGGTAATCCTATATTGCAAATTTTGTTCATGATGAACAAAATTAGCGATATTGATTATCTCCCTTCAATAAAAAATGCATGCAAGTTTTGTACCTCGCTTTCTATTTCTTCAAGAACCTATGAGGCGCAAACAATTTGCAATATGTCATCGAAATTGCAATTTTTCTCTATCAAAATTTATTTTCAATGAAGTTGTTGATTCTTTATTTTCCAATGGGTTAGGGCGTTTTTGAATGGTTTGAATTAGTGTTTGGAATGTAGATTGGAGCGCTTAGTGATCGATTTAGAATGGTTTTGATTGAGGTGAATGTCAATTTCACGATGTAAGTAACTGTACCAGAAAAATAAATTTCGCAAAACTCCCGAAAAGAGAGCATTTTGTGCCTCGTGTACTCCGGAGCTAACGTACATGTATGGCTCAAGTAAGCGATCTTCACAATTGAAACGGTCTCATTCCAACCAGACATTTTTCTTCTTTTGAATATTGGCGTTAAAATCTTTCTTAACAAATCTTATCACACGACCATTTCAACGTGATGTCAATGGCGTCGCGGATAATCGCGTTTGAAAATGTAATGTATACACCCGCTAAACCGTCGATTTTCTTTCTTCAGGTCAGTGTACACGAAGGTCTGGGCGTGGATTTGGATAAGCAAGAACAGACTATCGCAGACAAAGGAGTGCATTCTTGTGAATGAAACTGTCCTGGCATTATAAGATTTCCGCATTGACTATTTTTTTAAGTTATCACATACAAACAAACTAGATATCGAACAGTTTCGCCCCCAGGAGTTCAACGTAACACGGCTGTAATGCCTTATTTAGGCAACATTGATTGCGTTGAGCTCTCCGTTTTTCCCCTGCCTCACTTTTTTGGCTTCCGAACTTTTGAAATTATTAAAGAGTAATATACAACTACCATATATGAAACAAAATAAATTTTTGGTTTGAATAATTGCCCGTCACACCATTTTTTCAATATTCAGTTAATAGACGATTTGTACTATTTAACGATCTAATCGTTGAATCATCGTTCTTATCTTAAGACTCTCGAGCTCTTGTTAGAATTACAAACTAACATTTAAGGTAGTTGACCCGTAATAGCTTTGCATTGTCTTAAAAGTAATGAACTTTAACAGTGTTAACCAAGGTTTCCTAATGATTTTCATTAGGAAACCTTGGTCAACATGGTAAAAGATCATATGTCCCAAAATGTTGCGGAACTATTACGGGTCCAGTACCTTAATCAGAAAACTAGTTACAAATATACATACCGTTTTTCTCTCACAAATAGCTTTGGATTGAAATGCTGCAGTTTTGAAGTGTGATATTTCTGTTTGTTTTCTTGTCCGCGTTCGGTGAGCTAGACTACGTTGTCACAATTTCGGCTCAGTGTTGGTGCGTCCACCCTTCAGTTCGTCTGTGTTTTTCTGGACATTTACTTTTACATTTATGGGTGTATGTCAAAATTTCATGGCACATTTGTTAAACACCATGAAAAGATGTTTTATACTAAAGAAAATTTCAGATAACTCGAAAGTAGATGTCTCAAGATTAAATGTAAATAATAATTTTGTAAGGCATTACTACATTGAACTTCAAAATAACTTGGTACATTAAAAAATGTTCAGATAGTTCCAAGGTCAAGGTAACAGGTCAAGGTCAAACGTAAAACTTTCTAGTGGCATAGATCCTATATTTATTGATGAGTTTCAACATAGATACAGTTAAGAACATTGTGAAATTGACAAGGTGAATGATTTTGGAATGGTTTCGGAATGAAATCGAATGAGTGTGTGAAGCGAGTTTCGAGTGAAATAAAAGGGAGGTTACCAATATTGCTAATTTTGTTCATGATGAACAAAATTAGCTATATTAATTACCTCCTTTTAATAAAATATACGTTTTTTTCTGATTATACGTCATCGTTGACCAACCAGGCACTTTATAGTCAACACCAGCTAATAAAATCGTAAAATAAATAGATCGATTTGAATTTATTGTTGAAAGTCTTGAATGGTTTCTAAATGTTTTCTTTTGATTTATGAGCGTTTTTGATCGATTTTAGTGAGTGTTTGGAATGAATGAATGGAGCGTTGAGTGAATGATTAAGAACGGTTTTGATCGGAATGAGTGTCAATTTTACGATGTTTTTAATTGTAGATTGTTACAATTGTTCTCTATCATGAGTGTATGTACTAATTACAAATAAACTTTCAGATAGCTTCAAGGTCAAGGATAAATGCTCAAACAGTTTTTTAAAGAGCTGTGTTAAAGATTTTGTTGGTTCGATAGCAGTTGTCCTGTGGTAAACACTTAGTTTTTTTTTATACTCATCAAAATTGAACATTCAATCAGAAAGGTTGATATATTATTATGTAAACGGAGCTATTGTCTACAATTCTCATATGCACTTATACAGTTAGTTACATTGTGAAATTGACATCCATCTCAATTAAAACCATACTAAGTCGCTCATTCAGCTCTCCTTCCATCCATCCAAAACTCCCACAAATGACTAAAAAAGATATATTCAATGTTACATTTAAGATGATATGCTTAGCAAAAAAAAAAAAAAAAACGCGATTTCACTGACATGATTCACTTAGTAAGTGTATGATTGCTCTTTTTTTTAAGAAATAGGAAGCTATTCATAGTCAGTGTATACATATTTTATTAAAGGAGGGTACTAAATATCGCTAATTTTGTTCATCCTGAATTAGCGGTTTTAGACTACCTCTCTTTAATTTCACTCAAAACTCGCTCCGCACACTCATTTGATATCATTCAATGATCATTCCAAAATCATTCCCCTCGTCAATGCACAATATTCGTAGCTGAAATGGGTATAGGATAATCCTTCGATTTGCTTTCTGTTTCGACTATTCTTTCAAAACGATGACTGATCAGACAGCACGTATCTGTCGTTTTTTAAATTAAAAAAACTCAGCTCTGCGTTCAGGATGAAAAACGGTGAAAACATTTTGTCAATTATACCCCGCTTTGCACGTGCAGTTGCGTGCAAAGCGGGGTATAATAGGCAATGTGTTTGCACTGTTTTGTCATCCTGAACGCAGGGATGGTTATGTATGCGTTGAACGTGTCACGAGAAAAAATTCCTCTACCTTAATTTAAAAAAAAATATATATATGGAGGATATTAAATGAGTGATCATTGAATACTGAATTTATCAAACGAGTCATCCAAAAACAGATAAAAAACGAGGCTGCGCCGAGTTTTTATCTGTTTTAGACGACGAGTTCAATAAATTCTGTATTTTATGAGCACAATCTATATATTCTTTTTATAATATACCCGAAATTAAGCGAGAAATGGTAAAAAATCTTGAAATTCAACGTTTCAATTTTCTGCGAAACTTATAACGCCGTTTAAAAATGACGTCACAAAAAATAGATTATGACTTCATTTTCGCGGTTACAAAATAGCTTTGCTATTCGCTCTGAGCTCATTTGCATAGTTATTCCACTAGTGTAATAACACCCGTGTAATATCAAAAATATTCAACAGGGTTATTTCACTCCCGCGACGTTTGTCATATTATAAATATATATATTGTAATGTATTGTTTTGTATGTATGCTAAGCTCTTTCGGTGTATTATTGGATGAGTGCGAGTGATGTAAGCTGTGTCTCTTTTTACATTTATGCATAAATGTGGATAATTTGTTTTCATTGAATAATTGAACACGTATATTAAAAAACAATTTTACAAGGTGAACGATTTTTGAATAAGTTCTGAATGCAATTTAATGAGCTAAAATGAATGATTTTTCACGGGAGGTAAAACACAACCGCTAATTCAATTGGACGAAAGTAGTGATAATGTTTTACTCTCTATATTAAAGTCTGTGTTTTTCTGATTTTGTGTCTTCACTGACATATTAGACGCTTAAGGTAATGGGACCGTAATAGTTTCGAAACATTTCAGACCACATGTTCTTTCACAATGTTAACCGAGGTTTCCCAATGAAGATCATTAGGAAATCTCGGTTAACACTGTTAAAGTTCATTACTCTTAAACGTTACGGAACTAAATCTATTAGGGGCCCACTACCTAAAGAATCAACACTGAACAATAAATTCATGCAATTATATGATCATTTTGATTTGAAATATTGATCATTTTGATTTCGAAGCGTTTTTCAACAATTTCAGATCGTCTTTGAGTGGTTGAAAGGAGTGCTTGGATGGTATGAGTGGTTTTGAATGGTTTTGATCGGAATGATTGTCAATTGCATGATACTGTGCAAGAGAAACCAAAATTGTACAATTATTTTACTCAAATAAAATTATGTTTTCTCATACAAAAAATGTAGTTTTCAATTTCAACCAACATGGCCAATCGACCTAAAGCGAAAGCGTATTGTTCTTACAACCTTGAAAAATCCTTTTCCGATCTGCTTGCTGAAAAATCCACGAGTAATTGACCCGATTGCTAGGGACTGTAAAAGAACCAACATAGATAGTCGCTCACGGGGAACGAATTCGGGGCCACTTGGCTCCGACGCTTTGACTCTCGACACTTCACTTCAATCGCATCCACTCGCCTTTGGCATTCTATTTTGTCTCAGACAAACAAAAGATAATTGAATGTGTCAGAGTAACATCGATTTGACTTTAATTAAGTGAACAACTATACAGTTAGTTAAATCGTAAAATTGACATTCACCTTAAATAAAAATCATTCTAAATCGCTCACTCAGCGCTCCATTCATTCATTACAAACACTCACTCATACCATTCAGAAACACTCAAACCCATTGAAAAATATAGAATCAACAACGTCATTCAAAATAAATTTGGATAGAGAAAAATCGCCATTTCACTGACATAATTCAAATTATAAGCGTGTAATAGGTTCTTGAAGAAATAGGAAGCTATCTATAGAATTGTATGCATATTTAACCAAAGGGAGATAATCAATATCGCTGATTTTGTTCATGCTGAACAAAATTTTCGATATAGAATTACCTCCCATTAAATTAACTCAAAAGTCGCTCCACACACTCAATCAATTTCATTCCAAAATCATTCCAAAATCATTCACCTTGTCAATTTCACGATGTTCTTAAATGTAGCTATATTTTCTCGAGTGGCGGAGCCACGAGTGTTATTATACCTTTTGTTATTAATACAATGAAAGATTTTTGAACTTCTACAAAAAAAAAGAAACGATCATTCTGTTTCTTGCATCAATCGACAGTCTAACCAGACTCTTTACGTTGCGTTCTATATATTCAGGGCTCAGTCTTCAAGCAGCCAGTGATTATTCTTCTGGTATTGTGCTGTTGTCTGGGCCGCTCAAAACCGTGCAAAATTGTTGAAAATGTAACGCCCAAGCTCATTTTCATATAAGATCCTAAATACTGATCTTTTTTTAATTTTTAATAAGTGTACACCTAACTGTAATGGAATGAGTAAGATCGTGCGATATAGAATTTCGAGTTATTTTTTGGCTGTTGTATTGAATTACTTTGTTGATCAGCAAATTGGATAATCATGTCATGGATTTCAAACTTGAACAGTATAGGTTTATTTTCAAAACTGAGCTTTGATGTAGGCGCTGAATCCATTACCATAGGTAAATCGGGTATAATTAGCAAATGAAAGGAATTTTACCTGATTCCTTCAGTGCAATTAGGAAAGTACATGTATGAGTGAACCTTACGTTGTAAGACAAGCAATAACGTTGGTTTAAAACGAAAATTTAAAGTTTTTTTAATGCGCTATTTCAATCTGTTTTATCTATTTCGAAAAAAATGACACGAGAATCTAATAGTAAAAAGTTGATTTCACGGCTCACCGAGCAAAATCTACCTATAAGTTACATCGTAAAGTTTACATTTACCTTAATCAAAACCATTCTCAATGGCTCACTCAGCGCTCCATTCATTCACCCCAAACACTTATTCAAACTATTCCAAAACACTAAAAAAAACACTAAAAAGAAATGAACAACAACTTAAGACAAATAAATTTAGCTAGAAAAAATGACGATTTCACTGACACAATGAAAATTATAAGCGTCTGAATGGGTATCGGAGATATATGAAGCTATTTATAGAACGTGTATGCAATTTTTTTCAAGAGGGGTAATAAATATCGCTTACTTTGTCGATCTTGAACAAAATTAGCAATATCGGATTACTTTCCTTGAATTTCACTCAAAACTCCCACCACACTCTCATTCAATTTCATCTAAAATCATTCCAAGATCTTTCAACCTGTCAATTGTACAATGACGTTAAGCGCTTTCTCGTACATTTTATATAAAACAACAACCCTTAAATTCTCGCTGTAACAATCCCCTTAAGAAAAGACCAAAGGGAACTTTTCTGGAAAATGAAGGTATTTCTTACAATGAACCATTCCTCAATTTTTGTAATGTTTTCTATCAAGATAGACAAAGACTTTCAAATTTTGTCAACTAAGAAATATTGTTAAAATTATCTTCGAATTTGGACTTGAAATTTTGTCGGCATATAACCAAATAAAACGCAAGGTTCTAATTTTCTTCCTTTCAAAAACTTAATTTTAATACTAAACCCAAAAGAAACGTCCACAAATAAATGTTCTCTTTACACTGTTA
The DNA here is from genome assembly GCA_948146395.1 of Fragum whitleyi. Classification (NCBI taxonomy): domain Eukaryota; kingdom Metazoa; phylum Mollusca; class Bivalvia; order Cardiida; family Cardiidae; genus Fragum; species Fragum whitleyi. The sequence continues at coordinate 17,754,216 of OX411543.1, read as the reverse complement.
ACATCGTGTAATTTACTAGATGAATGATTTGAGAAATAATTTGGGATAATATTAAATGAGTGTGTGGAGCGAGTTTTGAGTGAAATTAAAGAGAAGTAATCCAATAATGCTTATTTTGTTCAAGATGAGATAAATTAGCGATATGTATTGCATCCCTTTAAAAAAATATGCATCTAAGTTATGTGAGTAGCTTTCTATCTCTTCACGAAAGCATAATACGCTTATATACAAATTCAATTATGTCATCTAACTCGCCGATTTTTTCTATCGATTTTTATTTCTTTTTTGGTTGGTGATCACATCATGTCTGTGATTTTGGAGCGTTTTTGAATGGTTTGAGTGAGTGTTTGTAATGAATTAATGGAGCACCGATTGAGCAATTTAGAATTGTTTTGATCGGAATGACGGTCAGTTTCACGATGTCCTTCACTGTAACTTATCCATTCATCAATTAATTGTATTTTTTTTTGTAAATTTCAATTCCTGTCAAAATGATTATATTTTCTAGATCGATCTCTTGGTTGTTTGTTTCATTTTTTTCTGTAGCAACGTCATCTTAATAAACATGTCCCATTGGTTTGCTAGTCTGGTGTACCAAGGTTTGTTGAAACTTACATTGAAAGACATTCTAGCACATAGAAATTAACCGTTTAAAAATATTTCAATTTCCACTGATATCAAATGATACGTAAAAAAGATATTAGCCAAAATTGGAGATATTTGATCGAAATTTGAAGGATGCTTGCAAAAACGTTTAAAGTGATTTGAAAAATTTTCAAATTGCAATTCAAGGACTCGTTTTAAGTCTTTTCTTGTTACTGACCAGACGAGATACATGTACTGACATTAAGTCGTATTGTTATTTGACTATACCCGAAGATCTGATAAACATGAGAACACGTGCTAAACAAAGCTGGTTGACACGATAACTCCTGTCAAATGCTTAAAGTGACCTTTTAAAAGCCTTTTCCTCACTGTTACGTGCCAATGTAATAAGAACAAAGAAGCCAGCAACAAACTTTACAATTAACAATAATTATTCACAATAATAACAGAATTATTGACAATATGAAATTAATACAAAAACAAATTACAATACCTTGAATGTTTAATCCTCAAGTTTTAATTTTAGATCCAAATGAATTAAGTTCCTGGTCCACAAATAATAAGTCCAATAATATCCGAATTTAAAACTAAACACGCTTTTAAACACACTTTTAAGATAACGAGAAATCCACTTTTAGTTTAACACAGTACTACTAAATGAAACCATAAGTCTAAATCAAGTGAACCAAGAATGCTGTAGGAATCCCTTTCTGTAATACCATAGAACAATGTAGAATAGCATACAACATTTGAAGATTCTAGAGTTTGAATCACTTTCTAAAAGTCCTTTCTAGAAAGATCTAAAACATTCTTCATTCATGTTTACCTATTAGTCAAGGGATTGGAAAATTCCCAGACTAATTCTAAAAATAGACACGGTCAAAAACCATTAGGATTATTTATATATAACATCACAAATAAATAAATTTATAAATTCACAAATAAATAAATGAAAAAATAACTTAAACGAAAAACGACGGTTTGAGAGCCCGCTTGATTTTTGCCGATTCTACTGTAACTCGTCAAAGGTTTAATTTCCAGTTTTATCCTCTAATAGGCAGCCTTGCGTTCAGGTTGAAATCTTTAGCGAAGCGCTTTCGAAATGATAACTCGCTTAGCACTTATGTGCACGTGTGAAGCGGGGTATCACCTCATAGCGCTCGCGAAACGCTTTAACATCCTGAACACAGGGCAGGTTTTCACCTTGATCACCATGCTGATTTCTTACCCCAACCATTCTCCAACCATGCACATAAGTGGGATACGGGAATCTATCAAGAAAAAAAATGCAAAGCTTTCTAACATCGATTTATTATGGTTGTATGACAGTAGAGTTTACTTTTGAAAATCATATTTTTTTCATTATTTAATCACCATTTGTAATTTATAAACTTTTTTTTGTTGGTTTTGTCACACGAGGCGTATCAGTTTAACAACAGTATTTGGTATCATCATTATTTTATACCATAAATGTGACTATATAGTTGTTCTACCAAAAGTAGCAAAACAAGAAATATAAAAGAAATTAAGATCCGTTTAAAGGTCTTTTGATTATTTCAGTTTATGTTTTGTGGACGTTTCTTTTTTAAGCTAAGTAGACATTATGTAAAATTATTTGACGAGTAAATCGATACTCATTGAAATATTTTACGGTGTTTATCTAGATTTTACACCGTAATCCTTTTACGAAAACAAGTAAAATGAAGACTATAACCATAAACGCCATTGCAATTATAGTTCATCGCCGTCTTTTTTAAATAAGGACAATGTTTTTAATGCAAGGGATTTCAGTTTTTTAATACATGGATTCAAGTTATTTTATACATGGATCTGAGTTATTTTATACATAGGTATAAGTCATATCATCCTGGGTTCAAATCATTTCAAACATGGGTTTAATACATTTCATACATGGGTTAAATTAATTTCATCACGGGTTTAAATCGTTTCTGAAATTACTTAAATCATTTCATATATGGGCTTAAGTCGTTTCATCCTTTGTTTAAGTGATTGCATACATGAGCTTAATTAGTTTCATCACGTTATTCGTGTATGGGTTTAAGTCATTTCATCCTTGGTTAAAGTCTTCTCATACATGGGTTTGATATTGTTTATACATGTGATTAAGTTATTTCAACCCGAGTTTAAGATATGATGGAGTTAATTGTGGCAAAGCACATGAGGCGGGTCCATCTCTAGTGAAAACTATCTAAGTGTGAAAATATCGACGTACATAAAGAAGGGCGACGCCTTTTAAACTTCCTCAATATAACATCGATGGAAAACCAATTGGTAAGTAAAGTTTAGCGCTTAGGTAGTGATGAAGTCATGAATTTTTACAGTGTTAAACGACGTTTAGTAATGAAAACATTTAAAGAAAAGCTCGTAAAATATTAAAACAATTTTCTAAAAAAAAATCGCCCAAAAAATCCGTAGTTTGGTTGGCCGTCGTATTTTGAAAATGTCTTTTTGTGTTTTGTGTTTTTTTTCATTAATAAAACGCAAATCTTTTCATAGAATAGCAAGAACATGTACATTTGTAATAATCGTGATTTAATTAAAAAAGTTGACTTATAAGTATTTCATTGTTGTTTATATTTACAAAAAAGTAATATTCTCTTATCTAACTTTTTTTCAGCATATAAGCATTTATCACACTTATTCCTTCAGAAACCTTTTAAGGTGGCAATGGACAGCGGCCTCCCGACTCGATAAACCGGAAGTGGGTTTTCGTTTATTTTACGGCTTTTTTGCGCGTTGTTTAAAAAGACCGGTTTTTGTAAGATTCTACTAATGGAAATAACGTAGAATAATGATGGTAAAACTTCATAATTTGGCTTCTTTTCAACATTTGATATTAATTGAATGACTGGATCATTAAATTTAACAATAAAAATGCGTTAAAACCGTCATTCGATTAGGGGGGAACTCTGAAAAATAATGAAAAACTTTCTTATTTGCATGGAAAGGTATGCTGAATTTTTTACCAAATAAAGGAAAAATATGGATTATAAACATGTCGGAAAATAAGAAAAATTCATTGAGTAATTTCTTCAAAAAATAGGTTTTTGTGGCACTTTTACCTAGTAAAATTACAAAAATTAGTGCATTTTTAAATTTTGGAAGCAAATTGTGCAAATGCAATTGATCAAAGAGAAATTTTCTTGTCAATAGCCATTGTGTACATGTATAAGGTCTATCAAAATGTATATGTTTTATAGCTATAACTTAGCACAGGGTTTTTACTAGACCTAAAACGAATATAACCGTTTTACAGAAAAATGGCCTATACCACTCAAGGGCAGATAACTCTAGCATGAAAACGAGCGTGGAAAGGTACCTTCAAATTTTGATAAAATGACTATACGATGTTAATCTACAACATATGTGACCAAGAAAAAAATTCATTGGGCGGAAAAAAATGACGCCATGTGTCCATTGCTACCTTAAGACAACACCGAAATGAGCAGATATGGGCTATCAATCAGAATTTCGATTGTCTGATCAAAACACTGAATTGGACAGAAATGTATAAAATGTAACCTTTGATATTAAACGATACATTGTTTCAATTAAGTTTCAATTAAGTTTGCAAACGGACGACTTAAAACGTCCTTACTACTGCAGTAAAGATAAAGGAACCGCAATAGTTCCACAACATTTGGGATCTCTTGACCTTTTCTAGTGAAATCATTAGGAAACCTTGGTTAACACTATTAAAGTTCTTTATTTCCGAAACGTTGTGGAGCTTTTACGGGTCCACTACCTTCAGACATATAGGACGCCTTTTTTCATTTAACGATTTGATTTTTGGTGTTTAAAAAGATGAGGAACATAATTGCCAATTTCAAAGTCAATCGGTCTGAAGATGAGTTATGTTCCGGACAAGAAAGTGGGCGCCGCCCGCCCGCCGGACGCCGCGGGGGCCTGTTTTACCAAACTTCTTACGAAAAATTAATCGTAAGTCAAAATCACAAATCGTACTAGGCGTTTTCATTCATTATTAGATTCATTATTAGATTCTGGCCTTGAAATATATCATTGATATCATCTTTAGAAGCCGATTCCAATGAGATGATGCATGGCAGAAATACATATGTAGCTACTTATCTAGAAGTAACTTGAATTTTTGACTTGCGCAAAACAATGATCGTAAGATGTTTAGTAAATCAGGCCCGGATGTTTACAAAATACGAGTACTTCTATGTCGATTCTAAGTCGTTACGCCATAGCTGCGATCAATGTTTTGGCCAGTGATTTCATAAATTTCCTAACGTACTTGTCTATTGTAAGCGAGTGTTTGTGACTTACGTCAATATGAGGTAGATGTTATGTCAACGAAAAATAAAAGAGAAGTTATCTACGGTAAACAAACATGAGCCTTTCTTAATGAATATAAAACCCGTACACACTCGTATACTTTATTGACATGACACAGTTTTCGGTGGCTTGTTTTAAACCGCTTTAAAGCTATCAATACCTACACTTGGAAATCTACTTTTTTAAGAAATGATTACTTTCCATGTAGCAAATTTGATTGTAAGAAACTGTAACTTTTTATTTGAAAAGTTTCGATTTGAAACGACGACTCTAACCCATTCCTAAATAATTTTTATCGAAGAAGAGTATGCAGTACAGGTAATATACTTTTCACGTCAGTCATACATGTAACTCGTTTATTGAACTCATTTCATTCAATTGCATTCCAGCGTTATTTACGTTATCAATGTTGTTCTTACCACGATGGTCTCTACTATACGACCGAGTGAGAATGGTTTATTATAATCATTATTATTATAATTATAGTTATCATTATAATTATAATTATAGTTATCATTATAATTATAATTATTATTATCATTATTATTAAAATTATTATTATTACCATTATTATTTCAGTCCACAGTTCCAAATCCAAAGTTAGTGGTAGCTTTAGATATCGGCAGTACATACTCGGGGTATGCCTGGCTATGGAGAAGCGACGAGGAAGCCAAACTTTCAAATGTAGAGGTCAACTATAACTGGGGTAGTGGCGCATTGCAGGTGAATAAATATAGGCCTACACTGCATTTTAATCATACAGTCTGCAAGATCGTGAAATTGACACTAACCTGCATCAAAACCATGCTACAGTTAAAAACATGGTGAAATTGACAAGGTGAGCGATTTTGGATTTTTTGGGGGTTTGAAATTGAATCAGTATGATGATCGGGTTTTGAGCGAAATAAACAGGGGGTAATCTAATATTGCTAATTTTGTTCACGATGGGCGATAAGCGATATTTATTACCTCCCTTTAATGAAATATGAATACAAGTTCAATAACAAATCAGACGCTTATAATAGGTAAGTCAGTTTCAGCGCGATTATTTTTCTTGCTATATTTATTTACAATGCAGTTCTTGACCTTATCTTGTTATTAATTTTGGAGCGTTTTTAATGGTAAGAAGATTTTTTTTTTAATAAATGAATGGGTGAATGAATGAATGAATGAATGAATCAATCAATAATTGAATGGAGCGCCCTGTTAGCAATTTAGAATTGTTTTGATTGAGATGAATATACATTTTATAATACCAAAGCGGTTATTTTTATCGTACTGTTGCTGGGAACCATCTCGTCCGAATACCTTTTTGTTTTGTTTTGTTTGCTATCAGTTATCCAAGACATCAACCAGCATAATTCTAGACGAGACCCGAACAGAAAATTCTATAGATACCGTAGGCCAGTCAATCTAGACTTCAACCTCTGCAACAGAAACTGTTTTAGCGTTATAATGTTATTCTGAACTTACTTTTCATCATATAAAAAGTCTAGAAAAATCTAGATGGGGGAAATGTGATTTTTGGCCACTCATTATTTTGTATTTTGCAATACAATTTCATGGTAATGTTAAGTCACCACACTTTATGACAAATATTATGGTTTTGTTACAATAACATATGAAATAAAATGAAAAGTATATCTGTATTTAGATTGTCAAATTTTATTGAAAATTAATGAAAAACTTCAATTTCTTAAGAATTAGCTTTGTATTGAGCCAAACATGAAATCTCATCTCTGAAGACGCAACTTACTTAATTTATCTTGATCTTTTTTCTATGTTTTTAAGTGATAAAAAATGTGTAAATCAACAAAGAGAAAAAGTCTAATAGGGCCAGAATTAGCCGCTTTTATTTCAAAATGAATCGCATTTTTAATTCCTAAATTCACGAGAAAAAATTATGATAATGATTACCTTAACAGATAATGTGGAGTAGATATATAAATTTGTCCCTTTGCATTGAAAGTCTATAATTATACTGTGAAATTAGAAATTATGCCAGTTTTTGAATTATATAATAGTACTGTGAATTTGTCTCAAACCTTTTATATTTTAAATTCAAAACAATGGATTACTTCAAATGTTTTGAAAATTATGAGGCTTAGCAAATTTTAAACAGACTCGGGTTACATCTCTGTGATTTATCAACAAAACGATGGACTAATAAGGGTAATGGGTATTGTTCTGATTTTGATTTAATTTTGAAGAATAACAAGGACAGTGGTCGGCAAATGTGTTACGATTAAGGAAAAATGTACTGGGATCTAATGTTTGTAGACAATCTACTAATTGATAGGTCAGACTAACCATCTATAAAAAATCAAGGTTCTGGGACAAATAAGCAAGCAGTGACCTCAAGGTCTATTTCCGAAGGAAGTAATAAAATGATTGTTATCATTATTTGAGAAATAATTGACGGAAGGTCTTAGCCTAAGTGCTTCATTATCAATTGGGGGAGGGAGGGTTAATTGACCAATGGTCATAACCTAAGCACGGCATTATCAACAAAATCATTAGTCACAGATCTTTTAAATGGGACTATTTTTTGCTACTCTAAAGTCTATAGTTATACAATGAATCACATTTCTTCAATGATCCAGGTCTTTGATAAAGTTAAACGCATATTGTGATACAAATAATACTAGAATCTTTTTATTTTTTAGCTATTTTGTATCTGTGATTTTCGTCCGTAGTTTTCCCGATTCTAGTTTCATATTTAAGCCACGATATATCAAAAAGCAATTTTTCTGTAACCAATTCTTTGAAGTTCTTGGACAGTTTTAACTTTAACGCACAGTTCTTTTTGTTTCTTATTGGAATACACAGTGCTCTAATTGAAGGAAAGATAGATAGCATATATATGATTAAAGGTTTTTACCGTTTAGTCTCATCCCTGGATCCAGCCTGCTGGAGTTAAATAAACATATTGTATAAAAATACTGTTGCTGTGAAACATCTCGTCCAATTACCTTTTTCAGCTCACAAGAGCACAACGCGCTCAATTGGAGCTTTTGAAACCACCCTTTGTGCATCGTGCGTCGGAAGTCATCAACAATTCTTTTAACATCTTCTACTCACTAACCAATGGTCCAATTAAGAAGAAACCGGACAGAAATGTTCATAGGGTGACCCTTCTCAAAATTTGTTATTGAAAACTTGACTGACCTCTCAAATATTGGCATGGTAGGGCGGGGAAGCGGGGCGGTAGCCATTGGGTAGATTTCAACTTAACAATCGTTGTTGACGTCAACAATTTCTTAAACATCATCTGCCCACTAATCAATGGTCCGATTCCAAGGAAACTTGAAATAAAAATTCCATGGTGACACTTCTCAAAACTTGTTCGTGAAATTCTGATTAGCCCCCAAATGTAGGCGTGACAGGTCCACCGTTTTTTTTATCCCAAAAAATTTAAACATCTACTCCTCGGTAACAAAAGGACAGACTTCAGCCATACTTAGCAGGAATGCTCCCTGAGAGAAACTTCTCAAAACATGTTAGTGATGTGTTGATTGACCCTAAATATGGCTTTGACAGGGCGGTTCTTAATTTGACTCTGTTCTCTGTTACCAGAATTTGTAGAAAAGTTACCGGGATAATCCTGATATATTGGTAGACTTCAAAATACAGGTATGGCAGGCTTGTGTATTTTTTTCCCCAAATTCTTTAAACATGTCCTCCTCTTTGGCCAATTTAAAACCATATTTGATTGAAAATTTTCGTAGATGACACTTCCTAATATTGGGTTTTTTGGCATTTTGATTGCCACCTTAATATGGGCATGTCAGAGTTGGGGTTATTTTAACCCTGACATTTTTAAAGCTCATCCTCTTAGAATTAAAAGGACTAATTTTAACAAAAAATGGTTTGAATGTTCTGTAAATCTTTTAAAACGTGTTCGTGAAATTTTGATTGGTCACAAACGATAAGCACTGAAGTGTTAGGCCCTTTTTGACTTTGAAACCATTAAATGTGACTCTCCTCTCCAAGCGTTCGGCAAATATTCTTTCTTTTTTAATTGCAAGTTTCTTCTTATTCATCTAATATTGTTCAGATTAGCGATTTAGGGCGATTCATGTCCTCTTCTTTGTTTATTCACAGTTGCTCAAGTCACCCACTAGTATCCCTTTAGACGAGAGCAAAACATTACAAGTTTATTCTATGGTATCCTTGTTGAGAAACATCCCGTCCGATTACCGTACTTTGTTTATTCACAGTTGCTAAAGACATCCACCAGTTTACTTCTAGACGCGAACCAAAAGGTAAATTCTATAGGAACCGTTGCTGAGAAACGCTATTGTCGAGTCACAGATCAAACTAAATGGTACTATTTTACACAGTTCAAAATTCTACTGTACGGTCAGGTAAGAAAAACTTACATATTCTTTGGTTGTCTTCTTAATCATCGACCCCACAGCATCAGCTCTGCGTTCAGGATCACCGAACGGTGCAGTTTTCCTATTATACCCCCGCTTTGCACGCATACGCACATGCAAAGCGGGATAAAGTTAGAAAACTGTTTGCACCGTTCGGTGATCCTGAACGCAGGGCAGTACCATTGAAATTATGTCACACACGCTGATCAATGGTTTGGTCGGGTTTGAGTTAAGAGGGTTGCTTGATGGTATTCGGTGACTCGGCTCTAAATCAAAACTGCATACTTGTTATCAAAAAATATTTAGAAAGCATCTCGCCCCTATCACTCACTAACGCTCCGGAATTTTCCAAAATCGCTTCGAAATCGTTCAAAACGAGCTACATTTTAATCACATCGATTAAATAATTGCATTACATTTTTGGCTGATGTTGTTTTTTGAGCATCTGATTTTTCGCGAAAAAAGAAGATCGGTAAAGTAGGTATTTTTCATAAAAGGAAGTTATAAATTATCGATTATTTAGTACAATTCGACGAAATACTCGATCATGTTTACCTCCCTTGAAATTATTTCAAAGCTCGCTCCACACCCTCTTTCAATATCATTCGGGAATTATTGCAAATTATTCGCCTTATCAACTTCACGATGTTGTTACATGTAACAGTCTCTGGCTTAGTATTTGTAAAATTATTATTTTAATTGATAAGTTTTATTATATGAATTATTCCTTCACAACAAGCATAAATTAAGAATGATCCTATCAAAAATCTAAGCAATATTTATTCTAAGGACTCGGTACAGGACTTGAAAGTTAAAGCTGATAATGGAACAGAGTTCAGTCTACAAGAGGTCATGAGTAAATTCGTTGGTGCCTTGAAGGCCAATTTCCTTCAGATGATGAGAGAAAAAGATCAAACAATCGACCTAAAAAAGACTCTATGGGTGATAACCGTGCCAGCAATTTGGAGCGAACAGGCGCGATCTTTCATGACTGAAGCCGCTTTAAATGTAAGTTTATATTTTTAAAATACAATTAGTTAAATCGTGAAATTGACACTCACGCCTATCATAACCATTCTCAGGCACTCACTCACTCAATCCATTCATTTATTCTTTTCCAAGCACTCATACAAATCTACCCTAAACCAATATTTCGGCTATTTTGCTAAATCTTGTGACACTTGCATGTCACTAGAGATAAGTCCTTGTTCAATGGCATTTGTTAAAAGTCGGACACTTTTCAAAGTCTTTTAATTATTAAGTCAGAAACTTTGAAATTATAACAGAAATCATTCGTTTTTCTCATCTTAAGCGCTAATCTACATATCAAGATATTGTTCTCTTCCAAACTCCACTGTGAAGTAGTCCTCATATTACAGTTAGTTGCATCGTGAAATTGACATTCATCTCAATCAAAACCATTCTAAATCGCTCACTCAGCGCTCCAATCATTCATTCCAAACACTCACTCAAACCATTCAAAAACGATTAAACCCACAGAAAAATATAGAATAAACGACGTCATTCAAAATAAATTTTGATAGAGAAAAATCGCGATTTCACTGACATTATTCAAACTGTTAGCGTCGAATATGTTCTTGAAGAAATATGTAGCTTTGTATAAAACTTTTATGCATTTTTTTATTAAAGGGAGGTAATCAATATCGCTAATTTTGTTCATCCTGAACAAAATTTGTGATATAAAATTACCTCCCATTAAATTAACTCAAAACTCGCTCCCCACACTCATTCAATACCATTCCTAAATCATTCCGTAATCGTTCAATTTGTAAATTTCACGATGTTATTAACTGTATGCCTTGATATTGCACGATCGACCCAAGGTACGTCACACAATTACACCAAATAACATTAACATAGTTTACACAACAACCGTTTGATAATGGTAAGAAGCATTTGAAGTCACGTCATTGAGAATTCTGAGAACTCATTTTTGTTTCACAGCATAATTCGGCTGAGGGCCCATTATCATTCAGAATTGTATTCAACAACCTACAGATAGTTTAGAGTGATTAGCCATTTATAAAAGAAAAAAAAACAATTCAAAATGTGACATATATTCAATTTGGGTATCTACATGTATAACTAAACAAAGACAATGACTGCTTTTACCAACCTCCAACCTAGATTGAACTGATGGCAAGAGGAAAAAGCAAATCGAACTCGATCTCTAAAACAAGTGTTTGGTGATTCGGTTTCCCGGCATCATTTTCGCCCGCTTTAATTCATGAACGGGTTTCCTTTTTTGCGCGCAGCGAGCAGTATAATGTTGTTAGGTTCCGACAATCACTTTTGCCAACGATAACTATATGCAAGTCAGGCAAAGCTGATTGCATAAAAATGAGATTAACATATTTTACATTGTTTTAAAAGAGAAAAATAGTTGCGCTTTACCTTTATGCTGTTGTTATTGTTTTAGTCCATTTGAGTTTTTGAAAACCGTCGCTTTTACCACTACCATAGTTTTCTGTGGAGAACCTTTTTTCGTCTTTTTATATTGCAATTGAGATTTTTTAATGTACATGTAAGGTTAAAGCTTTAATTATTCTACAATAGGGGATATTCGGATCAAATTGCGACATAGATAATTAACGAGTTTTCAAGGAATTACATTTGAAAAGAAAAATATTTCGAACTAAGTAACCTCCTATCTCATATTATTTCAGGCTGGCATCTCGAAAAACAATTTACTTCTTGCTTTAGAACCTGAGGTAGCGTCTATATATTGCCTCCACAAAATGCCTCATGTACGAGATTTCGGAGAAAAGGGGAGTAAATACGTAACAGTTGATCTTGGAGGTAAGAAATACGGCCCATTATACTAAACTTCTAGCCGCCGTCATGTCGCAGTTGGTTGCGCGTCGGACTGTCAGTCTAGAGGTCCCGGGTTCGTTCCCCGACGGTGGTACTCTTTCCTTCCGACTATTTGGCTTTCATCAATGGGCCGGTTATCGTAGACCTATGTCGGATAGCAGATGGAGGCTAGGAAAGGATGTTGTGGTGGTACAGGTGAGAGAAATACCAGGAATCCATTGTTAGGTGCTCCAGCCGTCGCGAAATAACTGAAAAAATGTTGAAAGCGGCGTAAAACTCCATTCAATCAAACAATCAATATGCTTAACTTCTTACAAAAAATTAATCGGATCTCAAAATCACAAATCGCACCTGGTGTTTTTATTTATCTGTAAGATTCTGTCTTACAATTTCTCAATGGAATCGTCTTTAGAAGATGAAACATGGCAGAATCCTATATTAAGCCACTTCTGTAGAAGCAACTTTAATTTTTGGCTTCCGCAAAATATGACCGTAAGATGTTTAGTAAAACAGGCCCCTGTTATGTAATTTCTCAAAGTTTTTACATTTTTTATTATATTTTGCATGTGATGGACAGTCCCCACCTAAGTAGACGTGGGATGAATGCGCTAACCACTGAGCCAAAGAAGATCTTCTTTGGCTCAGTGGTTAGCGCATTATACTAGTAAACCAGAAATTTGAATATTCCTTGTCCGCGTGGGTTCGAGGCCGGCTCACGACGGATATTTTTCAGCTGTGTTTCGGTTGAGGACAGTACGTTTATAACATGGGGGCTCGTCCGGGATAATTTTGTAGCATTGAGTATTCAGCTGTTGACTGTTTAACGGAATAAATGTATATATGAAAGTGTAGTGTAACAAATTAAATCCATCACCTTATTTACACGTTATTTTTTCTAAATAAAACCATTGTTGTTTTGCTTTAACTTTGATTGTTGTTTTTGAAGGTGGCACTGTCGATATAACTGCCTTTGAAGTTCTAGACGACGGGTATCTGAAAGAAATTTGTATAGGAAATGGCGGGCGCGTCGGGGGCCAAGATATCAATAGCGCATTCTTTCAGAGGTGGCAAGAGGCATTCCAAAAGGAAGATTGGGAAATTATCAGTCAGCATCACACTCGAGATGAAATTGTTAAAATGCAAACTGATTTCGAAAAAGAAAAGGTTGAGATTGGATCTTGTGACGACATAGATGATCAAATATGTCTGACCATCCCTGAACATACAAAAGAACTTTTAAGGTTGGAAAGGATAAAATTGAAAGATACAGGGGAAGCCAACTCCATCTTCAAAATAGAAAAGGGTCAATTCTGGTTCAGTTCAGAAGTAGTTCGCAATGATTTATTTCAGGAAACAATCAAAAGAATAACTGAAATAATAACAGAATTCTTCAGTTCGAACGGACTTTACAACATTCAGTCAGTTGTCTTTGTTGGGGGATTCGCGGAGTCTAAACTTGTTCTAGATGAAATAAAGAAAAGTCTAAAGGAGGTATATCCGAACCTTCTATTCGTGACCCCTAGCTCACCGATCCGAGCAGTACTTTTCGGTGCAGTATTATATGGACATAATCCAAGAATATTTCGAACTCGAATCAGCAGAAAAACTTATGGGATTCGAACTTCAGCATTTTTTGATCCCCAAAAACACGATAAAAGGGAAGCTTTTCGGGATCCTAATGACGGAGAACTATACATACGGGGAGTTTTTAACGTTCATGTTAGGAAGGGTGAAGAAGTGTCGTTAAATAATGAGTTGACACCTGTTCTGTATTACCCAAAGCGGGAAGGTGCCGGACGTGTACGAATTAGGATTTACTCTTCCGACGATATGGATCCTCAAAGGATATCGGAAAGTGGTTGCAGAGAGGAGGGTGAAATACTTCTCGAGTTATCGGAGAATGCTGAGGAAGAACAGGAAATTGCAGTGCGTATGATTTACGGTGGAACTCAAATAGAAGTCACTGCTGAAGAAATGGCTACAAAACGGAAGTGTAAGGCGAAAATAAAATTCAGATGATTTACCTTGATTTAATTCTACATATCGCAAGCTAAGAATATTTCCATGGTCAAAGGTTAGATTAAATAGATTTCTCGAATAAAACCCTGAATATACGTTTTTTATTAATAAAATCTAAGATGGTGAAGTCCAAACCCGAAAATTCTAGAGAGTTCCGATGCATCGTTAAAATAGACACTAACTGTGATACAAAGAATTGCTGCATAGGACGAAGTCAATCCGATTAGAATGCCTTTACTTCCTTTTAGAAAGTGTAAAGCGCAATTTTATCGAAATAAATTCGATTGTGTCATTTAGATTAATTTAAATCTGATGATTCCTACCCGGCTTTGCATGTCCTTTTCTAGGCCGGTATTAATCTGTTTTGTAAATTGAGGAAATATGTCATGAATTGAACTTTAAGCATTTATATGGAGGTCAAGTTCGGGTCGAGAGAGCAAGGTATAAAAAACAATAATACAATTATTTATTTGCCATAAGGCCCCCTTTATCTACAATGTTTTCTAATAATTGGTTCGATAAGATTACTTTATAAGTCTATCAAGAAATAGCCCGGAATAAAATTGCCTCCAGAATGGTAGTCCTGAGTGCTTTATCTAAAAAAATTCGATTGTTTCTACCTTACATTAAATATTCTTCGATTACCTCGGTAGTTTTTTTTTATTCGATGTTAGGTAAACATTGTTTGTAACATTGTCGATTTCATGTTAGAAAAAAAGAAGAAAAAGCAGAAATACTGACATTGTACAATGATGATAATATTATATATTTAACTGCCATGTTAAGGCTCACTTCAAATATACAAAGTTAATGAAAACAATATAGGATCTGTTATGAGATTTTATTTGAGAAAAGCATATCTTGTCCTAGATTAGACAGTTATTAAGCAAGCCTTGGTGAGCTTAATAACTTTTCTATTCTAGACGAGGCTACGATCAGCTTTTTTCAAATAAAATTCTTTACCTTACTTTAATAAATGTGTGCGTTTGAAAGCAACTTTTGAACGCTCTGGTGACAGCAATGCAGCGAAAAAGTGTTTTAAATGACGTCGTGATGACGTCACTTGGAACGTAATTATACACATTTTAGACAAGGATAATTCTGATGGTTCGAATGTACCGATTGCGGTCACACCGCACCCGTCGGGTATTTCTTACTCGTGATATGAAGGCCTCGCCAATGTTTTATAACATTAAAAAAGGGGGAGGTTCACATGACCGACCCGCGGAATACGAAAGACGACGTTATAATCTAAAATGTACATGCGTAGAGAAGACATGCATGTGAACGGAGTTCTCTACTGATGGAAGTTAGTATGATAAAATGATACCGTTACAAATTTGGGCTTGTATTGGAATGTTTTTAACGTATTAATATATGTGATAAACTTTTTGTCAAACATAATATCAAACAAAGTAAATTTGATGTAAAATAAAGCTGTCCCGATTTTTAGCTCGGCTGTTTTCGGAGAAAAACCGAGGTATTGCTATAGCCTTCGTGTCGTCGTTGTCGTCGTCGTGCGAAAACTTTGACATTTTGAGATATCTCTGGTACTACTGAAAACAATTATTTGAAAATTGGCACACACATTCACCATCAAAAGAGAAACCTATACTATCAAGGGGGATAACTCTAGACGTATTTTGAACAAATTATGCTCATATTCTACTAAAAAAAATTCTCACCATCGAGCACTTAACAGCCGAGCGTAGGCACCCGTAGGTGGTGCTCTTGTTTATATTCGAACTATTAGGCACTACTTTTCAATGCCATTTTGGAACCCTAGTAACACCGGCCTGACAAAGGATCAGAATTATTGAGAAATGAGGTCACGCGATGAAACCGATGTCATTCGAACGGGATACAGGTTAACTAGGATCGATGCTAGGTTCCATATTACAGTTAGTTACATCAGGAAATTGACATTTGCCTCAATCAAAACCATTCTAAATCGCTCACTCAGCGCCCCATTCATTCATTCCAAACACTCACTCATACCATACAAAAACGCTCAAACCCATTTGAAAAATATAGAATCGACAACATCATTCAAAATAAATTTGGAAAGATAAAAATCGCGATTTCTCCGACATAATTCAAATTGTAACCGTTTTTTAGGTTCTTGAAGAAATGGGAAGCCATCTACAGAGCTTGTATACATATTTACAAAAGTGAGGTAATCAATATCGCTTATTTTGTTCATCCTCATTTCACTCAAAACTCACTCCACACACTCATTCTATTTCATTCCAAAATCATTCACCTTGTCAATTTAGCGATGTTCTTAACTGTAACTTAACTAAAGTTATCTTAAGAAGAAATCTAAAAATGAACAGTTTCTATTGTTTCATGCCATTGTAAAATATTTCTATTGCAATTTTTCTGATGACTATTTCTGGGATAAAACCATTTTGATATCCGTTTAATAATAAATACACCCTTTATTTCAATACTTCGGCAAAAATTGCATTTTTCAAGAAAAATGAAACAAAATTGTTTCATTTTTCTTAAAAAGGGCATTTTTGTTGCATTTTTCTTTCGAATTATTGAAATAACGAGTGTGTTTATTAATTGTTTATTCTATTCCCTTTGGAATGATTTTGTGATATTTTGATATCACTTCAGTACATATTTAGATATAGTTTCATTTGAATTCTAGATTTGGTTAAGACTGCTTCTTTTTATTAAACAAATTGAAATTTAAACGACTTGGATTATTAAAAGAAATATAGAGAAAACTGTTCGTTACTTTCTATTGTCCGTTATTTATCTGAAAATGATAAGGATACAGACATTGGAGCAATATCGGGATCACAATATTATTGTAAACAGGGTGTATTATTTAGATAATTTCGCCTCAGGCTCTGCGCTTATTCCGTATATTTTCGGAATATTACCGAGTTCTAATTACATAAACCGTTATTGAAATACTTATAAATACACAATTTAACCAGCGAGAGAGAGCAAGAAGTAAGGTGCATCTCTTTGTAATCATTCATTCATGAGTTCAAGTTTCCGACGCTCTTGATTTTTTCCTTGCTCATATTTCTTTCGCCCAATACAAGTTCACAATAAATGAATATTCTTTTTGCTGAATTAATAAACGGCCACTTTCTGTTGATTTATATCGCGACATCTAAGGTGCAAAGATTAATTGTTGAATAAAGGGTAAATTTTGGATTTTACATAATTTGTTTCCAATAGCGTGATGAATGAGCTTTTACTTAAGCGTTACACCTACGTCTTATTCAAATTAACGATATTGGATTTTCCCCGATGATTTCATTCAAAACATCCTCTTCTCATTCATTGCATTTCATTCGGAAAACATTCCAAAATCATTCACCTTGTCAATTTCGTGATGCTGTCTGTATTCTGTAGGCATAGAAGTTAGCGGCATGACAAACTTTACTGCTGTTAGAATTTCCGTTTCATATTTTCATGAAAACGATATGTTATGTCTTAAATGAAACGTTAAAACTTTGAATCCTTTATATGAATTAATATGAAATGCGTCAATAAGACCATCTTGCAAATGACATCTGTGATTTTGCAATTAAAGGGATTATTTCTCAATGATATTGAATAAATGGTTTGAGCCAATTTAGATTGGTTTTTAAGAAAATCAATACAATATCGCTTATTTTGTTCTTATGAACATTTTATTACCCCCCTTCAATTCAAAACCACGCGTTTATCTATTAATTGATTAATGTGTTTGCACAGGTCAAAATGATGCTCACCTGTGATATTTCTGTCATTAAATTGACAATTTGTTACTTACTGTAGGGGCTTCGACCGATTGAACCGGTGGGTTTTGTTCTCAATTCAAAACCTACCGAATTGTAGATCTTGTAAATTTGCTAAAATGGATGTTGTACCGACTTTCTACCATCCCATCTCCGTCGTTTTTTTACCCTTTCACTTCCGTTGGTGTCGCCGACGCATCGCCGGATTACATGTATATTTAGCAATTTTTCCCTCGTCATAGGCCAACAAATAACAAATTGTCCTGAAAAAAATGGATCACCGACTTGTCGATTTCAATGCGACGTTATAGGTAAACCACGCTATATGAATGTTTATAAACAGTCTTTCGACGAGTTAATATCGGGTTAATTTAAATATAAAACGTTTTTGAGGGCGTTAACATTTGCAGAGACCCGAAATAGAGAATAGATGGTTGGTGACGTGAGCTGAAAAAGTTTATCGGGCGAGGCGTAGGAATTTATCTGGTAAGCCGGAGGCGTATTTCGGGTGATTTTACATTCATCCGCCATCTCAACCGTCTATTTCATTCTCGATTTAAAATGTTGTCATGCAGCTAAAAGCAAATCTCAAATCAATGCCTTCCTTGCTCATAATCAGAGGATGGACATAGATTGAGATCAGATGCAAAGTTACCATCTCCGAAATCCTTCCATTCGAATAAAATCTGATTTGAATTCATCCAGATAAATGTTTAAAAATCCTGACAGCTTTCGAGGCTGAATGTAAACACACAAGTAAAGCTTCGTCACAACTTTTTACAGATTACGTCATCTTTCATGTACTACGTCATCGATGTTGTCGCGATTTGATAATTAGAAATAAATGAATCGAGTGATTTTTTAACGGAAAACGAAACTTCAATTTAAAAGAAAAATGTGTAACAGAGTACTCTTTTTCTGACCTAACAGCCACAAAAGAAGATCCGGCAGAGTCACGTGACCAAGTGACATGATAAAGCTGTCACGTGAACAAGTGACCTAATATCAACAAGTTTATCATACCACCTTTTATAAGGCAATATTTATAGCTAGTCACAGGATAAAATTGTTTACGTTAATGCATTTTGAGGCTCTTGTAAATGTTAACGCACGAAAAAACGTAAATTGTTGCTATTATTGCATAAAAATAAAGGCAAGATTAATTATTCAGCAGAAATTGCGAAATAATTCATAGAAACGCTTCAAAACGAGCCACAAACCAGCAAAACGCCCGCTAAATTGCCTCACTGATTGCATCGTCACTTTTGAATTCCTTGGTGAATTCATGACGTCATTAAATTTAACGCGGGAATTAGACCAACGTCATTAGTTACGCTCTAAACTAACGTTAACTATGAATATGTTCGACACATTTTACTTATCAATATGTATACACGTCAAATTCGAACCTTTGGCGTATCATTAACAAAATGAATTGTTTTATGTATGTTGCAAAAAATATCCACCAAGTTTCAATAAAATCTGTTTAGCTGTTGAGGCCCATGATCGAGGATATGTAAGTTTTAAAAAAAAGCCGGGCGTTAACGATGCGTGAATTTACTGATTAATCTACGTTTTCCCCCGTTAACGCCCGGATTTGTCCGTTAACGTTTGCCCATAACGACCCGAAAACACTAATTTTATGCAATAATGTTGATAAATTGGGACCAACGAAATGTTTGCTATCACGCTTTCTCACTATACTGAGAGATCAAGGAAACGAAAACCTATTAGCATTTTTACCATCCTTTTATAGACATCGGTAGACATCAAGTGTCATAGCGTAAAATTGACATGCTTTCGAAACCGACTTTATCATGAAGAAACTAAAATTGAAACGACAAAAAGCATTGAATATCGATAGGGAGAAACGTGTTTTTTTTTCGTGATGAGTTTCTTTTCTATATCAGTATATAAGTGATAATATTTATAATTAAGTGCCGCTTTCTCACGCTTCTTAAACTTCAGTTCAGTACAAACCCTACTCCTGGCTATACCATATTTGCCCGCGTTTTCGAATACCCCGGTTGAAATCTAGAATTACTCATTTGATGATTTGGTTCGATTTGATTCGGGAAATGCAGTGAGCGATTTATAATCATTTTATTCATTGTGGTGAGTGATAATTTCACGTTATTGCTTAAGTCAACAAAATCTTGTAATTGATAAACTGAATCATTTTGGAATGATTTATGATAAATATTGAATGAGTGTAGAGCTGGTTTTGATCGAAATGTAAGGGAGATAATACAATTTCGCTACTTTCGTCCATTTTGGACGAAAGTAACGACATTTTATTACCCCCCTTTAGAGATATTCCGTAGTTGCCTATCTTTGTGTCTTCACGGACCAATCAGGCGCTTCGATATCCACAACAGACATAATTCTAGACGGTTTTTTTGACAATTTCGGAGCGTTTTAGAGTGATTGGAATGAGTGTTAGGAATTAATGAAAGAAGCGCTCAAGTGAGCCATTTAGAATAATTTTGATCGAGGTGACTGTCAAAATTATGATGTTACTATCTGTTACTGTATAAACAACTGTTTAGTAGAGGTCTGATTTTTTTTTCTTTCTATCAGAATGAAAAGACAGAAAAATCTTGCGCAGACGAAATAAAAAATCGAATTGTTATGAAATGACCTTCGAGTAAAAAAGTAATACAATTATGAATATATATTAGCAATTAATCATGTTTAATGTAGATGATTGAGCGCTTTTGGTACGTGTGTTTTGAAACATTTAAACCTTTCTTTGTAAGAACAATTAACCTTATGGTATTTGGAGTCGTGTTAAGGTCTTTTTTTTTAGTTCAATTAGTGTTTTAGCGTTAAATATTTTGTTCTAGGCCCTATCAATTGATATTTTTTCTAAAGGAATATACATGATATTGTGATACTTTATGATCAGGATTTTATTATATTCGTATGTACGTATAATTCAAAATGTCAAAAATCTGATTTCATATGATGAATGATTTTCTTCCAAAAAGATCTTCGTGAGAATGACAGTTCAATACATGATTACATAGAATGCGATGTATACATGTTTATGTTTCTCTTATTAAACCTTATCGCGACGAAAAAGATACAGGCAAATTGATATTGAACTCATCTTGAGTCAAAATTAATTCATTCTTAATTACTTTTCTGGTTTAGATGGGCAAATTAGGTGGTGAAGACTAAGGTAAGACTGCACATATGTGCAGGCTGATTTTTGTCTATACCTTCTCTCAAAGCAGGAATGTTTCGGGTTCATCACGCCAAGGGTTGAATGGTGTTGAAAGGCAACCTCGGTTAACATTGTGAAAGAACATGTGGTCCGGAATGTTACGGAACTATTACGGGTTCACTACAATAAACGCAATTTCGAGGTATTCCTTGGCTTATTTCGCCTGAGACTTTGTTTATTTTCCGTGAGTGAAATCGGAAAATCACCGATGATCGACGAATTCCGCCATTTAGCAGTAAGCTTGAAGTGTTTACTGGGGCATGTATATTACTCGGACCTTAAGTGTAGAGGTTAAGTCATCCGCCTTTGACACAAGAGAACCCAAAATCAAACCGAGTAAGAGACAGTATATTTTTCTGCCTCAAGTTTTTTTTTTTTTTTTTTTTTGGTCTTACAATCACGTGAGTTCTTTTTAGACAGAGGATGTATTGGGGTTTATCTATTAACTTGGAATCTTGAAAATATTTTTTTTTTCATTAACTTTTTTTTAACTTTAGAGTTTACTTTTGAAATATAGAAATAAGCAGAGTTTGCTCTGTTGATGCAGGGTGCCTGTGTGGTAACTTTGGCAACGTTTTTTCCCTTTTGGGAACAGGTTCGAAACTAGGCTTTATTGCTGGTTTCTGAAAATTAGGAAACATCTTTTCCTCGTGGTTTAAGACAAATAAGTGCAGTTAAAATTTCACTTTTATACATCAATAAAAGATCCTTGGCATCTTAGACATCGCGATAATCGGATATGAATCAGCAGAAAGTGGATGTTTAATAATTCAACAAAAATAATATTCCCTTAGTGTGAACTTGTAATAGGGATGAAAAAAGTATGAGAAAAAAATATTAATATTAAAAAAAAAATGAATAAATAAAAATAGAAAAATAAGAAATAAGCCCCTCGAAGACTTGAACTCATAGATATGAGATCGGAAGCGATACACCTTATCCGACTGAGCTATTTTTTCTTGCTCTCACTCATTGGTTAAATTATTATTTATGAATATGTTACTAACGGTTTGTGTAATTAGAACTCGGAGATCTTCCGAATGTATACGGAATATGCACAGAGTCTCAGGCGAAATTAGCCAAATAATAATACAAAGCCCATTCAAAAGTGTTGAACGACTTCTAAGTACCTTTTCCATTTACAAAGCTTCAATGACGTAAACGCAAGATGCATTTATGTGACATCGACTAAGATATCAGAGGCGCGGTCATTCATTTTGGTAATATCGCCCGTGTCAAATAATCCTTATAATTTATAACCGCCTCGTCCCACTTGAAGAAAATTTCTAAAAACATTCAGTTTGAAAAGATTCCAAAATAATACCTTTGTCAATTTTAAGATGTGGTAAACTGAAACCCAAGTGCCACATATTAAGAACAAAAATCACTTATCACCAATCTAATACTACCTATGAAAAGTGACTGTTGTTGTTACTGTTTCGAAAGTATCACAAAAATACGTCTGAAATATTTTGATGAGACTGGCCCAAGGTGTCCTATAAAAGATTGCGAACGTGCTTATTGGAGGCATGCGCATTATGGCATACATGTATGAGCCTATGCGTGGAATTTCCAACAATTTCCAATAATCAACAATTCAGCCCTGTGTTCTGGATAACATAACGTGGCAAGCTATTTGCAAATTATATCAAGCTTTGCACATGCACTTGCGTGCAAAACGGGACATGAGCAAACAGTTTACCACGTGTTACAGTTAATAAAAACATCGTTAAATTGACAGCGTGAATGATTTTGATATGATATTGAGATGAATTTTAATGAGCGCTATGAGTGGGTTTTGAGTAAAATTCAAGGGAGATAAAAATATCGCTTATTTTGTTCATCCCGAGAAAAATTAGCGAAATTTGTTACCTCCCTTAAAAAGAAAATTTCATTTACAATTTCTATGAATAGCTTCCTACTTCTTCAAGAACCAACCAGACGCCTACAATTTCAATTACATCAGTGAAATCGCGATCTTTTTTTATATTTGTGTAGTTGTTGATACAAATATTTTTGTAACTTTTTGAATGGTTTGAATGTTTTGAATGAATGGATGGATAGAGCGACGAGTGAGCGATTTAGGTTGATTGAGATGAACGTTACATACTGTGTCTTGATCGCAGAGCTGGTATACAAACAATTGATATAAACTAAAGAAGGTGCCTCAAAGATGATTCTCAAATATCTACTTCTAATTATGGTCATTCCGAGATTGGAAGGAACTAGTAAATCAAGACTGTCAAAAAGACCAGCTCCACAACCAAACTTTATACTTGAGAGGGTAAGTTCTTTTTCAGTATCACATATTTTTAAGGAAAATGATTATATGAAACGAAAAATAATCATCCCACTGTAATTGATACGCGACACGCCAAACCCCCATTCATACAGTCAGACGAAAAGTTGCGTCATTTTTGAAAGTACGTTCTTTGAAAATCGGATCTCGCTATACAGTTAACAATATCGTGAAATTGACATTATTTTGGAATGATTTAGGAATGAAATTGAATGAGAGTGTGGGATGAGTTTTGAGTGAAATGAAAGGGAGGTAAACAAATATGGCTAAATTTGTTCAGGATTCACACTAACTGACAGCCTGGGAGCCAGGCTATTTCCTATCTGTGTGTTGAACTATTTTGAAAATCAATTATAAATTAAATAAAGATGCCCCGAATAATTAGTGCGGTTCCTTATGTACGAAAAAGGGCTCCCGTAGGATTTTCGTGCTGAAATTGATTTGTTGGTTTTAATTGATTGTTTAGGGGTCAAGTAATCGCAAACTATGCGGGTCCAAATTTTCCGAGCCCATTTCCCGATCTTATGGGCTCTCAAAGGAGCCCATATAAGCAAAATAGGTATTTTCCTAAAAGAGGGCTCATGAGATGTGATTTCTTTCCTAAAATGATTTCTTTGGTTTGGCTGTGTATTAAATGTGAATTGGAGAAAACAAAATACAAACATTCATGTTTTAAAAGCTTATTTCACCATTTTATGGGCTTTCACAGAGCTCAAAATAGCCATTTTGGTGTTTTTATATTAGTGGGTTAAGGAAAAAACCTTGTTTGTTTCGAGATGATTTCTAAAGCCCTGTTTGGTACATATATTAAGTATGCGTTGGCGTGGAAAACTTGCATGTCCATGTCTCAAGGGTCATTTTGGAAATTGTGTGGGCTCTCATAATAACCCATATGAGCCGATTGGGGTGTTTTCCATGAATAAGATTCACAAAAATGATATTCCTTTGACCTTTCTTTTCAAATTACGTTGGGTTTATGTTTATCATTTTTAAATTTTCAACTTCTGATATGCTTTTTGATTGGCTTTAAAATGAGCCCATATGAACAGGTTTAGGAGTTTTCCAAACTCATGATTTTTGAAAAAAGTATAGCCCTCTTTATGATGCCTACTTGTACCACAAATGGTACAAAAGTATATGAATCAAATTTTCAAAATCCATACAGTTAAAACATATTGAAATTGACATAGTGAATGATTGTGGAATTATATCGAAATGAAATTGAATGAGTGGGAGGAGCGTGTTTTGAATAACTTTAAAGGGAAGTAACAAGGAATCGCTAATTGCGTTCAAAATATCCATTACCTCCCTTTAAATGTTTTGAGAATGAATGAATGGAGCGTTGAATGAATTATTTAAGTTAGGAATATCTTTCAATTTCACGATGTTCTTATTTTGACCCATTGCTTTGGCGCTAAATGAAGCCTATAAGAGAAGAATATGTGTGTGAGTGTGTGCGTGCATGTGCGTGTATGTGTGTTTTGCATAATGCAAATATACGACAGATTAAAATGATAAACGAGATATTTTGTAAAATATGTTTGTTTTCAATGTTGCTCGCTCGAACCACAAATGGTATCAATGATCTCTTTGGGTTGGAAATATTCTGTTTAAATTTCCTAATCAATTACACTACTTTTATCGATTATATGGACCCCTCTAATAAGCCTATATGAGTCAACATGGTTACTTTCTGAAGATTTCTGAAGAATGGTATTTCTGAAGCCTTATGAGTTAATGGGTGCGGGTCTCGGTAAAACATATGTGAATCAATTTTTCAAAGCCCATATCTATTTCATTTGCGCATAATGAAGCCCATAAGAGCATTTTCGGCATTCTGTAAATAAACGATGAATAAATATGTTTTTATTCAATGTTGTATTTTTGCTTTGACATTTATATGTTCCCAGGAATAAAAATCACGTCGTCTTATTTTTGCTTATTTGTCCGCTTTACTCTGTTTCAAATTGTTGTTACTGCCCTTTAACGTCTCGAGTAAAGTATACATGTAAATAATGCATAGTTCGCTTATGCGTATAAATTTAGAACTGTATCAAAAAACAAGTTCATCAAATAAGAGTAAGGGTGATATATGTGTGCATCTGCATCTCTTTCTTTGAAATTTCTATCAAGGACACACAATTTCTGTTGATACAAGGTTAACACTTACAGATTATTGAGTCCTTACGAATTGCCATTCTTGTAAACATTCTCAAACATTTGCAGGCAAAACGCCTGCATCAGTTAACTACATGTCCCTACTTACAGACACTCAAATCAAATTCTTGTAAGATATATAGTTATTTTATCTTTTAATTAATTTGTTTAATTTTTCATAGAAATCAGTTACCAAAAATTCATATCATTTACAACATCTTTATCATTTCAATTCGTTTTGACATTTTGTAATCTCTAAACAGGTGCATTTATGTCTATAAAAGAAGCATCATGGACAAGACTAAAGCATAGGAATCCGTCATTTTAATGAAATGCACGATATCTGATGTCTGTTAAATTGCATCGACTTAACAGTAATTTGTGTACATGTAATCTTGCAGATTTGAATTATATCTTGCTGCCTAGGGAAATGCATGTTTGGTAAAGAAAATCATTGGGCATGGCTATCTGATTCTTATTTTAATTTTGCAACCAACCCAGTGCAAACGAAAACCCTTGAAAAGTGTCCGTATTCAAGGGATGCATGTATGTATTGAGGGTTCGTTATGGCTAAAGGAGGGAATTTTTTGCTGACCATATGTATATGCTAAAAAAGGCGATGCATATTAAGATAATGATTACCGGTATTTACTTTAATACCACTGAGAAAATATCAGACTTAGGCAAAGCGAGACTGCTCTAGTATTGCTTGATTTACAATGTCGAAGGAAATACTTGGAAAGTTTTTCTATGGTTGATATGTCTTCAAAGAAATAAAAATATACTTCAAGTTTTCTTAAGTGTATAGGTTGAAATTAATATGGAACAACCATTAGATTAGATATGAACGGACATTTTTATTACCGCTTCAAGTGCAAAACCCCTGCAGTTCACTATTCCGGTAATAGCTATGCCCGTTCAAATCTAAAAAAACAGATTTTGACCAACTAGTTTTCATTGGTCATACAAGCAAAGAGGTAAATGCTTTTTAGAAATCACCAATGATAAGCACGTTGTTTTGGTTTGGAAGACTTGTGAAACATGCACAATGACAAGGAAAATTTCTTTAAGCCAAGACAGAAAAATAATGATTGTATTTTTACCAGTCATTTTAAAATAAGACCCACAAGAACAGCTCGATAACATCGAAAACTCGATTTATTAATGAAACTTCTAAGTCATGGAAACAGCTTCTGTGATCATCGAAAATATTATCAGTCCTTGCACTGAGTATCTTGACTTTTTCAGTTCGAAACAATAAAGACAGTAACTGTGGCAACTGAAAAGAAGATATAGTAAAGTGATCGTGAAGATCAGAACACTCATGATTACCACATTACAGATCGAGCGATTGTCTACAAGTAAAATTGTCAAGAAATTGTGTTTCCCATTCGACAAGACTAATTCTCCTTCTTGACCCTACACCTCTCCACAATCCTGTATCTTACAGTAAATTCAAATCTATCAGTAAAAAAGGGTGTTGTGACCATGGCTGTGTGCTTAAAGCTACTCTTTCAGAGTTCTTCATCTAGAACAATTACAAATCTGGTTCTTAGATTCGGAAATTTGTGCATTTTTCGATGTTTAAGATTCGCACATGGGTATGGCACTCTGACAACTCATTTAAAATAATATAGCTTGAATGGTCGAATCGGCAAGGTCATTGACGAGCCAGTCTTTTTATATCCAGTCTATAAATTTCGAAACTGTTAATTTTCATGTATAATGTTTCATTTTTCGCATGTTTCGATATGAAGTTCCCGAATTGACAAATACTCCGATATTGACCTTTGATTGAATGGGACAAACAGAAGGAATTGCATGCGTAAATAGTTGACTCAGAATTTAAGAATAATATTTTAGGCGTTAGTAGTTGCTTTATATTTTCAGAATGGAATCCGCTAAGTTCAGGAATTTCTGTCTTTTTTCTCTTACAAGATCGAATCGTTTTATTGTAAAGTTTTTTACACAATAAAGTCATAATTTCCGATTAATTTAAAAAAAAGAATGCAAAGAATGTATGATTTTAGACTTGTGTAAGAAAGCTTCAAACTAAAGAGTAGTTCCTCCTTTTATTTGGAGGATATTCAACCTGCACATATGGGATTCACCAAGCGCCAATAATCATGTGTGGACTTTTGATATTTGATTTTTCTTTTTAAATTCTACCCTCATCATGTAACCCTACTTAATTGAATGAGGCTCGAGAAATGTTTAAGACAAGAAATTGATTTTCTCCCACCCATTATTAGGTAAAGTGTCCGTGTTGGTTCATATGGGCTCATTAAGATCCAGTTGAATTGATTAAACATCTCGTTGTCGGTTAGGAGAATTTCGATCGACATTTTGTTTCAACCATTAAAGAATCATTTGCAGCAATTTTGGTACCCGTGAACACCATAAGAAGTGCCGATTTCCTTTAAACCCAACTTCGGAAACTCATTGTCTGGCTCCTATGGGATCCTTTGCAAGCCAATCAAAGGGATTATTAAACTTTAAGTATTGGCTTATTAGTTATTATACCAAAGCTATTTTAAATTCAATAACGTCTGAAAGTAATTGGAGAACAGTTCGACCACATTGAAAATTACCTTTATTGTGACCCTTATTCAAAAAAGTACCCATATCAGTTCGCATGGGCTATTATGCTGGAGAGCCCATAAAATCTTGATATGGTTATAGAGAACATAGACCTGCAAGTATTTCAATGCCAAACAACACTTTATACCAAACAGAGCTAATAAAATCATCTATATACTATATAATGTTTTTCCTAATCCCATTAATATGAAAAAGCCAAATTACTATTTAGGGCTCTGTGAGAGCCCAAAAATAGTGGAAAAGCTTTTGCAATATGGGTTACTGTATTTTCTAAAATCTGCTTACACTAAAAACAATGTTTACCTAAAGAAAACATTTAAGAAGAACAAAAAAACGCCTTTCCTGAACCTAGTAATAGGAAAATACACATTTTGCCCATATTGAGAGCCCATAAAATCGGGGAACCGACCCGAAAAATTTGGACCCGCATAGTTTCCGATTGCTTGACCCATAAACAATCAATTAAAGCCAAAAAATCAATTTCAGCACGAAAATCCTACGGGATTACATAAGGCACCACACTAAATAGTCAGATTTTCGGCCGGTCGGACGGACGGATTGAAAGACAACACCAAACTTTTCCCTTCACGTGGGCAAAAACAGTGCCCTTACCAAAGAAACGCTATCGCGTCGAGAAATTTGGCTATTAGTCTGGCGAGCCTGCCTCGATCTATCGATATTGTCAGTATCGGAGGGTAGCATAGATGGGACAGGTTTACCAGTCCAGTTGGTTATGTTTTTATATACAAAAACTCATGTGGAATGGTATGTCTTTTACTAATTGAAAATGACAATAAGAAAATCAAAATATTTTACATCTTCAGTATCTAGGTGACTGGTATGTTCAAGGTTACTCAGGCATATGCAGCTGGCCAGGGGCACACAAGTTTTCCGACTTCATCAGTCGCTACGAACTTAGACAGGGGAATAGACCAGCTTTAATTCACACCTGGAGGTAAGAGAAAAAGGCATATCGTTAACAATATCGTAAAATTGACAAGTTAAATGTTTTTTTCATAATTTCCGAGTGATTTTGGATTAAATTCAAATGGGTGTGAGGAGCGAGTTTTGAATTAAATTCAAGGAAGGTACAGTCAACGACTTTGTGTAATTGAAAAATAAAAGGTGTCGGGGTCTAGATGTAGAGCCATTCGGAACACCACTAGGCCAATCTCACGATCAACCACGGATGTACATAGTCAGTTGCAGTTTGCGGAAATGGCCGTCTGATGTTCCGAATGGATGTAGAGCGCCCCCTATTTTCCAAGAGGTTCCGAGTTCGATTCCTATCGATCTTGGTTCTTTCCTTAGCCCTCAAATTTGTTGCGAGTACTGTTTCCTTCTTCATGAAGCAGAATCAAGAGGGATGAATCTAAATTGTAAGAACTTGTATCCCAATCGATTTTTATAAATAAGTTTAAAATACTAGCTCAATATTTTGGGTGAATGGGGAATGATTTTGAGTGGGTGTGTGAAGCAAGTTTTGAATAATTTAAGGAAGATGATACATTTAAAATTATTTTGTAACACCCCCCCCCCCCTCGTCCCGCCCCTCACACCCTTTCTAAAATTCTAGGTCCTTTTGTGTTTCGTGGCTTCACGAACGATTCAGACTCTTTAGAAACCAATCGAGTAAATAAAATCGGCTGCTTTATCTACATGTAGATTTAACAACATCGTGAAATTTACCACGTGATTGATTTTTGAATTATTTTGAAATTAAAATGAAAGAGTGCAACGAGTGGGGTTTGAAGGGAGGTAATCCAATAACGCTAATCTGGGTAAGGGAACTTTGCGATACTTGTTACCTCCCTTAAGGTGGCAATGGACAGCGGCCTTTCGACTCTATAGACCGGAAGTGGATTTTCGTTTATTTTACGGCTCTTTTTGCGCGTTGTTTAAAAATCCGGTTTTTAAAAGATTTTGTTTATGGAAATAACGTAGAATAATGATGGTAAAATATCACAACTTAACTTCTTTTCAATATTTGATATCAATTGAATGACTGAATCATTGAATTTAACTATAAAATATGTTAAAAATGCCATTCAATTAGTAGGGGAAACTATAAAATAACGAATAACTTTCTTATTTGAATGGAAAGGTAGGCTGAACTTTTTATCAAATAAATGAAAAATATGGTTTTAAAACATATTGAAAATAAGAAAAATCATTCGGTAATTTCTTCAAAAAATAAGTTTTTGTTGCATTTTCCCCCCTTAAAATTACATGAATTACTGCATTTTTATTTTTTGAAAGCATATTATGCAATTGCAATTGATCAAGTAGAAATTTCCTTGGCAACAGCCATTGTGTACATGTATAAGGTCTATCAAGATGTATGTATTTCATAGCTATCAGCTGGTACAGAGTTTATATTAGACCTAAAACTAATATAAACGTTTTACTGAAAAATGGCCATTACGAGTCAAGGGTATATAACTCTAGCATGAAAACGAGCATGGAAAGGCACCTTCAAATTTTGATATTATGACTATACAATGTTAATCTACAACATAGGTGAACAAGAAAAAAAATCATTGTGCGGAAAAAAATGACGCCATCTGTCCATTGCTACCTTAAACAAGATAATGTATGCATTCAACTTCTATAAATAGCTTCCACTTTCTTGAAGAACAAATCAGCATATACCATTTTAAATAGGTCAGTGAACGCGATTTTTTCCTATTCATATTCATTTTGAATGCATCTGTTGATTATTTTCTATTTTAGGCATTTGGGGCGTTTTTAAGTGGTTTGAGTGTGTGTTTGGAATGAATAAACGAATTGGAGCGCTGAGTGAGCGAATCAAATGGTTTTGATTGATATGAATGTCAATTTCACGATGTAACTAACTGTATTGACTTTAACTGATTGTCGTCGAGTACGTATTTTCAATTCAATTTCAGGGGGTTATAGTTTACACGCGTTCACACTCTTTCAAGGTAAAATGTATGTATTCGTTGATTATAATCTTCCAAACTTTGATATATTGAATAGAGTAATATTCGTTACCTCTCGTTTTCATTATGTGTTCTATTTTCCAGGCATATAGAGTGTACGACCGCGATTCACCAGTACCAACCACATGATATACCAGGTGTGTTCACATTAGTGGATAATATAGGTAAGTCTATTTTCATTGTAAGATTTCCTGCTTTGGTGTACGCTAATTTATTCCATCTTTTTCTTACAGTTATTTACATCGTGAAATTGACATTCATCTCAACGGAACTCATTCTCAATCGCTCAATCAGTGCTCCATTTTGTCATTCCAAACATTCACTCAAACCATTCAAAAACGCCAAAACGACTAAAAGGTAAAAGATCAACTATTACCTTCAAATTGAAAACAGCAAGAATCGTATCGAGATTTCACTTACATAATTGAACTTTAAAGCGTCTGATTGGCCCTTGATGAGATTGTAAACTATTCAAAGAACCTGCATCAATATTTTATTAAAGGGAGGTACATGTAATTAATTTCGCCAATTTGTTTTCATCCTGAACAAAATCAGCGATATTCGATTACCTGCCTTAAATTTCACTCAAAACTCGCTCCACACCCCATTTAAGATCATTCAAACATTAATCTTCTTGTCAATTTCACAATGTTTTTTAACTGTAAAACTAAGTCTGCGCCTACGCAAATATGACGGAGATAACTTGATTTTTCGTTCCGAAAATGCCGTGCTTTAACAAAAGCTTTTAATACGAAAAAAGGCGATTCCTCTGACCGGGGTCGATTGAGATCTACTCTATTTTTAATGATCTTTTAAATGATAAAGTAGTAGCACACCTAAAAGAGACAAATACATCTAATAAACGATTTAGAAAGGA
The DNA here is from genome assembly GCA_948146395.1 of Fragum whitleyi. Taxonomy (NCBI): domain Eukaryota; kingdom Metazoa; phylum Mollusca; class Bivalvia; order Cardiida; family Cardiidae; genus Fragum; species Fragum whitleyi. The sequence continues at coordinate 17,722,182 of OX411543.1, read as the reverse complement.
CTGAATGTGTCAAAATATTTAGATTTTTACATCGAAAATTTCGTTAGTTTATGAAAATCATGTAAAAAATGAAATCTCAAGATTTCTGAAAAATCAATAAAAGGACTGCAAATGAAATTCCTAGCCGCCACGAAATAACTGAAAGATAGTTGAAAGTCTTGTCAAACCCCAATTTAAAAAAAAAACCAAGTAAAAACATTTAAAAAAAACAGGTATCACCTAAACATTTACACCCAAAAGAGTACATGCTAGACCACTCGGCCACGCCATCTCTAAGCATGTATGATGATAAATAATAATATTTACAGATAAAACAGTGTTTTATCGATTTTTGGAAATTGAAATTCATAGAATAGACTAGAACAAATTCATAGACAAGAACATCATTCTGTAATCTAGCTCTAGTTGTTGATATGTTTTTGGACTGTATAATAAAGTAAAGTAAGAACACTTGAATAACGAATGTTTTGATATTGTCCTGATTATCTCAGGGGGGGGGGGGGGGTAAATTACATCTGTTTGCCGATTGAAGACGACGCGACAACAAAGAAATAAAAATAAAAATAATGATAGAAAAAAAAACAGCTGTAGCGTTTTTTACCCTACTGAGCAATGTTTTGGTCTATGCTCAACAATATGAGGTGAATGCGAAGTACGTCGAAATTGCGGTATAGACTAGCAGTTCCAAGTTCAAGTTCAAGATCAAGTTCAATTTTACATTGAGATTACGGTTTCTGGACCCCAACTCTTGCAGGTCTATACTGTTCTAATGAGTTTCATTAGGAAATCTCGGTCAACATTATGAAAGATCACATGTTCCAAAATGTTTCGGAACTATTACGGTTCCACTACCTTAATGTTTCGATATTTCAGGTGACGTATTAACAGGAGAGAGCATTGTGGTAGCTACAGATTATTTATCATTTGCCGTTAAATGGGGCTGTGCTAAAGCCGATGTATTCAACGGGTGTGACGATCCATATGTCGTCATCAAAACAAGGCTACGGTTCCCAAAACGCAAAACATGGCAAACGATCAAGCATGTACTCTGGGATTATTTTAGATATCCAATATCAGAGCTGATTCTATATTCACAAAATAACCGTAAGTATGGATTAGTTTTAATGGCCTGGCATTGACCTTTACCAATTAGATTATTTAAAACCTTAAAAGTCCCTCTCTGCGTTGTACTCTGTGCGTGCTATCATCGTTAAATACTTCTACCGATATCGAATCCTATTTTTGCTTTCTTTTAAAATCGAAAATATTTGTCAGTTATTGATAGTTAAACATCTTCTCTATAAATCCAATCTTAGGTCACAAAAACTAAACTACCAAGAAATTCTTCGTTGGTTCCACTTATATAAAATTGACTTAAACTTTCTTTTGCTAAATTCAAGTCAATTGCTTTCATGTGGCCCTAACTCGATTAATCAGTAAAACGCGAAGGGTATCGACTTCGGTCTGACTGTGCAAAAGGCGCAGGTTGACCGTGTTCGAACTTTTCACAATTAAAAGATCTTGTAATTTTAAATAACAATTCTGAGTCTTTTTTTAGACTTTATTTATTTTGTATTACTTTCCTGGCTTTGAAATCTTAGGATTTCCCAGGGTACATGTAATAAATTTTGATAACGTCACAAGTGACGAGAACACTTTTCAGTTTCACTGGAGCAACTACCTTTTGCAAGCAGCTTGGTCCCTGCTCAAAATACTGAGATAATACATTGAAACTCAATCACAGCTTCAGGATATCTGCCTCACTAATTCAGAACTATTTTCAAATAATTATGCAATTTTGATTAAATATCCAAGCGAAAAAGAAAAAAAACTAGACTGCAGAGGGGTTGTTGATTGAACTCGCCCCCTCCTTCTGGATTCGCCATTGAAGCTTCTGAATCACAGATTATTAAAAAATGTCAATCAACATGAACGAAACAATCACGAACAATTTTCTGAACGAGGGAACATCCGGAGAAGGTTCTAAATACAATACCTGATCCGACTTTTTCTGTCGTCCGTGACATTGAGGGGTTTTCCCAAGGCTCGAAATATGATGGCTTGCAGTTTTAGCGACATACACTCAATACAGCCCGAGCTCAAGTTGATTTTAAATGCTCATCTCAGGGGAATGAGTAATCACAGACCACACAATTCTTCCAATATGTCCATCTCGGTATCCAGTCGATTTCCAAATGATCACGGTGTTCCTATGTTTACATCGTTGGCGAAGTTGTCGTTTCCAAATTAATACAGTGGAAGATTCGCCCTAATTATTATCTTTCCTCGTATTTAACTCTTTAAAGGTCCAAAGAATGATTGTTTTGCTTCAAAGCATCTTTAATTTTCTTCAAACCCTTCGGATTCGTTTTCTAGAAATATTTTTTATGTCAGACATAACCAGTGGATTAGCCTCTATTTTTCTATCAAATAAGAACTCTGCTTGGGTCATTCTTTATTCTACAGTATTGCTTTGTAAATTCCTTTTCAGACGCCGCTCCTTTCGCGTGACGTCACATTTGAATTATAACTTCAATTAATTACATTTGTTTCATTTTATTTTCAGCGTGCTACCCAAATACAGCTTCGTCTCCCCTAGACATTCCAGTCAAACCAAGACAAATTGAGAATTATCCGGGACCGAAAATTTTCATAAAAGATCATCACGATATGCTGTGAAATATACTTGTTCTCAAAATTGTCGATTTTCTTGTGACAATATAGTAATAAAATTGGTACTTGTTCTCAAAGTTGTTTATTTTCTTGTGACGATAAAGTAATATATTTGGTTCCAGTCCTGATAATTGTTGATTTTCTTTTGACAATAAAGTAACAAAAAACTAAAGGCGTTCGCAAAGTTGTCGATATATCATGGCAATGAAACAAAAAATGGTAGTTTTTCACAAACTTGTCAATTTTCTTGTGGCAAAAAGGATTAAAATTGGTAGTTGTTCTCAAAATTGTCGGTTGTCTTGTGGTAATAAAGTAATAAATTTGGTAGCTGTTCTCGAAGTTGTCGATTATTTTGTGGCAATAAAGTAATAAAATTGGTAATTCTTCTAAAGGTTGTCGATTTTCTTGTGGCAATAAAGTGATAAAATTGGTAGTTATTCTCAAAGTTCTCGATTTAAAAAAATGACAGTTTTCTTTATTTGATATGTATCAAATTAAAGAGTTTATTTGACATTATCGAGTGCAATAATGAACTCTATTCGATGAGTACCCTGCAGAAACAGTCTATATTTGACGAAGCGACAGCAGATGCTTACAATTTGAATTATGTCAGTGAAATCGCGTTTTTTTCACTATCCAAATTTATTTTGAATAACGTTGTTGATTCTATATTTTTTCAGTGGGTTTAAGCGTTTTAGAAGGGTATTAGTGAGTGTTTTGAATGAATGAATGGAGTTTTGAGTGAGTGATTTAGAATGGTTTTGATTAAGGCGAACGTCAATTTCACGCTGTAACTAAATGTTCATCGTCACCTTAGTGTGACATTTAAGATGATACACGATCATTGTATTCCTTACACGTGTTTCACAAAGGTCCTTGTCATATATAATACATCGATTTTAGTACTTTGGGCAATAAAAATGTTTGATATGCGTGTCGTTAAAAGTATAACGAGGAAAAATAGTGAAGAATTGATGAATGACTTATACCTTTGAACCCTTTGAATTATTATGAGTATATATAGAATGTCTTTATGCTAATAGTGTAACGTTAAATGTTTTATTAACCTTTTTGCTATTGCCTCTTTCTTTCCTTGTTTCTTGTGGTGCAGGAATTAAAGACCCATGTGAGATGCCAATTTATCTTTTAACTATACCAATATCCGTGTGATAACATCCCATATGATATTTTTTATGATATCAAAATGATGATTTTTTTAGAACAATGGCGGTTAATTTTAGAAACCTGCATTTCTGTTAGAAATATCCTCGAAAACAAGACACGTAGAGGTTGTAAGACAAATATGATGCATACTAAGTGTATTGTAAGAAAAAAATATCTAACTGGGTCGTAGGAATTAATGATGTTCTCGGCAGATTATCGACAATGATCGATTCTCCCAACCTCGTTAGATATTTTTTTCATACATATCACTAAGTACGGTATATACTTTTGCGACCTCGAGCTACATGTAATAACATCAAGTAAAATCAACCTGCAACATTCGCCCCATGCATTCAATTCTTAAAAGTGTTACTGACGCAAATCGTTCAATACGCTTCGAAATCGTTTTAAAACGCACCCCAACTTCATTCAAATCTTTTCAGCCATTACATATCTTTATCATTTATCTGACATGATTTTGAATGCGTCTAAATGGTCTGTCGCGGATGGCACGCAAATCTATTTATAGATCAGTACAGTAAAGAACATTATGAAATTGACAAGGTGAATGATTTTGGAATGGTTTCGGAATGAAATTGAATGATTGTGTGGAGCAAGTTTTGAGTGGAATTAAAGGGAGTTAACCAATATTGCTAGTTTTGTTCATGATGAACAAAATTAGCGATATTAATTACCTCCCTTTAATGAAATATACGTTTCTTTCTGATTATACGTCATCGTGGACCAATCAGGCACTTTATTGTCCACACCAGCCAATAAAATCGTGGAATAAATAGATCGATTTATATTTATTGTTGCAAGTCTTGAATGGTTTCTAAATGTTTTCTAATGATTTCTGAGCGTGTTCGATCGATTTGAGTGAGTGATTGGAATGAATGAATGGAGCGCTGAGGGAATGATTAAGAATGATTTTGATCGAAATGAGTTTCAATTTTACGATGTTTTTAACTGTAGGATATTTTTCACTGAATAATGATATAGAAAGTCGCTGATTTCGCTCATTTCGACCGAAAATTACCAATATTTCATAATATCACTCTAATATCATTCACAACTAATTCAATTCCACTCTGAAATCATTTCAATATCATTCACCATGCTCTTACCTTTAGGGTTAGTTACATCGTGAAATTGGCATTCATTTCAATCAAAACCATTCGAAATATCTCACTCAGCGCTCCATTCAATCATTTATATATCCATTCATTCCAAACACTCACTCAAAGAAAAGCTCAAAAACAAAACTTAACAGATAACATCAACAACTTCATTCAAAATGAATAAATATATCTAAAGAAAATTCGTGATTTCAGTGACTCAATCGACATTTTAAGCGTCAGCATAGTTCTGGAGGAGATGGGAAGCTTTTTCTAAAACTTGTTTGATATTCAATCCAAGAGAGGTAATAAATATCGATAATTTTGTTCATCCTGAACAAAATTATCGTTATTGGATTAACCTCCCTTTAATTTCACTCAAAACTCATTCCTCTCACTCATTCAATTTCATTTCAAAATCAAATCACAATTTCACAATGTTGTTAACTGTATATTACATTTCTTTAACTCCAGGTTTCGTCCCACCGAGGCTGTCACAAAACGAAATATGCTGGTGATCATCTCTATTAGTCAGAAATTCGATGGTTAGCGATCATCTTTTTTGTGACGAAAACAAGTCTCGGCGCATTTTTTTTTTTTTTTTTTTTGAAAAAATGAAATGACTTCCTACAGTCACCAGCTTTACGTAATTTTGTCATCCGTCAGAAGATTAATGGTCAACCCTCATATGAAATAGAATCTTCAATTATTTCATACATGTTTAAATGGTAACTGTCCCAAACACCTTGCTTAGAACGTAAAAACTGCTTTAAATTTAAATTCATAGTTGACCTGTAGATACCTTTAAGCTCTATATTTCTGTTTTTGCCCTTTTCGTTCAGTGCGCTACCACTGAAATCCGGAGGTGCGTTCGTTAGAGCGAGATTCTTAAGATTCTTATTAAGATTTTTAAATAAAAAGCGTTCGGTAGAGCGAGATTTTTAAGCCGCTCAATAAGAATCTTAAGATATCTCAATGAGGAAACGAAGATGGTTTTGTATTGGCTTAAAACGAGTAGTCATGACGACGTCGAATATTTTCACTCAAAATATGGAAAATCGTTCATTACGATGTCTTAAAATCTCATTTAGATGGATTTTTCATCTTTCTCTAACGAACGCACCTCAGGTGTCAGAGCTACAAGGTTCGACAAAACATTTGTCCAGTCTTTGAAAGAGCACCCAAACCGCCACACCGTCTTCAATTGACCTTAAGCTATGGTCACATTTACGGCAATTATCGTAGTAAGTCGTTCTCCATTTTACCGTATGCAAGCCGTGTCACTAATACAATTAACTAAGTTGAAGTAAGATAAGGTACATTAAGAAAAGGTACCATCGAACATTTTCCGTAGAAAGAAGTACGTGCGAGTAGGAACAACTGCGTAAAAATAAGAAGTTTAATTACATTAATTATTAATTTTAATAAATGGAAAATCGCCATTTATATATTTTCCAAGCCATGATATCTCTTGTTTGTAATGCTATCGATAAAAATCACGATCTTTAATAGAGTTTTATCATTTAACTCGTCAACGACTGTGAACAGTGAAGTGTGAACAAACTAAGGGGGTAATCTCGAAATGCTTACATCGAGTGAGGCTAAGCAAAATTAATATTGAGGTTTATGTCACCCCCAAGTCATATGCTAGTAAAGATAATTTGGCATCATTAATTCATCATAAACAACATCATCTATGTGAAATACGTATTTAAGGTTTACGCTCAGACAACATTTATGTATACACGCGCGCGCAAATGCACGTACGCAATTCCCTCAACACACGCAAATACATGTATATAAGAATCTTGCCCTTTAGAATAAAACTAAGATATACAAAATAATCATACATATTAGTACACATTAGATAAAACAAATGCAACGAAATGTGGATTCATTTTTATGCTGCCATACAATTTATATCTTCGTATAGTTTCATAAAGTTTAAAGAAATTTTGCCATCATATTGTGTCGCGCAATCGATGAAAGTTAATCAGATTCAAAATTTTACTAAAATGCTTACAACAGTCCTTTTGAAGTAAGATACTGGAAACAAATAGGATGCATTTCTCGTCGTTTCGCCGAAAATTTCCTTCTCCACAATAGATACAAACGAGAGCAATTACTTTATAAGTCTATGCGGTTTTATCACTCAACTCTTCAAAGCGTTAACATTGATTTTGAAAGCGGTCGTGTTAATATTCTCTTGAAAATAAATTCACTCTCTATAGCAAGGCATTTTTGTATAGTCTATTATATACCTTTAAAGACGATTTAATGCTCTTAGAGAAATCTTATACCTATCTAATATCATAAATAATTAAGGTCCAAATTACATGTACGTCTGTGAATATTTCAAATTAATAAAGTCACACTTTTCTTTAGAGATGTAATTCAAGATCAAGAATCAGAATTGAACTTTCTGGATGATTCAGTTTTACTGCATGAACATTATTTTGAAAACTAACTTATACCGTTAAAGCTTTTAAGCGATGCCAAAGAAATCACTGAGACCTTGTTGGAATGAGTCGCAGAACTATTATAATTAGTGCAAAATCATTAAAACACAGTTAAGTGAAACACAATACCTTATTACTATCTTAGGGGAATCTTCAAGGTCTCACTTCTTGGTTATTTTCAGAAAAACGCAAGAAACTACGGTGCAAATTGGCTATTGAGTCCTGTTACCTTAGCATACCTATAATGCGACAGTAAATAGGTTTGATTCTTTAACTTCATTTTGGAAAAAAAAGGAATATCAAAGCCTTAATTTGGAAATTTCTCATATACTGCTGAACTACAGTTAATGGCCAGTGAAATAACCACATGTCATTTCTTGAAAATACATTGTAACAATTTCAACTTTTGCAAGAACTGAGTTCAATGATATGACCTTTGAGAACTGCAATCAAAATTGCCAACAAAGCAGTTTTAAATGTAGACGAATAGTCGAGAGTACCGAACTCCCCTTTCGTAATGTTTCAAAAATCTGTTGATTTTGGTAAGCTCTTGACCGGGTGTGTAAATCATTTTCTGAAAAGCATTTAATAATCCAAGGAAACATTGAGCTAGCAGGGTTCTGTGGCACCTGTTTTTGAGTTGCTATCCTCACCATATGCAAATATGGAAGAGCTGATTAACACAAGTTCTTGTAAGATCTTACTTCCATCCGGCAAGGGTATTCAAGGGATCACTTTTCAGCATCAACTCAGTTGATCTGGCTCAACGGTTCATCTTTACCTTAATTGTGTTTATGTTAAGACTCATATTGAGAAATAAAGTGTGAATTGTAGTCCAAAATGACGATGATCGATGTGATCTTGAAAAAGAGTTGACCTCCGATGCAGGCTCTATTATCGCAGGAAAAGAGTCTCAGTCACGCAACCTTTGGAATGATTGGAGCGCTTCTTAGACTGTCTATCAATGACATACGGGTGTTGGATTGGTATCATAGAGCCCGGAGCTTACTGTAGAGAAGGAACCTTCGATCTGAACATATAGACCTCCCGGCCTGGGTCGCTTATCAGGTGAACCGGTAGTTTTAAAATGTTCATATTGCCACTGAATGACAGGGTGGCTTATTGTTAGTCGCCTGGACAGTTTTCTGTCTGGACAGACAGATCTCAACAGACGGTTGGAGAGAATTTACGAAGCGAGTTTTTTCTTCAAGTGTATTAACCGGAGTACCACCAGAAGCCGAATTACCTAAAGAATATTACCAAAATTACAGTTAGTTACATCATGAAATTGACAATCATTCCTCCCAAAATCATTCTAAATCGCTCACTCTGCGCTCCATTCTTACACTCAAAGCACTCACTCAAATCGATCAAAAACGTTCAAAAATCTTTAGAAAACATTTCAAAAACGACCAAGACTTTCAATGCTTAATTCAAATCGATGTTATTATTCCACGATTCTATTGACCTGGTGGATTTTTAAGTGTCTTACTGGCCCATGAAGACACACAAACAGAAAATTAAGTATGTTTTATTAAAGGGAGGTAATTAATATTGCTAATTTTGTTCATCTTGAACAAAATTAGCCATATTGAATTACCTCCCTTTATTTCACTCATAACTCGCTCCACACACTCTTTCAATTTCATTCCAAAACCATTAATCTTGTCAATTTCACGATGTTGTTAACTGTACAACACTTACGTCCGAGGTACTTTTCAGTTTACGGAATAGTCCGAGGGATGTTCCGAATGCCTATTTCCGTCTTACTTCGCTTTGTTTACAAGTTTCATTGAGTTATTTGATAAACTTGTAGATGATACAAAATTGCATTAACGCAACCCCGATTGATTAACCATGGACAGGTTTTTTGTATATAGAAATAGTATCAAACTTCAAAACAACGCAAAAAAGTTCGCTTGTATAGCCAGAAGTAGCTTATTTGCACAGTTATAACCATCTAGTTAGTCGGCCGCCACCAGAGCGCAGTTTGTTAGGCATAAGAATTCCAATCTGGAAGTCGTGGGTTCGATCCCCGGTGGCGGTAAATATCCTTTCCGACGTTTGTCTCTCACCAATGGTTAGATAATCGTAAACCTATGTGAGATAGCAGTTGGGGGCTAGGAAAGGGTGTAATGGTAGTACAGATGAAAGAAATACCAGGAATCCATTGTTAGGTGCTCCGGCCGCCGCGATATAACTGCGAGATTGTTGGAAGCGGCGTAAAACACATTCAAACAAACAAAATCTAGTAAGTCTCCGAAATGATATGCCATTCATCCGGACATTGGTTGTAAAGGTTGAATTAAGAGTGTTGCTTTGGTACACAAGTACGTAAAATAACAGACTTAGAAGCTTGGTTATATCTTGAAAAATCGATACGGTGTCAGCGTGACTGATCCATGATATTTCTTCGAAAGATTATTCGTCGATTACTGTTAACAACGACGTGAAATTGACATAATGAGTGATTCTTGAATGATTTTAGAAAGAACTTGAATGGGTGTGTAGAGCGAGATTAGGTGAAATTCAAGGGGATACAGTTAAAACAACTGTTAGAACAACTTGAAATTGACAATGTGAATGATATTTGAATGATTTCGGAATTAAATTGAATAAGTGTGTGGATCGAGTTTTGAGTGAAATTAAAGGGAGGTAATCCAATATAAGCCATATAAATTACCTCCCTTTGATAAAATATACGTTTTTTTTCTGATTTTGCGTCATCATTGACCAATCAGGCACTTTATTGTCCACACCAGCCAATAAAATCGTGGAATAAATAGATCGATTTGAATTTTTTGTTGAAAGTCTTGAATGGTTTCTAAATGTTTTCTAATGATTTCGGAGCATTTTTGATCGATTTGAGTGAGTGTTTGAAATGAATGAATGGAGCGCTGAGTGAATGATTAAGAATGATTTTGATCGGAATGAGTGTCAATTTCACGATGTTTTTAACTGTATAGAGGTCACCGGTGATTTTAAATATCCAGTCCGGCATTCAGAATCACCAGACGGTGCAAACAAGTTTCTAATTGTACCTCGCTTTGCAAGCAAGTGCACCTGCAAAGCGGGGTTGAATTGGAAAACTGTTTGCATTGTTTGGATATCATGAACGTAGGACAGGTTGTCCAATTAATTATAACGGCTCCTTTGCTAACCATACGGAACATGTAGCAGGTAAAGCTCTTTTAAAAAGTTTGAGTTTATTTTTATATAATTGCCGTAAAGTTCCATTAACTTTGAAAACCCCGCTGTTAATTATTTTCAAGATTCTTTTGAAAGCTCTGCTTTGTTATACAGTTCTGAAATTTGCGGATATTCAAAATCAAAGGAAATTGGGCGTATCCACTTGAAATTTTCAAATTAAATATAAGGCGTTAAAAATAGTACTTTTTCGGCCACAGTCTAGAGTGATTTAGTGCGTAATCTTCTGTATATTGTTCGATATTGTCGTAAGATGAAAAACTGGTGTAAAATAATTCAGGCTTATAATATCATTTTGAGTAATTTATACAACCAATCATTCTTTGACTGCACAAAGGTCACAAAAACTGGATCAGTAACAAAAAAAAAGCTTTTAAATAATTATGGATTTTCGGCTATGTTTACTGAAACTGATCTTGAACCTGTACATCTTAAACGATTTCCGAAATTGTTTAACCCTTTGCTGTTTAATCCCTGCTTTTTACGTGCCTGTGATTTTATGATTGAGAAAACATTGTGAAAAAAGAAGAAATTGCTTCTGACAAGCAATTTCTTCTTTTTCCACACTATTTTCTACCCTACTGAATGGTTATTTTTCACATTTTATCCACTTTGAATTCTCGTCTGCAAAACCTTTGAATTTGGACAGGTCCAAAAGTTTGTAAAACAGGAAAGGGTTAAACAGAGAGTTATACATGTAGACTTTTTTTTCAAGATTGGTGCAGCACTTTAGGAAACAGTTCTGTGTTTAAAAATATATTCCCTAAAGCTGCTTTGGATACGAGACTAATTTAGATACTTTTACAGGAAGCCTTAATTTACAGGACTTATATTCGCAGCTTTAAATTAAAGAGTAGAAACTGGTCGCTTTGATAAACCACTTATCCTACGCTTAGACAGATTTTGCTACTGTTGTAACTTTTATGATTTAGAAGATTTATACCACTTTCTTTTCATATGTCTATGTTTAAGCGTAATTAGAAAACGATATATAAACGCCCATCTTTGCTTAGATGTATGAAGTTTTCAACTTCAACTATGAAAATACTAATGCTCTATTCTGTTAAATTCTCCGAGAAGTAGTTTTGCCTTTCGGCCTTACGGTCGCTGGAAGTATCCGTTTGTCACGAGGCAACAAAATACAATTAATTCTAGTTTAAATATATTTTGTCGAAATCTCGACGAAAATAAATTCGACCATACGTTGTTTCGACGATTGGTCGTATCTGAAAAAGTGTCATATTTGACCAATTGCCCTTCGACGGAATGTCGTGCAGCGCAGCTTGACACCGCATTATCAATTAAAAAGTTATCATATAATAAATGTATACATGTTTTATAAATGCAACAGTAAATAACGGCTTGCTAAATGTAGTTTAAACATAACTCATCTCAACCGAAATAGATCACGTTCGAGCTAAGTTCGTTAGAACGTATTCTTGATTAATTAATGATACAGTTTTGATTTATTAATGAAAGACGAAATTGTGTTTCATATTGTTTTCTTTACGTAATGACATTTATTATGGACCATAATTGTATCTGGTCTATACTACATTCGTACATCCAACCTTTAAACGGAGGGATCAAAGTTATTGTAAGTGTCTATTTATTTACGTACACTTGCAATATTTTTGTGCTGACACCTCGGAATTTCTCTTAACTATATATATTTTTCTGTTGAATAGTCAACCGCCATATGATCGGAGATTGGATTATTTACCTGTTTGTTGAAGCGATTTATTTAGGGGAATATTGGGGTAATAATCGAATAATAATCTGTTTGTTAAAATTTGTTTCCATTCAGGACCTTGATTCTTCGATTTCAAAAGTAAATGAAAATCATTTAGGGTATGGAAACTACAGATTTGGCATACATTAAACTCTTTTCAATACAGCTTAGTCAAATGCTACAGTTAATAACATCGTGAAATTGACAAGGTGTTTGCTTTTGGAATGATTTCGGAATGAAATTGAATGAGTGTGTGGAGCGGGTTTTGAGTGAATTTAATGGGAGGTTATCCAATATCGCAAATTTTGTTCAAGTTGAACAAAATTTGCAATATTAATTACCTCCCTTTAAAGAAATTTACGTATTTTCCTGTTTGTACGTCTTCGTTGACCAATCAGACACTTGAAAGTCCACGCCAGATAATAAAATAGTAGAATAAATAGACCGATTTGAACTTATCGTTGGAAGTCTTGAACGATTTTTAAATGTTTTCTTATGATTTTGGAGCGTTTATGATCGATTCGAGTGAATGTTTGGAATGAATGAATGGAGCGCTGTGTGAATGATTAAGAATGGTTTTGATCGGAATGAATGTCAATTTCACGATGTAGTTATATCGTCATTAATTACATCATTGCATATGACACCTAAACCATGGCCATTTTTTACCTTAATATTTTATCATTAAACGAGTTTGGTAAAAATTCGTTAAAAAGCGTTTTGAATTGTACTTAAAAAACGCGTAGAACATGTAACAAGAAAGCATCGCCGAAAGAGACACGTCTTATATTTTATCACTTTAATAACCTTTAAAATGTTTGAAAATACATCTTATATGAACTAGTATGATATCCAATATTTTGTCCAACGGAAATCGAATTTTTACCACAGATAAGCGAAATACAACGTGATGATTAAAAAAATCAAGACACTGAAAGTACTTTTCATTCATTCATTATCAGGGTTATCCATCCCACCTTTTTCACATGAACTGTTTAGTTAGTATATAATCTAAAGTATACTCTTTGTTTAAAAGAAGCTTAGAATATGATAATGATTGTTAAATTAGTAACTTGAATGTACACATCGGCAAATAGCACCAAAAAATAATAAATTAATAATTAACAAGTGAGATCTCACAAATACAACTGCGGTTTCAAGGTAAATCATATCACCAAAATTCTATATCTCAAAACGTAGGCCTAAAAGTTCGTATTCGCGTTAACTTGTTTTGCGTGAGTGACAGACAGAGAGGTGACATCACTGGGTAACTAAAATGCCGTAACAACAACTAGTTTATTGAGCGGCATTAGGAGGTTATTTATCCAAATGTAGCGTGTTGCATAACATTTGAATTATAAGACACTGTTTTGCTTTTGTTGATTCTTCTAGTATTTTCCATACAGATTGGTTAAAAATGTTACAAATTCTGAATGAGAAAACGAATCGTTCATTGAAAAGATCGAATGTTTTTCCTTATTTTGTTAAGATGATCTTGTTTAGCGGGATTTTTTATTTTCTCTAACGAACACACCTCTGGTTATTAATTTATAGACGGTGAAAGAACTAGGGGTATATAGCAACACGCAGAAGTGTCGTCTACTTCTCACTCTAATCGCAGATTCCATTATTAGATTAGATTGCTGGAATGTTTATATACTACCCGTTGTCTTCCAGATAGCGGGCTACAAGACCAGTCCTCTAGTTTTTGTCCCCTCTTACACCGCGGGAAAACCCCAATAGGCGAATACCGGCCTAGTCCTTAACATTCTTGCGCGATACTATTACTTTAAAACACGTGGTTTAGGATTGGCAGCTGATTTTAGTATTGGAAGTGAGTCTTTGAATAATCTACAAATTATAAAGAATTCTTGTTCAAAGTCATTTTTAAAATGCACAGTTGTCTAGCGGAAATAAGTCTTATAGAAAAGAAAATTGAATCCAAGTTGAAACTGCTTTTTTGAAAAGCTATTAACGTCTGACCGGATTTTTCTCAGGCACTAACACTGGTTGACGTAAAAACGTCCACCAATGAAGTGTAATATCAAACCTTAAGACGCAAAATGATAGCAATTTTCGTCTATAATCTCATAAAAATGGTTTAATTCCAACTCAACTAAATATGAAAAATCCTCTTTCTACATTTCTTGAACATTTAGAAAATATGAAAGAAAATTTAAATGCTGAAATTCTTGTAGAACGAAGTCGTTTCAGGCTGTTACAAAACTGATTTTCTATTCTACGCTACAAAAAGGCTGTTCCTTATTTCCTACGAGAACTAAAATTAAGTGAAGTAATATTATATTTCTCTTGTTTATTTTAGCATGGAAGTTCAGTATATTTTTATGGTACCAACATTGAAGTCCGCACGAAATGACAAATCGTTCAATTTTAAATATTAAAACAATAATGTGAAGAACTCTCGAATTGAAATTTTAAACGAAATAGAAATTGATCTAGCCTGCGTTGTGAATCAACTCTCAAGAAATTAATGATGGAAGGGATCACTAGTGTGATATACAAGATGAATTTGATAGTGATTTTCAGCCTACTTTCGTTTCCTATTGTACTGTGTACATCAAGCAAAGAAAGACTGTCTAAAACACCGCCACCACAAAGGAATTTTATACTTGAAAGGGTAAGTATAGTTGAACAAATTTAAGTGAGTGATCAAAGGTCAATTTTCTCTGTTTAAGCACAGAGAAAATTACGTTTGATCACTCACTTTTTACAAGTGCATAAACATTTCGTTTCTTTTCCTTTTTTGTATGAGATATTTTTGAAGCCTGTCAAACGGACAATTGGATGCTTACATGTAGCTTTTGGTTATTGGTTTTTCATTGAGACCACCTTTTTTGATAGACAAAATTGATAATTAAGACATTTTGATAAGATGTAAACCTAACCATACTTTTAAATGTGCTTCTAGTAATTATAAAACGAATCGGATTAGGTTGTTCGTTCTAAACATAAGAAAAAAATTTTCTCCGTCTTTTTCGACCCATTCGAGCACAAAGTGCCAATGGTGAGCTATTTTGATCTAGCTGTGTCCGGCGCCCGTCAACTTCATGTGTGCACTCTAGAAGATGCATCTATTACTTTAATGTCTTGACACTTGGCCAAAAATGTTTGTCTTCAGCCGCCCTTGGACAAGTTCGAAATAGAGTAACGTGGGTCAATTTATAATCGAGCGTGGCCAGTGAAGACATGTTTATAATCAGTGAGAGGAAAAGTCTAAAAATCTTCGTTTAAAGCCAGAGTTGGACATTCAGAATTGGCAAATCGTTTTGAAATAGATGAACGGTTAGTTTCGATGAAATAATTTTGTTTTGGACTTGAAATTTGTGTATTTCGCTAACATTTAAAAGCTGCATTATTTATGATCAGTCACCCGTAACACTATCCATCGGCCTTATACATGTATATAGTTATCGATAAATATATACCTGGATTGTGAACAGTTATACTACATGCGAGCCGCGTCATATGAAGGAGTAGTGTCATCTAAGATTAAATTCTAGACTATAATTACTATTACCAGTGCAAGATGGGCATCGATATTATCCTATACAGAGTGAGAATCGGTACCTTTACGAATAAAGGAAGAAAACCTTCACGTACGAGAGCGAACTTTGTAAACCTTTACATTTCTTCCTTCTTGAAACGAAACATAATGGTACTGACACTTATACTGTTGTCATCTATTCTGATTGTTGAAAGTTCATGTATTAGTAATGGAGCTGATACCAGTACTCATTATCAGAGCGGTCGTGTTGAAATAACGCACTATAGTCAAGAACAATTTAAACTTGGAACGTTTATTCTTTATCAAGCATTGAAATATACGTCTTCGGTACACAGTAACTACTATGAAAGTCTCCTACTACTGTCTGCAGATGTAGAGTTAAATCCTGGTCCTGGACATAGCCCTGGGTCAAACCCAAGTGTAATGCCTATGCTAAACGCTATACCTAGTCCTGAAACTCAGGTTATCCTGGATGCCATAGCCAGATCAAACTGGGTAACAACACAAGAACTTATGCAGGTGAAACAAGAACTTTCTGCTTTACGAGAAGAATCATCAAATTTAAGAAAGGATCTACATGATATCAATACAAAAATGAACAAACTGGAAACCAATCAAAGGATGATGAAACAGAATATATCTAATCTAACAGACAAAATCGAATCGATTGAACAGGAACAAAACGTAATGCAAATGGATGTAAATGCACTTGCGCATACACGCGACAAAGAAGAAAGTGAGCAGCATGACGTCAATAAACGTTTAGAAGCATTAGAATAAGAATTCCTTGAGAATTTTCGGAGTGCCAGACGATAAGCAAGAATCAGCAGAAGTCACTTTAGACAAATATGTAGCTCATGTGCATAAAGTAGCATTTGATGAATCTCCATTTAATGAGAGTGACATAATGGAAATCAGTAGAATAGGCTCATATTCCGAAAACCGAAATAGGATGATACTCGTCAAATTCAGAGAATTTGGTCTTAAGTTAGAATTATTCAAAGTAAGAGATCGTTTGAGAAGCGCAGGCATTAAAATTTCTAGTGAATTAACTGGTTATCAAAGAGCTAAACTTAATGCATTAAATAGACAAGGTATATCCGCTTATTTTAGAAATGGGGTCCTATATAGGCGTGAGAATAGAAATGATACGCATAGTGGTAGAATTTTTGTTCGTGGTAGGCGTACAATAGATAACGCTGGTTCACCGATGGATCAGCAACCAACAGTTAGAGAACAAGACGGAGGTTTAATATCAAATGAAGACGCTGTTTACAATACCGAACCAGTACTTAGTACGAATGTATAGGGTTGTGGCCAAAGCCATGCAAATTTTGTAGCTCAAGCTCTGAAATTTATTTCATATAACATAAGTGGTCTATATAAGATAAAAGAAAATTCAGACTTGAAATCATTTCTCTCTGAATTTGATATAGTTGGAATAGTCGAAACCTGGGAAAACGATCCTATTAGTATAAGTACAATATTGAGTGGTTATTCATGTTTTATGTGCCCAAGTAAGAGGAGGGCTAGATATGGTAGGAGTATGGGAGGCGTTTGCGTGTTTGTCAGAGATAGTGTTTTGTCATTTGTCAAGCAAATTCAACATTCATTTACTTGCGGAGTTGTTTTACAAATCGACAAAACTCTATTTAACACGGATAAGGATACTATATTTGTTTGTGTTTACATACCACCGGATGGCTCTACTTTTTATATTAACCATGACAATAAAGGCATTCAAATTATTGAAGAATTACTTGACAATATGAGTGTAATACTGTCTGACTTCAACTTCATTCTTACCGGTGACTTTAATAGTAGAACTGGAGTTGAGAATGACCAAATTGACAATTCAAATACCGATTGTATTAATAATCATTTTCAAGGCCTGTTTCCTGAAATAACATTACCAAAAAGAGTGTCAAATGATCAAGTTATTAATCACTTTGGTCCGCAATTAATTAATTTTTGTAAAACACGTGGGATGTACATAGTAAACGGGAGAATAGGTGATAGGAATAATAACGCGCAGTATACGTTTATAGCAAAACAGGGCTGCAGTGTCATAGATTATGTTATTGTTTCCTATCAATTTGCGGATTTCATTGAAAATTTTGAAGTAATTGTTCGCAGTGAATGTGATCATCTACCAATAGCATTAACTATTAAGTGCATACACAATCATTGTTATAACACTCTTAACTCTGACGGTCCAATTTTGAAATATGATTTTAATACCGATACTATCAATCAATATGAAATCAACATACAAAATGCCGTTCTTGAAGGAAAATTTGATGAATTAAACAATATGCTTGATTCTGAGGATACAGACGTTTCCGACATTGTCGAGTCTTTTGTGAATAAACTTAGTGTTGAAAGCAGTCACGCACAAAAGAAAATAACGCCTGCCAGAAATCAATGTCGTAAAAGTAATACTTGGTTTGACATTGAGATTGTAAAATGTTAAATAAACAAGTTAATTAAAGCTTGAGAAACTTTAGACATAGGAAAACATCAGAAGCATTAGATAAATATCTTAATGTAAAAAAGAGTTTCAGAACGTTATGTAAATCAAAGAAAGCCAAATATTACATGAAACAAACTCAAAGTTTAGAAAATGTTGTTAATAATTCAAAGGATTATTGGAGTAATTTGAAGAAAATCAGTTCCAAAGTGAACATCGTACCTAAAGTATCAACATATTAATGGCACGAGTACTTTACTAATTTATTTTCTACACATTATGAATCCGCTGCGGAAAATAATCATTCTAACCAGTTGGGAATAAATGTTATTGATGCAAACGAACAGGATGATGGTATTAGGCATTATCTATTAAATTCGCCCATTACCGACGAAGAAATACTTTCAGCTGTAAAAGCACTTGATGCTTCTAAGGCGTCATCGGGATTACTAACAGTTGAACATTTTAAGCATAGCATTGATTATATTTTCCCATTTATACGGAAACTGTATAACAGATTATTCAATAAAGGTGTCTACCCTACACAATGGTTCACTTCGGTCACAGTACCGATCCACAAAAAAGGGAAACATAAATGACCCAGACAATTACAGGGGTATTTCGCTCATCGACGTTTTTAGCAAAATTTATATTCACATTATTAATAAACGTTTAACATCTAATGCAGACTTATACGAACTTTTGTCAGAATCTCAAGCAGGTTTTAGGTCAGGATATTCAGCAATTGATAATGTTTTTGTATTAAATGCCATCATAAGTAAACATCTATCTATTAAACGTAAAAAGCTCTATGTAGCATTTATAGATTTTAAAAAGGCGTTTGACTCTGTAGACAGAGATAAGTTATTCTATGCTTTATCACTTAGAGGAATAAATGGTAAACTACTAGGAGCTATTAAGTCTATTTACTCCACCGTCAAAACAGTCATCCGCAACGGAAGCGAATTAAGTGATTCTATATTATGTCCGGTCGGTTTAAGGCAAGGTTGTTCGATGAGTTCTATTCTTTTCATTATTTTTATCAATGAATTACATAATATAATAGCTAAAAGTGGTATAAAAGGCATCCAATTATTTCCAGATATTGAGGAAATTTTTTTTATTAATGTTCGCAGATGATGTTGGTTTTATTGCCGATACAAAATCTGGGTTACAAAAACAACTCAATATTCTCTACACTTTTTGCAGTGAATGGAATTTAACAGTTAAAATTGAAAAAACTAAGATAGTCGTTTTTAGAAGAGGAGGCACACTATCAATTAATGAAAAATGGCATTATGCAAATCAATGTATCGAATGTGTAAACAGTTTTTCTTATGTTGGCGTGAACTTCATGTCCTCGTTATCCTTATATAAAATGGCAGATGCAAATTCACTGAAAGCAAAGCGTGCTCTTGGAAATGTTCTTTCTTCTTTAAACCAGTTTATGCCTCTAAATAGTAAAATATTTTTTTAAAATCTTCGATTAAAAAATTGCACCTATTTTACTATATGGTTGTGAGATTTGGGGTTTACAATCAATCAATAGTATTGAGAGAGTACAGAAATATGCTTGCAAAAGATTTATGTGTGTTCCACAAAATGCACCAGATGAAGCTGTACTTGGTGATCGTGGGCGATTTCCGATGCAAATCATCTCTTGCAAAAAAGTAATAAAATACTGGTTAAAAATTTTATCTATGTCGGAACACAGATATGTAAAGAAATGTTATGCAATGTTGAAATTATTTGATTCACGAGGTTATATCAATTGGGTCTCAAAAATCAGAGAACATTTATGTATAAACGGGTTTCAATATATATGGGAAAACCAGTCAGTTCAAAATGAAAAACAATTTATTTCTCAATATGTGCAGAGACTAAAGGATCAGTATCAGCAGATATGGAGAACTAATTGTGCAGCTCTTTCCAAACTTAAATTCTATAGTGGGTTTAAAACTACCTTTGAGACAGAATTTTATTTGGAGAATGTAACGATAAGGAAATTCAGAAAAGCAATTTCTTATTTCAGAACATCTTCTCTACTCCTTGCGGTCGAGAAGGGTCGACATCAAGGAGTAGAGTATGATGACAGGCTATGTTATTATTGCAAAAATGTAGTCGAAGATTCATATCATTTTCTACTAGTATGTCCTCAATATGATACTATTAGGGAAAAGTTTATTAGGAAGTCATTTTTTACTTACCCGTCAATAAATAAATTCAATATTTTAGTAAATAAGAAAAATTTAGCAATGTATTTGTATTATGCTTATGAAAAGCGAAGTGAAGTATTACAATTATCAAATGAAGTTATAGATTGATGTAAAGTAGGTCATGACTTCTATAGTAGCTTTTCCTTCATATGATATTACATTAATCTCACTGGTTACGCCTCGAATGTTATGTAATTGTATTGGTAAATGTATGATTGTAAAGGCCGGTGGCCATATCAAATAAATAAATATAAAGGGTCAAAAACCAAGTTACGGAGTCAAACCCTAAAAAACTGTGTAATCTAGCGGCCATATTTTTAGACCAAATGTCTTAAAATTGTTCAGAGTGTTTGTCTACGTAATATCTTTGATGAGTTTAAAATGGTTCAGGTAGGGTTAAACAGTAGCTCACTGTTCAAATCATAGTTAAAAATTGAGTGCATTCTTGATGCCTTCTTTTTGCCCAAATGTCTTGAAACTTCGTTGGAATACTTGCTTACATGATATCTCAAATGAGAGTAAAATATAGTTAAATTGGGTAAAAAATTAGATCACATACATAGTTGAAAAACTAAGTTTAATTGGGTCTGGAAATTGGGCCATTGAGTCAAATCTTTGTAAAATTCTTTTTTAGACAAGCAATTCCGAGTGGGTGATCAAAGATCAATTCTACATTGAAAATGATAGGCATTATCGGTTTCTTACGCATCTATTGAAGATTTTGCATTTTGCGGCCTTTTAGACAATGACTACAATTTACAGCTTTTTTGTTAGCTTGTGTAAAATGTGGGTATAAATATCCGTCATATTTTGTTTATCTTTTTAATACATTTTTGGTGGACGTTTACGTTCACCAGTGTTAATACCGCGTTAGAACAATCCTGTCAGATGTTAATAGGTTTTTCAAAACAGTAGTGCTCACTAAGATGCAATTTACTATTTTTCAAGAATTGTATCTGTCTGACAACTATGCATTTTAAAAATGGAGTGAAACAATAATTCTACATAACTTGTTGAAACCTCAAAGACATCTTGCGAAACCATATGCAATTCTGAGATCGGGTTAATGTTTTGCATGCGTAGAACTACTTTTCAGGCAGAGTGAGTAGTTTTGTCCCTTGTTTCCCAATGGTCTATGGGAGGTCACGCATGCAAACTTGGTGAAAGGAAAAACTGGAATGGTACCCTCCCCTGACACTACTAATGTATATAAAACAAAGCCAATTAATGGAAATATCGGAATACACATGAATACCGATACAGCCCGAGCAGGTAAAGTAAAGCATTCAAGTCGTCCTATAAAGGTTTATGCAAAGGGGTTTTATTTTATTTTTCAATACGCGGTAGCCAATCTCGAGACGAGTGTCTGCATTTTTTTACGTGTTTACATAAACACTTACCCTTTCTTTCTTTATTTGAGAATGAAAATCGCGGAACAATTAATTATTATCCTTTTATAGAATTTTTTTTATCAGATAACACCATACTTTTTATAATGAGTTTGCGAAGAATCGAATAGCATTACAAAGTCAGAATAATAACCTAGATCATCTAATTGTTATTTCTTTCCTTTTATACCAAATGGATCAGACAATCACTTTTTATACTAGACCCGGTATATTGCCGAAAGCTTTCGAAACCTACAAGACATTGGTTGACGATCGACAATATATGTTGAGAAATCTATATCTGAAGCAAGATGCGAATTTGGGTCAGGTCATTTTCCCTTTATCGTAATTTTACATGTAAAATTTCTTTTTTCTCAACAAATGGGCGAATCACTCTAGTATGCCAACATAAACGTCCACCATCAGTACTTTCAGTGCTTTTATTACTTTATGATGTGAATTATAAGATATAATGATCGTATTTATCAGCTCTACTGACCGAAGGTCAGGAAATCTAAGGCGATGTCGGTTTTTTTTCGTTCATATTTAACGCGAAAGGGGGCCTCGTGGAATTTTATTATTTAACGATATAGCCTACGGTTTAAATCCAAATTACTTCAAACTTTCACAGGGTGAATGTACCGGCATAAGATTGTTCCTTTAAAAAATAGGTCAGGTCTGTTTAATAACATAGGACAATGGGCCATCTGGAAAAAGGTGAAAATATTCTCGTTATCACGATAGAGTCTACAGTTTTTATCCGATTTATTTCATACTTTCATAGAATGGTTATTCCAGCACAGAGATTGTTACTTTTGAGAAGGAGTCATGTCTTCAAATATCCCAGGAAAAGGGGCTATGTGGAAGGTCAAAAAAGAATCTATGGGTTTCATCTGATTTACTTCAAACTTTCACAGAATGATTGTCCCAATGCATGTTTAAGGATTGTTCCAGGTCTTTCAACTATCACAGGAAAGGGGGCCTTATGGAAATTTCTAAAAAATATCCTCGTTATTGCAATATAGTCTACATTATGATTATTCATTAGATTTGTTTCAAATATTCAAAGTTGTTGCAATCTTCCGTATATTCAAAGGAAATTTTTAAACTGCTTTGATTAAATTAGAATTCATAATTGAAGACTAAAATCAATTTCAGTATGTCGGAGACTGGTATGTTCAAGGTTTTTCCGGGGTGTGTAGCTGGCCTGGGGCTCACAAATTTACTGACTTTGTGAGTCGATATGAACTACGACCCGGAAACAGACTTACACTAGTTCATACATGGAGGTGAGCAAGTACAAGGGCGTAACTACCATTACGCACATTACGCAAAGACGTGATAGAAATAAATCTTCTTTCTTAAAATTTGATGAATGCTTATTACATCGAAACTAAAGCCAATATAAGTTGTTTTTATTATTCACCAACGCTCAAACATATTATCATTATTATACTTATCTTATTTATTTATCTAATTTTCAAATTACATGTATTTGTTTCTCCGAACTTTGTAGAATAAAATTTCCAGGTAATTGGTAGACACTTTGCATAAAATACATTTGTGATCAGTCACGCGACAGGAGACCATCGGGTACTCTTCAAAATATGCATTTGAAAAAGAAATGGAGCCACCATCGGTCACCCAGAGGTCGCATTTCAAAACATATTTCACTGGATTGATCATTCTAGATTCAGAAAATAAGCACATTGCAAAAATGTCGATCCTAGTCAGTCTGTGCCATCAGCGCAGCCGCAGACTGACTAGGGTCGACATTTTACGCACTGCCCAGATGGTCCCTTTTTCCGTAACGGGTCACATTTATCCGTATTTCAGGAATGTGGACTGTACGACAGCGGTGCACCAATACCCGCCACAAGATGTACCGGGAGTTTTTACTTTAGTTGATAATATAGGTGGGTTCATCGATAAAATCTAAATAATTCTAGTTTGTCCATAGGGATTCTTGCATTCCGATTGGCCGACAAATTGGTTTCATTATTCTGAGAACGCAGCTATTTTTTTTAAACTTCCGAGGAGAGTAGTCCCGTAAAAATATATATAAAAATATAACGTGTGAATCCGCACAGCCTGATTAGGTTTTCAATTTCATACCTATATGACACGAGAAAAATCTGTTCATTTCTGAATTGAAGTTGACAATGGTACTATTGTGCGTATCATTTATCTCATTTTCTATGTCTGTCCATCAATCCGTTCGGCCATACATTCAAGTTATACATTTCTTGGCATTTGAAAGATATTTTCACAAAATAATCCTTCCGACATTTGTAAGGGTCGGGGAAGTCACGGAAAATGAGACTTCGTAAACTTTTCGAGAGAAATAGAGCTGCTTTTTCGTTTCCGAATAAATCATTGTTAAATTTTACGAAGAATATATCTTCATGTGAATATTTGTATATCGAACTGCTTTGTTGACGTGCGAACAAAACAGTTTCAGAAATCATTATACAAAAAAAAGGAAATTTCTTTATTATCCACTATGTTTCCTCACCGACAGACAAAGGTTTAGTTTTAAAGAATTCGCGAATTAAAAAATGCTTTCAATTATGAAAAAGATGTCTTCTAAGACAAAATTTTAGCGATTGAAAAATCTAAATATGGCCTACTTTACAAGAAATTAAACTCGTTCGTTATGACGTCAAGTAGACGTGGATTTTGTCGACAAATGCATCTCTAATTTTGCCATTTAAACAAACAAACGCCAAAATAGCTCTTATTAACAGTGTCGCATGCTTTTTGTTATTTGAAAATATTAAAAAAAAGTCAAACGTCCGTTTATATGTTTTGTCTCGTTATTTTGTTCGTTTCAATGGTGTTTTACGCCGCTTTCAACAATCTTTCAGTTATATCGCGGCGGCTGGAGAACCCAACAATGGATTCCTGATGTTTCTCTCATCAGTACTACAATTACACCCTTTCTAAGCTACTATCTCGAATAGGTTTACAATTAACAAACCCATTGGTGAGAGTAGTCGAAAAGGATGAGTGCCACCGTCGGGGACACAACCCGGGGCCTCTTCATTGACAGTTTGACACGCTACCACTGCGCCATGACGGCGGCTTTTACGTGGTTCATAATCAGTACAAAAATGGTTCTGACTTACATTTCGCATTTATACCTTTTCAGGTGACGTCATAACTGGCGAAAGTATTGTGGTGGCCACCGACTATACGTCATTTGCCGTGAAGTGGGGCTGTGTAAAAAGAGGCCTATTTAAGGAGTGTGAGAATCCCTATGTCGTCATTAAAACCAGACTTAGGTTTCCGAAGCGGAAAACCTGGCAAATCGTCAAAAATGTACTGTACGATTATTTTAGATTCCCGATGTCGGAGATGACCTTATATCCGCAAAATAACCGTAAGTTAATCTTGATAAAGTAATGCTTAATGTGATCCTTCCGCAAATAAGGACCCTTTGGGATCTTCGCAAAAACATTTTTGAAAGAAATGATATATCCTATTCAGAAGAGTTATACCGGATGTCGAATTTCAAAAAAAAATCTTTTACATGAATGTAGACATGATCGTTCACATGTTTAAGTATTCACACAATCGTAAGTTAATCTTCATTTTGAATATGTTTGTGAAGCTGGCACTTCAATCGTCAATCGACATTCAGGTCTACATTGAATGTAAAGCTGAAGAGACCACACCATCTCTACATAATGTAGACCTAAAAAGATCTCTTTGAGCACTTCAATCAACATTCAGGTCTACATTCAAACTTTTTCAATGTAGAGCTATTCAATCGACATTCATGTCTACATTCAAACTTTTTCAATGTAGAGCTATTCAATCGTCATTCTGGTCTACATTCAAATTTTCTCAATGAAGAGCTACGCAATCGACATTCAGGTCTACATTAAATTTTCTCAATGAAGAGATACACAATCGACATTCAGGTCTACATTCAAACTTTTTCAATGTAGAGCTATTCAATCGACATTCAGGTCTACATACACATTGTCCAATGTAGAGCTACGCATCGACATTCGGGTCTACATTTAAATTTCCCAATGTAGAGCTACACAATCGACTTTCAGGTCTACATTCAAATTTTTTAAATGTAGAGTTATTCAATCGTCATTCAGATCTACATTCAAACTTTTTCAATGTAGAGCTATTCCATCGACATTCAGGTCTACATTAAATTATTTTCAATCTCGAGCTACGCAATCGACATTCACGTCTACATTCAATCTTTTTCAATGTAGAGCTATTCAATCGACATTCAGGTCTACATTCAAATTTTCCAATAAAGAGCTACGCAAACAACATTCAGGTCTACATTCAATTTTCTCAATGTAGAGCTACACAATCGACATTCAGGTCTACATTCAAACTTTTTCAAATGTAGAGCTATTCAATCGATACTCAGGTCTACATTCAAACTTTTTCAATGTAGAGCTATTCCATCGACATTCAGGTCTACATTTAATTATTTTCAATGTCGAGCTACGCAATCGACATTCACGTCTACATTCAATCTTTTTCAATGTAGAGCTATTCAATCGACATTCAGGTCTACATTCAAATTTTCCAATGAAGAGCTACGCAAACGACATTCAGGTCTACATTCAATTTTCTCAATGTAGAGCTACACAATCGACATTCAGGTCTACATTCAAACTTTTTCAAATGTAGAGCTATTCAATCGATACTCAGGTCTACATTCAAACTTTTTCAATGAAGAGCTATTCCATCGACATTCAGGTCTACAATCAAACTTTTTCAATGTACAGCTATACAATTGACATTCAGGTCCACATTGAAACTTTTTCAATGTAGACCTGTTCCATCGACATTCGGGTCTACATTAAAATTTTTCAATGAAGGGCTACTCAATCGACATTTAGGTCTACATTCAAATTTTTCAATGTATAGCTATTCAATCGACATTAAGGTTTCATTTAAACTTCTCCAATGTAGAGCTTCGCAATCGACATTCAGGTCTGCATTCAATTTTCTCAATGTAGAGCTACACAATCAACATTCAGGTCTACATTCAAACTTTTTCAATGTAGAGCTATTATATCGACATTCAGGTCTACATTCAAATTTTCCGATGTAAAGCTACGCAATCGACATTAAGGTCTACATTCATTTTATTCAATGTAGAGCCACACAATCGACATTTAGGTCTACACTCAAACTTTTTTTAAATTAAGAGCTACACAATCGACATTCAGGTCTACATTCAAACTTTCTCAATGAAGAGTTATTCCATCGACATTCAGGTCTACATTCAAACTTTTTCAATGAAGAGCTGATCTATCGACATTCGGGTCTACATTCAAATTTTTCAATGAAGGGATACTAAATCGACATTCAGGTCTACATTCAAACTTTTTCAATTTATAGCTATTCAATCAACATTAAGGTTACATTTTAATTTTCCAATGTAGAGCTTCGCAATCGACATTCAGGTCTACATTCAATTTTCTCAATGTAGAGCTACACAATCGACATTCAGGTCTACATTCAAATTTTCCTATGTAAAGCTACGCAATCGACATTCAGGTCTACATTCAATTTTCTCAATGTAGAGCTACACATCGACATTAAGGTCTACATTCAATTTTTTTTGAATGTAGAGCTATTCAATCGATATTCAGGTCTACATTCAAACTTTTTCAATGAAGAGCTATTCAATCGACATTCAGGTCTACATTTAAATTTGTCAATGTAAGTTTATTCCATCGACATTCAGGTCTACTTGCAAACTTTTTCAATGTAGAGCTATAATCGAAATTCAGGTCCACATTGAAACTTTTCCAATGTAGAGCTATTCCATCGACATTCGGGTCTTCATTCAAATTTTTCAATGTAGAGCTACACAATCGACATTCAGGTCTACATTCAAACTTTTTCAATGTAGAGCTATTCAATCGACATTCAGGTCTACATTCAAATTTTCCAATGGAGAGCTCCCCAATCGACATTCAGGTCTACATTCAATTTTCTCAATGTAGAGCTACACAATCGACATTCAGGTTTACTTTCAAACTTTTTCAATATAGAGCTATTCAATCGACATTCAGGTCTACATTCAAATTTTTCAATATAGAGCTATTCGATCGACATTCAGGTCTACATTCAATTTTCTCAATGTAGAGCTACACAATCGACATTCAGGTCTACATTCAAACTTTTTTTAAATGTAGAGCTATTCAATCGATATTCAGGTCTACATTTAAACTTTTTCAATGAAGAGCTATTCCATCGACATTCAGGTCTACATTTAAATTTTCCAATGTAGGGCTTTATCATCGACATTCAGGTCTACATTCAAACTTTTTCAATGTAGAGCTATTCAATCGATATCCAGGTCTACATTCAAATTTTCCAATGTAGAGCTACGCCATCGACATTCTGGTCTACATTCAATTTTCTAAATGTAGAGCTACACAATCGACATTCAGGTCTACATTGACACTTTTTCAATGTATAGCTTTTCAGTAGTTATTCAGGTCTACATTCAAACTTTTTCAATATAGAGCTATTCAATCGACATTCAGGTCTACATTCAAACTTTTTCAATGTAGAGCTTATCCATCGACATTCAGGTCTTCATTCAAATTTTCAATGTAGGACTACTCAATCGACATTCAGGTCTACATTCAAACTACATTTCTGTGGTATCTAAAAGTTACCGAATTTTCTAAGAAAAATAAATCGAGGAGAATCAACAATTAACATCAACTGGAAAAAAGGCAACGAATTGAAAGGGAATTCAAGGGTACTCCTTATTTCAAAATTAACATTGGTGGTGATGGGGTCATTTTAGTATTTATGCTTGTGTGAGAAACACAATAGTATTTTCTTCAATAATATGATATTTGACACGCAAAAGTTAAAGTTTTTTACGTGAAAATAAGCCCAGCCCTTTGACGCCCATATTCGGGGGTCAATTAAAATGTCTTTGAAAATTTAAGTAAAGGGTCACACCAGGAACATCCATGCAAAGTTTCATTGAAATCAGCCCGATGGTTTGAGAGAAGGTTTTTACAGACTGTTAAAAATGCCACGCCCATATTTGGGGTTAAATCCCAATTTCTGTAACAATTTTAGAAGAGTGTCACACAAGGAACAATTCTTCATAGCTTCGTTAAACTAAGCACATTGAGAAGATGACCAAAGAAAAAGTATACGGACGGACGGACTGACGCTCGCCGGACACACCGCCCATGACAATATCTCGCTAAAATCTCGCTAGTGGAGCTAAAACCACGATCCGTCAGTGGCGGGTAATACTCCGAGAATAATTGCTCGATATTTAAGTTTTCTTTAAATCAACAGTCAAAACTTATTTAAAACAGTTTACGATGACAACTTTCGTATGTAGGTTATCATAGCATTTGCTGAATGTTTCCCAAGATGTTGGAGAAAAAGTTCAGGGCAGATTGCTGGGGCAATACAAAGATCTTACATCATAAGACCACGCTTGAAGCGAATCGGTTCATATGAACGATTTTTGAAAAAAGACTTTAATTGGTCGCTAAAAAGAAAAAAGATCTGAAATAATTAACGGAAATAGATTCATAAGTTATTTCAGAATAATTACACATAATAACAGTAATATAGCGAGTTTTAGTATCTTTTTTTTTAATTGTTTATAAGTTCAGTGCCAGAGGTTATAATGCTTTTCTCATGCTCACTTCTAATTTTTCTCAAAATTCAATTTGAGATAAAAGCCGTAATTCTGTTTTTTTGCTCATTTTAATGTATTAACATAAAAGACGATATTAATAAGTTGTTATGAATAACTACTTATTAATACAGTGGTCTCGCGTTATCTCGAGAAGGCGAAATCTCGAATTCATGCGAAAGCTCGAGCTTGCCTTCCGGTCCCAACGCGTCTTTCTCTATTTTCTTGTTGGTTATTACTGCACTAACTCGAACGCGCGATTGCTCGATCGCTCGAGCAGCAATCTCAGTCCCGTGATCAAATTTTACTGCATTCTCTCGAGCAAAGGGGTTCGCACCTTACTGACATCTATTGTCTTGCATCAAAATTAACTTACAGTGTGGGTTTGTTATTTCATCCCATCGTGAAGAATACCTTCAGGCCTTTTCATGGGGTATCAACGAGTCAGATAACTTATTTTCACACCTTTTTGTATGCCACACTTATTCAATTTAAAGGTGTAAATGACGGGAATTTGATGATCCGATAATAATTCAGAGACTCGAAACAATCATAGAACAATTGAACATTTATGTCGACTAAATGCTCTTTATCGCTTTGAAAGACTTTCGAAAATCATCCTCGAGAGTAATTCAGCAAATTATTTTTTCAGCTGTAGTTTCAATGTTTCAGTCACCAATCGACAGTGTTCGGCACAAAAACGTGGTTAAAGAAAAATGCGTCGTTTTTTAATTGTCTTGAATTCCGTTACACCTTTAATTTTGTTTTCTGCTGGATAGAAACTTTTTGATAAATTCCAGAAAAAATCATAGACAGTTTGTTAACTTCTTTCTTTGTTTATAGATGCCTTTTAAGAAAACGTCCTTACAATTTAATTATTTGATATACAGAGGAAATTAGCTCTAAGTAAAATACTGTGAGAAAAGAAGAAAATGCTTGCAACATCGCCTATCTTCTGACTGATATAACATCTAAAATTTGTCATTCAGCAACGATAGCTACGAAATATTATAAGGAAGAAATAATATGCTTGTTTTAGTGCCTCTAATTCAAATCGCCAAATCTAAACTTTTGTCATTTCAATGGCCTATGTACTGAGAACAGACACCACTTACATTGACGCCGACGCCCCCATCGATTTTCGTTGATTTTTCTCTTTTCAACCCTTACGATTTTACCAATTAAATCGCCCTATTTAACAAATCATTATATATTTCGTAAAACTATTCTTCTGGGTGTATTTTACATTGGTACTGCAAATTTTGAAGACAAAGTATTCCAAGGTAGGTTTAAAAAGAAGTGAAACGTCTTCACAGAGGACAATTTTTCTTACTGGCATTACCTCGAATCATGCGCTTACTCGAGCAAATTGGTCGGTCCCGTGTGTGTTCGAGCTATCTCGAGACCACTGTATTATCTTTTATTTTTATACATTATTTTTTATTTAAAATTTGTGAAATTTGAGCCCGAGAAAACTTACATAACCTTGGGCCCAGGTAAAAAATACAGACAATGCTAGAAAGGTGTGGTCTTAGTCAGATATAAAATCTCGTGTCAGGGTATATGGGAGCTCATGCTTTGGAGAATTAAACATTTTCTTATCGATTGGGTTCGACTGAAAATTATTGTCAAAGTTTACACTATATAACATATTATTGAAAATTACCTATTCCCGATGGAAAAGCCCTACTTTGAAAAATTTGAATGTACACCCAAATGTCGATGGAATGGCTCTACATTGAAATAGTTTGAATGTAGATCTGAATGCCAATTAAATAGCTCTAAAAAGTTTGAATATAGACCTGAATGTCGATTGTGTAGCTCTACATTGAGAAAAATGAATGTTGACCTGAAGGTCGATGGAATAGCTCTACATAGGAAAATTTGAATGTAGACCTGTTTGTCGATCGCGTAGCTCTACATTGAAAAAATTGAATGTAGACCTGAATGACGATGGAATAGCTCTGCATTGAAAAAGTTTGAATGTTGATCTGAATGTCGATTGAATATTTCTACATTAAAAAAGTTTAAATGTAGACCTGAATGTCGATTGGGTAGCTCTACATTGAGATAGTTGAATGTAGACCTGAATAACGATTGCATAGCTCTACATCGGAAAATTTGAATGTAGACCTGAATGTCGATGGCATAGCTCTACATTGAAAAAATTGAATGTAGACCTGCATGTCGATTTTAAAGCTCTACATTGAAAAAGTTTGAATGTAGACCTGAATATCGATTGAATGGCTCTACATTTAAAAAAAGCTTGAATGTAGACCTGAATGTCGATGGAATAGCTCTACATTGAAAGAAATTTGAATGTAGACCTGAATGACGATTGAATAGCTCTACATTGAAAAAGTTTGAATGTAGACCTAAATGTCGATGGAAAAACTCTACATTGAAAAAAATGAATGTAGACCTGATTGTCGATGGAATAACTCTACATTGAAAAAGTTTGAATGTAGATCTGAATGTCGATTGAATAGCTCTACATTTAAAAAAGTTTGAATGTAGACCTGAATGTCGATTGTGTAGCTCTACATTGAGAAAATTGAATGTAGACCTGAATTACGATTGCGTAGCTCTACATTGAAAAAGTTTGAATGTAGACCTGAATGTCGATTGTGTAGCTCTACATTAAAAAAAATGAATGTAGACCTGAATGTCGATGGAAAATTTCTACATTGAAAAAGTTTGAATGTAGACCTGAATAACGATTGCATAGTTCTTCATTGAAAAAGTTTGAATGTAGACCTTAATGTCGATTGCGTAGCTCTACATTGAGAATCGAATGTAGACCTGAATATCGATTGTATAGTTCAGCATTGATAAAGTTTGGATGTAGACCTGAATGGCGATTGAATAGCTATATATTGAAAAAGTTTGGATGTAGACCTGAATATCGATTGAATAGCTATATATTGAAAAAGTTTGAATGTAGACCTGAATATCGATTGAATAGCTCTACATTTAAAAAAGTTTGAATGTGGACCTGAATGTCGATGGAATAGCTCTACATTGAAATAAATTTGAATGTAGACCTGAATGTCGATGGAATAGCCCTACATTGAAATATTTTAATGTAGACCTGAATGTCAATGGAATAGCTCTTCATTGAAAAAGTTTGAATATAGACCTGAATATCGATTGAAAAGCTCTACATTTAACAAAAATTTGAATGTAGACATGATTGTCGATTGTGTAGCTCTACATTGAAAAAAAAATGAATGTGGACCTGAATGTCGATTGCGCAGTTCAACATTGGAAACTTTGAATGTAGACCTGAATGTTAGTTGAATAGGTCTACATTGAAAAAGCCTGAATGTAGACCTGAATGTCGATTGAAGTGCTCAAAGAGACTTTCTTAGGTCTACATTTTGTTCTGCGAATGTAGAGATGGTGTGGTCTCTTCAGCTCTTCATTCAATGTAGACCTGAATGTCGATTGACGAGTGAAGTGCCAGCTTCACACACATATTTTGAATATGGTTATAATTGTGACCTTTCACGCAAAACTAGACAATCTGGGAACAAGTTAAAATAGAATTTTTGACAAAACGATTTTCCCGCGTGTTTCATTAGATATCAACGATGAACCGGGGTCACCTTCATTCAAATTTTCCTGCACAGGAAGGAAAAATGCTCATGTTATGTCAAGAAAATAGGTCAAGTGCGAAAAATTGCGACACAGTCATCCTGTACAGTAAAGAACATTGTGAAATTGACAATGTGAATGATTTTGGAATGGTTTCGGAATGAAATTGAATGAGGGTGTGGAGTGAGTTTTGAGTCAAATTATAGGGAGGTAACCGATATTGCTAATTTTGTTCATGATGAACAAAATTAGCGATATAAATTACCCCCCTTTAATAAAATATATATTCTTTTCTGATTTTACGTCATCGTGGACCAAACAGGCACTTTATAATTCACACCAGCTAATAAAATCGTAGAATAGATAGTTCGATTTGAATTTATTGTTAAAAGTCTTGAATGGTTTCTAAATATTTTCTAATGATTTCTTAGCGTTTTTGATCGATTTGAGTGAGTGTCTCGAATGAATAAATGGAGCGCTGAGTGAATGATCAAGGGCGTAACTCCTATTACGCAATTTACGCAAGTGCGTAAAAGAAATAATCATATGTTGAAAAATATCGTTAATGAATGATCATAACATAGAAACTACAGATTATTCAAGCTGTAGTTACGATGTTTTGATTATTCACCAACGCTGAAATCATAAAATGGTGGCGGATGAAGGGCTTTATTCTACATTCTTTGGTTGTCGCCTTCTAAGTGCGTATAAATTTCAAAGTCCTAGATACGCCTATGATGATTTTGATCGGAATGAGTGTTAATTTCACGATGCTTTTAACTGTAAGTTACGCGCATTCTGACTAGGATCGACACTTTACGCTCTACCGAGATTACTCCCTTTCTTGTGACGGGTCACAATTATAAAACAGGCAATTAACACGGCGGGGAATCGCGTGACAAGGCAATTTCGGAAAATCGTTGCCAATTCTCTCAATGTTTGACCGATTTGAATTCGGTTTGAAACAGGGAGGTTGGAAAAATGTCAGGAATGCTCTGGATATGGTAGATCTTCTGCAAATCTGCTGTCACAGTTAAAAACATCGTAAAATTGACACTCATTCCGATCAAAATCATTTTTAATCATTCACTCAGCGCTCCATTCATTCATTTCAAACACTCACTCAAGCCACTCAAAAACGCTCAAACCCATTGAAAAATATTGAATCAACAACGTCATTCAAAATGAATTTGAATAGGAAATAATCGCGATTTCACAGACATAATTCAAATTGCTGGCGCCTCATAGGTTCTTGAAGAAATAGGTAGCTATGTATTGATTGTTTGTTTGTTTAAATGGGTTTTACGCCGCTTTCAACAATTCCGCAGTTATATCGCGGCGGTCGGAGTACCTAACAATGGATTCCTGGTATTTTTTCACCTGTACTACCATTACACCCTTTCCTAGCCTCCGACTGCTATCTCACATAGGTTTACGATTATCTACCCATTTGCTATGTATTGAAATTGTATGCATTTTGTTATTAAAGGGAGGTAATCGATATCGCTAATGTTGTTCATCCTGGACAAAATTTGCGATATAGGATTACCTCCCATTAAATTCATTCATAACTCGCTCCACACACTCATTCAATTTCATTTCTAAATCATTCCAAAAACATTCACCTTGTCAATTTTACGATGTTGTTAACTGCAATAAAAATATTACTTGGTCGTGAATTATTACTTGGTCGTCCATAACTTTTTTATCCTCTGATTTTCGAAAAATGTACCACACCCAATCATTTCCTGGCGTTATTCGAATATCTCTGCTTCAAACCTTTTTCGAAACGATCGAGTATTTACAGAATTATTGAAAACTTTCGAAAATTTGTGTCACATAGTTCCCCGACGTGAATTAAAGCTTGATTAAATTCTCTTAAAAAGTTTTATATTGTTTATTGTTTAAAGAGGATGAAGCCAACAATGAAAAGTGGGCGCTACAATTAAGAACATCGTGAAATTAACAAGATGAATGAATTTTGAATGATATTGAAATGGAATTGAATGAGTGAGTTTTAAGTGAATATTAAGGGATGTAAACCAACATGGCTTATTTTGTTCGAGATGAACAAAATTAGCTACATTTATTACCTCCCTTTAACAAAAACATACGTTATTATTTGTTTGTATGTCTTCATGGACCAAATAGAGAATTAAAAATCCACACAAGCCAATAAAATCATGGAATAATTAGATCGGTTTGAATTTAATATTGAAATTTTTGGTCGATTTCGAAATATTTTCTAAATATTTTTGAACGTTTTTGGTCGATTTAAGTGAATGTTTTGAGTGAATGAATGGAGCGCTGGATGAGCGATTTAGAATTATTTTGATTGGAAAGATTGTCGGTTTCGTGATGAAATTAATTGTATTTGCAAAAAAAAATCGTAAGTATTAGAAAATGCTGTGGTAAAAGCGAAAATTGCCAGTTCATTTTTCACCTACTATTTCTAAGAACTAAAATCTTTTTCAGCTCACTTGAGCACATGCTCAAGATGAGCTCCTCTTAAGGCAGAGAGCCAATCTCAGGCGCTTCCCGTTTTACATAAAAAAAACAAAGAGCGAAACATTTTCTTCTCCGTAACCAGAAGGCAGACAGCAGTCATATTTGGTATGAAGCATTATCTAGTGACCCTCTTCGAAGTTTGTTCATATCATGACCCTGGGGTCATTTTTTGTTTTTAGACTTATTCCAGGTCAATAAATTCTACCTATATTTTCCTATTTCAGCTTGTTTCGGTCCAGACCATCTTTCGCCTACAGGAAAATATGGGAGGGGCGGAGTAGAACCAAGGTTTTCAATGCCTGAAAAAATCATAAAGGAACATCACGTTATGTTGTAAACTTGCATTGTTTGTAAACTTTCGATATACAATAAAATGGTGATAGTTTATTTGATTGTGACTTGATCTTTATACAGTTAACAACATCGTGAAATTGACAAGGTGAATGATTTTGGAATAATTGAGGAATGAAATTGATTGTGTGTGTGGAGCGAGTTTTGATTGAGTTAAATGGGAGGTAATCCAATATCGAAAATTTTGTTCAGGATGAACAAAATTTGCGATAATGATTACCTCCCTTTAAGAAAAAAATACAAACAAGTTTTATACATAGCTTCCTATTTCTTCAAATACCTATTAGACACTTGTAATTTGAATGATGTCAGTGAAATCGCAAATTTTATCTATCAAAATTTTCTTTGAATAACCTTTTTAATTCTATATTTTTCAATGGGTTTGAGCGTTTTTTGAATGGTTTGAGTGAATGTTTGGAATGAATGATTGGAGCGCTGAGTGAGCGATTTAGAATGGTTTTGATTGAGGTGAATGTCAATTTCACGATGTAACTTACTGTAGGTATATCACACGCTTTAGAAGCATGATGAGCTAAAGATTTATTCGCTAGCCAAGGATGATGCCCACTACATATTCTACAGTTAATAACATCGTGAAATGGACATTCATCTCAATCTAAACTATCCTAAAACGCTTGAGAACTCAGCGTTCTTTTAATTCCGTCATACGTCTGGTTGGTCCACGAAGTCACACATTGAATAGAATGTATTTTTTTTAAAATGGAGGTTATGAACTGTCAATGTTGGTTGAAATTAGTAGTTTTGTACTATCTAGCACGAATTTCATTCGAAGTGGCTTCAAGCATTCTTTCGATACCATTTTAGGAAAAATCGAAAATTATTCAGCTTGTTCATTACAAGATGGAGTTAGCCAACCTTTCAATGTTTTCGGGACAACCTTCCTTAAGGTTAAACATAATTTAAACCAAAAAAGATATTTAGTCGATATTCTTCCAAAACCACGTAACTACAGCTTTACACAAGCTGTAGTTACGAGGTTTTAGAAGAAAAACGACGATGTCGGTTAGAGGTTGCTCGTTCAGTCTCGTTCAACTTATAAACGTACAAGTAATTATTTTTTTTTTCAATTGGAAGGCCAAAAAAGATCGTAAATATCTACACACAATCGATCAATTACGGTAGTTTTACTCTCAAGCCTTCGAGTAAGTCTGTGATCAGATCAATCATTTTATTTGACAAAACTATCGATCAACGTTTCAGTTTAAATAATTTATGCTTATTATGAATAAGAATGAAAAGATCTTCAATACACTTACAGTTAACAACATCGTGAAATTGACACGATGATTGATTTGGGAATGAAATTTAAAGAGTGTGTGGAACGAGTTTTAAGAGAAATTAAAAGGAGGTATTCCATTATCGCTAATTTTGTTCATCTTGAACAAAATTAGCAATATTATCCCCCTCCTTTGTTAGAATATACGAATTAGGCTGTCTGTGTGGTTTCATAGACCAATCAGACACTTAAAATTCATATCGGCCAATTTTAAAATCGGAAAGAGTTTCAACTTTACGATGTTTTTAACTGTAGGAGGTGAAGAGAGTATTTGATGAATTTCATTGGAGTACGAAACTAACAACCAAATCACACTGTATGAAGATGAGGTCGGATTCATACATAGATGTGTTTAGGTTTTTAGTTTCATAATCACAATAAAAACAACAATTAATCGCTTTACAGCTCATGATTTAATGTCATGGGGCAAACATGTAATAGTTAAATCAAAATCAATTGGAACATCAACACAGTCTGTCCATAGACTTCACTGAGCACTTTGTAGACAGCCAAGGTCTCAAAATTTTCTGGAGGCAGTCAGACATTATTCTATTTGGACTACATAGATTTCTAGGATGCTAAATGTTTGACCCTTATCACACCGTACAACCGATTGCGGCGATGACGGGTGAGAGTCAACGATGACAGCATCGGAATATTATGCTGAGGAGACGGTAGGTCAAATAGATTTATTCGTGTAAATAAACGATTGAAGCTTTGGTTTTCTAAATCAGATAAATGACTTGTAAGTGTTCAGCGCTTCTATAGAATAAATCTTTACTCATATCCCTCCCAAATAAGACCACAATCATTTATTATTTCGGAGTTTTCCCATGAAAAGTTACGAAATTAGACTTTATGCTCTCATATTTCGCATATTTCTCAATAAATGCTATTTTAACTTGTACACAGCTGAAGCGTAATCATCCGCCGATATTTCTTCCTAATTTGAAGCCATAATTCAAAAAAGTAAACACACAGCGGGTCCCCAAAGACGACATGTAGTAAGAAAAATGTTGCCTCTGTAGACAGTCGGAATTTCACGGGGTTGACGTAGATGACAGAACTGATTTATTTGTGATTGCCGATGTCGACAGACCCATATTCAGATTCTCGCATAACAATGATCATTTTTGGTGTCGTATTTTTCAATAACACATCAAAACAATTTAGATCGACATAAATGCTGACATTCATGTCCACTATTTTTCAAATGATGTGTCGTATCGAAAAAATAATTCAAGGGATTTAATGTAGGATTTCAAATACTCACAAACCAAGAAAAAAACAGTTGTGATCAGACTGAATATCACGTATACGTTTATTACTTGTAATTCTAGTCACCTAGTATACATTCAACGAGTTAAAAAAGCATTTCTATTGGAAAGCATAGTTGGCCTGTCTTTCATTATCTTTCGTTAACTTTCAATAATATCCACGAGTTCACAAGAATGATTTTTATTTTACATAGAATAAAATCTTGCTAACATAGCCAGAGATGGAAAAAGGAGGATTATGAAAAATGAAAAATCTATCCGTAACTTTTCTTAAACCTATTTTTATTTTATGTAAAGGCCACTGAGCAATAGGAAATTACTTCATGCACATATATAAGAAAAGGAGAGAGGGAGATTCGATCTTCGGACCTCTGCACTGCGAATCTCTGACCTTATTGATATAGCTCATTCTATTGTGTTATCACGATTGGATATATAATGTGACTTGAATGTAATGTTTGCCTATTTTCGATCCATATAAGTAAGTGGGTTTCGAATACTGAAGAAGGCAAGCAGGAATATTAAATGAGCCACAGGCCAACAATGTTATATATAAACAAATTTGTTTACAAATATAAACAAAAACGGCTTCCTTATAATAACGCTTTCTGACGCTAAACAATAAAAACGCATAAAACGAAGAAGAAGAAGTAGTTGATTAGATTTCCACCATTAAATTAGTGTATAAAATCAGTTTCAAATGCACAGGGTGTTTTTTATTTGAACTTAAAACAAAATGTTTGATTATTTTTGAGAACATGAAAAGGATAGGTTTACAAAATTGAAATACACACTTCATGCGTGAATCACTGACATGCATATCAAATGCTAGAGAAACATGTGTATTTTTTATCGAAGAAACAATCTTAAAAGGCGCACATGTTCCTCGAAAAAAACAAATCGCATCTGAAGTTTAGACATTCCAAATCACGAGATCAAAATCCTTTCAATTTGACACTCGCAGAGGGAGTTTTATTAAAATTAACCAATGTTTTTTTCGGGATGTAAAATGCCACCTGGAAAAGAAATTTCACATTTTACTTGGGCGTTTTTTTCTTGGCGTCAGTATGAAATAAAGTGTAAAAGGACTCATCACAAAACACATGTTTTGTTACAAGGGTCAACGTAAAACTCCTTTCAAATTGTCCTAAATTTGTCAACTTTGAAAGTTATCGGTATCTCACCAATCGGTTGATAATCGTTAACCTATGTGAGAAAGCAGCTGGAGGCTAGGAAAGGATGTGATGGGTGTACTGGTGAGAGAAATACCAGGAATCCATTATTAGGTGGTCCAGCCGCCGCGATATAACCGCAAAAATGTTGAAATCGGCGTTAAACTCCATTCAATCAATCAATTCATATTCCTGCTAAGCTTACCTTCTTGAGTATTCATAACCCACTTCCTTAAACAATAAGCAAACATTACATTCAAGTCACATTATATACCCAATCGTGATAAGAGAATAGAAAGAGATATATGCATAAGGTCAGAGACTCGCAGTGCAAGGTCCGAAGATCGAATCTCCCTCTCACCTTTTCTTATATATCTACATGAGGTAATTTCCTATTGCTCAGTGACCTATACATAAAATGAATGCGAGAATATGGGTCTGTCGACATCGGCAATCACAAATAAATCAGTTCTGTCATCTACGTCAACCCCGTGAAATTCCGACTGTCTACAGAGGCAACATTTTTCTTACTACATGTCGTCTTTCGGGACCCCCTGTGTGTTTATTTTTTTGAATTATGGCTTCAAATTAGGACGAAATATCGGCGGATGATTACACTTCAGCCGTGTACAAGTTAAAATAGCATTTATGGAGAGATAGGCGAAATATGAGAGCATAAAGTCTAATTTCGTAACTTTTCATGGGAAACCCCCGAAATAATAAATGATTGTGACCTTATTTGGGAGGGATATGAGAAAAGATTTATTCTTTAGAAGCGCTGAACACTTACACGATCATTTATCTGATTTAGAAAACCAAAGCTTCAATCGTTTATTTACACGAATAAATTTATTTGACCTACCGTCTCCTCAGCATAATGTTCCGATGCTGTCATCGTTGACTCTCACCCGTCATCGCCGCAACCGGTTGTACGGTGTGCTTATGTACATTTCAAACCGTTGGAAATGTCACGCGCGGGCTCAAATTATATTGTTTTCTAACCGTTTTGCAAGGTTAGGCAATAATTGTTTCAACAGCCATTTCATAGCGTCTAGTAATGATAGAAATAAATAAAAAATTTCCGTGTTTAGTGAAAACATAGTCAAAAATGCATGACATGATAATATCCATTTTTCGGGTAAAATGAAATATGATATTTGATCCAATTCTACCGTGAATATCTTATCTTTTGTGATAGCAAGTTGAATGGTGAGATGATGATGAGTGGCAAGCAGTGAGGAGCATCGTGAAATTGACAAGTTGAATGATTTTGGAAAGGATTTGAATGCTTGTGATGTTTGAATTTTTAATGAAATTCAAGGGCGGTAATACTAAATCGCTAAATTCGTCCAAATTGGACGAAATTAGCGATAATTTTACCTCCCTTTTCCAAAATATACATAATGTTTTCATGGACACATTGGACGCTTACAGCACAAGCCAATAACGTGATGCAATTATTTGATAAATTTTTAAATGAAACATTGATAAGGTTAGAAAGAGTGAATGGGGCGCTGAGCAAGTGATTAGGAAAAGATTTTGATCAAGATGAATGTCAATTGATATTGACCAAGTTAATGATTTTGAAATGATACTGGGTTGAAATTGAATGAGTACAATGAGTGGCTTTTGAGTGAAATTAAAAAGAGGCAGACCAAAATCGCTCATTTTGTTCAGGGCGAGCAAATTAATGATATTTATTACCTCCCTTTTATTAAATATGAATACAAGTTCTAAAAATAGATTACTATCATATCAATAACCAATCATCCGCTTAAAATTTCAACTATGTCTGTGAAATCGCGAATTTTCTCTAACAATATTTATTTTGAATGTAGTAGTTGATTTTATCTTTTTGGTGACTTTGGAACAGAACAGAACAGAACAGAACAGAAGACTTTGGAGCTGTTTTTTATTAATAGTTTGAGTGTTTGGAACGAATGAAGCGCTGAGTTGTGGATTTAGAATGGTTTGGTCGAGATGAATGTCAATTTCACGTGTAACTAACTGTAGCTCATCAGATGGAAAACAAAGGTGATAGTACCGAAGATATTCTACGAAAAAATAATTATTGAGCCTGTGCGTGAGATTTCCAACAATTTGACAAGTCCATGGCGTGCAAACATGGGGCAGTCATGTAGTCTTTCATCCATCATTTCGTCTTTGTAAGTTCTGTTCTGTATTTTTTTAATTTTTTTTTTTTTTTGTATTTACATGTTACTGTTTTTCCTTACACTTTTTGAAAAAAATCTCCTTTTTTCAATTAACAACATTACTATTATTCATTGACATATTTGAACTAAAACGTTCGAGTGATGTTGACACTTTACAATTACAGCTTCTACGACTTGTGGTTACAATGTTTCAACAGCACTCATTTATTTGTACGAAATTTTGATTCCATTAGACAGTAAACATCGTATAGTGATAGTTATCTAAGCGAGTTTCTTTCTTCTTTAGTTAAATAAAGTCTACCGTGTCAACCTGGTGCCAAATTGCTGCTTCTTTGACAAAAGGTATAGACGGGGATCATCATGCACATATCGGCAGTTTGATCTTAATCTGTACAATCTTATTTCATATTCTAACTGTACAGTCCGAATTTCTCTTTAAATAAAAAAGTGATCTCGGTCAAATTTATTAATCTAAGATGATTGTTTCAGCTTGACAAGGGTTAGTAATCGATCTAAATACAAAGTTCGATCTCTATCAAAGAAAATTGTAATGAAAGAATTCTTAGAGTTGAAAAAAAAAATATATATATATATTTATATTATGAGTTCTTTTTGACAGGACAGGGCGAAGCTAAGCCAACAAGTGATAATGCGAGTTCAATTTTATATACAGTAAAATTTTGTTAAGAAGTGGTTGTTAAAGAAAAAGGCCGCCTCATATACGCGTTGTTTTCAATTAAGGAACGTGATTTTTTTTTACTGAATATGCATTTTCTTGCAAATTCTCAAAAATCCAATATTGTTAAAACTCAATGGAATCGTCTTGAGATTATTCTGGTGAGTTGTAATAAAGTATGATCCATTTCTGATATTTTTTAGACCAACTCTCTAATATTATCTACATTTAAAAAAAATGATAATAAAGAACTTATTTAATACCCGCCATGCGATGTCAATAAGGAATTCACTATATCAACCTGTAACTATAAAATACATATTGCACTTTTGGAAAAAAGAGATTAAAGAAAAAAAACAACAAAAACTTTCAAATCAATATTGCCCAGAATTATTTACAAAAAATACACAATCAAAATGTATCTTTGAGGCTTATACTAATGACTATATGTATGCATATTTTTGTTCTTATTGGCATTACTCTTATGGAATAAATCCGAAAAATACACCTTCATTTTCCCAAATACATCACTGAGGTGATGATTTGTCTTTGTCTAGAAGCATTCCAAATGAATGTTGTCAACATCAATATATTTTATTGGCTACCATAAAAAGACAACCCTATTACATCCTTTTGTTTTCAGGTCAACAAACCAAGGACATTAGCTCAAACCATTTGGAATGATTCATTTTTTATTATTATTTTTTTTCAACAAAACAATATAGAGGGTAAAAGTGAAAGATGACAGCAGTGCTACTGAATAAGTAGGTTAGAAACTTCTGAAAACTCCCTTTGATCAAAAGAAATGACTTGATGCAAAAGGGTAAATGGTTTGCATAGCATATTCTTGTATGATTGAACACTTACTTCAAAACTTTTACTTTAAGTTCACCACCCCCACATACATTTAAGGAATCGAATTGTAACCTCAGTGATGCCTCA
Source organism: Fragum whitleyi (assembly GCA_948146395.1). Classification (NCBI taxonomy): domain Eukaryota; kingdom Metazoa; phylum Mollusca; class Bivalvia; order Cardiida; family Cardiidae; genus Fragum; species Fragum whitleyi. Next base: position 17,678,563 of record OX411543.1, on the reverse strand, counting down.
AGTATTTTCAATAAAAGAAACCTTGTCAATACATGTATATATCTATTGTTTTGTAGAGACAATTCACATGTGTACCCACAACATAGGATTTACCTTACCCACTCTTATCTGCACCTCTGCTACAGGATTGGCAAGGATGTGATAGGGGTGTCTTTTTATGGTAGCCAATTGGTCGATTGGTGGTCAATTGGTCAATCCATTAACATGTAACTATACCCTAACATCTGGCTACTGTGTACCATATTCTTGTATAATGATGAAATAGACAAAATAACTAAGGCTACCACACTTAATTATATAGTAATAGTAACAGAGCGAAACAAGTTCTTCCATTTTGAAAGTCTAAAGGCAATCACAATCTGGTCAATACAGTGTTCGATTGGTGATAGATTGATCTTTTCAAAAAGTCATTCTATTTCCTTACATAATGCCAATAGATGGTTTAATTTAATTGCGATATTATAGCCTTTACCATGACCATGGCAAGCCAGTTTATCCATTAAAACCTGCATAAAATACAATACATGTACCCTGAGTATTTTCATGCTGTAATAAACACTAATTCGACAACTAAACTCCCCTTAGCAAACTGAAATTTCAAATTAACCAATATTGACCACCTGTTTTTTGCAATCATGAGACCAGTATTGACCACTTTGATAAGTATTGACCGGGGCGGTTTTAATCGGTTTGAACACCATGTGGTTTAAAGCTACTCTTTCACAGATCAGGAAAATGTGCTTTTTGAAATTTTTCGTAAAATCAGTAGGAAGTAACGACCTCATCATGTTGAAGCCTTTAAAATAATAAGATTCAATCTAGAAATGCATGGAAAGAAATAATGATATTCCTGAAATTCTGAAAAATAAAGCAACTACTAACGCCTTAAAAACTATTCTTTAATTTCAAGCATTTATTTACGCATTGGATTCCGAATGTTTGTCTTATTAAATCAAAGATAAAGGTAAAAATATTTGACAGCTGGAAACTTCATGTCATTACAGGCAAAAGAGAAAGATTATTCAAGGAAAGTAATGATTTTGTAATTTATAGACTCGAAATAAATAGACTGGATACCTAACTGATCTTGCCGCTTTGAAAAAATAAGTTACAAAAATATTGAAATATGTTGGTTTTAGTGCCAATGCTCTTAGTCCATTCTTAATCGTCTAAAAATACAAAAATTTCCAAATCCAAGAACAGGTTTTGATTTTTTTTCTTTGAAAACTGTGAAAGAGCAGCTTTAAACCGCCCCGGTCAATACTTGCCAACTCTGCTACATATACGTACACTATGATATAAAACAAAAATGTCAGAATGATTGAGCACATACAAGCGATATAACACAAAAAGTTCGTGCTGATATTTAAAATTATATCGGTTGTCAAGTTCATTTATACAATAGGGCAATTTAAACTGACAGATTATTCAAAATTCTATTTTGATCAAAGAAACTTTATGCATTTCTATCAAAGTTCTAGGACTGTGTGGTTCCGTTGTATTATACTTCAGCAAATATTCTGGAAGAAGAAATTTCTCGTATCAAGCAATCATTTTCGTGTTTTGTTTTGTTTTTTTTTTTTTTTTTTTTTTTTGTTTTTGTTTTTTTTTTTTACTTTTTTTTTTGGGGGGGGGGGGGGAGATATCTACCGCATTTTTTCTGTGACAGATCAAAATAGTCAAAAATAAGATATTAATTTTAACCCTTGTCATGTTGAATAAAACCTTGGTTGAAAGATTTAAATCAAAGAGCTGAGAGCACTGAATCCACTGATTGTGAATCTGCATTTTTTAAAAATATGATTTACAAACTTTTTTTCAAATTTCAAATAAGAAAATCAAGACCAAGATCAGACTATATATACGCGCAGGCTGATCTATATCACCTGCCAAAGCAGTAATATCCGGGTTTCGCACGAAAAGATTTAACGTGGAAACTGAATGGCGTTCCAACGTTATAAAAGTTCAAGCAAATCTCAAAAGGCTCTTTTGAAACAATCAATTTCCATTTATTTTGTCAAAATACATGTCAAACCGGTTTGGTCTGTTTTCAAAATAGATGTAAGGTATGGTGCAACATCACACCATAATATTGTGAAATATTTCTGCGATTTATTTCAAATTATAGTTTTTTTTTTATTCAATGATCTGCAATATTACTATATATTTATCATTCTGTGAAATAAAAATTGATATATTGCTAAACAACCTTACAGGTATATGAACAATTAATGTCTATTTATGTTGTGATAACACACCATACCCTAAAAAGATCTACACGTTTTCGAAATTAGAATGACATATATGACATATGCGTTTATAAAATATGTCAAAATAAGTTGCTTGCATAACTACGTTCTGGGGCTGAGTTTTATATCTAAGGTTGTAGCACTACCTGGATGGTACTTCAGACTGTACTTTGTTAAAATACGGGGCAATGCTATGCAACCGTCATGCAGTTGCTTGTTCTGTACAAAATGACCCTTTTCCACAATGTTTTGGCTATGCCGCTATAGCTATGGCGGTCTTGTGTTGCCTAACTGCTTGTGCTCACGAATAGCTTCATTTTGATATATAATATACCTGGACATACTGCTTTTTCTTGGCAAATGAAGTGCCCTAAATATTGGGTCTCAAACACTTTACATGAACCTTAAAGATAGATATTATATATTGCGCTTTGTTGTAAAAAAATCACAAAGGACTCTTAACAACACATTGCGAGTTTAAAAATTTAACGGTTACAATTTGGTCTATGAAAAATACTTTTTTTCGAGAGTGTCTGTGTAAATTTCTTGACTTTTCCTACCGATGACTTTTACAAAGAAAAGATTTAAAGACTTGATCTGTGATTTTTAACGTCGTGATTGTGACAAGAATACAAGGCCAAATTCATCAATTGAATTATTTTCTTAAGCCTTTTAATGCGAAGCATTATTTCGCGGTCAGGGAAAAATTCTACTTGTATTTAAAATAGACATACATATGAAATGTAAATGGTTACTCTGTCACAAGTCTGCTTGTAATGTACTTTTTTTCTGTTATTTGCTACATAACATAGCCATATATATAGTGTATAAATAATGCACTGGCAGGGCGGAGCCTAATTTACGGGTCGTTGCATTTAAGGTTAAGGTAAGTCAACCTTTTAAAATATAAACTCGGTTTTATAGATAGTCGACAGGAAACATTTAATCGTCGTAGGGTAAACAAACCCTCGTAACTTCAGCTTAGACAAACAGACAAAGAGGACATTGTAGTAATATTTTAACCCCATTCAAATAAACTTGCAAAAGAAATGTTTTCCGTAAGAATCTGTAAGTGCTGTGGACACTAAGCTGTAACACTCTCTGCCATGTACCGTAACACATATAATTTTCTATTCACTCGATTTTTTTTATTATTATTACTACGTGCGTTTTTTTTTTTTTTTTTTTTTTTTTTTTTTTTTTTTTTGTTGTTGTTGTTGTTGTTGTTTATTTTTTCTTTTTTATTTTTAATTGTGATAATAGAAAAGAAAACTATTGCCGATATATTCAGTTATAATCATTGTTTAATCTTGCTTGCAGGCAATATGCAAGGTAATCTTAAAGCTATTAATGCCTTTACTTTGGAATATGACACACAGTGATTCTAAATTACTTTAAATCTGCGAAATCTTAATGATTTCAGGATACGATATGAACAAAAATGATTGTGCGGAATATCGAATTGCCGTTGACGGTCGTATTTTTTTTTTTTTTTTTTTTTTTTTTTTTTTACATAGAAACATAAACGGGGTCACATAGGGGAGACCGGGGCTAGTTGATGCATTTTTCAGACTTTTTTCTACCACTTATGATCTGAATGTCCAATTTTCATTGTCTTTGTATATGATTAAAGCCCTATCCTTCCTGCATTTAAACTGATAGAGAAATCATTGAATTGTGGTATATTTCTTCTATTTTTCAGTATATTTCTTTGGCAGGTCGAGTGCATCAACTTGCCCCATGCATGGGGCAAGTTGATGCAACCCATGGGGCAAGTTGATGCATATTTTTTTATTGACTATATAAGTATATATGCGGTAGAAATATCAGTAAATTTGTCGTTTTCATGACCCGAAATGGTATTATGGTGCATTATGGGTGGCTATATTTAATCGAAGTTAAAATTTACTTAGAAGCCAATCCCCGCAAAAGATGTTGTAAATGGTAATAAAGGCGTTAAACGGTCAAACACTTTCAAAACTTTATTTCTTTAACTTGTAAACACTTTAAATGGGAAAAACATACTCATCATAATTTGGCCGTCTCATGAGATTACCAACAATATTTATATGTGAAAACAAAGACGCACATCATCTTCGCGTGAACTGTGAAGCTGGACAGCTCCTTTTCGCTCCATGGATAGAGCAATCCCCCTTATAATATAATTTTTCTAAAACCGAAATTTCAAACCTCTAGCTATCCTCTGTCGCTGCATAGCCCAGGTTGTGTAAGACTTGGTCGGAAACCACATTGTTGGTTTTCTCATGAGGCGTCTCAATATGATCTCATGCAACGTTGAAAGCGCTCGGGCTTCAAGCAAATCGAACTTTTAAGCCTGCGCCCACAGTGTCTCTGTTCGGGTTGTATAGAGCCTTCGCTGAGCTTGTAATTTGTGGGAATTGTGCGATGTCATTTAAGCAAGAGAATGTCACCAATATAACTTAGTTAACTACCTGATAATTCCAGTATACAACCAATAAACACTTGTTTTCCCGGAGATACGACGGAACATTTACACATGTGTTCAGAGAAAACCCGGCTTACCGAGTAAGACACCATGGTCATTCAAATGAACTTAGAATGCATATGGCACCAGATTAACGTCGATGCGACGTTGTTCTGACGTAATCGAGAAGTCAAGCGCCTACTGGGTCGTACTTCACCACATTACGAATTAATGTAAAGGTCAACAGGCTGATCTGAGTAACGATTGTGACAAATGTAAACGCTATGTTTTTCCACGTCTGTGCATTCTTCATTGAACCACTCCTGCAACCTCGTTGTTTTGTGCTTATGTAAAGTTCTTCCCATGAATACGATTTCATTATCCTGGCGTACCATATTTCCGTGAATGTAAATTAGAACTGCCACAAATTTCAAATCAGAGAGGGAGGGGGGGGGGGGGCTTGTTCCAAACTGGTCATTTCTAAAACATCATACAATCGTTAAAGTAGCATGAAAATTAAAGGTGAAATCATCCTTTTTATCAAAGTAATTTGAATATTCATTAAACACATATTTCAAACCCACAGTACTCATATTTCCGTGAATCCTAAGTGAAGCAGTTCCTTAAACACTGCTGGAGTTATGTATGGCCTCAAAATTTTAGTCATAAGTCACATAATCATTTCTCAATTGGATATGGAAATTACAGATACAATGGGTCTAAATTTTAAGATTAACAGTCTCCTAACACAACACATGTACTTAGAAATAAGGAGTTTTAGAGGATTTTAGAGTTTTACCGATTTCATGTGTTTTATGGTAATTTAGGTTATTTTTTTTACAGATGTTCATTTTTCTATATCTTTCATTACTGAAATTACAGAAAGTAACTATAATTTATAATTCACGAAAATATGGTCACTCACGGAAATAGCGTACAACAGGATAACTCCTTGCTAAATACTATGTCTCGGTGTTTCTGTCCTATACGTTTTCTCACCATTTTGAAACGTACAAAATGTCAGTCTTACATTAAAGATCAATAAAGGTGGATATAGAAATGGCAAAATGTAATTGACAGTCGACTAGTGGGTCACTATTACGTACTGATTACGTATTGTATTATCTAGAATGACAACGGGGCAAGTTGATGCACTGCATCAACGTGCCCCGGACCCATTGCATCAACTTGCCCCGACCACCCCCACGTGACATGAAGCAAGGTAGACAACTTATGAAAAAACATTTCCTATAAAAAGAAGTTGTGATATTGAAGGTCGCACATTGAACTTCATGTGCGCATAATTGAATTATAAATAATCAAAAGCTCATTTGAACCAAACGAAAATCTGCAAAAAACCGCAAAATTTACTTTCGTGTGTGAAAAACAACTCTTCCACGCCAAATCCACAATTTTAATTAAAATTCTCCCCACACACCCGGAGAAGATGGCGGCTGTCAAGGAGTTTCTCACAAGGCATTGGTGTCGTCATATATGACGTATTTATCTTTTAATTTCTAATGCATCAACTTGCCCCTGCATCAACTAGCCCCGGTCTCCCCTACTCTTTTGAAAGGCGTAGCTTTTTTGTTTTTCGTAAGTACAGAAGCCGTGACAATTTTCATTGCGAATCCTTAACTTTTGATGTTTTCTTTCAGGAATATTTGTCCGTTGTAACAGTTCTCTGGGAGGGGGTATAACTCGAAACGGTATTGTGACTTGTCATCGGGCCCGGATTACAGTACATATAATAGACGAGTCAAAATAGCGAGTTCTACTCATAGTCCAATTGTATAGATCATCATCGGTGCAACTTTCGCGTTGTTGTAAATATTCCCGTCTAAATTATTATGTGAATTTTGTTGACTGGCGAGCCTGTCCTTTTAGAGCCTGCCTCAATCTGTCGATATTGAGGGTATTGTAGATGGCACAGGCTAACCAGTCTATGAAATTTGATTCTAGCCTAAAATCTCGATCAACCGGACGCTTAACCCGGAAGTAACAAAAGAAAACAAACGTTCGTAGATATCTTGCGACATATGATGCTGTAGATATGATTTTATCGTAATTATGTCCAGAAAAACAGTACTTTTTACAGTTTTCCTGAAGATATGGCTGTGTTTTTGTTTAGATTTGACAAAGCGACCCGACCCAACAAGTGAGTCAAGATTTTTTCTCTTTGTACAAAAACCGATTCATTCATGCAGAGCTCCTACTCATAGGCATGTGCTAGTGCCATATCTTATTTCCTTGAAAATAATCAGTCACCACACTAAATCACAGTGTGCAACGCATACTTGATTTTTTACCAAATGAAGGCAGTAAGACAGAAGGCTCAAAAAGAAAGATGGTGACTGGTCAACTCGCCCCACAATATAACTTGGCCCACTTTCATTTTATGCCAAAATCTTCTTATTTTTGGGTATTAATTTAGTATTTTTATTTCAAATACAAAAGCATTCAATCTTCATTCAGTTAAAAGGAAATTTACCGATGCATCAGAAAATTAAAAGGTTAATTTGAAATTTTAGGATCATAATTTATTCCTAGAATCGTACATAAGCTATGAATCTATAAAATATTTCTAAAAGGACAAAAAATATATATTTGAAATAATAAAGATAAACACAGTAAGGTATAAAAGCATCGTTTGTACAAACTTGTATATATTTAATGAAAAATAATCTATGTTACTATATAGACTATTTTATCAGGGGCCGGGTTATTCGATGGGCCGAGTTGACTGGTAACCAGTCAGACAACCATCCTATAGTGATGTAGGATTTAATGAATAGTGACCATCCATACTTTAGGAATATATGAATTTTTAGAGGGAAAGAAGTGTATATCAGGAGACCCAGGCTCATAGGCCCCTAGCTGTTCTTTGATAAGACATTAATTAGTGTGCTCAGTGTGAAGAACAGATACACATAAAGCTACATCATGGTTTCAATCTAATTCACTTCTACTTGGATTGGCAACAGCAACTATCTGTGGAAAATTCCACCGCATTTGGGATCTTAACTCTTGTCATGCTGAACCCGGAATATTACTGCTTTGGCAGGAGCTATAGACCAACATCAGCCTGCACATATGTGCAGTCTACACTACCTGTTCTCAATAGAGGTATTTCACGTAATTATCTCCCTTGCGTACTCTTCAGTCAAAGGGACATAACAATGCAAACGAGGGGGCATCCTTCTTTTCTCCACTCTTTATTTCATTGAAATTTATCCAGATGAATCAGTGGATTTCAACTATTAATGAAATACATAATTATCAAACTTTTATCACTCAAAACAAAACTTAAATGTCATTAGAAACTATTTCGACCGACTTTGGGATTTTTTTTATTTGAAATACTGAAAAAAGCGGCGTTTGATTTTAGTTGGGTGAATAAATCGCTGAGATATCTCGTCAGAGTTTTCAACTTGATGAATTCATATTTTTTGGTCGAAACAGATATCCTTCACATAAATTCTACTGTTTTGAGAAATCACTTTGATTTGATAAGTTTATTTGGAATTCTTTCATTTTGACTATTCATTTTCATTATTTCCATAATAGTAATTGCATTATTGTTCGACACAAATCGATCGTAAATGATTAACTAAAAAATTACAAAAAATAAATGAAATATAATAAGTAACAATAAAAATAAAACCAGACATCAAAAACGACATACGACAGAATGCTAGTTCAACATAGATATAATGTTTTACTCTAGTGAAAAATAAAAGACGAAAACATTTCGAGAGATAGAGACAATTTAAAAAAGGGAGAAAGAATTCCATCGCAGCTATTTACGAGTCGCTATTTCATTTTGGTAATTATTCAAATTTGAACACATGCTTATATTTTGAAGGGCTTTTAAATACATTGAAATTGCGCACTTCACTGTTTCAAAATTAATGATTTTGTAGTTCTGAGTTTCACTTGAATATCTTTCTTTTTGTGCAGCTTTTTTTTAACACTTACCTCTTACGAATCCATTTAATTTTCCAAATTCATGAATTATTGAACGCACAATTAGAACACCCCTTTATGGAAATATCTTCATCATGAAGATGTGATAGAAGTTAAATACGATTACGTAATACCATATGTCACGTACGACGCTTAATTGACACCAGTACAGTGTTTATTTAGCGCACGTGTTGTAACTTATAACTTCTGCTTTAGTATTTGACCGCTCTTTGATCTGGGGTCTATGGTATATTGAAAAACCCTTTCAAAAACCATACACACACGAGATGATTAAACTCAAACCTTCATGGTTTTTAGCTCCACTGGCTGAAAGCCACTGGGGCTATTGTCATGGCATTGTGTCCGTCGTGCGTCCGTCCGTCAGTCCGTCCGTCCGTGCGTGCGGTCGTAAACTTTTTCTTTAAAAATCTTCTTCTCAGAAACTACTGGATGGATTTCAACCAAACTTGACAGGAATAATCCTTGGGTGACCCTCTTTCAAAGTTGTTCAAGAAATTTTGATCCAATGAAAAACATGGATTTAATGGGCGTGGCTAATTTCCAAATATGGTAAACAGTGACTTTTCTCAGGTTCTAATTGATTGATACCAATTAAATTTTACATGAATGATCCTTGGGTGACCCTTTATCAGTCTACAAAAAATTATTGAAATCGGATGAAAATTATGTATTTTATAAGCGGAGGTCATTTCTCTATATGTTATATAGTGGAAACTTTGAAAATCATTTTCTCAGAATCTAATAGATAGATATCAACCAAATTTTACATGAATGATCCTTGGGTGACCCTTTATCAGTCTACAAAAAATTATTGAAATCGGATGGAAAATATGTATTTTATGGGCGGAGGTCATTTCTCTATATGTTATATAGTGGAAACTTTGAAAATCATTTTCTCAGAATCTAACTGATAGATATCAACCAAATTTAACATGAATGATCCTTGGGTGACCCTTTATGAGTCTACAAAAAATTATTGAAATCAAATGAAAAATATGTATTTTATGGGCGGAGGTCATTCTCTATATAGTGGAAACTTTGAAAATCATTTTCTCAGAATCTAATAGATAGATATCAACCAAATTTTACATGAATGATCCTTGTGTGACCCTTTATCAGTCTACCAAAGATTATTGCGTTCGGATGAAAAATTTGTTTTTTATGGGCGGAGGTCATTTTCACTATATGTTATATAGTGACACTTTGAAAATCATTTCTCAGAATGTAACTGATGGATATCAATCAAACTTCATTAGTATGATCCTTGGGTGATCCATTATCATGCAGCCAAAAATTATTGTCATTGGATGAAAAATATGTCTTTGATGGGCGGAAGTCATTTCTCTATATTTTATAATGTTGGAGACTTTGAAAATTATTTCAACATCAGTTAAACCCAAAATATCTAAAAATCTAGTCAAAACTTAGATTTGCTATTACAAGACATTCAAGCCTGTGGAGCGACACAAGCCATTCATGGCTTTCTAGTTTAACACTTAAGTTTTATCAAGCAATATGAAAAACAACAGTGCTACGAGGGACTTATCCTAAAATATTTTAATGATTCTAAATGAGTATCTGATATATGGCCCCTACACCATGAAGAACATGGATCTAACTTTAACTAAGTCTGGTCTTTCTGTGCTATTTATAAAATAAGACTTATTTATCTATATGAATTTATTATCATTATCATTTAATTTTTCCTTAGTATGAACATTTCTTGTGCAACCCCCCCCCCCCCAAAAAAAAACACACAAAAAAACGCTGTTGTGAATAAATAACATTTTACACAAAGAAAGTTTTATTGCAAGGTCAAAAAATCACACGGGCCTACATTTCCGAAATCATGCTTCACAAAGTGAAAGATCGTCAATGTATTTCTTATTTTGTCACGCAGTTTCAAAATCGCAATATCACAAACAATTTATTCAACGAGGTGGTGTATTTGTTTGGAATAAGCGTTCAACGATTTATATGTTTCCCTTTTTCTTATTCTTTCTTCTTTTTGTATTTATACATTTCCTTGTCTCAGTGTGTTGATTACGATGTGATTGTATAAATAATAAATGTTTTATACAAGGACATTTATATAATACTATATAAACAAATAATTGGGTAGACTTCGTTTTTTTTGTTGTTTTTTTAGTTATATTGTGATTTTAATGAAAAGCGAAATAAATGACAAGATCTGAATAAAAAAGGGAATAATTTATGAATAAAAATAGTTCCTAGAGAAACTTTAATGACAAAATTTAAAAAAAGTCAGTATATTATTGCCAACAAGAAATCAAAATACTTCTTCACAGGTCAGGCACGCTAGATAGAGTTAGATTAAGATAAGTTAATCAAAAGCAAAAAATAAAAAATGACAAAAATAGGCATGAAGAATTTAAGCATTAAAACTAATTTTATTGTATGTGCAAAAATGAATTTGATAACCTGTATTACGACGAGTATTTTGTGGTTTGAAATATGCAATTTCACTATAAATTTTAACTGAACTAAATTGACATGCCCCCTCGTTTGTAAAAGGGGCGGAGTCGAGCGATTTCCGCGCATGCGCAGACTTATGTGAAATACCTCTATTTCAAACCAGAATTGTCGATAGACTTAGTTTTCCAAATGAAAATTGCCCTATAGTTGATACTTTCACTCAGTGCTTTTGCCCTTTGTTTTTGATGAAATTTTGGGCAAAAATTTATTCAGCATGACAAGGGTTATACATGGTCCTTAGCAGTTCTAGTGCTAGTGTTCAACCTTGGGGAGTCATTTAATTGTTCCCCAGATATACAGATAGAGGGGGTAGTTTGGATTTTAGATCAAAGGTTTTCAATAGTTATAGCACAAAACCTATTGTTTCTGGTACTCACTGTAATCGTCTTGCCAAGACGATTCAAATAAGGTCACACAACATATGGTTTCATTGAGAAACAAAGATTTTAGAATTGGTTAACCCTCTCTTAAATGTACCTCTGGTTCCCAGTCAAATTAGCCTGCGAATAACTTGGCTCATCAACTTTGCCTGTACCTATAGGTTATATAAGTACATATAAAGAGATGCGAAGTAATTGAAATTTTCTGCTCATCACGAAGTTGTATTTTAGTTTCAGACAACAAATAGATCACATTAGGATTAAACTTTATCAAGTTAGCAGATTTCTAGAAGAAGCACAATTTGTGTAGTGTTAATAGAACTTTTAAAAGTTAAATTTTCATTGCTTCTTTTTCCTTACATTCTCAAGCCCTTAAATGTATAGGGTAATAGAAAAGGATGTAGAATAGGTAAAAAAATCAAGAATTTCATAAACATGTCCTTTAAGTACATTTAAGACCTAGGTTAATTGTCCGATTTATAACACATGTCTGTATGATATATAATATATAATCTATATACAGGACAACAAGTTGACGATACAAGAGATATACAGTCCAATTTTTCAACAGGCAGAGTTTTTAACAGGCTATAATAAGTTGACAGGTCACCCTTTGAATTCCATGAACACCCCCCCACCCCCCGTTTCTTCAAGATTTTCAATAAGTTAAAGTGTTCATTCTTTATTTTTCTATAATTTCTACAGAAGTGTGCTTTCTACCTCGAGATGAAGGCCACTGTTTCACTGGCCTTAAAAGAATGTGGTTCTACGATTCTGATGACCACATATGTAGAGCATTCATGTATGGGGGATGCGGCGGGAATGAAAATAAGTTCTTCACAGAGGAAGACTGCCATGCTGTCTGTAAAGGTTTGTTTTATTGAAAATCAATACCCAGTTATATAGGAAAAAATGTACTCAATTAAGAATTAACTCGAGCTAAGAAAACAAATACAGTCAATCTTGCTCGAGCGACCATGTCTATTAAGTTACCTTACCAACTGTTTTTCGGAATCCCCATCTTGAAATCAAAATATCTTAAACAGTAGGTATTGTTGGTCTAAAAATTAAATTGAAAATGAACCCTTTTAGTTAACTGAGATGATTCTATTCAGTTTCAACAACAATGGATTATTAAAAATTTCACAATAATATGTGTATTCAATAAAAAAAACCAAGCATGTTTCTTATTTGTAAACAATATGTGTTAAAGTGGCCATTTTCTTTAATGACCGCTTTTTTGTGGTCCCGTTACTGTAGTCACTGAAAACAAGTTTTAAATGCTCTATATATCTCAATTAAAAGTGTACTACATATTTATCTGTGTGTATTTATCTTTTATATCAGAAATGCAGTTTTAGTCCCTATTTGTAGTTTGAGTTAAACTAATTTCTCTTTCTTTATTGCCCAAATACAGTCATATATAGCTGAAAAACATCTTCATTACCTTAAATTCGAATGACTTTGTTTGCAACAATCTAAATTTACTGTCTATTTAACTAATATTCCTTTCCTTTCATTTTATAATAAAACTTGTAAGAAGATATATCATTAAGTTTGATTGCATAAACCTTGTCATTTTGAACCTAGAAAACCCCTGTTTTGCTCAAATTGCTGGGGGTATAGATGAAGAACAGCCTGTATATACATGTATGTATGGTCTGATATTGGTATAGACCAACTGTATGTCCCAATCATTTCATATTCTTCTATGAATTTAATTTCCAGATGAAAATGTTTACCAATGGTTTATGCCCTCAGCTGTTTGATTGGGATGAAACTTTTGATCAGGATTTTATTTATTATAACAACAATTAAAAAGACCTGCCCTGTGTTCAGGATGTAATTTTAAGCATTTTGTGAGTCCTTTGAGATGATTCCCCGCTTTGCACGTGCACAAACGTGCAAAGTGGGGTATCATTTCAAAAGCGCTTCAGTAACGTTTTCATCTTGAACGCAGGGCAGTAAAAGCTATAAGCTGCAGACCAGTAGCAAAACTATGTTAGTGTTGTTAGCAAGACGATGTAATCAGGGCTAATGTTTGACCCTTAAACCAGGGTTTTGACTCCCAAAAATAAGTTTTCATATTTTGCTTTTTTGAACCCATCAAAACCAGTTTTGACCCCCAGAATTTTATGTTCAAGGGGTCAATCACTCTCTTATTTAAAAAGCTAGAACAAGCCCTGAATGTACAATTTAATCTTGTCGATACAGTTATGTCTACTTCCCTGTCTTTAAAGACAACAAGGAAATGGATACTTTCCCATATTTTGCATGTATAACACTTAAAACTGTACCAAATGTATAGAGTAAAGTAAGTATGATGGTTATCCAAGGAAAAGTGTGACTGGTTCTTTATCTCGAAAACTAATGAAGGTATCAAAACGAAATTTTACATGCATGTACAATATTTTCTCCTGCATTTATTTCTTACATCAACCAGTATGTTGCCATGACGTCATGTTGTTGACATCACAAAGAACGACGTCATGACATTAACAACAGACAGATTAATACCAAAATAACAGAAATATTACATCTTTTAAGTGTTTTATTTCAGAAAATTGAAGGAGATGGAAACGCCGTTTTGCATTAAATATTATGCAGGGATACAAAACTTTCTCACTGTACCTCATTTCTACTGATTATTTTTTTCGACAGTGGTAAATTCAATTTTAGCAAAATAAACCCTTTTGCGTGATTTTGACCACTTAGACATTGTTTTTCAAAGAAAATATTTGCTTTTAACAATTTGATTAAGGGTTTTTTTAATCAAGATGCCATCTTATATTTTCAAGAAAGACATTTAATGCAAAATCTTTTTATCAAAACTCACAAATACATCAATGTGGAATTTTATTTCGGATACCCTCCCATTTTTCAGATAAAAGGAAGGTTTTTGTTATGAAATTTGACGTCATTTCTTTCCAAAATTATAAAACCATTATCTTCAACATACAAATAATAGCTGAAAACATTTATCAATGTAATTTGGGTAAAAAAACCCACAAAAAGGTAGTTTAATATGAAGATTTTAAACATTGAAACATCAAGGAGTTAATGTGGCCATTATGACATATGGCACCTCATTCTGTTGCCTAGCAACAAGGGTTCCATTCAATTTATGTAGGTGGGAGTCTGCCAAACATTGAAGGATTTGTTATATTAAACAATGGTGACACAATAATCTCTTATAGGTGAACTAGTTAGGCATTATAGCACAAGTCTCACTAATTATTGGATGACCCACGTACATGTACTGGTATGTGCTTAAATTGCAATACATTATCAATTTTTTTTTCCTAAAAAAGAATATTGAATAAATACAAACAATATAAATGATAAGTTTGAGGGAAAGGCATATCAGTCCTGCGCTCTAAATTGCAAATTTTAAAAGTGTGCAAACTAATTGCAAATTATACCTCCCATTGCATGCCAGTGTACATGCAAAGGGAGGTATAACTTGCAAACAGTTTGCAATGCATGGTATAACATGCAAACAGTTTGCAACATTTTGTCATACTGAATAGAGGGCAGATTTATCTTCTCTTTTGTGAGAATCTTGATTGTTATTTCAGTCTCTGACTTGGAAAGAAATATGGACAAGAGCAGCAGGGTATTGCTCGTCTAAAATTTACTCAATGAAACCTACCCTGCCTTCAGGATGAAAACTTTGTCAAAGCGTTTTCGTAATGTTATCTTGCTTTGCAAGTATGTGTACGTGCAAAGCAGGGTATCATCTCAAATCTTTTGAAAAACGTTTTTACATCCTAAAGCAGGGCTGTATCGCAGGTTCTCACTTGAATTATCTCAAAAAGATGAACCGAATGAGTACCAATAATTCAGGGTTTGTTCAAGTAATATTGAAACAACTCCCTCTAGTGTATTTAGCTCTACAGAGTGACCTCTCTTTCAGTCTCTGTCTCTCTTTTCAGAAAAACTGGTATATTTACATCCCCCGTCTGAAGTGTCTGTGGGATATTCACAGCATGACAAAATTTTCATTTACTGGTACCGACCAGAAAACTTTCAGCTACATGACGGAAATGAAACTGTGACAGCCAATCCAGCAACAGATATAACTACACACAAACCACCAATAACCACAACAAAGGAGACAAAGACTACTGATAATAGCAAAACCACCATTAGTATTCCTAGTGTACAAACCACAAAAAAGTCTGTGAACAATTCCACGCTAAATAAAACTGAGAACCAATCTGTTTCTAAAAATAGTACAAATGATCTCAATAGTGAATCCAAAGATAGAGATGTCAGTAGAACAACAATTGTTTCTGATGTTGATAAAGTCACTGAAACTCCAACAGCTAACAAAAGTGAGGTGAACAGAAATGAAAGTGATTCAAACGAAAGTGTCAATTTGGAAGGGGGTGTTAATCTTCAGCTTAGTGACTATATTGGCAAAAATCCTGTCCCTTTTCATTTTGCAAAGCTGAAACATTATATTTTGTCTTATAAAACACCAGGTAAGTTCAGAAGCTTTCTTGTACAGACTTGATAACATGTAATTTGTTTTGTAAACTTTTGTTCCTGATAGTATTTTCTTTGAAAATTGGCATGTATTTAATCCATAGATTTGTGCCCCATTTTAGCCATAATTCTTTTCACTACCTTATATGCAGTCATTTTTATATCTGCTTGCGATGTTTTTGTGTAGAAAATGACCATTTCTTTGGATGTATTTTTTCAACAGCATATTCTTTCTTACAAACAACAAGTCAGCAATTGAAGCATAGCTGAAAATAAACTGATGTGGGCCAGGGTTTACCAACATTGACAATTGAGTCTGTGTGTGACATATCCAACAATTTGAAATTTTGTGAGGTGCAAACATTGAGTAGCGTAGAAATCACATAATGTATATATAACATAACCTCGTGGTCTACAGTTACTTTGAGACCTTTTCTAACTACTAAATGCATATCAAAGACTCTGGACAGTTTCTGTGGATGCAGAGGCTGGTCAGAGTCTTTGCATTGCGTATATTTGAAATTGTTGGAAATCTCACACACAGCTCAATTAGTTTTGGTTAACAAGACTAATTTGCTAACCACTTACTGGGTTTTAAGGCACGGAGGTATTGTAAGTCTGAGACTCCCAATTAAGTAGCTAAGACTTAAAAAGTCTTCAATTCTTGCAAAAAAATCCATATATATCCAAACCCTGCCACTTAACTAAGATCTTCCCTTATGTAGGTATTTTAGGCATTTTATTTAAACCTTATGATACTATGCAGGAAAGGTAGAGAAATAAAACATGATATCTTTAGATAGCTTATTAGCTCAGCTGTTTTCGGAGAAAACTCGAGTTATTACTTTATCCTTGATGCTTTTATTGTGGCGTCCTGGTTGTGCGCCAACTTTTTGACATTTTGTAAGGGATACACTTGAAGCTTGGCAAACATTTTAACCATCAAAAGAGAAATCTATACTATCAAGGGGGATAACTCTACATGCATATTTACAGGTGAAGATTTCACCAACAAAACAGTGCAGGGCAATGAAACAGAGTATGGAATAGAAAACCTGGAACATTCCAAAAAATACATCATCATTCTAACTGCTGTCTATCTAACAAACACCAGTGTGTCATCACCACCCATTGTAGCATTTACAGCTAGAGATCCATCAGCTGAAAGTAGGTCTATTGTTCTTTCTTCAATCCTTTCTGTTAGTTTTTCGGAAGTTATGATAGATTATGGCTTGATTATCTCACCACCAAATTAGCAAAATTGAATACAAAAAGATAAACTGATTTTCATTTATTCCTATTTAATGTTATCTAAGTGGAGCCAAATAGAAAAAAATGAATTAAGTCATGACATCACTTAGTTATTACACAAAAAATGCACTTAGTTATTACACAAAAAGTTGTGCGAAAAGAAAATTTGTATGTACATTTCTTATTTTGTCACATTATAGATTTAAAGAAATAGAAAAGTATTTTTTTGTGTGTATCATCATAAAATCTGTCATTTTGTGAATGACAAAAGCTGTTTTTTAGCTCAACTATTCGTAGAATAGGAGGGAGGGGGGAGGGCTATTCCAGTCACCTGGAAGTTGGTGTCAGACAAAGTACATTGTGAATTGTGCAGTAATATTCTGTTTGTGTTGAAATTTTAATATTTGGATTTCAAACAAATTTCACTGGAATGGTCCTTAAGTGACCCATTATTAGACTTCACAAAATTATTGTGAGTGGATAAAAAATATGTGTTTAACAGGCAGAGGTCAATTTTCAATATGTTATTCATTGATCATGATTTTTTTTAAACAGCTTTATCATCCTCTAATAATGATTATCAGGACATTCAAGCTTGTAGAGCGAATTAGGCGCTCAAGCGCCTCTAGTTTTGTACATCCGTCTGTCTGCAAAGATTAGCAATAAAAAAAAAACTCATTGTCAATTGAAAGGCTATTCAAGGTACAATACTCATATTGATGACTCAGCCTGAAACAGTTGTAACTGCCTATATGTTTATAGGCAGTTACAACTGTTTTGAACTAAGCCATCAAATTATGATAGTTCTGGATAATACTCACCAGCAGATACCAAGATAAAGGTCATTTAACAAGGTCATAGTCATGGTCATATATCAAGATCAATCCTGTAAAAAAATGCCATTTTGGGGGTAGTTTTCTTCGTGTTTCACAAACACAGCTTGGTTCATTTCTATAATCTGATTATCCAGGAGAGTGTCATTGCGACGGTCACGGTACTATTGGAGGATATAAGACATGTAACCTTACCCTCAGTCAGCTGCCGTGGTGTCGATGTAAGAAAGGTTACTCGGGATTATTTTGTGAGATCTGTGCCAGAGGCTACTATAGGACTACACCTTCATTACCATGTCACCCTTGTCCATGTGACTTGTATTCTTCCACTGGCTCATGTCACTTTGGTGAGTACTTATTGAAGACA
Organism: Fragum whitleyi; assembly: GCA_948146395.1. Lineage (NCBI taxonomy): Eukaryota > Metazoa > Mollusca > Bivalvia > Cardiida > Cardiidae > Fragum > Fragum whitleyi. Next base: position 17,660,063 of record OX411543.1, on the reverse strand, counting down.
TGTTACCCTTGTCCATGTGACTTGTATTCTTCCACTGACTCATGTCACTTTGGTGAGTACTTATTGAAGACATGTCACCCTTGTCCATGTGACTTGTATTCTTCCACTGGCTCATGTCACTTTGGTGAGTACTTATTGAAGACATGTCACCTTTGTCCATGTGACTTGTATTCTTCCACTGACTTATGTCACTTTGGTGAGTACTTATTGAAGACATGTCACCCTTGTCCATGTGACTTGTATTCTTCCACTGGCTCGTGTTACTTTGGTGAGTACTTGTTTAAGACAAGATACAGTTGATAACATTGTGATATTGACAAGGTGAACAATTTTGGAATGATTTCGAAATGATTTTAAATGAATTAGAGGAGTGAGTTTTGAGTGAAATTTTAGGGAAGTAATCCAATATTGCTAATTTTGTTCAGGATGAACAAAATTAGCAATATGTATGACCTCCCCTTAATAGAATATGCATAAAATGTCTATAAATAGCTTCCCAATTCTCGAAGAGCAATTTAGATGCTTGAAAGTTCATTTATATCAGTGAAAATCCAATTTGGTTCTTGCTCCTTGCATTTTAAAGGTAGTTATTGATCTTATATCTTTTGGTCATTTTGAGCATTTTTGAATGGTTTGAGTGAATGTTTGGAATGAATGAATGGAGCGCTGAGTGAGCAATTTAGAATGGTTTTGATTGAGATGAATGTCAATTTCACGATGTAACTAACTGTAGTTATACAATACTATTAAACCCCTGCAAAACAGATGTTTATGGAATACTGGAATCTGTCTGTCTATCTGGACATCTGTTTGTCCGTCTGTGGTCACATATACTAGTAATTTTGTGTTGCAAACTCCTCCTTCAGTTTTTCTTAAAAAGCTTTGAAATTTTATATTTATCACATGTTTCAGTTTTGCAAGATGCAATTTTGAGATATCAACTCCCCTTGGTATTTTTTTGTGAAACATAGTTACAATTTTTTTTATTCTAAGTCCTTGATATAACCCTTTCTACACATTTTAATTCATTATATTCAACATATTGTTTATGCATTGAAACTTTTCTGTTCAAATGAATCAATTTCCTTGCTTAAAGTTCCCATTGTCAATAAATATCTCATTCTCTAAAAGCAATTGTAGGGTATTAAGTCACATTCTGTGACAATCTCTAGTGTTTTTTTTTATAGATGTTTATAAACAACAAAAAAATCACAACACACACACGCAAACACAATTAATTAATTCATTCATTCATTACGAATTTATGTCAGAAATCAATCCTTTGTGTTGATAATAAACAGCTGCATTCATCATGTTTTACATTTGAGCTTGTGCATGACATTTTCAACAATTTGAAACATTCTTACGGTGCAAACATTGAGCAGCCTAGATAGTTCCATAGTGCAACAGGAAGATTGTTAGTCCGTCTCAAGACACTTCTAGACCTGATCTATCTTTAAAGTGCAAAGTGAAATCTCTGGTCAAACTGTGCAGATGCACAGGCTGGCCAAAGTCTTTGCTTTGCCACATTTCAAAATTGTTGGAAATGTTTTGCACATGCTCATTTGTCTCCCACCAGCTGACAGATAATAATAAACACATAAGCAGCTTGAGGCTTTGAAAGGATGTCAGTGGTGGTACAATTGCTACATGAATCCCTTTATGATTGATTGATTGATTGAAGAGAGTTTTACGCCCCTTTCAACATTTGGAGCACCTAACTTACTTGAACAACCACTACATCCTTTTCTAGCCCCCAGCTGCCATCTCACATAGGTTTATGATTATCAATCCATTGGTGAGAGACAAATGGACAGAAAGAATGAGTGCCACCGTCGGGGATCAAACCCAGGAAAACCCCTTTTAAACAAAACAATTCTTCATGTTTCTCTCTACAGTTGATGCCTACCTTCACTGCACACAATGTAAAACAGGGTACGCAGGGCAGCTGTGTCATCGATGTGAAAATGGTTACCATAGAGATATGGAAACATCCCCAACGTTGTGTAAAAAATGCGTGGGATGTCACGAAACACATGGTTTCATTTGTAATCAATATACTGGTAGGTGAAGATTTAATTTTTATGCTCCGTATCAAAAGATCGGGGGCATATTGTTTAACCATTGTTCATCTGTCCATCCATCCGTCTGTCTGTCTGTCTGTCTGCAAAAGTAAACCAAAAAGCTTAACATTGACATTATCTTCAAGCCTATTCAAGATACAAGGCTCTTATTTGGTATGATGATAGATCTCAATGATCTGCATCTGCTGATACCAAAGTCAAGGTCATGTGACAAGGTCAAGGGCATCTGTCAAGGTCATATAACCAAAAAACTTAACCAAAAAACATAACATTGCTCAGATCTTCAAGCCTAGATCTCAGTGATGTCATCTGTAGGTATCAAAAAAAGGTCATGATAAAATGTTGAGGTCTTCTGTCAAGGTCAATATTTTGAAAAAAAAAAAAAAGATGTTACGGGGGCATTTGTGCTTCTTGTTATGCCCTGACATGGATAACATTGGGGGCTTATTGTTTTTCCATTGTAAGTCTGTCAGTTTATCTGTTGGTCTTTCTGTCTGTCTACAAAACTTAACTAAAAATTTTAACAAAAGCCAATTATTTCTAGCTTATTTAAGACACATTGTTCATATTTGGCATATAGATAGATCTTATCGATACACATCTGCTAGTGAAAAGGTCATGTGACAAGGTCAAGGTCATCTGTCAAGGCCAAACTTACAAAAAATAGCATTTTTAAGATAATTGTGTTTCACAAGTGATCCTTGTTTTAACCAAAAAAGAAAATGAGCATGTGCACGTGATTTCCAACAATTTCAAATATTCACAAAGCAAAGACTCTGACCAGCCTGTGCATCTGCACAGTCTGACCAGAGTCTGCACCATGTGTTTAGTAGGTGGATAAGGTCTCAAAGTATATGAAGGCCATCAGATACATTATATCTATGTATGTGGCTGTCAACGCTACTCAACACTACTCAATGTTTGCACCTCACGAACATTTCAAATTGTTGGAAATGTCAGGCACAGGCTCAAATAAATTAAACTTAATGGATCAAAAGAGCTTGCAGGATTAGTCTCAATTTCAAACATTTCATATGTGTTTTGAAAATGGAAATTTTCAATTTAGATACAGCAGACAATTGTCTTCAACAGCATAAGAAGGGTTAAGAAATTTTGCTTAAAAGTGGAGAGTTTCTATGATGCATTCAGATATAATCACATTTAAAACTATCATCTATTTATTTGATTATATATTTTCAGGTCAGTGTTTGAACTGTCTCTACAATACCACAGGGTTTAAATGTGAAAAATGTTTAGAAGGATTTGTTGGGGATCCTGCAAACAATGTCTCATGTGTTCCTGCTACAGGCTTAGGTAAATAGTTATATCTTATAAGTATACAAATATCCTTGTTATAACATCCCATATGATATTTTTCATGATATCACATGGATAATTAAAGAGCAATGACATAATGTAGTTATATTTAGAAATTTGCATTTCTGTTAGAAACATTGATTTAAACAAGGCAAATAGAGGTTATAAGATACCTATAATACAGATTTAGTGTATTGTATGAAAAAATATTTAACTCAGTAGTGGGAATTGATAATTAATGCGGCAGAGCCTTGACAAATATCAATTTCCCCAACCTTGTTAGATATTTTTTTGTACAGACTAAGTACCTATTATATATTTACAGGGCTCTAGATAAGAGACAGCAGTAACAGATCTAAATTTGTTATTTCTAATCCAAAACATATGTTGTTATTTCTCATTTGAAGTGTCTCAGTAAGGCCATTCCATTAGGTACTCACAGCCTTAGTTGTAAGTAACAAATAACTAAATATTTAATTTTGAAATATTTCTAAGAAATTAAACCAAAACAATGTAAATGGTCATTATAGAATAATATAAATATTATTAGAGGTGTGGAATTCCCATGCCCGACTTGTCTGACACAGGTTTTTCTACCTGTGGATAAGTACTTTATTCTATGCCACTTGTAAAATAAATAAGTACCAACAAATATTATTATGGTACTAAACAGGTCTAAGAGATTGATTATCAAAATGTCAATATCTAAGAGTTGAAAATAAATTTTAAATGAAGAAAATGCTGGGAGTCCAGCATTTTCTTCATTAAAAATGCAATATTTTCTCATAACTGATTAAAATTCTCTTTGCAGACATGTTCTTTTTTATCCTGGACAAAACTGTGTTTCATTACTAGAGTTTTCAATGATGTATCTTGAATACTTTTTAGAATTCTACACAATAATTTTTCCCTTTATATTATTACACAAAAAGGTCACCTTTAAGCTTGTTAAATTCAACACAAAATTAGCCCTTTCTGTTGTTTTGACCCATTAAGAATGAGTTTTGACTCCCAGAAAATCATTGTTTAGGAGTCAATGACCCCTCAATTTCAAACACAAGCACAAGCCCTGGGGTCCTACCATTTTTGTGATTTCATCACATTGCCATGTAACTACATGTAAAAAGATGGTCTCTCAGAGAAGTGATCCTCTTATTTTCGCATTTCATCTCGATTTTGAATTGTAGAAATAGAATTCAAACAACTGTTTTCTTGTAAGATAACGACTTTCACTTTATGAAAATCAAAGGCTATGTGGCTCAACCACTGATGAAAATATAGCCCTTGTTTTTCACTTAGCGGATGATAAATCAACATTTCGCTGATTAAACAAAATAAAAAATTATCCTCTATATATCTTTATTTCAGGAAAGAGGAGTTTCACACCCCCAAACTCTGGCCTGATGGCTGCCATCATCATATCTGTGATTGTTGTTTTATCAGTTATAATTGGGTGTATAGTGTATCATAAAATGAAGACTCATCCTACAATGAAGCCATTCTGGACTGTAGAACTGAAACAAGATCATGAGGGCGTCAATTTTAGTTCTGTGCCGGATCAAGAATTTGACAATTATAGGGATGATGATCTGTTTCAAGAAAAGTCATCAAAGAAAGGCAAAAGTCAGCCATATTTACAGCTCAAGGAGGAAATTTGACCCTTTGCATACTTAACCTGCCCTCCGTTCAGGATGAAAACGTTAGCAAGCGCTTTTGAAATGATACCTCGCTTTGCACGTATGTGCACGTGCAAAGTGGGGTATCATCTCAAAGCGCTCTCAAAACGCTTTTTCATTCTGAACACAGGTTTGACTATTCCTATCTTAGCAGGAGGTACAGGCAAAGACCAGCATTCACACATGTGCAGTCTGATCTTGGTCTATACAACTTGATTTCCTTTTTTAAAGCAGACAAGTTTAAAATATTTTTTTTAAATTTTTCCCCCAAAAAATACAAACTCACAATCAGTGAATTCTGCACCTTGATTTTAATGAAATTTTACCTAGGTTTTTATTCAGCATGACCAGGGGTGTGGAATTCCCATGCCTGGCTTGTCAACATGGGCTTTTCTACTTACAGGCAACTACTTTTTTCTAGGAAACTTGTTTAGGACAAGTAAATACCAGAGCAAATCTTGGTACAGTAGTAAAAAGATCTAGGAGTAAAGTCATCCTTTTATTTGTATCAAAGGGAAGAAGAAATTGTCTTTAATAAAGAAAATGCTGGGTTACAGCATTTTCTTCATTAAAAACAATATTTTCTCAATATTTATCTACCTACTTTTTTTTGGACAAGTTCATTCATTTTTGTCCAGGACAAGTAAGAAATCAGCTTTTACTTGTCCTACGACAAGTGGAGAATCTCTGTATTGCATCACCCCTGAGCATGTAAATTTAAAGGCAAATTTATGAACAACATCAGTGGCAAGGGCGTCAATCTTACATCCCCTTTTCACTGTATGCTTGACAATTTAAAAAATAAAAGAAACACGCAATAGAAACATGCGTTATGAAAATATAACCTCTTGCAAAAATATTGTAAGAATGTATGGTTGATTGCAATATCATAATGACAGCTTTTAATAATTTGTAGTAATGATGTTTTAATCAAACCATAACATTCCAATGATGCTTCTGAAGTACCCTCCTTGCTTTGTGTCCTTCATATTTTTTGTCTGTTCTCCCCTTTTGCATGGAAATAAGTGTTCAAATTCTAGCCCTGCACCCAGGAGAGCAAAGCACTATCAAACATTAGCAAGCACTTTCCTATTCTGAACGGTGTGCTTGCTTGGAGCACTTGCCATAATCGTCTAGCAATGCAACAATTTGACTAGCATAGCAAACAAAAATGGCAGATTGGTAGAATTTTATTGATTTTTTGGAAATCTCATGACTTTTGTTTTGTAAAGGTATTAGATTATTACGGAGCACAGTATCTATGAATACCTTGTTTTTAACATCATTTTATTATTCTAAAAATGTTTTCTTAAGATTTTTCTTGGGTTTAGCTATCATTCTAGTCACTTTTGATACCTAGCAACCGGGTCATTTTCGGATAGCGCTTGCGGTGTCTATAAGATAAAATGCTATGAAAACTGTTGGCAGCGACTGTTTTCATATCCTGAACATAGGGCTGGTTTCTGCCTGAAGTGGCATATTGATTTACTTATGTCCATCCATTCATTCAAATTTTCTTATCCATATAAAATCTGCAACATTTCAGACATCATAACATACAGTGTTAACCAAGGTTTCCTATTGGTTTCATTAGCAAACCTCTAATAACATTGTGATAGATCATGAGTTCTGAATATTTGTAGGACTATGAGGGATCCATTACCTTAAGGTAGTGGAACTGTAAAAGTTCCAAAACATTTCAGGACTTATTATCTTTCACAATGTTAACTGAGGTTTCCTAATGATTCATATTGAGTCTGAATAAGTTTTCTTATATTTATGTTTATTCAAGTGTAGTGAAGTAACATAAAGGACACTTAACTGTACTGTATTGCTTACTTCTTTTTCTCATGATAAGTTTTCTTCATTGTGGTGCAAGGGTCTCATAGATGAAGCTTTTTTTACACAAAAAGGTGTTAAGGGCTTGTTTTTGCCTTTCAATAGCTATAAAGCTAGCCTTTTAATGACATTTGCTTTTCTCATTTTATGTTTTCACAGATATATCATGTTTCTTTGCCAGCTTTATTTTTTATTATACCCCCCACCTACGAAGTAGAGGGGGGTATATTGGTTGCACCATGGTTGTCTGTCGGCCCATCCGTCCCTCTGTCCATCTGTCTGTTTGTATACCTTTTCTTTCTAGACTAAAACTCAAGAACCAAGTGACCTACAATCATGAAACTTTATACAAATGTTCCTTATGACCCATGTCTCTCACCAATAGGTAGATAATCGTAAACCTATGTGAGATAGCAGTCGGAGGCTAGGAAAGGATGTAATGGTAGTACAGGTGAGAGAAATACCAGGAATCCATTGTTAGGTGCTCCGGCCGCCGCGATATAACTGAAATAATGTTGAAAGCGGCATTAAACCCCATTCAATCAATCAATCAATCCTTATGACCCAAGGAAGTGCCCTATTGTTTTTGGGTCACATAGGTCAAAGGTCAAGGTCACAGTCAGCCTTTGTTTAATTTTGATTTCAGGACTCTAAGTTGAGAACTAAGTGACCTCCAATCATGAAACTTTATACAAATGTTCCTTTTGACCCAAGGAAGTGCCCTATTGTTTTGGGGTCTTATAGGTTAAAGGTCAAGGTCACAGTCAGCCTTTGTTCAATTTTGATTTCCGGACTGTAACTTGAGAACAAAGTGACCTACAATTATGAAACTTCATGCAAATGTTTCTTTTGACCAAAGGAAGTGCCATATTGTTTTTGGGTCACATAGGTCAAAGGTCAAGATCACAGTCAATTTTTGTTTCCAGACTCTAACTCAAGAACCAAGCGACCTACAATTATGAAACTTTATGCACTTATGACCCAAGGAAGTGCCGTATTGTTTTGGGGTCACATAGGTCAATAGTCAAGGTCACAGTCAATTTTTGTTCAATTTTTGTTTCCAGACTCTAATTCAAGAACCAAGCGACATTGAATCATGAAACTTAATGCAAAAGTTGCTTATGGCTCAAGGATGTGCCTTTTTGTTTTTGGGTCACATAGGTCAAAGGTCAAGATTTTTTTCAATTTTCATTTCTGGACTCTTATTAAAGAACCGAGCGACGTATAATCATGAAACTTCATGCAAATGTTGCATATGACCTCAATATTTGTTACAAGCACATCCTAAACTAATAGCACTTGCATTTTGACAAAGTGCTTTTGGGGGGTATAAGTCCGCTCTGCGACAGTTTTAGTTTTAAAAGAAATGAAATTTTACAGATCTAAACAGATATTTTCTTTATCTTAAAAATCAAGTTTGTCTTTCAAATTGTTTGTTTCTTTTAAAACATATTTTAAACAATGTTTGACATTGTAGAATTCAATATATCGAAGACATATCTGTTTTTTCTCTTTCAATATTTATTGTCATGGGAAAAAAGGCTTTTTCTAAATGTTTGATTATGTGGGGTTTAATATTGGTTTCAAGAATATTACTGCAATATTGCAACAGCCTGTATACCTAACCACTTTTATTTCTCGAACCCATACAAACGCAGCATTTGATCCAAATCACCAGCTACATGTGCCTATCATTCTCCTTAGAATGGAAGACAATTAATGTGTGTCACAATTACCAGACAAAATTTTAACCTGTAAAGAATCAAGCTCCTTTATCATAAACCCCAGGAAAAGAAGGCTTTGTAAAAATTTTCTTTGTACCACTCTTGAGGTCGGAAGTTTTGCTCATTTGTTCTCAAATTAGCCAATAATGTTTATAGTCATTACAATGAACCCTATTGGATTTTGAGACATTTTAATCAAGTTCAAATGAGCATGTGATAACTGCCATTTTTTCACTTAGGAGGTCATAATTAGCCATAAGCTGACCACCACCTCTTCACCATCTTCACTGCACACCACCTTGAATATTAATGTAGTGGACCCATAATAGTTCTGCATCATTTTGGAGCTCATGATCTATTACAATGTTTACCAAGGTTTTCTAATGAAATGTATGCTGAGAATCGCTAAAATTGGAGTATTGATATCATATTGAGTTTCATCTTGTATATCATCCTTGGATACTGCTAGCTCTCTCTATTTACTACGCTTTTTCGATATAGCATAGCAAATAGGGAGACTTTGTGATATTCGATGATGCATTAAATAGTCTGAAAAAATGTGGAAAATATTTAAATTTGCGCGAGTAGGGACACCATTTTAGTAGTTTAACTTAAACGGCTGTCAGCCAGATAACAAACATTTGATAAAAATATATTTTAGAATTCAAAAATTGTAAAACGTCTAACTGAAGCGGGAAATCGGCGTGAAAAAGGTAAAGTTTTCTTAATATCTGTATAAATGATTGATGGAATTTTGTAAAATTTAAAAACAAAAATATGATATTTTTTGTAGTTTTTGTTAATGCAGTTAAAAATGATAATATGTCATATACAACAAATAAACAACAAAATATGTATGGACACGATTTCTTACATACGCAATTTTTATAGCCGGTTTTCAAAATTAGTTTCCCTGGTGCATTTCTTAATCAAATCATTCTACATTTTTGAAACATGTTTTTTTTTTTCGTACAACCACTAGGAAAACTTTCATGCAGATACGTTTAAAAACATAAAAAATATTCAGATTTGGCTATGTGGACATACTTATCATAAAGTATCATTTTTTAACGTCTTACATTATTAAATTGCGCGCTATGCTTATTCAACAATCCAAGACAAAAATGATTAAAGCCGATAGATAGTTAAATTGCTTCCAGAAGAAAAAAAGTATTCTGTGTTTATCAGGATATAACTTATATAGCAATCAAACTTGAATACGCATGGCAAAAGCTACATGTGATGAACAAGAAGCACTTTAGAAATACGTATAAGATACAATAACGTCGTAATGACATTACAACGTCACAAAATGTTAAGCATTACCGTGTGGGACGTATATATAATATTCAATATATATGAGAATATTTGTGTCTGACAAGATTTTTGGCAGAATATAATTACATGTATTCTCATATAAATTTATAAACCTATAGTATCGTAGACAATAGATTGTCCCAATAAGAATCAGAACTAAAGGGAGAAATCAAGAGATGTATATGCACTCTTGTTTAATTCGTTTAGCTGTATATATGTGCCTTTAATACTGCATTTTTTACTAGTCTTTTTTAAGTCATTTTTAAAGAAAACAATATGTTTTATAAAAAAATTATGTTTTTGCATTTGATATTTTAGCTGATCTGTTCAATGAATAAATGGGCTATTCTGGTCATGTTGGCGTTTGCAAGGGTGAACAACTTTACACATCCTTTTTTGGCATTATTATCAGCAGGGAATCAACTATTAACAGCTGATTGTAGTCAAATTTAAATGAAAAGAACTTCTGACTTGAACTTTTATGCACATTTACAATGTAACATAATTTTATTACTCTGACAGTCATTTCATTATATTTTGAATAATATTAATATTGAATTGCTGTTGCTACAGTTAAAAACATCGTGAAATCGACAATCATTCCAATCAAAATCATTCTAAAGCATTCACTCAGCGCGCCTTTCATTCCTTCCAAACATTCGCTCAAATTGAAAAAAAAACGCTCCAAAATCAGTAGACAGCATTTCGAAATCGTTCAAAATGATCAACATTTTATTCAAATCGATCAAATTATTCTACGATTTTGTGGATTTCAGAGTGTCTGAACAACAGAAAAGTACGATTATCTCATTAAAGGGAGGTAATTATTATCACTAATTTTGTTAATCTTTAACAAAATTAGCAATTTTGGATTACCTCCTTTGAATTTCACTCAAAAGTTGCTCCACACACTCATTGAAAATAATTCCAAAACCATTCCAAAATCATTCATCTTGTCAATTTCACGATTTTCTTAACTGTTTCCAGTGCTCAGAATAGTTGAGCATTTCAATCCGCTGACATCTGTTGTTATTATGATTTTATCATGTTGTCTTTCAATTCATGTCCTTGTGTGGTTTATGTCTTTGTTAAATGTTTATGAATGATAACTAACATAATCAAAGAATTAAGAAAGGTTAATATTGAAATTAGTTTTGTGAAGCATCATTTAAATCAATTTGGATGAATTATCCAATTGCCAGCTTTTGAGTTGCAGGTCCTTTTATATATTGTGGCTTTATACTAAAATAAGTTTACTAGTATCTGTATGAAACAACAAGACTTTACTTAAGATTGTATTTCAGAAAGAATTCTAAACAGTTATGAAAAAACTTGTCAATGCCTATAAAGAATTTTTTAAGTGTTAATATCTTGGTATCATCTACTTTTTTCAGTCCATCAATATATCATCAGCATCCATCAAAGCGCAAAAACGAGTTTCAGACAAACTGCATTGAAACATCTTCATCTCTTCTTTCATAAGATAACATGCACAGTTTACAACATTGTGAAATAGACATGGTGAATGATTTAGGAATGATTTCAGATGAAATGTCATGAGTGAGAGGAGCAAGTTTTGAATGAAATTAATGGGAGATAATCAATATCACCAATTTCCTACCTTTCTTTTTTTAGCTCACCTGAGCACAAAGTGCTCAAGGTGAGCTATTGTGATCGTAGAATGTCCGGCGTCCGTCGTCAGTCGTGCGTCGTGCGTCGTCCGTCGTCCACAATTTCTTTAAACATCTTCTCCTCCTAAACCAGTCTTGATGAAACTTGGCAGGGATGTTCCTTGGGTCAAGCTCTACCAAAGTTGTTCAAATAAAGGAAATCCACCCTTAACTTTCCCTTTACCCTTAACAAAAAGGGTGAAAATATGAAAATCTTTAAAAATCTTCTTCTCTGAAACCAGAAGGCAGACAGCTTTCATATTTCGTATGAAGCATCACCTAGTGGGCCTCTACCAAGTTTGTTCATATCAAGACCCTTGGGTCATATTTGGGCTTTGCACGGGTGCATCCCTTTATCTCTTATGAGCACGAAGGGTAAAAAAATGAAAATCTTCAAAAATCTTCTTCTATGAAACCATAAGGCTGACAGCTTTCATATTTGGTATGTAGCATCATCTAGTAGACCTATACCAAGTTTGTTCATATCAAGACCCTAGGATCATATTTGGGCTCCATCCGGGCTCAACCCTTTTTACATAGAATCAAAGAGCGAAAATCTTTTAAAATCTTCTTTAATCGAAACCAGAGGGCACACTGCTTTCATTTTTGGTATGTAGTATCATCTAGTGGGCCCCTACCAAGTTTGTTCATATCAAGACCTTTGGGTCATATTTGGGCTCCACCAGGGCGCATCCCTTTCAGCTCATCTGAGCATGAAGGGTGAAAATAGGAAAACCTTCAAAAATCTTCTTTTTTGAAACCAGTAGGCAGACAGCTTTCATATTTAGTATGTAGCATCATCTTATGGACCTTTTCCAAGTTTGTTCATATCAAGACCCTGGGTTCACATTTTGGGTCCACCCGGATGCATCCCTTTTTACATAGAATCAAAGAGCAAAAAGGCATATCTGTCTTGCTCTCTGCTGAAAACGTTCCATGGTAGTGATCTTAAGCAATTATCTTCTTTTTGACATCTGCCTATCTAATTAATGTGATGTCCCAGGGGTCAAAGAGACTCAGGTGAGCGATCTAGGACCATCTTGGTCCTCTTGTTTAAAGGTTTTATATACTTTCCAAATTTTGGCTCCACTGGCGGAAGGCCACTGGGGCTATTGTAATGGCGTTGTGTCCATCGTGCGTTCGTCCGTCGTGCGTTCGTCCGTGCGTCCGGTCGTGGACTTTTTCTTTAAAAATCTTCTCCTCAGAAACTACTGGATGAATTTCAACCTAACTTCACAGGATTGATCCCTTAGGTGACCCTCTTTCAAAGTTGTTCAAGAAATTTTGATCCAATAAAAAACGATTTAATGGGCGTTGCTAATATCCAAATATTGTAAAAAGTGACTTCTCTCAGATTCTTAGTCATTGACACCAATTAAATTTTACGTTAATGATTCTGGGTGACCCTTTATCAGTCTATAAAAAAATACTGTGATCATATGAAAAATATGCATTTTATTGGCGAAGGTCATTTCCCTATATGTTATATAGTGGAAACTTTGAAAATCATTTTCTCAGAATCTAACTGATAGAAATCGACCAAATTTTACATGAATGATACTTGAGTGACCATTTATTAGTCTAACAAAAATATTGTTATCGGGTGAAAAATTTGTATTAAATGGGCGGTGGTCATTTATGTATATGTGGAAACTTTCAAACTCATTTTCTCAGATTCTAATTGATGGATCCTTGAGTGACCCTTTATCAGTCTCAAAAAATATCGTGATCGGATGAAAAATATGTCTTATTGGCGGATGTCATTTATCTATATGTTTAAAGTGAAAACTTTGAAAATCATTTTCAACATCTGCTGCATTCAGTAGAACCCAAAATATCTAAAGATCTAGTCAAAACTTTAATTTGCTTGATTTTACAAGAATTTCAAATCTGTTGAGCGAGTCAAGCCTTTCATGGCTTTCTAGTTCCATACTAGATGCTTTGAGAGATATTGTATCAAATCATTTGTGTAGTTCCATCAAATATGGTACTTGTGTATTTATAGGTAATAAAACGAAAGTATGATACAGCTTTATTTTACACAGCTCATCAATTTCCAGTACTTATTATATTTACTTGAAATCGAAGAATTAAGTTTACTGAAAACAGTATTGATTAGGGACAAAAAATGTTGCTTTAAAGTGTTTTAAGTTTGCATGTATCAAAATCCCGACATTACAGTTAACAACATCATGAAATTGACAAGGTGAATGATTTTGCAATGATTATGGAATGAAATTGAATGAGTGTGTGGAGCGAGTTTTGAGTGAAATTGATAGGAGGTAATCCGATACCGCTAATTTTGTTCAGGATGAACAAAATTGGCGCTATTGATTACCTCCCTTTAATAAAATATTCATACAAGATCTCTACATAGCTTCCTATTTCTTCAAGAACCTATAAGACGCTAGAAATTGGAATTATTTCAGTGAAGTTGCAATTTTTCTCTATCAAAATTTATTTTGAATGACGTTGTTGATTCTATATTTTTCAATGGGTTTGAGCGGTTTTGATTGGTTTGAGTGAGTGTTTTGAATTTTTAACTCAACTCAACTATTTTATTGTGAAATATAG